>ML681994.1:35408392-35450985 GCA_007922195.1 Podocnemis expansa
GGGGCTTTAAAACCCCCAGGGTGAGGTGCCCCACCGCCCCTCTCCTGGTGGGTGCCTGCAGCCCCTGCAGGCACCAGCGGGGTAAAGCGCCCAGCCGCGCTTTACCCCACCAGCGCCTGCAATCCTCTCCCCTGGCGAAATAGCATGTCCACACTGTGGACATGCTATTTCGCTGCCTTATTTCGAGGACAAAGTTTTTTTTCCTCGAAATAAGGTGTTTCGAAACGTCTTGTTTCGAAACAAGCATACCCTGTGTGAGCATAGCCTAAGAGATGTGCCTTGCCATGAATCCTGAAAGTAATCACATTCAAGCTATTTCCAGCCAAAGTAGAAAGGAGACTAGGTCTCAAAGGTGAGATTCCCAATATCACAGTTTAGGGCAACAACAGTATTCCTGTGGTCCCGCAAGGTCACACACTTTAGCGTCTTTGTTCCTCACCCATCTCCACTCTTGAGCAGAAACCTGTCTCTCTGTTCTGCCTGAAGTGTTTCCCCGTGTTTGCAGTTTTCCTTGCCTATGCTGCAGTGGTCCCAGCAAGCCAGATTACTTGAACCTGCTACCATCTGTGCTTTGTTTTCTCTTCAAAGGCTACAAACAGCACAACTGCCAGCAGTTTTATGCTACCAAACTATTCTTTATAAGCAAGCACATTTATTCTTAAGGTAAAACCATTACAGAGAAAACATATAAAGACAATAAGAGTTCCTATAAATATGCTAAAAGCTTACCAGAGGTCACCAACCAGTCTTATAAGGCCCTAATAGGTCAAGTCCTTCCAAACCCTCCATAGGATTGGGGCCTTGTCTTGGACAAAAGGTCCTGTCCATTTGCTAGATCAAAAAGAAAGCCTTGAGTCAGTTTAAACTCAGGCTCTTTACTATATGTCCTTTCTTTGCCTGTTAGCCTCCGAAGAATCCAGTCTGATCTCTCTGGAGGTGTTACAAGCCAAGTCAATTGGCCTAATCTCCATCCACTGCTCTTTGTTGCCGGAGGAGCTGTGGTCACCCTCCCTTGGGCATTATGCACAGTCCCAGGCCCACAATGATAGATGCACAGTAAGATCTCCCAAAAATATTGCATGGAATTGTCATATCTGTCACACTTCTCACAGAAGTCCTGATAGTAGCTCCTCTTTTTTACAACAAGAGTGCTCCTGCACCATTTCTCCACCAACTGCAGCTTGAACACTACCTTACAGGGAGAAAGGCAGTCTCTTTAGTAGGCAGCACCTAAGCATTTATGGATCCACAGATCTTAACCTTCCATAAAATGGGGATAACTGGGCACTACCTCACAGGCACACCAGGGAGATAAATTCACTAATGTTTGTGGGAGGTTCAAATGATAAACAACATACTCATTTATATAAATAAAACAAAAATCCCCTCTGAAAACACAGTATCAGAGTGATGTAATGTGGCACATGCCAATAAGAAAGCCAAGAATTATTTTGCCCATCTCTCCAGCTGAAATGCTCATATATCAGATTTTGACTGATTGTTCAGTGCCTGGCATTAGAAACTCTAACTGGAATCTAACCTTCATGAGCACCACATCTATCCACAAATTGGAAAACTGAGAAAGAAAACACAGATGACATAATTATAAAAAGGCTCTTATGTTTGCTAAAGGCACTGAAATTCAGACAACATTACGTAGCATCATGGGTGGAAGCACAGAAATACTGAATTTCCAAAGGGATAGCCGTGTTAGTCTAGTCCAGCAAAAAAACCCAAAGAGTTGTGTGCCACTTTAAGACTAACAGATTTATTTTTTGCATGAGATTTCATGGGAGAAAATCCCACTTAGTCAGATGCTTTGAAGATGAAACATGAATAGGAACTTTTCTATTATTTCTGGTTTTGCAAAAGAAAAAAGGAAAAGTAGGAGTTAATTTAAGGGAATAAATTACAGGACATTTAAGGTAACCCAGTAAAACCTAGAGTTGGGATTTCATGCACTAGAAATAAGCAGTTTGCATTAGTGATAGCACTGTACCAAAGAATTAACCCAGGTGGTGAGAGAGGCTTACCAATTATTTGAAAGAGACCAAGGGCAAACATTTGGAAGAGAACTACTTGACTAGGAATTGGCTTGAAAACTGACTAAAGGACAGGGAATACTTTTTTCTTGCTAGCAACAAGGCAATAAGGAAGTTTGAAGGCAACATTTAAAGACATTATCCCAGATTTTTCAGAATATTCAATCATCTACCGTAAGACTTCTTTTTCCATGTAGTAAGATGGTGTTGGTTGAATGACCTAAATTAGACTTCTGTTTCCTACTACATCAGACTAACTTGTTTCAAGGAAATGGCATTTATTTTGCTGGTAGTCTGGATCTTCCACCTCTCTGCACTTCCACACATGAAGTTTTCAGGTCCTGAAGTTTATTTTTCCTGTCCTTTTTAACTTTTCAACCCCACTGATTCCATCAAATGCTACTCTGCAATTAGGCTCAAGTGTGTGTAATTTTCTTTTTTAAACTGTATGTTTAACTCTGGGCAGATCCAGTGAACAAAATTTTAACAAAAGTTACCAGTCTTCCACTTCCCCTTTCATTTGCAATCACACAGGCCAAATCCCCTCCCTTTTCTGATAGCACACAGCCACACACAGAAAAAAAGCAACTGCATACTAGAATAACCAGGAAAGTATCAGGTTAGTATTAGGTTAGCTTTCATTGGTACCTACATCCCTTAACATAGTGTTAAACTTCTTTCAATGTATTTTAGTGCTACAGATAAGGGGAACCAAGGCAATGGGACTAGCCACTTCTTTGTGTCCATGGATCACAGTTGAAAAATATTAGATCTCCGTTTGCAGGAGACAGAAGGAAGAGCTCACTAAAGGAAGTTAGAGCTGATAGCTGCTGAGGAAAGAGCTCGTCAAGGGTAGATTGAGGAGTTTCAGTTCAGAGGCTGCTGAAAAGAGAGCCCAGGAATGCAGAAAAGAGAAATTGGAAAAATCTCTGCTCTAGACAGTTAACAGGTTTTACTCTATAACTAAAAATCTTTTTATCGTAATACTTTAAATATGAAGCTCCAATATTTCCCATAAATCAGTAAAAAAAAAAAAAAAATCAGCGTCATAGTACACAGGAAACAGTGTGTTTAACTATCTTCTTGCTATCTTTTTTTTTTAAAGGATATCATTATAATTAAGGTTGAAAATATCTTCGGTAGTAGCTGAATTGCAACAATAAATGCAAAATGGTAAGGATTCTGTATTTGTTTTGAACAGAACAATCTGTGTATGGAGGAAAGTTCTGACAAAACCTCTTTGGAATTTTGTGATTTAGTTTTAAGTTTCATAGGGATCTTGGTTTTAATCTGGAAAAATCCACCATACTACAACCTTGCTAATTTGTAGTTAATGACAAGAGGGCCCACAGTGAATTACTGAATTCTTAGGATTATTGAGTAAGCAAACACAATAGTATCACAGGTATCCAGCATCACAAAATGTCCTATGTTCATGCACTTGTTAAGTGTAATTTAGTTTTAAATATTTATTTTAATAACACATAATGTACCTACAAAGATCCTGTAGCATAATTTAAAATAAGAATAAACTAGAAATACCATACAGTGTTCTATTAGACTGCTGTGGTGAAGCAGAGAGTATCGGATTGATGAATTAATAGAAATCATAGAGACTGAAAGGGACCATGAGAGATTATTGAGTGCAGTCCCCTGCACTTGTGGCAGGACCAAGTACCCCTTTAAACCATCCCTGACAGGAGAGTGTCTAACCTGCTCTTAAGCATTTCCAGTGATGGAGATTCCGCAACCTGCCTAGGTAACTTTTTCCAGTGGTTAATCACTCTGACAGTTATGAATTTTTTCCTAATGTCCAACCTAAACCTCCCTTCCCATAATTTAAGCCCATTGCTTCTTGTCTTATCACTGCCAGTTAAGGAGAACAATTTTTCTCTCTCCTCCTTGTGACAACCTCTTAGGCACTTGAAAATTGTTATCATGTCACTTCTCAGTCTCCTGTTTTCTAGACTAAACAAACTCAGCTCTTTCAATCTTCCTTCATAAGTCAAGTGTTCCAGACCTCTAATCATTTGTGCTGCTCTACTCTGGACTTTCTATAATTTGCCCACATCTTTTCTGAAATGGGGCGTCCAGGCCTGGATACAATATTCCAGTAGAGGCCTAATCAGCAAGGAGTAGAGCAGAAGAATTACTCGTGGCTTTCTTACAATACCCCTGTTAATACATCCCAGAAGGGTGTTTGCTTTATTTGCAACAGCATTACACTTTTGATTCATATTTAGCTTGTGGTCCACTATGACACCTAGATCCCTTTCTGCAGTACTCCTTCCTGGCTAGTCATTGCCCATTTTATATGTGTGCAATGGATTGTTCTTTGATTGCATTTTAAAACTGTTAATAATTTTGTTTTTTTCCCCTTTTTAATCTATCTAGGTATCTATACTACCATCACCGGAGTGTGTAAGAGCCTCAGTTTAGCATCCTTGCATAAAAGGAATAGTGTGAGTTCTTTCAAAGCATTTCAGTGTTAAGAGGAAAAGCAGCCTGGCAAACATACCACGGATCTGAATTCTGTCACTTGCCACAGAAGCCAGTCTTCATTTAGTGTATACAGGGCTTTGCAAGTTATTACGTCCACCGGACCTTTGTTTATCCTTTGATTGAGAGCTGTCACAAGCTTATAGAATGGTTCTCCAACTGTCTCCTAAGAAATAAAACCAAACACATACAAACAACAGGGTTTAGCTTTTTTTCTTCATTCCCATTGGAATTCTAGTGGGATGTCAAGATTTGACTTGAAGCCAGTGAAACTAACTTCCTTTTTGGCCAAGTGGCTCAGCTGCCCTGCAAATAAAAATTCTTTCTGCCCAGGTATATGTGGCTTTTTGCAAATCCTCACCCACCTGGCTTAACTTGTCTCTGGAGATTTCAGAGGGACCTGCCACTTTCTCCCCAACCCTTGCTGCCTCCTCCTGTCCTGCAGAGGGGACAAATGAAACCATCTGCAGCTCCTCAGGTCCCACAGAAGAACTAAGGTGTGCACACTGACAAATACACCAGAGCTGGTTCTTCTCCCTCTCCTGCAATGAGGAGGGAGAGCAGTTCCTTCGCTGCTGGCCAGACTTCTCCCCCTGAGGTTCCACTGAAGGGACTGGGCGTAAAATGCACCCTTGAAAGAGGAAGGGCAAATGAGGGCTCCTTCTCCCACCGCAACTTCTCTTATTCCCTGGCTCCATGCAGTGCCTCCAGAGGGAAAAATAGGAGTCTCTTCAAAGGTGTCATTTGTTCCCCAACTCTGTGAAAGGAACCCCGCCCTTCCAAGTGACCACTGCAAGTCAGCCCTACAAAGAGGACTGGGCTATGAAGGACAAGTTTCCCCTGACCGTCCTTTGGCTCTTGGGGTCCCAGGAAAAAGAGATAAGGGGCTGGTCTGAAACTACTCTGCTGATGTACACACTCTTGCAGGACCTCAGGCAGAACATGAGTTTCCTGCAGAACAAGGCATGGCAGAGATGTCATCATATTACTGCACAAAACAGGAAGTACAACCCCAAACAACAATACTGTCTGTACGCAAAATGCAACCAAATGCACTATGTTACACAAACTGTAAAATTAAATGAATTATTCTTCCCTTGCCCCTGAATTTTAGTAGTCACTGGTATTATCTGTAACAAAAGGAGAAACAATTCAAAGAAGTGAAATTTTCAAAATGACACAGTCCCTTTATACTCTCTGAAGCATTGCTCTATAGTAACTTTGAGGAAGAGGATACACTGCATTCTAACCACAGTGTGATTCTTCTGCCATGACAACAATATCAGATGGGGTTTGAATGATAATATGAGAAGCAATGGAAGAAAATGTCAGAGTTCCTAAGTCACCAAACTCCAACCCACAGCATCACTTACACAGTGGCTCTCTTCTGATCTCTGCATGATGATAGCTGTCTATATAAGTGATCAGGACAGCAATAATATATAATAATATATCCATGCACAAACAGATCCCTTCAGAGTTCTGCATGGAAAAAGTCAGCATGTTTTATGTAAAAAATATTCCCCATTCTTGTGCCTGAGGTGGTGAAGTATGTCACGCTTACCCGAAGAAAACCAGAAAGGCAGACAGACATCCAGTTTGTCAGGAGTTTTTCTACCACAGATTCTGTACGCCGTAGCATGAGCTTAGGTTGTGTATTGCTAGATTGCTCCATCAAGTCCCTAGTCAAGACTTCTAGAATGTTCGTTAGGTAGACTAGTTTAGTCTGTAGTGCAATTGTTAAGAAGGATGCAAACAAGCACCTGTTTCCAAAAAAAAAAAAGCATAGTTAAAAGGTTTGGAATCTGCTTTTGTAATAATTGATGGCACTAGAAAGGCAATCCTAAACTTTTCATGACATCATATTGTTCAAACCAAACACACCCCTTTTAGTTACGACATTGAATTTTTATCCCTTAGGTATCCCAACCACACATTAAAGTCTATATAAAATACAAAGTACACAGGAGCATCCTATCCACCAATTGTTTTTAAAGTATTTTGTGTGTCTGAATTTAATTCTGCAGAAGAGAAGTATTCATTTCAGTGAAAGAAAAGCTCCAAAGTATAAAGCAAGAACTGCTTGCTCTGAGAGGAGGTGTTGCTGCTTCAGCATCTATAGGCACATATAAGTCTTCTGATCTCTTTTTAATGGATTGTTTCATGGAGCAAAACAAGGAAAAATTCTTTGGAAAAGGTTAAATCAGTTTTGTATGGAATGAAAACTGTATTTGTGTGTCTTAATCCATTTTATTTTTCTTTTAATTCTATGGCTTGAAGATTATAAGACATAATCATACTATACCTGTCCTTCACTGAGAAATTCTTCTGTTTTTCAAGTGTGTGAATCAGAGTAACAAGAAAATTCTTGTTACAGATTAAAGTATGCAACTTGCTGAGGCTCTCATTCTTTTCACTGGGGTCTGTGTTCTGAAATAGTTAAACAAAAATAAGGCAGACTGTAGTTGGGTATGACAGGTCCTTAATTCTTAGAAAGGAGAGCAAGATGAAATTATGAACCCATTGAGATCAGAGGAAGTTTAGTCACTGCTGTCAATGGACACTCACCCTCTCTCTCGTTCTCTCTATGTGGGCAATTATAGTTAAGGTTGCTGGATACATGTACTCTAAGAGTCTTTTTATATATACATGTATATAACTGCATTATATACATAAAGCCATGTAACCTTCCCCCCACACAGAAAAGAATGTAGAGAAAATTTAATAGACTCTTCATTTAGAAGGTGTTTAGATTCTATGGTGATGACCATGATCACACATAGACAGAAAAGAATAACTACTGCATAAAAGTAAAATTACATTATATAGACTTACTGGTGGCACATTAGTGTGCATATCTTCAGAGAAAATGGATTCAAAACCTCCTGACTAAAATAAAAGGAAGGCAATATATTACTGTTAGAAATCTCAAGACTTCTCAGACATGAATATTAAAAAGACTATGCATGTATGCAAGGCAACAGATTTTTATCAAGTAAAGGAAGTTTGGGCTTCTAATTGCCCCAGAAATTTATGCATTCTACACTGTGGTTTCTGCCGAGGTTCTGCTCTACAGAATGTAACATAAAGGAAAAATGCAAAAAGAAACTCGGGACTGAGCTAGGCTGGATTTACTGGCATGCTGCTGAATGCCGTCCATCTCAGGCTGTGGAGATCAGTCAGCATAGCTATGTTCTATCATGCCACAGGAAGTCTGTTCGCTACATAAAAATTTGCTTTTTTCCAAGTATGCGAGAGATACTCCAGAATGTCACTATACAAACAGCCTGAATCCTCTGGATGTCAGGGACCTCTGGGCTTAGCTCAATTTAGAGTTTTTCTCTGAAGTTATTACTCCTCCTGACACTATTCACACGCTTAGCATCCAAAGATCTCAGAACACTGTGAAAACATTCATGAATTCTCTTCTGTTCAAAAACTTCATTAATGATCTGGATGATGGGATAAATTGCACACTCAGGAAATTCGTGGACAACGCAAAGTTGTAGAGAATGGTGAACATGCTGTAGCGCAGGGATAGGATTCAGGGAAACCTAGACAAATTGGAGCTTTGGGCCAAATGAAATCTTGTGAGGCTCAACAAGGACAAGTAGCAAGTCCTGCACTTAGGACAGAAAAATCCCATGTACTGCTACAGGCTGGGGACCGATCGGCTAAGTAGCACTCTGGGGTAATGGTGGATGGAAAGCTGTATATGAGTCAATAATGTGCTCTTGTTGCCAAAAAGGCCAATGGCATATTGGGCTGCATCAGTAGGAGTGTTACCAGCAGATCAAGGGATGTGATTATTCCCCTCTATTCAGCACTAATGAGGCCACATCTGGAATACTGTGTACAGTTTTGGGCTCCGCAGTACAGAAAGGATGTTGACAAATTAGAAAGAGTCCAGCAGAGGCAATGAAAATGGGGGATGGAGCAGGAGCGTCGTTGCTCTGGGCAAGGACCTGAGGGACTGGCCCAGGCCATGCCCCTTGCCCAAAGGCCATGGCCCCTGGTCACAGGCCACACCCCCGGCCAGGGACAAGACCGGGAGCAGCCGCCGTGGGCAACTGGGCCCCGGATCCCTGGCTAGGGATGGGGACAGGAGTGGCAGCGGTGGCCGCAGGGCCGCCTGGTCTTGGGGAAGCAGCTGCCGTGGCTGTGGGTGGCTGGGCCCTGGATTACCAACCAGGCACAGGGCTGCAGGGGCCACCACTGCCATGGGCGGCTGGGCCTCGGATCTCCGGCCCAATCGGGCCAGAGACCGGGAGAGGCAGGACCCCGCAGGACCCGGGGCACTGGTGCCAGGATTCAGGGCACAGGCCCCATGTGCCCAGTGCCAGCGATGCCCCTGGGATGGGGCACATGACTTAAGAGGAGAGACTGAAGGAATTAGTCAATTTCCAAAGGAATAGCCGTGTTAGTCTAGTCCAGCAAAAAAATCAAGGAGTCGTGTGGCACTTTAAGACTAACAGATTTATTTTTCGCATGAAAAGCTCATGCGAAAAATAAATCTGTTAGTCTTAAAGTGCCACACGACTCCTTGTTTTTTTTTGAAGGAACTAGGCTTATTTAGCCTGCAGAAGAGAAGACTGAGGAGACATTTGATAGCAACTTTCAACTTCTTGAAGGGGTGCTCCAAAGAGGAGGGAGCTAGGCTGTTCTCAGTAGTAACAGAGGACAGAACAAGCAGCAATGGTTTCAAGCTGCAGCTGGGATGATCAAGGTTGGATATTAGGAAAAACTTCTCACTAGGAGGGCGGTGAAGCATTGGAATGGGTTACCTAGGGAGGTGGTGGAATCTCCATCTTTGGAAACATTTAAGGCCTGGTTAGCCAAAACCTTGGCTGGGATTATTTAGCTGGAATGGTCCTGCTTTTAGCAGGGGGTTTGACTAGATGACCTCATGAGGTCCCTTCCAACCCTATTATTCTATAATTCTATGAATTAAGTCTCCCACAACCCTGTGAGGCCAGGCAGCATTATTAAACCACAGAGAAGCCACAGGAGACACTCGATCCCCATAATCCTTGACCACCACTGAGTTGCAAGCCTTGCTAGCAATCAGCAGAAGCAGCAGCATTCCAAGTGCACTTCTTAAAAGATCCCAGTGGCTAGTGGTCTCAGCAGTAAGGAGGTAGCAGCCCCTCACAGTCCATTTTCTGACCTTAGAGCCTGAACTCCTCCAAATCAGCACATTTGACTTTCAAACTCATACAGATGCATTTAATAGACTTTTCTGTTCACATTTACTGTTACCCACTTTTACACTGACATAGAATTCTTTCTGTGGTGTTCTGTCTTACCACTCCTTCTGTGAAAAGGTTTTTAATATACACATATAAATATTTAAACATTGGCAGAAGTTAAAATACCATAGTTAATAAAGAAAATCAAAGCAGTGGTGGCTAGATATAAGGTTAAGTAACAAAATGTGAAATGGCCATATAATTATCTATCTATACCTATCTTTAAATACATGTGGCAAATACTAGTTGTCACCTTGACCACTCAGCTAGCACATGACACATTACAAACTTCTTCCTGTTTGTTTCACAAGAGGGTTTAGATTTTTAATGAGCAGTAAGCAAAAAGAACAGACGAACGCCTAAAAGTAATGATAATATTTTCATGCCAGTGTCCCTGGTAACAAAACAAAATAAAATGAAGAGAAATGAAGAAATTATAGAAACAAGAGCCTTAATATGATCTCTCAGTTGTAGACTGGTGTAATGCCACTGATTTTCATGGAGTTATACCCAATTTACTCTGATGTGAATGAGATCAATATAAGATTTGGAAAGTTCTATTATTCATTTTTAATATTACAGCATCAGCTTTGAGATTCCACTGTACTAGGTACTATGCAAACCATCTAGGGCCATCCTCTCCTTTGAGCAAGATACACTACACAACATTTTCCATTTAAATATTTATTTTTGAAAAGCAGTTGCTCATACGTGCTTCTTTTAGCACATTAGTATGTATACTAAAACTCATGGGCTTTGGCTGGTCTCATGATACAACTTCAAAAGGTATTTGAGGCTGGTATCTTCTTCCCCACTTATTATTCTAGATATTCAAGAGAAATTATTTCCTCCATTCTTTTGATGCAAATAAATGTGATAATGAAAGTAACACCAGCCCTAGGTTAGGGAGTTTATGAACTCTTGCTTAAGTTTATCCCTATTTAAGATATTAAAGCCCATACTTAAGGTTGAGCATGTGCTTAGTGCTCTCCTGAACTGGGGCCAACGTTGGCCAAAATTTCTGGCAAGGTAATCGACAGCTTGAAACAGAAAATCAACATCACTTTGAAATAATCCATCTGCAGCCTTGTGAATGAGAACTTGAAAGGCCTTTTCTTCATCTTGCGAACCCAATGCGGAAGTTCCACGATGTAAATACTTTAGTTGAACTGTTTAAGTTCACTTAAGTTTTGTACCAACAGGTAAGTGTGTGAGAGAGAAAAACCAACAGATAAATGCAGGTTTAGCAATGATAGTCTCATGAAGGGAGGCAGACCGAGCAAGGCAAGGCTATGAAAGACGCTTACATGGCACACACAACCATATGCATAAAGGGGACACTAGGGTTAACTTGATTACAATATATAGACTTGTAAAGTTTCGCAGAACCTATATTCAGTATATCTAAATGCTTCCCTGCATTATTTGCCTAGCGCTATTCTACTAGAATGAGAACAGTACACAAGATCTCCTGCAAAAATAATGTACAATTACTGTGTGGCATTTATATCAGCTATCCAGCATTTACTTGACAGTTATGCTCCTTACATGGAAGGAAGACACCTAAAGGGCCAGCAACCACTTACCTCTGGGAAGAAAGTTCTAAGAGCAAAGTGTTTGTAGTCGAGAAAGGGAACAGTTTCAAAGCTGTCCATCACATCTAATTGATCCATCTGTAGTTCTGCAAATCCTGAAATAACAATCCCCTGGAATGTCAGTTTTATAACACAAAATTATTTTCACAATCACAGCTTTCAATATAACCCTTGAAAGATGTTCTTTAAAATGGCTCTAAGACTTGATGCATTATTGTTAAACTGTACATCTGTGCAATGGGGAACACTGATTGGATGCATTTACTTTATTTCCAGTTTTGTTGAAGTAAATTGTTATAAGCAACGCTATTAGCATGTAGAATTAGCTACTACTGCACGCCAACATTAGCAAGGAACTCAGATAGCCAGATTACAAACTATTTTATTTCTGTTTAACAGAGTCTATGAAATAAAATATTTTAATAATGTGAGTCTCTCCATGGCAGTTTAATTTCAGAAATGATACACCTATAAAACAAAAGAAAGCTCTGCAGACCTACCATCACGTATTTTTTTCCGAATTTCACATTCTAACAGTTCAATTTGTTGACTCATTTTACGGGTTAATTGCTTGGATTTGTACCTAGTCACTATGGCTGCCACTAAAGAAAAAAAATTGTATTAGATACAAAATATAGAAGTAGGCAGAACAAGTCCTTTTTATATACCGATTCTATCTATAAAATGAAAACAAGGGTAAGTGAAAATATGGCCAACTTGAAATATTAAAAAGTATGGGTGAAAAATAAATACAGGAGAATAAACATCTGACAAAACTTACTACAATTAATTAAACTCATAAGCCATCTAAAATCAGATGATCACAACCACCATTTGATGATAAGTAACTGTGCTGGGAACACTCACCCTTGGGGGAAGGAGAGGAAATTTGTTTTGACTGGGAAGGGACTAACTTATAATGAAGGGATATAGGTCCACATCCCCAGCAGCTATAAGCCGCCAGACTCCCACTTTCAATGGGAATTAACCACCTAAAGACCCTTTGAAGATCTAGGCTGTAGTTCCTGGATCTTGGATGACCATATGGTGCATTTACTGGAAGAACTGATTATTGAAACAGTGTATTTTCACATTTTCTAATCTGTGATTGCAAACTTTATCACCAGAGTGAAATAATCTGCTTCCAACTGGACCTGGCAAAAATATCAGACTTCCTGTGATCCTCCTGGACAATCCTCAACACTCTTAGGCTGTGTTCAGACATGAGTTTTATTTTGAAACAACAGCCGCGGTTTCAAAATAAAATTTCTCATGTCCACACGACGTACCGTTATTTCGAAACTGTTAAACTTAGCAGGAAATCGAAATAGCTGTTGTTTCGAAACGGCTGTTTGAAACAATGGCGTTCGGACATGTTGTTTCAAAACAACACCATTGTTTCGAAACAACTGTTTCGAAACAACATGTCCGAATGGCCTTATTTTGAAATAATCATTTTGAAATAACAGCCATTTTGAAAGCAGACTTTCCCTTAATTCAAATTAACAAACTGTTAATTCAAATTAACTTATTTCGAAATAAGGATTTTATTTCGAAATGAGTTATTTTGAAATGGGTTATTTCGAAATAACAGTTACCGTGTAGACATACCCTTAAAGTTTACACAGTAATTATTTCTTTCACCAAATCAAAAACACATAACAGCACTTACCAACAATTACACCCACTAGTAATATAGGGATGAAAATAAGAACATAGAAATACTTGTGCGATGATTCCTTTCGAACTTCCTGTATAAAGTGTCCTAATTCGACCTAACAGAAAAATATACACCTATATTAGTGGAATGGAGCTATTCTATTCCATGTTTGCGGAAGCTAATGTTCAATGGATAAAGCAACTGGTCTCTTCAGTTGACATGATGAACCGTGATTAAGTGAATCCCTGGGACGGAAAAAGCAGTCTGGAAAAACTTATAAACCAACCACAAGAGAATAGTTACTGTATGTAATGTTAATCTAAAAGAACAGAACAGTGTTGTGGGAAAAATGTAAAACCACTAAGAGTCAAATTCTGCAATATCTTATATGTCATCCAAGCCACACTGAAATTAATGTAGTGTAAGCAAAGGCCAATTTTGATCACAAACTAGCCAAATAGCTACCAAAATCATTGCAAACAAAAGTGTTAGCATTTCCAAGAGAGTAAAAACAAGTTTTCACAGACAAAAGCTGCTCTTCTCACTACAGATTTCTACCATGATCAGCAGAAAAGCAAAAAGGTTCAAATCAACACTAAAGGAAAACTACATTTCTGGTGAAGGCCTTGCACCAAGCATAGGTCCTTTCCTTGTTCTTACAGAGGTTCACGCCTCTCTAGCCTAGCCCCTGCATTACCTCCCCAACCTTCATGGGGAATTTCTTCAAGCTGGGGAGATTCACAGTTGCAGTTCTACCTACCACACTTTGAAGGTAGCAAAGATGGACACAGCACAGCTGCAAAGCATGCATCCTGCTTCCCCCTGCATTGGTTCTGCTCCAGGGAGATTGTAAGAGGCAGGATTCTGTCCCAGGGCTGCAACTCTGCATGAGACCTCATGATAGCCCACAGGTCTTATGGCTTTCATATAATTTAGCAGATACACATGGACAAATCTTGGTAGTTCACATTACCTGAGCATGTCCAGTGTTAAAGCAAGATAACTAGTCTGTGAAATATTAGGTAAGAGAGGTTATAAAGTTGTTTAATTATTTAATTTTAAAGTATATTTATGATCAGCTAATTAACTTTATGACTTTTCTTATAACCAAATATAAGGCAGGCTTAGGAGCTGTGCCTAACTGCTTCTGAAGGGGAGCAACTAATCTGCATGGGTCCTGTATTAGCATGGTATTTGCATACTGGGTGCAGGGAATAATGGACGGTGAGAGCGGCCAGCGGTGAGCTGAGCAGCGCAAGTGACCGGAGGGCGGAGCTGGCAGACAGTGGGTGGAGCCAAGGAACAGTTCTAGAGGATGGAGTGAGTGACCAGTAGATGGCGTCAGTGGACAGCTGGCATGAAAGACACTTCTTACGTTCCCTAGGGTTGGTTGGGAGCCTAGTTAGCACAAATTCCACAGATCACTGCTGGTTTTGCCATTAAGTCTTGTATGTTCTGTTATGCAGTGTGGGTTGTTGGGAACTTTGCTCTGTACTGACTAGCTAGATCAGCGCTGATTTCTGTTATTTTCCCTTTTACACTCGGTTTTGCTAGTATTAAAAGTTCTGTTTACTACACTGAGTCTTGTGCATGCGAGTGGGGAAGCCTTACCCCTTTGGGGTGCCCAGGAAACAGTGCAGGATTCCCAGAAATCTAGGTAGGGGCTTGAGCCAGTTGGTGGTGCTACATTATTGGGAAACCCCTAGGTATAGAACCTGGCCCTGGTTCTGCCAGGCTGCCCTGGCAGAAGGGTTACACATAAAAACCAAACCATGTTAAATTACTACAAAAAGAATTTTTACTTACTTGGACTTTGATGGTGGAAGACTCAATCTTGCCTGGTGTTGTCTTTTTCGCTTTGCACAGTATAGTAGTAAGGGCTTGGGTTTTGGTAATATTTTCAACAGTGAATGTTATCTTTTGGTTATCCCTACCATTCATATAAGAGAGAGAAACGTTGATTTCATTTGTAGAAATATTTAAGAGGTCATTTTTTTTCTGAAGAGAACAAATATGAAATGGGAAATCATTATAAAGCATGGAAAAACTTTAAACTGTCATGTGAAAATTTTTGACAAGAGTCTGATATTTTTTAAAACTTACATATAATTTTAATTCCAGAACAGGGTCCATTTCAGTATTGAGTTGATATTTTATAAATACGGGGTCCGGAAGATATTGTAACTTCATACATGGTATAGTGACATCTTCCACTTTTAGTGACACATTAAACATCTCATTCTCTGTTATATGTCTGAAATTTGGTGCTTGGAAACTAAATTGAGAAGCATTTCCATGACATCTAGAACCCTAGGAAAAAGCCAGCAAAATTAGCCCTGTGTTGAAATACTCCAAGGTACATATAGCAAGAAACAGGCACTCAACAGCACTTCCTGCTGACTTGCATGGAAAACTGGTGAGCCTGTTTAGAAGCAATTCTCCATATACTATATTTGAAGTAGTTTCTGTATTGGTCATCTTTGGTCTTTTAAGCATTGTTTGTAACACCTGTCATGAACTCTTCTAAGGCTACATCTCTGTTGGTGACAGACGGGCTGCTGCAATGCAAGGCCTTTCAGGAAATGAAGAGAGAGAGAAAGAGGAGCAGTATTCTCGCCAGGATTTGAAATGGGGGGATGTTGGCGGACATGTAGGGGGTTTACTAAAATGGTATAACACTATTACTAGCTGACAACTGGGGAGGTGTTGGGAAATTTGGAGGGGGTGTAGGAGGAGTGTTAGGGAAATCCTAGAAGAGGAAAGAAAATCCTTAGAATTTTGAGTCCTTGAGAACTATGCAGGGAAATTAGCTATTTTAAGTCCCGATTATGTAAATATTTAAGGACATGCATAATTTTACTTATATCAATAATCCCATTTGGCTCAATAGGACTACTCAAATGAGTAAAATTAAGCATGTGTTTAAACTGTTGCAAGAGCTTAAAACAAAAGTGAGTCTTTAAAAACATGAATTTTGTTAAGGAGTTTAAGACTTACAGTACAAATTGATCTCTGGTCATCTGAAGTAATGACACTGTCTGCCACATTAAAATTTCTCCCAGAAAGGGTTATTTTACGACCACCACTATAAAAAAAAATTTAGGGATTAATGTTCGTGTTTCCCCACAAATAAATAGATATCTGGTTTTTGTTACTCACATTTCAAACTTTATTTTAGAAGGAATTATTGATGTATGACATTTTTCCTTGGCAACAGTAGATAAAATAAAAATCAGTTGCAGAGCTAGTTAATTTGCATAATTGATTTTTCATTTATACACATTATTTGAAAGTACTTTAGGATACTGTACAGTCACATGCCTCTTTCACAGTGCAAATCCAGCTTGCTCACAAGAAATCCAATGCAAGCCCCAAATGATCTGATAACCTATAAGTATGTACTACTTCTCAATTATTCATACATTTTCCATCACTGAAGTAATAATAATGCACTTGCTTGTATTAACCAAGATTGTGCTTATTAAGGGCTAGAGAGAGAAAACTGAAGATCTACCTTGAGCAAGGAACATCACTTTGTTTCACTGCTCCTAGAGCAACCTAGGTCTATTCACAACTCCTGTTGTTTTTTTTAGTAGGTGCTGAGGGCATTCACACCTGAGAGGAAGTGTATTTCACGTTGGAGAATCAGGCCAAAAAACAAATCAGTGGGGAAATTTCATACATATATACTGAAGGAAGGGAATTTTCATTTTATGTTCTGCTCACTTTTTTTTAAAAAAAGGTGCTTTCACTGTGAGGGAGAAATTTTGAAAAAAACAACAAGCAGTTGTGTGGCACTTTAAGACTAACAGATTTATTTTTTGCATGAGCTTTCGTGGGAGAAGATCCCACTTCCTCAGATGCTTCGAAGATGGGTGAACTTACAGAAAGGAATGAAACTAAATGCAAGGGGGTGTAAAACACAGGATCAGGTCATAAAGTAACAGCAAATCAGAGCAGTTTACAGGCTTAAAGAATGGGAAGCCTGAAGTCAAATTACCCTTTGTAATGTGAAAAGAACCCATAATCTCGATTGAGTCCTGCTTTCACAGAATTTAGTTTGCATATTAATTCGAGTTCAGCTGTTTCTCTTTGGAGTCTTGATGTCCCAGGTACATCTCTAACGACAGTCGTTAACAAATCCATCATCGAGTGATTAGGAAGATGGAAGTGCTCAGCAACTGGTTTCTTTGTTCTTTGATTTCTGATATCAGCTCTGTGCTCATTCGATCTCTTACGGAGCGATCGTCCTGTTTGTCCAATATATAAGGTGTTGGGGCATTTCTTGCACATGATGGCATAGACCACATTAGTAGACGAGCAGGTAAATGAGCCTTTGATGGAGTAGCAGGCTTGATTAGGACCTATGATGGTGTTTGTTGTGTAGATATGTGGGCAGACTTGGCAGCGTGGTTTTTTGCAAGGGTGTGTGCCTGCTTCAATGTTCTTGTTGCTAGATCTGTAGTTGCTGGTGAGTATCTGTTTAAGATTAGGGGGCTGCCTATAGGCAAGGAGTGGTCTGTCTCCTAATGCTTGAGAGAGAGAGGGATCATCTTTTAGAATAGGCTGTAGGTCCTTAATGATCTTTTGCAGAGGTCTGACTTGAGGATTATATGTGGTGACAGTTTTCCGGCAATGACAGGGAAATGAGCAGCCCTGTTTTCTGGCTGGACCCAAGTCTGCACGCTGGGCCTGGCCAAGGCCAGCTTCTGGTCATGTGAGTGGAAGCTGCTGGAGATGCCAGAGTGCCAGTGCTCCGCTTCCACTTGTTACTTAGAAAGTGGAGCTGTGGGAGGATGAGGTAAGGGGAGAGGCAGTGAGATGAGGCCCATCCACCTCAGCATCCAGCAGCAGCATGAGCTATGTTGCCAGAGCTATGGAGCCAGCCAACAGCTGGCACCTGCAAACAGAACAGAGGCACCAGTGCTGGCACCTCTGCTCAACTTGTGGCTACAGTAGCGAAGTTCATGTTATTGCCAGGTGCTATGGTGGGTAGGGCTAGCTCCAGTATTTTTGGTGCCCCTGGTGAATTATGACTTTGGTGCCCCCATCAGAGGGCAATGTTTTCATTTATAAGAGAGAACATATTAATATATTTTAAATAGAGAAAAAGATCATTGCCATCACCCCTTAAAGCCTGGCACCCTGGGCAAACACCTAGTTCACCTATATGGTTTGGCCAGCCCTAATGGTGGGTGGGCCTCATCCCTGAGGGGGTGAGCTGTGGCACACTTGGGCCCATCTGTAGCTACGCCTCTGGCTTCAATTCAAATCACTGGGTTAAACTCTTCTCTAGCATATACCCAATGACTTACAGCAGTAACTGGATCAGAACCTTCTCATGTATAAATGAGTACAGCTTCACTAAAATCCAGTACAGCTACCCCAATTCGTACCATTCAAGAACCTGGTCAATTAAGTTTACCAAATATAGCTAAACTTTATTAAATCTATATAAAGTTGAAAAAAAAACCCCAAACCCACACAAAATTCAAAACCAATAATTACCTGGCCCAGGTGATGTTTGGCTCCATTTTAGTACATGATGGCTGAGAGACATAATATACTGTGGTTGGTGGTGAACAGTTACTCCCATTAGCCTTTATGCATATACTCTTGACCTCTTTTTGTCTCGGTGGGAGAGAGAAAATCACATGTGTGTCATTTAACACCTTGCTCACTTGTATGCTGGAGGAGAATGAAAATATACAGATGTTTCTGAAGCATTTTAACTAAGACAGAGATACTCAGCCTGTGACTCTAGCACTACCTGTGGCTGATTTGAGCCCCAGTTGGAGATCTTTTAGAATCCCTGCATCTAATCAGAGCTCACATGCAATGCAGTCCGAGTAGCACTGAACAAACTGACAGAAGCCACCATCACCTCTCCATATCACTGCAGACAGGCCATATACTGAAAAGACAAGAGAGGAGAAAAGACTCTCCCCTCTAAGCACTCAGAAATGGGAAGGAAGAGAAAGCAGGTAGTCTGCTGTATGTAGCTGCTAGGTGCCACACAATAAATTTCAGGAGGTACCCAAGTAGTCCATTGTGGTTATGTGATGAAGTTGAGTACTACAATGTCAGATTTCCTTTGCACAATTATTGTACATCTTTCTGGGCCTCTGAAGTGGTTCTTCAAAACTGAGTATCATTAATCTAGGGTAACATAGTCTACCTCACTAATGGTTACACTATACAATTCTGACTCACACTGGTGAATGGGCACTCACACAAACCGTCCCACTGAGCATGGCCCAGTCTATACCCTCCATCCTTGGAGAAGTCTCCAGTATAGGCAGAGTTCTGATCGGGGTTTGTTGGGGTGGTCGAAAACATGACTGAAGCACCTCTATGCTCCAACTATTTTCTGCCTGCTGCAGAGTCCAGAGGGCGAGATAGGGGAGCCTTCACAGCATCCCTTACCAGTACCAACAGCTGACACAGGATCTCTCTGGCAGCTCCAGTGTTCAAAATGAGAAGCACAAATTTCCCCTCCCACCTACTCACGCCATCCATTGAGCTGTACGTAATGCATGGCTGTATTTCCTTGATTGTTTTCAGTGGGAGTTGACAGCAAGACATCTTACAAGATGTATTCAGCACTCAGCTAATTAAGGGATCATTTATGTAAATAATGGGTCATATTTTGTCCTTGACTGTAAGTCACTGAGAGCTGAATATTTGCCTTTTCATCTAAAGACTCAGGGGTGTATGCATGATTTTCACTGTGCTAAAAATACAAACACCAATTGTATTATTTGGACTCACTTGTCTGGTTTGCAGCTACTGGTTCCAGTCAACACAGCTGTAATGTCTGACGCTCCCATAAAGTTTTCTCCTTTGATTGTCACTTCCTTTTTGCCTAACACTGAGATCCAAGCAGGTTCTATGGAAATATTGCGGATAGGCTAATGGAAACAAAACATAATTTGGTAAAAAACATGCTACTGAAAAAAGCCAAACTTTGAGCTTGTGCATTTTAAAATATTTTAAATGAAACAGAATCCATCTTTCTTGTTAATTATAACATTTTTTAAAATGACCCTGAGAAGCGGTAAACAACC
Organism: Podocnemis expansa; assembly: GCA_007922195.1. Lineage (NCBI taxonomy): Eukaryota > Metazoa > Chordata > Testudines > Podocnemididae > Podocnemis > Podocnemis expansa. The sequence continues at coordinate 35,428,505 of ML681994.1, forward strand.
ATAGCACCTCTGATGACACAAAATTGGGAAATGTTGCCAATACAGAGAAGGATCAGGAAAACCTGGATGACCTTGTAAACTGGAGTAATTGGAATAAAATTAAATTTAGTAGCAGGAAGTGCAAAGTTATGTACTTAAGGACTTACATTTTTGCTAAAAGCTGGGTATGCATCAGTTGGGAATGAAGGAGAAGGAGAAGGAGCAGGGTGTACTGGTTGATCACAGGCTGACTATGAGCCACCAATGTGATGTGGTTGTGAAAAAAGCTAATGCAGTCCTAGGATGCATTAGATTAAGTATTTCCAGTAGAGATAGGGAGGTGTTAGTACCATTATACAAGGTGCTGGTAAGAATTCATCTAAATATTCCATGCAGTTCTGATCCCCCATGTTTAAGAAAGATGAATTCAGACTGGAACAGGTATAGAGAAGGGCTACTACAGGTGTGGCCAAACTGTGGCTCTGGAGCCACATGTGGCTCTTGAATGAAAAAGTGCGGCTCCCAGAAGAACATCAGCAAACCAGCGTAGGAAAGCAGACCCAGCCTAGGAGTTTTAAATCTCCCTCCCTCAACATGCCCAGGGGAGCCAGGGTCAGGGCCTTGGGATTTGGCCAGGGGTCAGGATGGCAGGGGGAAGTGGCAGCATGGGTGGGGAATGACAGGGAGAAATGTGGCATAGTTGGGCTTTTAAAATATTTGCCACCAGCCTGCAGTCTTCTACACTGAGTGACAGCTAATTTTTTTTTACTGTACAGGCCTAGTTTTTATGCTAACCATAAGCAATTATTAGAATCTGACATTAGTGGGATCAATATTTGCCCCCTTTTTACTTTAGAATTAAAATGTGAATGAATATTAAACTTAGTAATTTTGGAGTAGGTAAAAGTATATGGCTATCAGCCTCAGTGCGTCTCTCCAAGGTTTAATAATCAACTCATGTGGAGTTCCATAAATTTGGCAACCCTTGGGCTACTAGGATGATCCATGGAAAGGAAAACCTGTTAATAAGAGGAGACTCAAAGAAAATGGCTCGTTTAGCCTAACCAAATGAAGGTTGAGGGGAGATATAACTGCTCTCTATAAATGCATCAGAGGGATAAATACCAGGGAGTGAGAAGAATTATTTAAGCTCAGCACCAATGTGGACACAAGAACAAATGGATATAAACTGGTCATCAGGTATTTTGAACTTGAAATTAGATCCAGGTTTCAAACCATTAGAGTAGGGAAGCTCTGGAACAGCCTTTCAAGGGGAGATGTGGGGGTAAAAATACCTAGTTGGCTTCAGAACTGAGCTTGATGAATTTATTGAGAAGATAGTATGATAGGAGAGCCCAGTTTAGCAAATGACTAATCTTTGACTACTGGTGGCAGGTATGTTAATGGCCTCAGATGGGATATCTGATGGGGTGGATTCTGAGTTACTATAGAGAATTCTTTCTTGGTTGTCTTGCCCATGTGCTAAGGGTTTAACCGGCTGCCATATTTGATGTCAGGAAGGAATTTTCTACCATGGCAGATCAGTGAAGAGTCTGGGAGGCAGAGGAGCTTCTTCTCTGTAGCATGGGGCCTGGTCACCATCTGGGGGATTCTCTGTAGCTTAAAGTTGTTAAACACTGGTTTAAGAATTTTGATAACCAAGTCATAGTTTAGGGATCTATTACAGTAGTAGGTGTGTGAGGATCTGTGTCCTGCATTGTGCAGGAGGTCAGACTAGATGATCATATTGCTTCCTTCTGACCTTAGAGTCTAAGAATCTTTTCAAATATTCTGATTTCAGCAATGTTAACAGTTGCATCTCTACTGAAATAAAACAACCAACAGGAGGCACAAGCTAACATATTGAAAGGCGTGTATCACAGAAACCCAGTTTAAAAAGTTGCTCTACATATTGCTGTTTAACAACTCAGAAACAGCACAACTTGAAACAATAACTACAATCACCATCACTCAAAGCCATCAGAGAAACAAAAGGTAGCTATTCCCAATGTCCTGAACATGCTATGGCTGGCTAGCATTCTGAAATGAGAAGACAAGAAACAGGCTAAAGTTGGATTCTCTGTGCACTCTTTTTAAGGCCACGCTGAAGTTTTTAAGTACTATACAGCCAAATGTCCATGAAAAGTAATTTAGATATACATCCTCCTATGTATAAAAATGACAATGGCTGTGGTGGTGGCCCAATGGCTAACCAGTAGTGCTTTAAAGGAACGTGGTCCATTTTAATCACCACACCTGTTTCTGTTTTTGTTTTTAACTTACTTTCATTGAAAAGAAAGTCTCTGCAGTTTTTTCAGTTTGTTTACTTGGCGCATTTGACAGCACAGTATGTGTAGTTAGTTTTGCTGTTCCCCTGTATTACAATCAATTAGTCAATTTCCTCTGCTTTCATTTTTCGCATCACAGGGCTTAGAAAACATATCTTTAAAAAAAAAAACGGAAGATATGACTCTGAAACCACAAATCGATTGAGGCTGTCAAGGGTAAATGATGTTTAACTCTATTTTCTTTCAAGCCGGCTACAGTACAAGTTAAAAATAACCCATTAGGATTTCCATTCTTGTGATTATCCAAATTTTTATTAAGCTTGCTTTTGGGCACACGAAGGGGTTAAAGTAAGCCAGAACACTGGGTCTCCTAATTTAAGGGGACAGCATTCCAGGCCCCCCTAAAAATAGAGCAACATGCTGGAATGCAACATTCTGGTGCATTCCCCCAGGGCTGGCTCAAGGGGCCATGCACAGTTGGCAGCTGCAGCCAGCAGACAGTCTTCCAGTTGGTGGGGAACTGCCCCAGGCTCGGCCTGGGAGTTTTTAAAACTCCCTCTCTAAGCCTGCTCTGACTGAGCATGCTCAGAGCCTCAGAGCATGCTCAGTCAGAGAAGGCTCAGGGTGGGAGCCTCAGCCTGTGCTGGGGTCACTCCACATGGCAGCCAGCTAAGGGGGCCCTAGGAGGGGGTTCAGTAACAGGTGAGCTGGCCCAGCAGGAAAAGGGTGCAGGGGAGGGGGAAGCTGGTGGTGGGGGCGCGGTTGAAAGGGCTCAGGGGACCGCAAGGGGCAGCAGTGGGACCGGGTGGTTAGGAAGGGTGTTGGTGTGTCTCAAGGGAGCAGAAGAAGCTGGTGGGGGGGCTTGGGGTGTCTGGAGGAGCAGGAGAAGCCAGCAGGGGGTTTGGGGTGTCTTGTGGGAGCAGGAGAAGCCAGCAGCAGGGTGGGTGGGGGGGTTACGGAAGGGGATGGTGAGACTCGGGGGAGGTGGGCTGGAGATGTGTGGAGGGGCTTAGGGGGTGAAGTGAAGATGGAGGAGCTAGTGGATGGGGTGTTAGGAGGGTTGGAATGGGGCTGTGGGGGCTGGGGCCGAGGAAGACATGGGGAAAAAGTGGTCTGATGGGGGTAAATGTTTTGGGGGCACCATGGGGGGCAGGCTTTTCTGGGGCAGTAGTTGGGGCGGAAGCAGTAGCTAGGGTGGGGGCAGGCATTTGGGGGGCAGTAGCTCAGGGGGCAAGCATTGGGGGGGCAGTAGCTGGCGTGAATGAAGGGGGCCCAGACATGCATGAAGGGGACCTGGAAATTAAGGAGGGTTCCTGGGCCTGCCGAATTATATTTTATCCCCTGGGCACACCCATTTTGACATACTCACTTGGCCCATTTATAGCTTAGTTCAGGATGGCTTTTGAAATACTGACAGCTTCTACTATATGTTCTCTAACTCATTTATGTCTAGAAAAACACGTCTAATATATTCTATGAGTGCACACTATTCTTATGATTTGCTGCTTCCTCTCTCTGTTCTTAGAGCTGTGACAGTCACACCTCTAAAGTTAAAGAGACTCTAAACTGATGCTTAGTTTGAACTAGAACATGTGGTTAGTTTGAACTAACTGGCTTAGATCTAACTTCTTAAGTTCAAACTAAGCCTTAGTCCTAGTCCACTTCATGCCTGGTTTGAACTAATGTTCAAACTAAGGCAGTTAGTTTGGACTAATGCTGGTACTAACTACAGTATGGATCAGATTACTCATAATCAGTTTACCTGCAAATTCGGTTAATGCGTGCTATTGTCACGCCCCCCCCCCAGCTACCAATTTAACACACAGAACTCGTTAATGCATAGTATCTAAAACTGGAAGTTGGCCTATACACTGAAACATGTGCAGTAAGCCTTATTAGCGCTGCCTTTTTCTTTTCATAGCCATTTTGGTAAGACATATCACGCTTAATCACATTGTCACCGAACATACAGTATTTATTTTTGATTAGCTGTAATTAAGCGAAATAGATATTTTAGTATAGGCTTTAGTTTATTAAGTGAAATACTGTAGCTATTTTAGTATAGGCTTTAGTTCATAATGGCAGGAGACAAGCATCAGTGCTCATACACCATTGAAGAAAAATCAGCAACTATAGATTGGGTACGTAATAGTGAAACCCAAGCAAAAATTTCTAGAGCTCTTGGGATTGCTGAATCTACACTACAAGGTTGGATAAAAAACGAAATAAAGCTGTGCAGTTCTGCATGACACACAGATTCTCAAGTCGGGCTGGAGTGAAAACATGTGCATTATTTGGCAAAGCCTCCTGTAGACAAAGCATTGTGCACATAGTTTGCCCAAGACAGAGCTAAGGGAATGCAACTCAGTGGTTCAATTCTTCAAGCCCAAGCAAGTAAATTTGGAACTTTAATAGGTGATGAAACATATCAAGCCAGCAAAGGCTTTATAAGCTGGTTTAAAAGTCACCACGGTATTTCCCAAGTTAGGATTTCTGGAGAAATCCAATCAACTGATGAGACTCCTGCCAATGAGTTTCCCACCAAATTAAAAACTATAATAGAAATTTAAAATTATAGTGATGAACAAATATACAACTATGATGAAACAGCTTTATTTGCACACTTTTGCTGGACAAAACTTTAGTTTTGAAATATGAAACCCAAAAAAGAGCAGGCTTTAAAAAAATAAAAGAAAGAATCACCCTTCTATTTTGTATGAACAAGACAGACAGTCACAAACTCACACTGCTTCTCGTTGGTCAGTTCAACAACCCTCAGTGCTTTAAGTACCTTAACAAAGCCAAAATGCCTGTCATATACACCAGTAGTAAAAATGCTTGGATGACTAGGAGCATTTTTGAAGAATGGTTCCACAACTCTTTTGTTCCACCTGTTTGTAAACATCTCTGCAAGAAAAAACTCAAACCTAAAGCACTGTTGCCACTTAACTACTGTTCTGCCCATCCTCCTTCTGAATTACTGGTATCGAACATTGGACAAATCCATGTCCTATATACCCATTTAACATAATATTAAAAATCCAGCCCCTGGACCAAGGCATTATTCAAATTTTAAAAGCAAATATTGAAGTGAGTTGGTCTAAGAAATGATTTCATGTGAGTTATCAAGTGTTTCTGAATTTCTAAAAAAATTAAACATAAAAGAATTTATTTATCTGGTGAAAAAAGCTTGGGATGGCAGGAAACAAAAATTATTGAAAACTGCTGGATGAAGGCTCTATGGCCACCTTCTTCTGTTGACGGTTCTGCCTATAAAAACCAAAACCATAGTGATCCAGAATCAGAATTTGAAGGGTTTACAGAAGAATACATCCCGCTAACAAAAACACAAATGAAAGAAGACAAAGCTAAATTTCTTTTTCAATTAATTAAAGACTTTAATTTAGACGCATCACCTGAAGTCATGTGAGTGACTAGAACAAAATGAAAATGGCACAACTACAGACGATCTGACAGAAGAAGAAATAATTGCAGGTTGTAAGGCTGGGTCAGACTGCAAAAGTGATGAGGAATGGTTACAGGATGGAGTAGATGACGACGATGATGAGAATTATGTTGAAAAAGCCAAAATTTCCCATTCAGAAGCACTAAATGCTGCCAAAACTCTTGCATGATATATGGAGGAGTAAGATGCAGAGAATATCCAAATTTTACACCTACATGGGATGACTGATTTTGTGAAGAAAAAGAAAGCCAAGCACGGGAAACAGCAGAAAATAACACTGTACTTCATAAAACCTCCACCCCAACAAGACGAACCTGCAGACTGCATAAGCTTTATATAAGCAAGCTTCTTGGATTATGAACTCTGTGGACTCAATGTGGAATTATGTATGTATGTGATATGTCATCTATGGTAATACTGTACTGTAAATATTCAAAATGGATACCACTCTATTGATTAGTACTTTTCATGCATTGATATGTACAGTAGTTATTTTCATCACTGTTTTCATGGTTAAATAGATATGAATTCTTAAATATGTTTAAATAATAAGTTATGTTTTGGTGATTTCTGTGTATTTTTGTATATTTTGTGTTTTAAAAATCAGATCATGAATTAAAATTTACATTTTTAATTTTGCTAAACAAAATCAAGATTTGGCAGCTGGGTGGCATACATTAAGGTACACAAACTGCACCATGTATGGATTTATTTTGAAAATACTGTACTGTACTGTATTTTAGGACAGTTCACCACAGTCCCATTTACAAGTGGTCCATATTACATGCAGTCATGGCAGCTTGTCTCCCAACATCTGCGTGTTAACCGATCCATGCCGTAATTCAAACTAAGCTTTCCTTAGTCCCACCTAAGAAATTTCTTAGTTCAAACTAGGGAAAGCCTAGTGTGGACATGGGCTAAATTAGTGCAGACTAATTTGCCAGTGTAGATATAGCCAAAGAAACCTGACTCTTGAGGGCTCTTTGGCTACATCTGCACTGGAGGGTTAAGTCAACTCCCTAGCCACATTTGAAGTTCATTAAGTCAAATTAAGCACTAAATTGATTTCATAACTCCTGCTCTTAAAGTCGATTTTAAGGGTTAAGTTGACTTTATTAAGTTGACTTAACACAATGTGCCTATTTAAGTCGACTTTATAAAGTTGACTTAGTGCAATAGAGTCATTTAAGTCAACTTTATAATGTTGAGTTAAGCCAGGGGCCTCGTTTAAAGTCAACTTTTTTAAGTCAACTTAAACAAATGGGGCCTCACTAAGTCAACTTAATAAAGCTGACTTTAAATCGACCTTATTAAGTCAACCTACTTGAGCCCTGTAGCATAGACATAGCCTTTAAATGCTACCGGATCTTACAACCCTCTCCCCCAACAGGGACGAATTTTCTGGCAACACCTATTTGGCAGGCCTTTTTTGTCTAGCCTCTGAAGTAACTTAGAATAGCTTCAGAGCTGCCTTTAACTTATGTCCTGAATAGCTGGGCAATCTATGAGCCTTGGGAAGCAGAGAATAATTACAGTGCAATGAATTCTGGCTATATCCACCACATGCCCTACATTTGGGAATGGGAGCAGAGCTCAAGCTCAAGTGTAAAAGCCCTTTTGCCAGCTCTACACTGGCTAGGGATGCCCTTTTCATAGGTCTTCTTCATCCTCAGTGAGCCATTTCCCCCAAAGACACCCCATTCCATTGCCAGGACAGCAAAGAACATTCACAAAACCCAGTTAAAAATTAGGATTGCTCTAAGCTTTATTTTACTGTTAACATACAAGAAAGGAGGGTGCAAGTTCAGCAAGGAAAAAAAGATCACATTACAGGCACACAAGATACATAATTTAAATGATTTCTTACTTAAAAATAGAAATCATTACACAAGAAGATGCTTAAAGTTTCTTTGCAAAATAACTCTTTTCCTGGACTAAACAGCCAGGGCTGGCTCTACTCTGAGGCAAGAAACCAACATGGCTTCGGGTGACAGCACTTAGGGGCGCCTCACCCCCCTGAAGATCAGGCTAGCTCCTGCCCCTTTAAATCTTTCCTAGCAGTTCAGACACTGTTAGTCAACCTGCAGCTTAAGTCATGTAGGCAGAGTGCACTTTAAATCCCCCTGCAGGCAAACACTGCAAGTTTAATGAAATGCATATTTTCACAATGGCTCACAGTCCGGGAGCGAATAACAATAGGTAAGCTGGATGGTGGGGGAGTGAGATGGAAACTAGCCATTTGGGACTACAGGAAGCTCTAGTCCCAGGTGACATGGGCTGGGAACTGCAGGAAGTTCAAACACTCCCCATCAAACTCAAACAGCCTGACTGGGGCTCTCTCCTCTCTTTCATCTTCTCCTACACTGAGCCCAAGCAGCTGTGTTTCCTGGGGGACCAGGAGGAGCTAAGATGAGAGCTGCCTGTTTCTTGAAGTGGCACCCAGGACAGTGAGTTCAGTGGGGTTCTTTGGATTGTTGTTTCAGGGCCAGGTCAGTGGGGAAAGAAGGAGAACAGGGAAAGCAAGGGACAGGCTTTTTAGGAATTTGTTTCCCCTATCTTGAAAGCATCTGACAAAGTTGGATTTTCTCCCCGGAAAGCTCATCTAGTTCCCATTGGTGGCTGTTCGGGTGGGGGTGGAGGGGAGAGAATACCAGCGCTTCCTCACAGTAATATGATCTGGTGTAAAACCAATGACATGTCTCTAGTTCAAAAAAAAAAAAAGTTAAACTATACACAGGAGGACAGCATTTCCTAGAGCACTTGGCTTGGCACTTGGGAGACCAAAGGTCTCTTTCTGGCTCTACCCTGAGCTGTTTGGGAATGTCGATCTTCCTTCCTGGGGCTCAGTTTCCTCACCTGGAAAATAAAAATAATGATGAGGCTCATCTCCCTTTGAAAAGTGCTTTGAGATCTACAGCTGAAAACTGCTAAATAGACACTGAAATAATCCCTCACTCCTGTTAGATTTAGCCCTTATAGCATTCTTCACCTCAATGCACTTTCCAAAAGGAGGCTGAGGAGGGCTCCCCCAACATAGCCCAGGCAGTGTGGCTGGGGTCTCTCTCCTCTTCTCCCTCCCCCCCAAGCCCAGGTGGCATCGCAATGGGGGGGCCTGAGGGTGGCTGTACCACTCCCCCACAATACTAGCAGCAGGATGTCTTCAGGGGACAAGTCAATAGGCTATAGTTATTTATAAATGTAAAAAAAACCCCACCAAACCTGACACACACAACTGCATAATAGCCAGGTTAGTCTAGTTCAATGAAAACAAACAAGGGGTCCTATTGCATTTTTGAAGACTAACACATTTATTTATCACATGAAGTGTTGCACGAGAAAAATCCCACTTTGTCAGAAGATTTGAAGAGATGGGGGAACTTACATAATAGGATGAAAATAAAAGCAGGGGAGTGCAAGACCTGGTATACTGTAACATGACCTGATCCTATTATTATTATTATTTTATGATTTTTTATTATACAGAGGTCTAATATTTTTGTTGCCTTTCTTTGAGCATCTTTCAATTTTACTGTCTTTCCAATATCAAGAGATGATCTCTTACCACGGCACCTTCTCACTTTTGTTGTGGTGTGGGCAGTTCTGTGTGCTGTGACAATACAATAGGTCTCTTTCCTCCTTCTCTTCAGCAACATTCATTGTTTGATATTCTACTATTCACAAAAGCTTGCCTGAAGAAAGAAGGTGCCACAGGACTCTTGTTGTTTTTGCTATACCAATAAAATTGTTAGTGCTTTTAGCCTTCCTGCTGTAGTTATACAATCTTTGTGTACAGACAAACTCTGAGTTGTTTTGCAGTAGACTGCAGCCCTTTTGAGATAATTAACACTTCTTACTGATTCCTCTCCACCCATCTCTTTCTCAAGCAAGATATTGATTAATCCACCACTGTTTGTTCCCAGTGTTCCCCACCAGTAAGGAGGCCTGGGCAGTAGCTGGGGTGGTGGGGGCAGGCATTGGGGGGGCTAGGGTGAAACTGTGAAAATGTGGGCTGCTTTACAGAATTGTTGGAAATTGCTGAATTGTTTTTTTCAGCATTCCTGGACATAATGCAAATGTAGAATGGGTTTTCTCTCTTATCAACGCTCAGTGGACAAAAGAAAGGAATTGATTATCAGTTAAATCTGTGAAGGGCATTATATTAATTCAGTATAATCTGAATGGCATGTCATGTGAGGAATTTAACTCATATTCTTGACAATGATAGCCTACTGACAAAAACAGGTTCAGCTCATTAACATCAAGAATAGGCTTTACCATTTTGAATGGTATAATTGGTCAATGAAATGCTATCGTGATGTTGCTGATGCAAATTGTATATTCACAACAATATTCATTTTATTGTGTTACAGTTTGTATTACACATCTTTTTTTACAGTTAATGTGCCTAAGAATATATCTGTTGTTCAACTTGTTCTACATTTTTTTCATGCTGCCACGCATTCATTAATCATTACCCATTTCCACAGCATAATACAGTAATGATACTTATATTAATACTACATTTTCTCCATGTCCTCCAATGTCCTCCTCTTCCCACTTCCCTGTCCTTCTTTCCATGCTTTGTTATCTGGTAACCCTACACAGAACTCCTTGTTTGTTTTTACAAAGATACGCTGATTGAGGTAAGTCAGAGGAGACAAAAATCACCTTTGCCAGAAAGGGAGGGGTGAGGAGTGAAAACAAACTCTTCCAAGCATCAAAGGGGCAGCCCTGTTAGACTAATTCAGCAAAAAAAGCAAGGTATCCTATGATTCACCCCCTGCAGCTCCCTACCAATTCCATTCCCATAGATACCCACACTAGCCTCTGCCACCCACTTCCATCTGCCCAGAGATATCTATCCCAACCTTACCCACCAAACCCATTACCTGCATGTACAGCCACACCAACCTCCCATGCCCTGCCCCACCCACCTGAGCCTTCCCAACCCCTCAACTTCAATACCATTAAAAACTCCAACTCCAGCCTCTCCCACCCCAACCTCCCCCTTACCCCATTACTGCAGAATCACAAACCCCAGCCTCTCCACACACCCCAAGCCCCCAGACACCCATCACAGCTTTCCACAACCAACCCATGCCCCCAAAACACCCATTCTAGCCTCCCCATTCACCCGCTCCAAGGACTTAGATCAAGATGAAATGATACAAAAATTTCCTGTTGTTAAAGCCTGAAAAGTTATCCTCTGAAGCTGAAATTCTACTAAGTATGTACATGATAAATGTTACTTGTTAATTAAATCTAAATTCATCAGTATTACTTTTTATTTTTGTATTTAGATTAAAGGAATGAATTGATCTTGCTATTTGAATTGTAGGTTGCAAATACAATTTGGAAAATCTTTTTAAGCTTATATGAATGAGATGGGGGGGGGGGTGCCAAAGCAAAATTTGGCTCAGGGTGCCACAACCCCTTGAGCCAGCTCTGTAAACAGCATTAGGTTCCTCACTGAATACAGAGTCAAATTTAGGGTTTTAGTACTGATATTCTGAGGTCTCAACAGTGCTGGCCCAAGCCACCTGAGCAGCTGCCTCACTACATGACCACTGACTGCCCACAACACCCTGGTTCCTCAGGAACAATGAAAATGTGAACCCAATGGTGAGACTCATGAATGCATGAGAGACATATGTCAGCAGCCACCCATATCTAGAGCACTCACTTCTGCATCAGAACACCACAGCCAACTTCCCCACTAGCACATGCAAACCTCATTTCCTCAACTCAGCTGAATGAGAAACACCCAACAATAACAGGGAAAGAAAAAGGAAAAAAACAGAATGATGATATTTTTAAACTCTGTAAGGTGCTCAGCTACCTCAGTGATGAATGCAGCACATATACCTAGAGAGACACACAAAGAGAAGAAGCTTGCTGTCTGAGCAGCAGGACTTGGTGGCGTGGGCCCTGACCTTTAGCTGGTGTGACTCAGTCTAATGTCACTGACTTCAGTGGAGCTACATCAATTTAAATTAAATGGCATAGGTGCTAGAATTAGAGGTGTGGAGCATGCCACCACACCTCCTGGCTTAAAGTGGTTTCCACTATATACAGTAGTTCAGTGGTTTGGTTCAATGGCTCTCAGCACCCCCCTATAAAAACTGATCCAGCAGCCCTGCCAAATGGTGAACTGGCCCACTCTGGTTTGAAAAAGCACAATGCACAACCGCTGCTAAGGAAAGTACCTTGGGTAAAAAGCTTCTGCTGCACCCTGGAAGGTGTAAGCAGCTTTACCTCATTATAGCTCCCTTGGTTCATGGACTGTAAGGAAGCACAGTTCCCTCCCAAACCTCAGGACAAAAGAAAATGTAGAATTTCATGGACAGCTTTAAATCCCTTTGCATGTTTCATTCCAGTCTAAACAATACCTGCCTTTCCATTGCTTTTAATGTTTCAAGAGCTTTGTCCATCACTGTATCTCCAAGATAAGGCATGTGGGAGAAAGCCATCTTACAACAGTTCCAGCTGTTTGCCAACCAATTTCATATGAAAGCACTTGAAACCAAGGCATAGAGGAATCTGCACAGCATTCTCTGTAGTACCAATTCTCGATTCACACATCAACTCTATAATACTAAGGCTCAGCAGTGCACACAACTACATCACATTTTTGTTGTTGGAAAAACAAAAGTGATATTATTTTGTTCAAAAGCTTCACTATCAAGCCTGCCAGCTGTATGAAGAGGTAATTCATCTTGATGTATAAGGATTAGGAGTGCCTATCCAGAATTAAGAATACTGCATTCTCCTATTTATAGCAGCCCCACTCATTATCCAGTAGAAAATGAGAAATCAAATAAGTAGCTGCTTTCTAGATACCTATGATCCACCACTCAAATCCTTCCTCAACACCCACTTCTCTTCTGATACCTACAGTAAAAGAGCAAACTAGAGATGGCTATGCTGAGCAAGAACAACTGATTCTGTTTATTTAATTTTATCAAAAAATGTAAGTTGTTTGGAGCCATCAAGAATGAAAGACCAGTTTTGTGGTTAAAGCACTGAGGATGCAGTCTACTTCTGCCCCAGATTCCTTGTGTGACTTTGCACAAAAAACTTCACCTCTCTTTGCCTCAATTTTCCATTTGTAAAGTAGGGCTGAGACCATTTCCTCCCCATCCTTTGTCCATGTACTCTGTATGCTGTCTGAGGGAAGTACTGTATCTTTCTGTGAGTATACACAATGCCTAACAGAGCAGAGCCTGAATCCTGGTCTGAACCTCAAAAACCTATATAATATAAATAAAAATAATGATCATTAAGGCGGTGCAACAACTATATAGCCAATTAATTACCTTAGTATTATTACCCTTGCTTTCTTTCCAACCTTGCCTCCTTTTATATGAGCTTTTCCTCATGAATCACTTGTGCATCATTCTACATCAATCTCAAAATGTTAGCTAACCTCTGATATCTGTGTAGTAGCTTTCGTCATGGAAGTGGTAGTGGCTGGCACATTCCTTTGTTCATCAACCAGAAAACAATTATCCTGAAAAATTCAAGATATTTTGGCAAGTCAGAAAGAATAGAAAACATACATTAGCTCAAATAGAAAAAATAGAGGGCTGCAGGAAACTATAAATTCTATAAATCCCAAAAATTTTTACCTGATCTTGCCCAGAATCATCAGTCTTGCAGGCAGCAAAGGGAGAGATATGCTTTATTTCACACAAGGCACAATCACCCATCCTGATACATCTTGAGCAACTGGCAACATATAAAACAGATGGTTTGCATCACATACAGGAATTAAACTGAAACACGTTCATGAACACGCAATTTCAAGTACTGCAAAAAGTACTAATCTAAGAGAACAGCACTGTGAATCCGTAAACTATAATAAAATAAGCAAAACATTTATCTGAATTATAGTCTCCAACAGGTCCAGTGATTTAGCCAGCAAGGAGAGAAAAGCTTTTCCCTATCCCAATACACCCAATCAGCATTATCTAGAATTTGACCCTTAGACTGCACAGAACGCCCTCTATTCCTCACTCACTTATTCCTTTAGAGGGCACGTTAAGCAAAAAACAGCATCTTGGTTCTTAGGTTGCAAGTCTGAGATTTATGAAAAATGTGAAGGACAGAGAAAACATAGGGTTCCATTTAACTGTAGCCTTCTGAATTTCTTTAAAGGCCAGATCGTAGCTGGGCTTGTTGGGTATCTCCACACGTCTCTTTTATTTCAAAATAACAGTGGTTTCTTCAAAATAAAAAAGATTAGGTCCACATGACGTTTTCTTATTTCGAAATGACAGGCTCTGTCATTTCGAAATAAGAACCATCATTTTGAAACAGCTTAAACCCCATTCATTTCAAAACGGCTGTTATTTCGAAATGGTTATTTCGAAATAACGCCGTTTGGACATGTTGTTTCGAAACAACACCATTGTTTTGAAACAACTGTTTTGAAACAACATGTCCAAACGGCCTTATTTCGAAATAACCATTTCAAAATAACAGCTGTTTTGGAAGCAGGCTTTCCCTTAATTTGAATTAACTTATTTCAAAATAAGGACTTTATTTTGAAATATCTCATTTCAAAATAACTTATTTCGAAAAAATTATGTATGTGTGGACATAGTCGTTCAGTCACACAGATGCAGGCAGAGCAATAAGGCATCCTCATCTCCCGCACAGCCTCCCCAGGCCCTACCCATCCAGCCCCATTCTAGGTGTGTAGGTAGGGGTGGGAAGGGAGGAGTGGGGGCCTTGGTTTGCCCTCCTTGCCCCACACTGATGGGATAGCTATCTATCACAGGAAAGGGCCAGTAGCAGATAATTATGCACTGGGAAGAAGAGAAGGATGATGCAGAATCGAGTCTCAAAAAAGTATGATTCCTCACCAGTGCCATTTCTTTAACAAGGCAAAGTATGAATGTCTTGGTAAGTGTTCCACCATTTACACTTTTATGGGTAGGAGAAGGCTACAAAATGGAACATTGAAGTTATCCAAAACATATGATAGTCTGATCTTTCTGGTGTTTATTACAGTCAGAGAAGGAAAAATGTTGATGAAGGGATATAGGAACACAGGACATAGGAAGGATCCTCCTTAAATCATTAAATCCAGTACCCTGTTATCACAGGCAAACCCATCATGTATTGAATCCCATTCCTAATTTACCCACATCCTGTGTGAATAATTCCCACTGCTCTCAGTAAGAGTTTTCCTTGCAATATAAGAGCAGCCTATGGCCATAAAAATTGGATGTGCAAATATAATTGCTCCCTGGGATTTAATATTATTACTATTATTTTATTTGGTGTTACCCTCTGTTGTTAACTGGAGAATTATATTTTCCAGCAACTATTGCATCAGGTGGCATTCCTAATTTATTAGAAGCAAATTCCAACTATGAATTTCACACACTTTTTTAGGTCTTCTGTATCTACTTGCCCAGACTCCCAATACAACTGTGGTCCAGGCCTCACACAGGTAAAAATGACTTCAGATTTCCAGATTATTTTTTCTGTGGGAGTTGGTGCTGTTATAACAACTCTCCTATAGCTGCCAGGCTCTTATAAAATGAAGTGATAAAATGTGCACCATGTGAAAGCAGCTTTATAAAGCCACAAAAAAAGAGGGGAGCAAATAGTCAAGGAAAAGGGTTTTTCTCTGACTCTGGAGGAGTGCATTACCTTTTTTAAGTACTTAAAAAAAAACCAAAAAAAAAAAACCAACCAAACACACACGCACCTCAAATACACAGTCCTTAGTGCATATATTTAGAAAAGAAATTCTTACTTTTTCAACTCAAATTTTTCTGATAAATTCCAAGAATTAGAGATGAGTGTCACCTCAATAGCTGTTGAATCTGGAAGAAAGTTACCTGAATTAGATGTACATTGGTTATCATGCTACAAGAAATAACTGAATATTCCTTGACTTAATCTTAGCAGCCAGTACATCAAACTGCAACCTGGTTGGTAAGTTTGCTGTCTCTCTTCCCTCACATAAAAACTTTCACTGTGAACAATAATGCTAACAACATCTTTGTCTTTCTACAGCACTTTCCATACAAAAAGTCTCAAAACACTTCACACACACACTAATGATTTAAGCTTGACATCAAACCTGGCAGGTAGGAAAGTAATATTACCATCATGCTACAGTCAAGAACCACAGAGACATTAAGTGACTTCCCCACAATTACAAGCATGTCAGTAACAAAACCTAAACTCCCCAACTTCCCCAGCCTTATACCTTAGCTACCAGATAGATGCATCCCTCAAACAATACTTCCTACTCTTTGTCTCACTTTGGTTTCAAACTCTATACAGTAGCGAATCTTATCCTGCTTAAATATTTTATGACTACATGAAGTGATTTGCTATTATTCCAGTCAATAATTTCTATATTAACAATTAATTGACAGCTGCAGAATGAAAGGATACTTACTCTTTCATAAGCTGAATGCCACACTCAAGAGTGTAGCTAGGCACACACCACTTAACTGTAATTGTGCTTTGCAATGGTCCCTTATCTTTTTCTGAGTGTGTAGGCATACATGAATATTCAGAATGAATAACTGCCCAAATGCAGGTTAAATCTACCTACCTACCCATGTCCGTTGGCTAGTCAAAGTCAACCCATGATAAGCACTGACTTTGGGACTACTCACATGCTTAAGTACTTTGCTGTAAGCGGGCCAAATTTTTAAAGGCATTTTAGCTGTCTAAAGATGCAGATAGGCACCTTGCAGGATTGATAAATTTCCACTAAGTGCATATCTGAATCTTTAGCCACATAAAAACCTTTAAAAATCTTCCCCACAACACCTGAAGTTGACTATGCACCATTGCACAATCAGAGACTTAACCGGTCGTAATTCACCTTTTATTGATAAGTGTGCGAACTGGGGGATGAAATGAGCAAAGGAAAGGTATTTCTTTGCTTCTAGCAGAGGTTATCCCCCTACTTAAATACTAGAAACAAATTACTTTTATCCCTGACTGATCCAGGTCCAACTAACATTAACAGAAAGATTGATGTTGATTTCAGTATGAGCTGTACTGAGCTTGAGAAGATTAAGTATTCTGTCTTTTAAATGCACTAGATTACACTGAGTAGCAGCTATTTTCAAAACATTTTCCTTGGAAAGAAAACCACAGGAATCTTCCACCCTCTCTTTCTCATAGGATGATAGCAACTTAATATCAGAGACTATGTCTACACTAGAGCGCTCAGTTAAGTTGACTTAACAAGGTGGACTTAAAGTCAACTTTATTAAGTCAACTTAAAGAGTCCCCCTTTGTTTAAGTTGACTTTATAAAGTCAATGTAAGCCAGGGGACTCATTTAAAGCTGACTTAATGAAGTCAACTTTAAATGGGTCCCCTGGCTTAAATCAACTTTATAAAGTCAGCTGAAGTGGCTCTCCTTGCCTTAAGTTGACTTTAATGGCCACATTTTGTTAACTCAACTTAATAAAGTCAACTTTAAGGGTGAGAGTTATTAAGTTGACTTAAGGAAGTGCTTGACTCAACTTAATGAACTCTAAATGTGGCCATGGAGTTGCTTAAAACGACTTAAGCCTCCAGGGTAGACATAGCCAGGCAGCGTGTACTTTTCAACATACTGGCTATACCCAGGGTTCTATTAATGTATAGCTGCAGTCATAACAGTAGTAAAATGACCATAGCGCCTAGAGACTCCAGTTGAGTTCAGGGCTCTATTTCTGCTAGGCATTATATGAACATATAGTAAGAAATGGACCCTCCCCCTTAAAAAGGAGAGGAAAATGTGACACATTCTACAACTGTGAAAACATAACTCTTGGGAGCTGGTCACTAATAAGCATCAAAAAAGTTGCTAATAATGTATTTATAATAGAACTTGCATTTTTAAAGTTCATTAATACATATTTACAAAGGACAGCTTGACACCCACACTCATCCTCCATATTATCCCAGTTACCACACACTTATGACAAAAGCTTTTCCATTTGTTAACAATCAAAATTAGAAAAGTTATCAACATACAGAGAAATACATTTAAGTGATAGAAGTGTGAAGCCTGTGACTCCAGTGGGAGTTTTGCCTGAGCAAAGACTTTCAGATGATGAAATCTTAAGACCCCAACTCTGCAATAAACTCTGAATGGGCACAACTCCATCTGTGCGGCATTCTTTGAGGGATTACATAGTAACATCAGGGCCAGCTCAAGGTTTTTTGGCACCTTAGGTGAACTATGATTTTGGTGTTCCCCCCACGTTATAAGAGATCGCATAGTAATATATTTTTTCTAAATAAAGAAAAAAATCACTTCCATTTTACTTGGTACCCTTTAAAGCCTGGCACCCTAGGCAAACACCTAGTTCACCTATATGGTTGGACCAGCCCTGAGTAACATTACACAATTACACAGTAAAAACATTTGCATACTGACAAGTTCCAGAGGGGTAGCCATGTTAGTCTGCAATAACTAAGTTTATTAGTCTTTAAAAGTGCCGGGGGACTCCTTGTTTGTTTTAGTAAAAGCTCTTGTTTCCTATGAGCAGCTAAATCTGACTGAGAAGCAGGGGCGTCACTGCGCTGGGGAATGATCTGGGGCACCGGTCCAGGCCCCGCCCCCTGCCCACAGGCCACACCCCCAGCCGGAGATAGGGCAGGGAGTGGCAGCTGCGGCCGCGGGGCCACCCGGCCTTGGAAGGGGCCAGAAGCGGCTGCCTCTGCCGCGGGCGGCTGGGCCCCGGATCTGCGGCTTGATCTGGCCGGAAGCCAGGAGAGGCGGGGCCCCCCAGGAGCTGGAGCACTGGCGCCAGCATTCAGGGCATGGGCCCCATGTGCCAGGCGCCAGCGACGCCCCTGCTGAGAAGGTTAAAATACAATTCAGCCACACACAGCCAAATATAACACTTCTAAAAGCAAAATTCTGCTGCCCCATGTAAGAATGGAATTTGATTTTTAACTGCTAAGTCACATTTGTTTTCAATATTCTTGCCAGTAATAGCCATACAAAGCTATTTTCCCAGAAGAACTTAAAAGACTATATGACAAGCTATTAAAGGACATATTTCATAGTATAAACAAAACCAACTCAGCCCTCACTTTTACAGTGTAATTCAGATTAAACTCAATAGATGTTTTGCTGTATAACTCAGGGCAGAACTGAAAATGTATTTATGACAGCTGCTATCTTAGCTAACACAGCAGGGACTAAACCAGGGCCTTCCACAGCTGAAAGACTGAACTACTATGGCTTGAGCTAATGAGCCACAGTTGCCAAGATGGCTGTTGATACACTCAAACCCTCTGCAAACTGGCATTGGACCTATAATATCTTCATTAAAGGTTTGTATATTAACAAAGTGTGAGCTATCAAACACACACTAATATGTCCAAATCACTTAACACAGGAATCAAGTGTTTTTCAAATGAAAAACCTTAATACAAAGCATGATCTACAGCTTATGCTCACTGGACATAAATTCACTGTTGGTTTGAATCAGTAAAGAATAATAATAAGCATTTAACATGGGAAGGCTAAATAAACATACCCCAGTTGATTGCTGCCTTATTTACATTGCAGGAACAGTTCATGCTTTGGGTTTCTTCATTTTTACAAAGCACTTGGTTGGTTTTTACATCTTTCACAACACAAATGGAGCGTCTTGTGGAGGGAGGAAGGGAGAGAGCTGAAACATTTCCAACTGCCGTCACAATAATCTAGCAGAAAAGAAAAGTAAAAATGCAATTGACTGCTCATAATATTTATTAAAATTGTCTTTCTCTCATCACACACAGAGAAAAACTATAATATCAAAAGCAGAGATTCCTCAGACCCCTATTAAAGGGAATTCCAAGAACAGAAGGATACATAAAAGATGTTAATAAGGGTTAATACAGTTCTGGGCTTGTTAAAATCAGAGGCTGTGTTCACACAGCACTCTTATTTCGAAACAACCTCTGTTGTTTCGAAATAAGAAATACCCTGTTCACACGACGCATGGTTGTTTCGAAATAACGGCACCCGTTGTTCAGAAACAACAGCATTGTTTCGAAACAACTTAAACCCCATGTGGGGACGAAGCAGCGTTGTTTCGAAACGATTGTTTCAAAACAATGCCGTCCAAACATGTTGTTTTGAAACAACAGTGACTTGTTTCGAAATAACTGTTGCCTGAAACTGCTATTTCGCTTTGAGCTTTTTTCCTTAATTTGAATTTAAAAACTGTTAATTCGAATTAAGTTATTTCGAAATAAGGCATTATTTCGATACAAGTTGTTTCGACACAACTTGTATCGAAATAATGCCTGTGTGTGAACACAGCCAGAGTGTGTCAACAGGGAGAAAAAAATGGTTTGGCAACTGTTTAACTGAATTTTTCTTTGGCAGTGTTATGCCCCTTCCTATTCCCTTTTCACAAACAGCTATGCAGGTCTGTATAAATGTTCATGGAACCTTAACTTTTTGGTCAATAACCAAATTACAACACAAAACCTGTTTTTTGCTGAATTGTGTGGAAGTAATTTATAAATGTTAGCTCAGGCAATCAAGAAACAAAACAAATATATAAAAAGAGTGGCCAATCACACTGCTGAAAAAGTGAATACTCAAAGCAATACTTGTGGTATACTGCTAATGAACAAATCCATAAACCAAAATTCATTTGTGAGAAACCTACAAACTCCTACAGTAAGCAAACCAGCACAAATTCAGTCTGTTCATGGACAATTCTCAAAAGGCTGAAGGAGTTAAAGTTGTCCAATATATTATTCATTATGAATCACTGACCTTTCTCAAGTCATTAGTAATTAATCAGTGGATAGTGGTGGTGCCCAGGGTGTAGCAACCCATGCTTTCTGGGTGGGCCCCTTACTCTTCAGGGTGGGCCCAAGCCAGTCTTGGTTCCGGTCACATGAGAATGATAGGCAGCCCAGCCCCTGCCAAGGAGGCTGGAGCTGTGGGCACAGGAATCATAGAATCATAGGGGTCATTTAGTCCAACCCCCTGCCAAAAAAGCAGGACCACTCTCACTAAATTATCCCAGCCAGGGTTTTGTCTAACCAAGCCTCAAATATCTCCAAAGATGGAGATTCCACCACCTCCCTAGGTAGCCTATTCTGATGTTTCACCACCCTCCTAGTAAGAAAGTTTTTCCTAATATCCAACCTTGACCTCCCCAAGTGTAACTTGAAACCATTGCTCCTTGCTCTGTCCTCTGTTACTACAGAGAACAGCTGAGCTCCATCCTCCTTGGAGCATCCCTTCAAGTAGTTGAAGGTTGCTATCAAAACCCTCCTCAGTCTTCTCTTCTGTAGGCTAAAGAAGTCTAATTCTTTCAGTTTCCCTTCCTAGGTCTTATGCTCCAGCCCCTTGATCATTTTTGTTCCCCTCCACTGGACTCTTTCTAATTTGTCCACTTCCTTTTTGTAGTAGAGAGTACAAAACTGGACACAGTATTCCAGATGCGGCCTCACCAATGCCGGATAGAGGGTAACAATCACATCCTTCGATCTGCTGGCAACACTTCCTACTGATGCACCCCAGTATGCCATTGGCCTTTTTTGGCAGGAAGAGCACACTGTTGACTCACATCCAGCTTAACACCTACCATAACCCCCAGGTCCTTTCCTACAGTGCTGCTACTTAGCCGATTGCTCCCAATGCTGTAGCAGGGCATGGAGTTTTTCCATCCCAAGTGCAGGACTTTGCACACGTCATTGCTGAACCTCACAAGATATCTATTGGCCCACTGCTCCAATTTCTAGCTCTCCCTGAATCCTGTCCCTGCCCTCCAGGGTGTCTACCGTTCCCCCCAGCTTGGTGTCATCTGCAAACTTACTGAGTGTGCAATCTATCCCGTCATCCAGATCATTAATGAAAATATTGAACAGAACTGGCCCCAGGACCAACTCCTGGGGCATACCACTCGTTGCTGGTTGCCAACTAGACATGGAGCCATTGATTCCTACATGCTGAAACCACTGATCTAGCCAGTTTTCTATCCACCTTACAGTCCACACATCCAAACCATACTTCCTTAACTTGCCGATGAGAATGCTGTGGGAAACTGTATCAAAAGCCTTGCTAAAGTCAAAGTATATCATGTCAACGGCTCTTCCTGCCTCCACAAATCCTATCATCTCATCATAGAAGACAATGAGGTTAGTCAGGCATAATTTACCATTGGTGAATCCATGCTGACTGTTCCTGATCACTCTACTTTCCTCCAAGTGCTTCAGGACGGATTCTTTGAAAACCTGCTCCAAGATTTTTCCAGGGACTGAGATGAGGCTGACAGGTCCGTAATTCCCCGGATCCTCCTTTTTCCCTTTCTTGAACATAGGCACTATATTTGCTTTTTTTCCAGTCCTAAAGCACCTCCCCCATGCGCCACGAGTTTTCAAAGATAATGGCCAGCAGTACTGCTATCTCATCGGCCAACTCCCTCAGCACCCTGAGATGTAGTTCATCTGGCCCCATAGACCTGTGCAAATCAAGCTTTTTTAAGTAGTCCCTAACCTGACCTTCCATCACCAAGGGCCTCTCTTCTTTTCTCCAATCTGCCATACCCAGTGTAGTAGGCTAACAGCTGGCCCTGCCTGTGAAAACTGAAGTAAAAAAAGCATTGAGCACTTCAGCTTTTTCCTCATCCTCCATCACAAGGGGTGTGTTCACACGGCACTTTTGTTTCGAAACAACCTCGTTGTTTCGAAACAAAAAAAGCCATGTTCACACGACGCACAGTTGTTTCGAAACAAGGGCTTCCCCTTGTTTCG
>ML681994.1:35451385-35485430 GCA_007922195.1 Podocnemis expansa
GGGGGGGGCTGAGCCACCCCGCAGCGGCTCACCCCCTGCTGGTGCCTGCAGCCCCCTTTCTGGGGCTGCAGGGTGAGCCAGCAGCGGCTCACCCCCAGGGGTAACGAAATAGCATGTTCACACAGTGAACTTGCTATTTCGTTTCCCGCTTTTTTTTATTATTTCGAATTAACATTTTGTTAATTCGAAATAAGATATTTCGAAATTAGTTGTTGTTTCGAAACAAGTTGTTTCGACACAACTTGTTTCGAAATAACCCTGTGCGTGTGAACACAGCCAAGGATACCTGCTCCATTCAGTAAGGGACCTACATCATCCTTGATCCTCTTCTTGTTATTAACATACTTGTAGAACCCCTTCCTGTTATCCTTCACATCCCTTGCTAGCCACAACTCCAGTTGCCCTTTAACCTTTTTGATTTTATCCCTGCAGTCCCAAGCAGTATCTTTATATGCCTCCTTAGTCATCTGTCCAAGCTTCCACTTCCTGTAGGCTTCCATTTTATGCTTTAACTCAGTGAAGAGTTCTCTGTTAAGCCACACGGAGCGCCTTCCATATGTGCTGTTCTTTCTACTCAAGGGAATGGTATCTTCCTGTGCCCTTAGCAGGGTTTCTTTAAAATGCAGCCAGCTCTCTTGGACTCCTTTCCCCTTCAGATCAGCCTCCCAAGGGATCCTTCCCATCAGCTCCGTAAGGGAGGCAAAATTTGCTTTTCTGAAGTCCAGGGTCTGCATTTTGCTTCTTTCCTTTTTTTTCCATTAATCAGCATCATGAACTCTACCATCTCATGGTCACTGCTACCCAGGTTGCCATTCATTTCTACTTCCCTAATCAATTCTTCTCTGTTTGTGAGCAGCAGGTCGAGAGGTGCAAGGCCCCTAGTTGGTTCCTCCAGCATTTGTACCAGGAAGTTGTCCTCAACACTCTCCAAAAACTTCCTGATTGCCTGTGCACTGCTGTATTGTCCTCCCAGCAGATGTCAGGGTAATTGAAGTTCCCCATGAGAACCAGGGCCTGTGATCTAGAAACTTCTGCTAGTTGTCCATAGAATGCCTCATCCACCTCCTCCTTCTGGTCTGGAGGTCTGTAACAGACACCCACCATGATATCCCCCTTGTTGCCCTCTCCTCAAAACTTAGCCCACAGGCTTTCAACTGGCTTGTTTCCGCTTCCATAATGGAGCTCTGCTCTTTTACATATAGCGCTACTCTTCCCCCTCTTCTTCCCTGCCTGTCCCTCCTGAACAAATTTATACCCATGCATTGCAGAGCTCCAGTCATGCAAGCTATCCCACCACGTCTCTGTTATTCCAATTAAATCATAGTTCCTTGTCTATGCCAGTACTACCAATTCTTTCTGCTTGTTTCCCAAGCTCCTTGCATTTGTGTACAGGCACCTAAAATACCAGGGCAGTTCCCCTACTTTCCGCTGTCGATTTTCAGTTCTTTTGCATCTACCTCCTTGCATTTTCTCCCAGTGTTGTCCTTCCCCACTTGCCTCAGGTATTAACGCTTCATTAGGACACCTAAGACAATTATTTGATTCCCCGCACCATGTTGCAACTACCCTCTCTTTTATCCCTGATGTTACAGTCCTGGCACCCCCTAAGTTCCATCCCTTTCCCCCCGGTCTCCCACATTTTGACAGCTACCCCTGCCTGTCTCCCCATGGTTGCTCCTTAGCTCGCAATGCTGCCACGGCAGCAATCTCGCATTGCTTTTAGGGACCGAAGTGGGTTTGTGGGCCTGCTGGCACTACCCACCTGTAGCCATGCCCCTGGGTGGTGTGGATTGCTGGAGGGACACAAGTAGTGGTGGCCAGAGTAGTAACGGCAACACTAGCTTTTGAACAGGCTACAAATAGTTTTAGGTCTTATAGTGTTTAGCAAATGTATTTCAGTGACTTTCTTATTACCAGAAATACGTCAGAGAAACCGAGAGAATAAAGAAAAGAGAAGCAAAAATGATCATGTTGCTGGAGTGATAGATTATGATGAAACATCAACAGAGACAGAGAAAAAGATGAATAGACTGGCAATGAAACAACTAAGTTGGGGGACGTGATACTAGTCCACAAAGTTTTAAAGGAGGCAGTCATTGAGGAGACAGAAGTACTATTTAAAATGGTACATGAGATATAACAATATAAAAGGATGAAATTAAGACTATTGAGACTAAACACCACAAACAAAATTTTAAAAATGTAATCTGCTACAGAAGTAGCTAAAGCCGCATCAGCCTGCACATGTGAAATCAGATTCCTCATACATATTAATTCTTTTTGCACCAGCAAAAAGGCAGGCCCTCTTCGAACTCCTGCAGAATTTTAAAAACAATTCTGTAGTGCACAGAGCACTGGCCTGGGTCTCAGGGAGTAGACGTAAACTCTATTCCCAGCTTGATCACTTGCCTGCTAGTGAACTTGGGCAAATCACTTTTCTTCCTTGCACCTTAGTTTCCCCACAGGAGGATAGCAACACTTATCTCTTTTGTAAAGCACTCAGATATACTGATGAAAAACTATATAAAAGCTAGGTATTAATATTATAATTAAATTATGTAAGTTGTTTAGAGTAAATTCGATAGGAACTTACTAATTTCATCCCTATTAAGTTCTCTGTGGGCTTCTCTCTATAAGTGTATTCTAGTTCTCATTCCCAGTATCCTGTAATTTTTTAAAAATCTATTCCTTTTCCTGTCTGTGTTTTTGCAAGCACTAGTGTCACAGTCTCAAAGACCATGTTCATGTTCATGTGCTGCAATGTTATGTGACTTATAGAAGTCACTGATTCCAGTTAGTGCTTTTCATACACACTCACAAGATAAGTGATGAAGTCACAATGGATTGGGCCACACTAATGCATTAAGTTGACAGGAGATACATAATCTGTGTTGAGTATCTCCTGTCAACACACTTACTCCCATTTACTGCAGCCTCTACACTTATTTGCATTAACTGAGGACACTCTCCCTTTGATGCAGCATTACTGCTTCTGGAGGGGTAGAGTTACAACATCAAAGGGAGAGCACTTCCAGGATCAACTGAATGGGTCCACCCTGGCCATGCAATCAATCCTGCTGCGTCAATCCACGGGGATTGCAGCATTTTCAGTGTAGCCATGGCCTATATAACAAAATCACTCCTTTAGTCAGCATAATAAAGTACTGAGTCAGCACAGCAAACTAAGTCCACATGACCCATCTCATGGCACTGATGTAAGGAGACTATCTATCATATATACATATTTATCCAGTTATTGTCTCTGCTATATTTCTCAGTTTTTGACAGATGCTGGATTACAGAGCATAGTGATGAAAAAAGAAAAATTACTATAAGTGATGCAATAGCATATTTAAAATGGCAAACATACATAAAACTGTTCTTTACATACCTTATTTTTACTATTGAGAGATATCTGCATTGATAAACATTTACCAGCTCCACGTAATATGTTAACCCAGTCCCTGGAGTCATTTGAATGTGAACAATTTTCTTTCAAAGTGCATCTAAAAAAATACCACACACGAACACACAAAATTTCACTAGTCAATACCTCTTTATATTAGCTTCAGTATCAGACACTGTGCTTTAATTTATTTACTTTCACATTGATTTTTAACAGGAACACAGTTGCTACACCAAAAGCTACAGAAAAACAGTCAGATAAACCTTTTAGCTGTATTTAGCATTCCAAAATGAACACACAATGCATTCATTTATGCACTTAGGCCCTGGTTCAGCAAAGGATTTTGAAGTCAACAGGACTTAAAACAGGTGTGTAAGTGCTTTTGTGAAGAAAGTTTGTCTTGAGGGCCCCGCAGTCTGGTCCAAAGCACACAGATGCCAGTGACACTCTTTCCACTGACTCTAATGGGCTTTGGCTCAGACCCTTATCTCTGACAAGGAATGTCAAAATATATTTGTCAGTATTAAAGTATAAATTAAATTTCAAAGCTGGAATGGGGTAGGCACAGGAAATTCAATTAACATCAGAGAAAACTGGTACAGAAAATACACACCATAAAGCAGACTGCGCAGAATTATATTGCAACAGAAGACCATAGAGAAACTGTAAACTTTTTTGTTTTAATAAAGCATTCATTTTTAGGATGTAAATAATAAAACTATATAAAATATTCTTCCTTCAGAAAAGGTTTCTTTGAACCACATGGAATGAAAAATATTATGCCTCAATCTCGCTCTCATACACTTGATTAACTTTACTTAGACAGAAATACTCGATACCTACAACTAAGCTTGTGCATTAGTTTTTGCAGGATCAGGATTTTAATGAATAAAATTTGTCAAGTAACAGACTCTCACTAGGGACTTGATGGGATTTTCAGGATCCACTATGTAAAAGCATATTTAGACAAACACTGAATTATCCTAAAAGGAAAAACAAATGAAAGAGTTTAAAGAAAAAATGTCCGCACTCTCTCCCCCACCCCTCCATGATGTCTAAAAATCAAGATGTAAACAGCAGGAAGAGTCAAGCAAGAAGCCAATTTCCCTGTGTGCTATAACTCAGGAAACTGAATGCCTGCTGCACAAGAATCTGCTGAGGCCCTTACAGACAAAGCTCAAAACTTAACCCTATTGCAAGAAATCAACAATGCGGTTGACTAAGTTTGACTTGAATCAGGGCCATCCTTAGGAGTGTATGGGGCCTGGGATGAAGCTGGGACTTGGTGGCAGTTGCCTGTCTCCCACCCAGTCTCACTGTACAGCTGGAAGGCAAGGCTGCAGCTGTCCACCTCATGCCTGGTTCCAGGGCATAGTCAGGACTGGCCTCCTGCCTGGTCACTGCTCCCAGCCAGGGGCCAGGCTGCAGCCACACACTTCCCAATCAATCCTCCTGGCACAAAGTTGGGACCCTGGCAGCAGCTGTCCATCTTCTGTCCATCCGGGTGCACAGTCAGGAAGTGGGCTGCAGCCACCTCCTCCCCCATTAGCCCAGATGCAAAGTGCAAGGCCTGGGGCTGTTGCCCTGATTCGTCATATTCTATGGACAGCTCTGACATGAACTAAATGGGAGAAATTCAGCTCTTATATACACTCTTGCAGCTGTACTTACTTCAGCGGAACCACATAGGTGTGCATGAGAACAATATTAGTGACACTGTGTGGAAAATTTGATCAAAGTTATTCGGTATTAAAGAAAGAAGGAATGCATAGGTCTGTATCAACCTTATCCTGTAGTTTATAAGCAGGAAGATAAACTAACTTTAGTAACATTAACAGAAAGTGAGACAGCAAATTATATCCAGAGCAAAGATGTTTGCCTGAAGATTCCAGATGTGAAACTTTAGATTATCAGAATATCTAATTTATGTGCTTTAATATAAGAATATTCTAACATCTATATGGGAAAACCAAGCAATATTTCCTAAATTCTGTTTGTTTCAGGCCTTGGACGTGTCCTTTTCTGCTCTAAACAAATATTCCAGAATGCACAGCAGCAGTCAAGAAATCAAACCATACTTACAAATGCAAACCAACTATCCCTGAATTCAGAGCATCCAGAAAACACCCAGCCACATTTATCACCAAGCACGACCCAACTCGTAGTGGCAGGGAAAGCCCCAGGCCCAGCGGTATTTATTATTTGCAGCAGGCACAACAGAACAGATGTCAGCAGGCAAAGCCCAAGAGATACAGAATTTAAATGACCGAAGACAAACACTCTCTCAAGACAGCAAGAGAGAACATTACTGTGGCTAACTGTAAAAATGAATCTTTAAAGCATCCATTAAATGTATAGCTACACACCAAGCTCTTATATTAGCCATGGTGTCTGGCTGTTCAAACTCAGCAGACAGCCACTCCATCTCCCGTTCCATCCTGGTGGCAGATTTTCTCTCTTTGCCTCACATATATTATATACCTATTCCACATGCAGCTATTACCACTGGGATTTTTTCAAACTGAGATCTAATCTAGTAAATAAATCAATATCAGCAACCCTTCAAACTAACTAAGCACATTACAGAGTCACTTTGTACCTAATGAGCCTGTAATTAAATATTTCCTTGGTACTGTTGAGGTGGCAGGTGTATGACTTCTTGAGGCAGGGGTGAAAGGTGTAGGCAAGCCCCCAGAATCATTATTGGTATTTCCATATAACCAGTCTGCTGGTTAGGAAAGAATATCACCATGTGCAGCTTTCTCAAAAGCCATGTGCTCTCAAAGAGTATGTCTATACTATGGGCTTAAGTCGACTTAAGAAGGCGTAAGTCAACTTAAGCAAAGCCCTGACCACAGTTGGAGTTCATTAAGTCAACTTAAGGGCCTCCTTAAGTCAACTTAATAACTCCTGCCCTTAAAGTCAACTTCAAGGGTTAAGTCAACTTAACACAACATGGCCATTAAAGTCGACTTAATAAAGTTGACTTAGTGCAGTGGGGCCATTTAAGTCACCTTTATAAAGTTGACTTAATGCAATGTGGCCTCATTAAGTCAATTTAATAAGGTCTACTTAAAATCAACTTTAAATAGACCTTATTACGTCAACTTAACGAGCCCTGTAGTGTAGACATAACCAAAGATGTGAGCATCATGTACCTTCCCTGATCAGCCTGCACTGATTTTGGTGAAGCGGCTTTGGTGAGCCACTAGCTCTGCATAACCACAAAAAACTAGCCCTTTTTGTTGGCATACTTAGTAGCAAGGTGGGGATATGTTCCATTTATCACTCCACCACAGTCTGGGAACCCTGCTGCTGCAAATCCATTCACTATTTCTTACTCATTGCCAAGACTCACAATCCTGCACAGCCAGAGATCACATGACAATGGTCTCCACTGTGGATTTTTCCACTCTGAAATGACTCAACTCTGAATGTGACTTCACAGTTGCAATCTGGTATTCCAAACTTTTAGAGTACAATCACTGCACACTTCTTTACTGTTGGTGCAGCTCTCATGCTGGTGTCCCAACACTGAACGGCTGGGGAGAGCATGGTGCACAGATCCAGGAATGCAGCTTTCTGCATGTGAAAGTCCTGCAGCCACAGCTCATCATCTCATTACCTTCATTCTGACACAGTCCCACCAGTGCCCAGTTCTTGGGCCCAGCAGGGGAGCTCCACCATCTCCAACTGTTCGCGAACATCCTCAGCAACCTGGAACTTATTTTTGTCATGTCCATCAACAAATTATCCTCAGGTGTACATTCATCTTCCTCATCTCAGTTGTTGTGATACTTCCTAAAGGCCCACATGCACCAGAGAATTGTGCATTCTGTATTTGCAGCACTCAGGAGAATGGTGCTGAGCTCTGCAGGCTCCATACTTCCATCAGAGACTGAAAAGTACTGCATATGTTTGTAGGATTTTTTTCATTTAAAATGGCATAAAGATTATAGAACATGGGAAATATTACCTGACAACGAGCTTCCCAAAATGCCTGGGAGGATTATCACCATCCCACAAAACACTGTGTCCCATAAGACCGTGAGTCAGATGAGGGATGCCTGGCACACTGGGATACCAACCTATGAAGCACCACACTTTACAAGCACTCCTGGTTGAGTACACGCAGCATCAACACAAGCAGCCCAGTATGCTCAGACTGGAGCAATAAAGAAACTTTGGCAACTGCACAATGACATAACTTGCATTCACTGAAATGTGTAGCATAGACATGGTCTTAGTCAGCCCCTATTGTACACATAATAAACTGGAATTAAACAAATCCATTTTATTTTGGAACCATCAGGTATTTTTAAGTGGCTACTGGTATCTGTGGACAGTAGCTAGCAGCATTCAGATTCAGAAAATTCCTATAGTGTGAAAGAGCTGTGCATTAGGAGTGAGTAGGTGAGGCTACTTGGAGCCCATCCATGGTCAAGGCAAAGAGCCGCGGCTGGGTCAGTGGTCCTGTGAGTGAGGGAGTAGGGACATAGAAGCAAGCCTTTGGCTATGTCTACACTGGCAAATTAGCCAAGACTAAGGAGATTTAGTCTGGACTAATTTAGCCCATGGCTACACTAGGCTTTGCCTTAGTTCAAACTAGGGAATACCTAGCTGAAACTAGTAAGTACTGGGGTCAGTCCAAACTTACGCGCTTAGTTCAAGCTTTAGTGCAAACTAAGCGTGTGCAAGAATCAAACTAAGCCTTAGTTCAAACTTAAGAATTTCGGCCTTAGCGTCTAGTTTGAATTAACAACACGGTCTAGTTTGAACTAAGCACTAGTTCAAACTAGAACATGCAGTTAGTTTGAACTAAAAAGTTCCCTGTTAGTTCAAACTAACCCTCGGTTAGTTTGAACTAAGCTCAAATTTCTTAGTTCAAACTAACAAGTCCGAACTAAGTTTGGCTCATGTAAACATAGCCAAAGAAGAGGTTAAGAGTGACTGAGAAACTTGACAATTGGAGCAAATTTAGAAGGAGAGCATCTGGCAGTGGCTGAAAGCAGGTGGCAGATTTGACAGAGGGGTATGGCATATTTTAAGTATCCATTATTTGTAATTCATTTCGGAATAAGATTTGGAAAATGCATGGTTTTGTGTACAGACAGATACAGAGAATTTGTCACATCTTTTTCAGCAAGTAAAATATTTGCTATGTTGAAGACCCCATTACATAGTATTCATCACTTCAGCTGTACACAATGGCAAGCAGTGTATCTAGATGTATAGATTCATAACTATGTGGTGAAGTTAATAATGGCCTTTTGTCAAGTTTATTACTGTGTTAACCAAAGAGGTTTCTTGGTTTACTGTAGTGTATCTCTTTATTGTCTTGCTGTAATATGCTGGTTTCCTGGTGCAAAAGGACAGCCTTTCTGAGGAAATCTGGCCTGATTTCAAAGATGCTGATCAACCCATTTCCCACTGAAGTCAATGAGAGCTGCAACTGCACAGTATTTTTGAAAATTAAGCTGCTCTTCAACTAGAAAAATAACCCAGATGTGTTGTATTCTTTCCCTATGTATAATGCATAAAAATATTAGCATCTCCAACTGGATTCATTCCCACATACTTCAATTAAGCACATGTGGCAATTAAATATTGATCCAGATGAAACGCCCTGTTCTGTTATTAAATGCTCTGACTCATTGAAGGGAAAAGAAGACGAATTTATGCACTAACTCTAATTTAATGAAAAAGGAGAAATTTTTTGTTTTATTTTATGTACACAGATATGACAAGATGTGCACATTTTCACATCAAACACCATCATTTCAATTTATACTCATAACTGAATCCATTTAAAACCAGGAACCACTAACAAGATATTTATCCTTAAATAAAAGAGTGGATAAAGATAAATTATAGTACACATAACAAGTTGTGCACTGGCTTGGAATAACAATATCTTTTCCCTGCTGACAACACCACATATTTCTGGCACATGATGATGACTCCAGAGAATGCTCTTTTTAGTGTATATGTAGGAACTTAAATAGAAACATTTGTCAAAAACACTTGCACCTCTTTTTCTAAAAATTCCTTTCCATCCTCGTTTTGCAAAAACAAATCCATTAATACTGAAAAACTGTGTCATTGTTAGGTAGCTTTCACGTTACAGTGATTTGGTTTCTTTAAAAAAGTAGATTTTTCTTCTCTCCAAGAGATGGAAACTTTTGGTGACTTCTCTCCCTTTCATATACACATTTACTGTCTAATTGCTCTCATTTATAAATTTCTCAACAGGGCTGTAAATAGGCCAGGGTGACTGGGGCAAAGCCCTAGGCACTGAATTTTAGAGGGTGCAGGGAGTTGTTCCAACTCCGCAGGGTGCCTGGGGACAGATCCAGCTCCTCACTGCCTTCCAGCAGAAGGGAACCCCAACCAGCAGCAAGGAGCCAGATCCGTCCCCAGCCACCGCAGGAAGCTGGATCCCTCCCCTGCACCCTCTAAAATTCAGCAACTGGGGCTTCCAGCAACCTGGGACTTCCAGTGGCAGTTGAGGCTCCCCATCAGAAGGCAGCTAGGAGCAGATCTGACTCCCTGCTGCTTACTGCAGGAGGCTGGTGCCAGATCTGGCTCCCCACTGCAGATGGATCAGGCCCCAGGTTGGACTGAGGGTCAGGGAAGGGCCCCTTTGAG
Organism: Podocnemis expansa; assembly: GCA_007922195.1. NCBI lineage: Eukaryota > Metazoa > Chordata > Testudines > Podocnemididae > Podocnemis > Podocnemis expansa. The sequence continues at coordinate 35,461,440 of ML681994.1, forward strand.
CTGCTTGCTCTGGGTGCCAGAACAGCTAGTTCCAGCTCTGCTTCTCAAATAGAAAACTCAAAATCTGATAAGTTCAGGAAGGGTAACATAAATAACAAACAAATATAAAAACATTGGAATGGTCACACTGGGTCAGACTGATGGTTTCATCATTCTAGCTCACTACCTTATCCTCTAAAGAAGGCACATCCGAGGTGAGGTGAGGGGAATGAACAGAACAGCACAATTAGTGAGTGATCCATCCCCTGTCATATAGTACCAGCTTCCAATAGTTAGATGTTTAGGGACACCCACAGTCTGGGGTTGCCTCCCTGGCAATCTCAGTGAACAGTCATTGATGGACCTACTCTCCACATTGATGGACCTATCTTCCATTAATAGTTTGGGTGGAATATCTTTTCCAGACTGGCAGAAGATAACTTACATAGAACAAGTTAAAGGATTCTAGATTACTTTCCACCAATACCTGTGTATGCTAACTCATATAAGTGGGTCTTCAACAGCAGTCTGTTAACATCCAGGCCAAACAAATCAGATGGGATTAAAATTTACAGCAGTTTGCCATACCTGCTAAACAGCTTCAGGCAAAGCAACAAAACTAATGATAAAAGTGGGAGGCTGAGATACTTAGGAAGTTGTTCCTTACAGACCTAGAAGAAAATCTTCCTGACACGTTTGTATTTCCACATACAAATTATGCTTAGCATTTAAAAAAGGGGAGGTCTCACAACAAATGATTTTTTAAAACAGAAGAATTCCCTCTTCTCACCAGTCCCACATATATTTCACGAGATTATCATAAATGTTCAGAGTTTAACACAGCTCCTGAAAATCATGGAGCCCTTCTTCATGTCTTTACCTAGAGGGCCTCATAAAAATTACCATCTATATGAAGATCCCCTAAGAGCCTGGCTACACTTAAAATGTGACAATGGCACCCAGCACTGCTGAAGCTGAGCCATTGTAGCTTACCACTGTAGACATTACCTATGCTCATGGAAGAGACTTTCCTATCAGCATAGGTAACTCACCTCTCCAAGAAGTGGCAGCTAGGTCAACTGAAGAATTTTTGTGTCACCCTAGCACCCTAGTCTCTCAGTGGTGTAGCCTGATTCTTTATTATTTGGAAGTTGGATATAGCTCCTAATAGGACTTATCAAGGGATTTGAGAACCTACAAAATCAGGCCATGGAAAATTTTAAAACAGGGACCTCCTGGCATGCCCAGTAGGAATCATTACATGGATACTTGAAGGTATTTTTTTTAAAAAAAAAACCTTTTATTGAAATAAGCATAAATAATAAACAGAATGAAATTGAGAGAGGTTTAAATGAACAAAAGAATATCCAAATTACAATCGACTTCTATTCCGATACTCACAGGAAATATTATGTGCGTTATGTTTTAAACTGTACTAAGATTCATGCAGACTAAGGTTTATGTTAGATACTGAATGTTAATATACTCACACACATGTCCAACAGCTTGGTCAAAAAAGAGATGTTCAGTACCTCAAGCTGAAAATGAGGGGTGGATGGCTTGGAATACTAAATAACTACAGTTAGTATACTTAAACTTTTAAAGCAAAATTTAAATAGCTAGTGTGAGGAGAGGTTGGGCTGGCACTGTTACTTGAGCTAAAAAGCTGAAGCTCAGAAGAAATAAAAGATCAAAAGATAGATAGATAGATAGATAACCCCAGCAACAGGGTTAGTCCTTTTATACCCTGTATAGCATGGGTCACTTTGATTCTTCTTCTATGCCCAAATATGGGTTCTTCACCACCCACAATTATAGGGGTGCATCTATTTTATTGGTTAATAGGTTTGTGTATATGATTGATGCATGTCCTCCTTCCAGAATGTTCTTCTATCTTTGCCTTTATTACTTCTAGATATTTCTGTGGGTTTTGCAGTGTACTGTTAGATATTTTAGGGTGCAGAGTAGGTCAATCCCTTCTTATTTTGCTGTCTGCTGACCTACATCAGGCAGAGTTCATGAACAAAATATAGCCCCTGGATTTTCAACTTTGCTCAATGAACAAACAAGTCTACATGTGCCAATTTATCTAACACTAACTTATCTTCTAAACTTTTATGTTTTAGCTGTCTGATACAGGCCTACTATAATCTCTACACAAGCCTGCAAGGTACTTTGCATTCCAGCTTTCAATATAAAAATATATATGTTAACTTATAAATCTATAATAATAGAATTCCTTCAACCTGTAAAGAAAGATGCATGTAAATAGATTTATGCATGCAAGCCAGCACAGGTTAGGCTAGGAACTCCAGGGATGTGAAAAATTCACATCCCTGAGAACATAGCTGTACTGATGTAAATCCCTAGTACAGACCAGGTCTAAGTCAATTCTGAATATCGTGCTGAATTACAAAAATTAACATTTAGCTATAATGTTTGTGTATGAAAGTCTAAAATACCAAACAATACCTTTTGGTTAAATAACACCATCCACAATAGGGATCCTTTGCAGATAAACATTCTTTACAGGAACCATATTTACTGCAGTTTGCAACCTGTATTCTTCTCACCTAAAAATATAGAAAGCAATAACTTACGCTGAAGTGTACTAGCTCTTTTCTAAAGGGCAAATCAGTGTTTTCCTGAACCCCATAAAAGAATGTTTATGATCTCCCTTTAAAATTTTTTCAGCAAACAAGTGATACACTTAAAAAAATAATGGCTATCCAGTGGAGTTTCCTCATTAAATAACAGCTACAAAGTAGGGTAAAATTTGAAATTTGAAAATTAGTGATTAGGTTATAGCTTCTGAGAAGTCCCATGCTATCACAAGGGATACGAGAGAAATATTGGAATAGTATAGTGAATGATTTCCAGAGGAGTAGATATGGTAATCTATTTCAGAAAAACAAAGAAGTCCTGAGGCACTTTTGAAGATCAACAAATTTATTTATCACATGAGCTTTTGTAGGCACAATCCTACTTCTTCAGAGCATGGAAACTGTAGCATGTCAGCTGAATATATACATACAGAGAAGGGTGGTCACAAGGTTAATTCAAACAGCAGTGCAGGAACTAGGTATTTTGGTGCCTGGGGCACGCCGTAGCAAGCAGCATGGAATGCGTGCCCCTCAACTGAGAGGTCAAATGAAGCCACTCGATACAATGCAAGGCAAAGCCCCGGTTGCCTCACCCTGGTTACCACCCTGTCAAATAGGTCCAGAAGAATAGTCTGATAGAGTGTCTCAACAAAGTAAACAGGCTGTTTTGATTCAAGGAGCATAGAAGACGGAAGCAGGAGTTGTAAGCAAGAGCTAAGCAGGCTAATAGAGAGGAAATCACTTTTTGTAATGTGCTAGTCATTCCAGATTGCTATTCAAACTCAGTGTGAAGGTGTCAGAAGATAGAACCTAAAAGGCAAGGAAAGGCCAGGATTTCAAACCAATATCTCCAGTTGATGTAATTCACAAGTACAGATTGCAAAGCCTGTGAGCAAACTCCCTGCATTACAGAGAACTAGTCTCTTGCTCAGCTACACATTATCCCTAGAGATTTTATGAGACCTGATTATCAGCAGGCTCCTCCCTTCAGCTTGAGTTCAATCCTACTCAATTTGAAAATCTCTGGGCTTGATTCAGAAAAACACTTAACCACAAGCTTAGTTGTAACTGGATGAGTATTCCCTCAATGGAACCACATAAACGTAAGTTTTGGTTTAAGTGCCTTGTTGGATCAGAGCAAAAGTGCTCAGCACCATGTAGAAGCATGCCTCTTATGAACTCTGCAAGTCTGCAGCCAAACCATGGGTGATATCCAGAAGTCTACTACTACAGGACAAGACCAAAAAGGAACACAGCGTCATTGGTCATCACCTACAGCCTCCAAATCAGACCTCTCCAGCACATCATCAAGGATCTACAAAGTATCCTACAAGACGTCCCCTCGCTCTCTCAAGTCTTGGAAGGCAGGCCACTTCTCATTTACATACAGCTCTCCAACCTTAAGCAAATATTCACCAGCAACTACACTCCACACAATAGGAATACTAAGCCATATACTTATCCCTGCAACAAACCCTGTTGCCAACTCTGCCCAAACGTCTACTCAAGAGACACCATCTTGGGACTTAACCAAATCAGCCACTTCATCAAGGGCTCATTCACCTGCTTATACACCAATGTGATATATGCCATCATGTGCCAACAGTACCCCTCTGCTATATACATTGGCCAAACTGGACTGCCTCTGCACAAAAGAATAAATGGACACAAATCAGACAACAAGAATGGTATCATTCAATAACCAGCAGCGGAACATTTCAATCTACCTGGCCATTCTGTAAAAACATGCTAGTTAAAGTACTTCAGAAAAACAAAACAAAACAAAACAAAAAAACCCTTCAGAAACAAATTTGAATGTGAAACTGCAGAATTGGAATTCATATGCAAATTAGACACCTTCACACTGGGTTTTTATATAGAACTCTTCAATGGCTGGGTGATTTCCCCTCTATCACCCTTCCCAACTTTCAGTTACAGCTCTGGCTTTCTCTCTTACACACTGCTGTTGTTTCTCAGTGTTTGAATCACAATAACTTGCTTGGTTTGCTGAAAAAAATCTGAACTGACCATGTGACTTATCATTCTCCACATTTATATACCCCCTTCCATACTGTAGTTTTCCATTCAATGTGTTTGATGAAGTGGGATTTTACCAACAGAAGCTCACACGATAAATAAATTTGTTAGTCGGTAAAAGTGCCACAGAACTCCTTTGTTTTGGTTTTGCTGAGATAGACTAACGCGGCTACCCCTTTAGAACAAGGTTTGATTTTATTTCAAAGGAAAGTTCTACCTATAAAATGAACGAAAACTTACTGAAGTCATTAAGATAGCTGTTAATCACTTAATAATTTTATCTAGTATTGTACCAACCTCGTTACCAGATGACAGATATATGTAGTTATTATCTACTGGGTCAAGTACAAGTTTGGGAAAAACTGAAGTTTCTTCTTCAATTTCATATAAAATCTCTGGGCAATTTGCTTCCTTGTTGTTGTTGAGAATAACCTAAAAATGTAAGAGGTAAAATTACCATTGATTAACAAGAAGACATTTAATACTTCAGTCATCATCCCTCTCCATACTCTGACAGCAGCTACATTATTAGACCACTTACGTGACTTCTTGTGACCTGATTTCTTTACAAATCTGTCTGGTTCTCACACTGCAGTAAGTTGGAGGAAAAGAACATCAGATCATATCTTTGGTAGTGCAGAAACAGGCAGGGGCATCACTGCCCTGAAAAAGGGGTTGGGGCCTAGACCCCACCCCAATGGGAGACTCCATCCCAGGGCCAGATCTGACCCATAGCCTCATCCAGGAACCAGACTGGGCTCCTTCTGCTGGCAGCCTGGCCCGGATCTGGCCCCAGCTGCTGCCAGCCAGTGGCCCAGGCATGCCCAGCCCTAGCCGTGGTCCTGGCTCCTCCCCGGTTCTAGCTCCTGCCACTGCTGGGGCTAGGCTGGAGATGTGAGGGGGGCTGCAGCTCCTTGGGCCCAGTGGCAACAATGCCCCTGGAAACAAGACAGGTTATGTAATGAATTTGGGTCTTGGCTAGGGTGGGTAATGTCATTTTTATCAGTCTTAAATCACTAACTGACAGCAACATCAAACGAGGAGGAAGAGAGATAAATATCCATACTAGATCAAGTATGGAAGATTCTTTATTGATAGAGTGGAGGGTACACAGGTCCGCAGTATGAGCGAAGGTCCAAGATTTAGACAGAGCTTACACCTCTTTGTTCTCTCAGAAGGTGGGGGGTGGCCCTTGCCATGTTTCCAGGGTTCATCCTCCTAAAGTCATGGGTTCTGCCAGAGTCAAAGGCTATTCAGATAGAGAAACCATGTTTCTACACTGCTACTCATGACCCTTTGTTCCCTGCTGCACCTCAATAATACAGCTCTTGTGTGAGTGACACTGAAAGGGACTTGGTTTCATGGACCTCTGCTTCTCAAGATCTCCTTCCCCTCAAGGGTGAGTTTCTGCAGCACGAAAAGGAACTTACACCAGCTGACTGTTTCTAATAAGAGGATTTGCTTTGCCTGTGGCTTTTGAGGCTGATGAAAGAATGCTTGTGAGTTGCTATTCCCCTTCTATACCTCACCCAACACAAATCCATAGGTTTCTTCTCCTCACCCCTCACAAAAGTAAAAGAGTTGGGAGCCTAAAGAGATTTTAATTTTTATGTTAATCAGTAAACTAACTTCAACAGAAAATTTATCCTGAGTTCCATCTCTTATTTCTATAAACAAGGCTAAGCAACAGAGAGAGGCTCACAGTCTCCACTAGGCTAAAAAAAAACCACGAAAGCCTTCAATTTTGCACTTTAATTATCAAAAACATTGGTCTCTAGCACACTGGAACCAAGGAAGTGTGACGTGTTCTACTCCACTCCAGATGTCTGTTTATATGTCAACAGAGTGCCCTTGCTGCCAAGAAGACTAACAGCTGCATTGGCAGGAGCATAGCCAACAGATCAAGGAAAGTGATTATTCTCCTTTATTTGGCACCAGTGAGGCCACATTTGGAATACTCTGTCCAGTTTTGCACCCCTGCCCCACTACAGAAACAATGTGGACAAACTTGAGCAAGACCAGCAGAGGGCAATGAAAATCATTAGGGGGCTGGAGCACATAACATGTACAGAGGCTGAGGAAACTGGGCTTATTTAGTTTGCAGAAAAGAAGAGTGAGTGGAGGGAGGATTTGATAGCAGCCTTCCTCTACCTACAGGAGGGTTCCAAAGAGGATGGAGCTAGGCTATCTTCAGTGGTGGCAGAAGACAGAACAAGGAGCAATGGTATTAAGTTGCAGTGAAGAGGTTTAGGTTGGATAGTAGGAAAGACAATTTCACTAGGAGGGTGGTGAAGCACTGGAATGAGTTACCTAAGGAGGTGGTAGAATCTCCATCCTTCAAGGTTTCTAAGGCCTAGCTTAACAAAGCCTTGGCTCAGATCAGTTAGTCAGAGTAGGTCCTGCTCTGAGCAGGCGGTAGGATTAGATGATCTCTTGAGGTCCCTTCAAACCCTAATCTTCTATGATTTATAAAGACAAAAAATCATCCTTTGCAGGGTAGACAGGAAATGTACTGTTACACAAGTCTAGGAAAAAATCTAAAATAAAAGACTGTTGCCTCATGGTTTGATAGTGAGATAGAAAACCTTTCATTGTTAAGATATTGATTCAAAACTGGTGAGCAGCCTTGGCAGAATGAATCTGCTCTTCGTCCCTAATGGACAGATAACCACAGCACACAGAATTTTTTTTTTTAAAAAAACAACTAAAGAAAATGATAATATTTGGTCACCACTGGTAAACACAGAATAATTGAATGTGGTACAAAAATATTAAGGACTACTAGCATTAATTAATTAATGAAATGTATTTGTGGATTTTAAGCAGGACATAATCTCAGCTGGATGTTATTTTGTTCCCTGCTTTCCTCTGTCACCAGGAAACTGTAAACCCAATAACTGCTCACTCAATAACTTGCTCACTTGAAATTTTTAGCAAGTGACTATAACAACATGCAATGTAGTGCAGTAGTTTCCCTGCTCTCAAAAGGAAGGGGTTAAAAACCCTTCCAGGAGGTAGTAGCCAATGGGAGCAGAGGACTGCAGGGCCAATCAGAGCTGAGGAGCTAGTACAAAGTGAGGGCTGCAGCTGCTGCTCTAGGCAGAAGGTTAGGTTGTTGGTTGGGCAGAGGGAGACAGGACCCTGGACAGCTCACTGCATGGCCAGGGGTTGGCTACTGGAACCTAGATTTGAGGGTTGCAGGTACCTGGGGGAGGTGTCAATGGCCCAGGGAACCTGGTGAAGCACAGGACAGAAAGGAGTGAGGGGGCTGAACTGGTGCTCAACAGAGCAGATAGGCTTCCTGGGCTGAGGCCCAGAGAAGCAGGCAGGACTGGGTCCCACATACCTCCCCCAGACTGCCAGTGGATGGGGAACTGCAGATGAGTGGTGCAGAATGGGGCCTGCTGATACAAGTGGGCCAGCTGGAACAAGACTATACCCTGGAATGGGGAGCGGAGGCTCTCAGCTGGAGGTCCTTCAAGTGAGCAGGAGACTGAATGAACAGTTGCCACTGAGGCAGAGTAGACTGGGCTGGACTTGAGTGAACCCTGGAAAGGGTAGACTTGGAAAGGACTCATCTGGTTGTGAGAGAGACCAAGCACTGAAAGCCAGATAGTGGACTACTTGAGCAATTCCTTGTACTACCACCAGGAGATGTTCATCTGGTGGGTCCTGTGCTGTGGGCATCTACCTGTGGTGGAAAAGAATGCAGGCAGATCCTTTCTGACTCAGAGGGGCTGGGCAGTACTGCACAGTTGACTGCCCAAGATGGAGTTCACATTTGGGGAGGTGGTGTTTGTGGAGAAGACCCTCTTCCATGTTGGATTCAGGAGTGGCCACCCCTGAAAAGGGGGAGGACTGCTAACTAAGGCAGATCATAGCCTTGCTGTGGCAGATCTGGAATGGCTACCAGCAGCCATGGGAGGCACATTGGTGAGTGGAGGTCTATATCTGCACGGAAGTGGTGCAACTGAAGGATGCTATATGGAGCTGGAGACAGAGCAGAGCCCCACGTTGGGGTCAGGGACTAAAGGTACTGAAACCCTTTTGGTGGGACCAGGTGGCTCATGGGCAGAAAGGCTATTCTGCTAGAAGAGGCTGATAGAGGCCTCCAGCAGGGAAAAGGACATTTGGGCTGGACAGTCAGGGCTACCCTCCCAATGGAACTGGGTTGGTATGGGCATCTTGGACCTGTGAACAAGCTGAGCACTGTAGATGGAATTGTCCTGTCTGGAGGCTCTCCCTATGATGGAAATAGAAAGGAGTTCGGTCTGTGGAGAAGTGGAAATGCCAAGAATGGAGGCTGGTAGGGCCAAGGAAATCAAAGGGGTGCTTCTGGTGCTGGGAGTTGGCACATAAAAGGAGGCAATGCCCCCTGAAATTAAGGAGAATTAGAAAAAAGTTTCTTGAGAGCCTGACCAGGGTTTGTAAGGAAAGGCCTGGAAGCCAGAGTGGGTCAGAGACAAACCTCCAGGAAGGGTCAGACAGCAGGGAGGGCCAAGCAAAGACAATACCAGGAAGGGTCAGGTGGGGTTGAGGGCCCAGCAACAAAAGCTCTCCCTCCTCCAGCAGAAGAGAGGGAGGTGGTTGACCAGGGCATGGGGACAGCGTGGTCTTACACTGAGGCAGGCAGGTGTTCTAGCAAGGGTGGATCAAGCAGACAAGGAAACTCAGCTCGGACACAGACCCAGGGGAGTTGGGGAAGCCAGACCCTAGACGAAAACAGGTTAGGGGATCATATGAACCAGGTGGAGGAGCTCCAGGGGAGTTTGCAAAAGGCTGAGCAGGCACAGCAGGATGCCCAGGAGGAGCTTGAATAACTGCACAAGTGGCTCCAGGATGCAGAGGAGCAGAACCGTGCAGATGATCTTCAGGTAGTGCAGGTGCAGAGGAGGGTCTACCCCTTCTCCCTGGGTAACAGGTTTGAGCAGGTAGGTGTGTATATAGTGGGGTAGTTTCTCTGCTCTGGAAAGGAAGAGGTTTAAAACCCTTCCAGCAGGTGGTAGTCAATGGGAGGAGAGGGCTGAAGGACCAATCAGGGCTGAGGAGTTAGTACAAAGTCAGGACTGCAGCTCCTGATCTAAGCAGTTCACCTCAGACCTTGGAGGAGGTAGGTCAGGCTGTTAATATGGGTAAAGGAGACAGGACCCCAGACAGCTCACTGCACAGCCAGGGGTCACTAGTGGAGCCTAGACATAAGGGCTGCAGGTATCCAGGGAGGTGTGAATGGCCCAGGGTACCTGGTAAGGTGCAGGCCAGACAGGAGCGAGGGGATTGAGGCAGCACTCGATAGAGTGCATAGAGTCCCTGGACCAGGGCCTGGAGAAGTGGACAGGACTATGTCCCAAATGCCTCCTCCAGACCACCAGTGCATGGGGAACTGCAGCTGAGAGGTCAAGAGTGGAGCCCAGTGATACAAGGGGGAGCTGAGGAGTCAGCCAGAGGGCTGAGGTCCTGCAACTGACTGCAAGTGAGCAGGAAACTGGACTAGCGGTGGCCACTGAGGCAGAGTGAGCCAAGGTGGACTTGAAAGGGACTCAGCTGAAGACCTAGGTCCTGGTCGTGAGAGAGACCAAGCACTGACCACCAGACGGTGGACTGCTTAAACAATTTCCTGTACCATCACCAGGAGATGGTCATCTGGTGGATCCTGTACTGCTGATGAAGGCATGCAGTTTTTTTAAAAATGGAAAGAAAACAGACTAGAGAGATGTTCAGGCAATGTTAGTTAACAATAGTGTATAAAATGAAACACAGGAAACATTTACTCATTAAAAGAATAACGATTAGGAAACAATGGTGTTCCACTAACCTTCAGTAACTGTCCATTTCTTGTCCCCAAAAACAAAACTATGTTGTTCAAAACTAACGTAGCATAAACAGCTGATAAATCAGAGTGAATCAACGTAGGTGACTTTTTGATTGGTGACAACAGGTGTTTCTGAAAATCAGATACAAGAGAAGAACATGTTACAAAATTATTTAACAATACTGAAAAATGTAATAAGAAAAAGAGAGTTCCTGGGGAGCCACTCAGTGCTCTCCCAGTATGGGCCACAATTTTTAGAAGTATTTCTAGTCTCAACTGGGTGTTAATACAACGTGCTCTTCGGAACATAGAGATGTGACACCCCTTTTATTTTATACATACAGCCTGACCTGTTTAGCCATTGATTTCAATGGGACAAAGAGCTGATCTAAAATCAAGTACTCAGTGAATATGTATATTTACCATAGAATGGATTCTTTTTATGCAAATCTACTATGCTAATTTGTTATGTGCTTGCACGCATGAGTGTGTGATGTGAAGCGTACCATGTGACAGCCCATTCTGATGTCACAGGTGACTCAACCAATTGCTTCCAAGGATTGCTCCCAAGGAGGGAGCAAGGAGCAATTGGTTGAGTCATCTCTTGCATCACAATGGCCTGTCACATGGTAAACCTAGCCACCCACCCAGTCACCTCTGTCACAGTGGCCTGTCACATGGCACACCCATCCACCCCTTCTCTGCCCTTATCTCCTGACCATGCCCCTCTTCAGCACCCCCACTTCCTGTCCCTGTCCCCTACCTCCTGCTACCACCTACCCCTTCTCTGCTCCATCTCCTTCCCATGCCTTCCTTCACCATCCCACCTCTTGCCCCAACCCCCCACCTCCTGCCACCGCCCACCCCTTCTCTGCCCCCCTCTGCTGCCCGTAGCCCCCTTCTCCACCCCTCCCCTTCACTACCCCCATCTCCTGCACCTGCCCCCAGCCACTCCTTCAACACCCCCACCTCCTGCCCCTGCTCCATTGTTCCTCATTCCTCCCTCCACATCCCGTGCCCTCATCCTTCCCCCATGCCCCCACCCTGTACCCCTCACCTTCACTTCTGCCAAGCCCCCACCTCATTCTTCCTTATCCCTCCAACGCATATGGTACTTATAAGTGGTTGCACCCCACCTCCTGCCCCCCCTTCACAGCTTTCAGCTGTTTTCATTATTTCATGCTGACTCTTCAGACAATTGCATGTGGTGCTCACTCGGGAAAGAAACCATGATTTCCCCCCATCATATTTTGACAAACTACAGCTAGTATAGTAGTATACTAAATTACTTAAATAAATGGGGAGGGAAAGGAAGAATAAAAGCAGGTACAACCGTTTATTCCTTGATGCACTATGGCTATCTATCAAGATATTAAACCTGTTATTGGTACTACTTCTCTGGCCAATTGTCTACACATGCCCTGCCCCCCCCCCGCTGTACCATTCTGCAAAGCTGCTCTACAGTGTTTTAAGGCAGTGATTCTCAACCACTGTGTCAGGACACATTAGTGTGCAACCACACAGAGGTAAGCATGTGGCACAGAGCCAGAGAGATGGGTGGATTTGACCTGGAAGGAGTGGGCTAGTGTGTCCTGTAGAGTCATAAGATGCTGTCAAGTGTGTCATGACCAACAAAAGCTTGAGTATCACTGTTTTAAGTCTATAATGTCCAAGTCTGCTATGAATTGCTAGCTCCCACTCCATGCAATCCTCAGTGTGCCCTCAGGTAGACCACACCATCCACAGAACACTGAGTCAGACCTGAAATACGTTCAGCAGCCTCTTTTAATGAGTGCTGATTACCTGGATATAACATGCATAGATTTAAACACTGGTATTGGTTTTTCTCTTGCCAGAAAATGAAATGCTTCAGCCTTCCTTTTTAGGTTTCCTCCTTTTCAGTAAAAGCAGCTGAAACTTGTATTACACATTGCTGGAACACAACAAAGCTATATAATTCGCTATGTTGTCAAATACTTTTTATTCCCTTGCTTCCCCCTCCATCGTAACTCCGTTATGCACAAAGTTACTTTCCATATTTAATTGAGATCCAACAATAATCTTTTATAGCAATAGTAGAACAATTAAATACTACGATAAAGTTAAAACATACTGAAAGTATAGCTATTAAGTAGTAATATTAGAGAAATATTTTAATAGCAAATTACCTTATTAACAGGCTGAGCCTGAATACTGACGTAAGATTGTCACTACCGTGACAAAAAAAGCATTTAGCCCACTATGCCAAAACTTAATTATCCATGCAAACTTTAATTCTATGCATTACCCACAATCCTTTGCTGAAGCTGATTTGTAAAACTATATTAATTTATGGAAAGGCATAGGCAACTCCAGCATAAGAAAATGTAGGTAATATCACTTTAGAAAATTCTTTTTGTATCTATTATAGGACCACGTAGGGGTCCCAGTCAAAATTAGGGTTCCATTGTGCTAAATGTTTTAGAAACATAGCCAGGGACATTTTCTGCCCCAAATTGCTTACATTCTAAAACCCCAAACCTGAACTCTGTTCCAAACAGGCAGATTCCTACACCTATACAAAGCCTCATCAAAGTAAAGAAACTTATCAGCTCCCTTGGAAGATTTGTAGCTAGTTAGACTAAACTGACAAAGGGTGGGAGACAGGAAGCATTATCCTTCATAAGACCATCCTCCGATGCTGAAAGTAAATTTTTGTTGAAAGTAAATTTTTGTATAATGTAAGTCCACTCTCAATTAAAATAATTCCCAGTAACTTAAATTAATTACTTTCAATTAGTTTGTGGAAAGCACATTTGGGGAAAAAAATTCACCAACTTTGATGTTATGCACACACACACTGCTTTTTCAAGCAGCTAGAAAACAGAGCTTGTGATCCATCAGGACAGAAATGTAAAGTGTTCAATTCAGGCAAAAGACTTCTGTACAATAGTGCTCTGTTTTTCAATAAGGAAATCATAAGATTGCAAGCATTTTAAGAAAAAAAGTTAATTGACCTTTCATTTCTTTTAGCAGATCACAGGATGATGAGTTTGAACAACTGCCTCATACAATGAATTTGAGTTAAGGCTGAGGAGCAAGGAGGTCAACAGCTTTCCCAGACTGAATTTCTGGGATCATCATGATGTTTTCAGGGTGTGTTGTGATAGAGGGCAAGGAAACCAAGCTACTCAGCATATCTTGCAGAACCTGCAAACTTAGATCCTGGAAGGAAGGAGGAACCCTCTAAACTAGGGGTTTCAAACACGTGGCCTGTGGGCCTCGCATTACCTCCTGCAGCCCCTAATGACCCCTGGAATCCAGAGGTTCCCAAACCCTTTATCCCATGGGTCAAAAGTGTCCCATGGGGCTTTTCAAGTGCTGAGCCCCTCTGCTGGCTGGGAACTTGGCATCTCCGGTGCTTCTGGGGCAGGGTGGGCCACACCGTATCGCCTCCCCTGCATCATTAGACACTGCCAGGGAGCAGCTGAACTGCCACCTGGGAGCTCACCCATGCTCACTCACCCATCCTCAGGCTGTAAGGGAGATATTCTTGGCATGTGGGGAGGATTCAGGGGGGGTCTGTGGTGGGGGAATTCCAGGAAGCCCCTGGGTGGGGTGGCGCAGGGGGAACCAGGGCCATAACTAGGCCACGGCAAAGTCCCAAGCACAGATGGGCCCTGGCCGAGCAGGGAGCTGCCTCAGGGAGAGAGTTCTTAAAACTCCTGCCCTCAGGGCCGTCAGGGGAGTAGGGCCCCAGGGGAGCACCCCACCCCTACCCTACAGAGGAGAAGGGAAGGACGGGCCAAACCAACCTGATCCAATATCAGGACCCTGGCAATGCAAGGCCTGTGGAAGCCAGCCCTGGCCGATGCTGCTGCCCCCAGCCCTGAGGCTGCTGGCGGGAGCCAGACCTGGCTGAGACTATGCCGCCGGCAGGGATCTGCCCTCAGCCGTGGCTGGGCCACTGGAGACCATCACACGTGGGCAGGGCAGGCCGGCCCAGAGAGCCTGGGCCCATGCCACGTGCACCTGCCTGCTCCTAGCTCCGCCAGGGGGGGTGGAAAGGACCAGGTAAAGTGTGCACACCCCACCCCACTGCCTTCTCGGGGAGGGGTGTGAAACCCAGCCTGTGGTGCAGCTTCTCCAGCGGCCATGTAAGGGGCCCAGAGGGGGATCAGCTCAGGGGAGTGTGGCTGCTGGGAACAGGCCTTGGGGGCTGTCAACTCAAGGGAGCGCGGGGAGCTGGCAGCACTCTGGGGGGGTTAGGGAAGGGCCCAGGGAGCGTGGGGAGCTGGCGACACTCTGGGGGTGAGGGTTAGGGAAGAGCACAAGCAGCTGGTGGCATTGTGCAGGGATTAGGGAAGGCCCTGGAGGAGAGCCAGGAGCTGGTGGAAGGTTGGGGGGTCAGGGAAGGGGTTGAGGACTCAGGGCAACTTGGAGAAAGCCGGTGGCAGGGGAGGAGGGGGACTGGATCTCTCCAGGAGCAGGCATCCGGATCCATCCCTAGCCACCGCAGGAAGGCCACTGGGGACAGATCCGGCTCCTTGCTGCTGGACTGGAGTGGGCCCCAAGCTGGGGGAGGGCACTTTTCGAGGTGCAGCCCTCGGGCCAATATCCTATTCCTCATGTGGCCCTCATGGTGATTTGAGTCTGAGACCCCTGATCTAGACACTGAAACACACAATGATTGAGTTTCATTTTAACCTACATGCTAGTAGATGAGCAATGTCACTCTTTAGCATTCTCTCTGTCTGCCTGAAGAAGCCACCCTGACAAGTTTGAAAGAGCATCATTCCAGTTCTCTT
The DNA here is from genome assembly GCA_007922195.1 of Podocnemis expansa. NCBI lineage: Eukaryota > Metazoa > Chordata > Testudines > Podocnemididae > Podocnemis > Podocnemis expansa. Next base: position 35,476,655 of record ML681994.1, read on the forward strand.
TGCTAGGTGGAAGATCACTACACAGCACACTAACATGGAAAGGGTAACCTGATTTGGGCCATCAAAACCACTCTTTTACAGCCTCTTGTCTGTCTTACCCCATCCCTTCCAGGTACAGCTGCTGCTACCTTTCATCCTTATGACAGAGTGCAGAGCACAAACAGATGAGCCAGTATTCTGATCAGACTCATGTTAATTAGTGCCCCAAAAAGCAGCTGATGGGGTAATTATTCAACCAGAGTTCCCTGCTGAGCCAATAACTCAACCCCATCAAGCCTTGCCTGAGAAGAGGCACAGGAAGGAAGTACAGGGCAGAAGAGAGAGAGAGAGAGGAACTGGGCTAGCTGAGCTTAGCTAAACAGAGCTGCAGAACGGGGAGTTCTCTGTTACCCTTATGCCCTGAGAAAGACAAAACCTAGCTGACTATTGTAAACAGGCTGTTGCACAGGGGCTGTTTGTAAGATTGTTGGCAGGAACACAAAATAAAAAGACAAGTGAAGGCCCAATTACAGCAATCTGTGCAATATTTATGGTGAGAAGGCAAGGGAGGGGCCACCCTCCTGTGACAGTCCTTCTCACCCTTTTCACATGCTTATTTTGTAACTAGTCCTCTTCCTTTCTCCACTGTGGGTAACTGGGTTATAGCAGTGCAGGGTCTTCCCAAGCTCTTCCTTTCAACAATAAAACCAGCCTTGACTCAGCCCTAACATTTATTTACAGTCAGAGCTTCCTCTATGCTTCATTACCATTCTTTTCTCTCTTCCATGTTCTTCTATTCTAGAACACTTTCAAGAACCATAAAAACCCAGAAAATGTACCAAGAAAAGCCTATTCTATTCAAGATGTCTGGTCTTTCCAGTTCTTAAATGCCACTTTTCTGCCATACTCTACACGTCTATATCTCCTTCACTTTCTCCTGGACTGTTAGCCTGTTTCAACCACCTCATCTTGTAATGTAACCTGTTTATAATCCTTTGCATGAAATATATTTATACGTGTTCTGTATTTCACAGCTAGTTTTCAGATTTCTTCTCCTTTGAGTACAGATACTACTGCTAAATCCATGCTTCTGTTTTCTATCTTGTTTTTATTTAAATGTTTTAGATTGCAAGCAGGGCCAGCTCAGGAGGTTGTGGCACCCCAAGCCAACTTTTCCTTTTGTGCCCCTAAGCACCAACTCTGCACCTGCAAGGGCGGGAAGAGTGGCGCTGAGCTGATGGTCACGTGGCGGTGGGACCAGGCTGGCATCCCTAAGTGCAAACTCTGCACCTGTGGGGGCAGGAGGGGTGTGGCAGGGCCAGGCCAGGCTGGCAGCCCTAAGCTTCAGCACCCTGAGTCGGTGCCACACTGACTCATTGCTTAAGCTGGCCCTGATTGCAAGTTCCTTGGGGAAAGGACTGTGTTTTCCTGTTCATATAGTTCTAAATTCACTGCAGCTGCTCAATAAGTAAAGATACAGTAGATCCTTAGCTGGTATAAACTGGGACAGCTTCACTAACTTCACTGATATTGAGCCCCTTTACGCCAATTGAGGATCTGGCCCATAATTCTTCATTTCTTTTTGGTCCTGCCATCCAAAGCAAAATAGGGTCTACTTTATTTTTTGCAGTGTATCAAGCAAGTAGTAGACTTCCTTCTTTTCTACGTTCATTCCCTTGGAATAATTGGCTAGCAACTGTTTTCCAAATAGGACGGTCACAGATAAATCTCAGAATAGAGTTTCTGGCTTAAGATAAACTGATTGTAATTATGCATCAGAAGATTCATAGCTGAGACTGTACAATCTCTCTAAAACATTACTACCCTGCAGATTCCCCCGAATAACAGGAAATACAGCAATCTGATTAGGACATGGAGATTATGAGAAATGTGCAGCAAATATTTGTACCATGGCACAATCTCGCTCTTTTACTGAGCATAGATTTTGGAACAGTGCCCTCCTCTCCTAATTAAACCATCCTTTGATTTCCCCATGATTCCAAGCAAGCTAATCCCTTCTACAACAGGTTCCTAAACCTCTCAAAATTTCCAGCAAAAACACCTGGTCAAGCCAGATGACTCACGTCAACGTTTTGTGACCTGATTATACGAGAGTTTACACATCTACTGTGCCTTAATTCCTACACTGAATAGAGACATTTTATAATTAAATTCTTTCCTATAGGGCACAAAGATTTAATCAGTAGTTACTGATGACAATCTCAAGTGAAATATATTGGCTCTTGAAGTCTATACTGCTGTCAAAACAGCAGATGTTACACTCGGTCTGCTAATTTATTTTAGATGACTCGACTACTACAGAATTAATTATGCTAAAAAGTATCTTGCAGATCTTAATATTTTTCTTAAAAGACTGACTCCCTGAGGGCCAGTTATCTCAAAAGTCATACACTTAATATCTGTAAGTGAATAGACCAAATTCTCTTCAGGGGGCGATTTGGTTCGGTTCTATTCACTTCCATACTTTGACTTCAGCAGAGCTGTGCCAATTTACCAGAGTTATGAATCTGGCCCAAGGGCTCTAATCACACTTGAGGAATCCAGGGCCATAGAATACACTCAGTCTACCTACTCATATCGTTAAAATTCATTAGTGATAGGACATAACAGATAGCAGCCCAGCAAAAGGCTCTTCTTCTCCAGTAGTCATTTAGATCTTAATATTTTGTAACAGAAGCATTTTGATATTATACGATATGGCATATCTTTCTATTCCCCATGTGGATACATCCTTAACTCAGAATTTTAAAGTGGGAATTTTGCCTGTTACATAATGCTGCTCAGTCCCTTCTTACATTTGGGGAGGCAGCAAAATGCTAAGCCCCTCTTTTAAGTATTTCCACTGGCAGCTGGTGTCTAACTTAAACTACCTATGCACAAAATCCCAGTCTCTCCGTGGTGTTTGATATTCCAGTAGTTGCCACAGGGCAGGCCCAAAGCCCACTGAGAGGAAAGGTCAGTGGAACAGGTGCACAGTATTCCCCATGCATTTTAGTCAGGGAGCTTCCATTTCACAATTCCAGGCCTCCAGAAATGCTCACTAGTACACAGTCAAATTTCTGAAAACAAATTCAGATTGAATTGAGTGATTTCACATTTGGAAAAGCATTCATTGATTTAGGAAGAAAATGTGCTTCTTCTGCATGTAATTTCTATTGCCATGTTCAGAAAGCCATATATTTCAGCTGCATTTGTAACTCAATATACCCAAAATTAAGGTAAGAAAAACTGGATCAGAGAAAAACAAACAAAATAAGAAAATTACAATACTGCAAAATCTTATCTGAGGCATAATTCTGCCCCCCCCCCCCACACACCTCAGTGCTAATTTGAGGGCAAATATTGCTGGGAATTCCACAGAATATATCCATAATAAATATAGCAACCTAGGTCAAAATGCCTTCTGAAAATCCCAGTATATGAAATCAAAACACAATTGCTCCAGTCTCATATGCAAAATGCTATTTGGTTAGCACGGAGTTACATATTTTGAAATAAAGTTGATGTAAACAGATTTTTAAAAGTGATACTTCAGAATTCTAGGGGTAAATCCATTGCTAAAGCAAAAGCGTAATTTCTGTTTGGCCACAGTAGCAATATTGCGTCAGATCACTCACTCACTCACTCACTCATAGAGGCCCACGCAGGATCCTGCAAACTGGTTAGTGGTCTGGCTTTAATCCAGCAAAGTATTAAAACCTATGCTTAATTTTAAGCACATCGGTAGTTCCTTTCAAGTCAGTAGGATTACTCACGTACTTAAAAACAAGCACATTCTTAAGTGCTGTGCTGGATCAGGGCCAGAGTGCTCAATACCTTTCAGGATCAAGTTTATAGTGGATTCTCCAAACCAACACAGCATGGAATGGAGAAATCAAGATGATCCAGAATGCATATACCCGTATCGGTATAGACCCTTTGCACGTTACGGAGAACCACAATGCAAAGGCAACAGTCAAGAAGTGCAAGCAGCAGTGTGAATGTCAACAAGCATGAAATTCCCACACAAGTAAATCAGAAAAGCAGCTCTGACACAAAACTCTAGCACGTCACTAATATATGCTCTTGCTGAGGGCTTCTTACCAACAACAAAAAGTAGCACCCTGAACCCCTGCAGAGAGCCCGTATGATGTGGCCACGTGCACAGGCCAGGACCATACCATACCATGTCACTGATGTCTAACAGGGTAAAGTCAGATGACCACAATTTGCAACAGCTATACATTTTAAATATAAAGGCTTGCTAGCAAAAGGCAGGGTTATGTTCAGATGAGTTCACCAGCCTCGAGAGTTGCTCAGAGCTCCAATTCCAGGCAGTGGTAATAATACAACATATTCATGTTGCCATGACTGCAGCCAGATAGCAATCCTGTTTTCAAAAGATCTGGGACATAAAGCACACACACCTCCCACTACCTGCTGCATCTCTACACATGCACAAGTGTTGTTCTGGGACACATGGTGTTCCTTTGTACACCAAATCCTGCTTAATTTCTACATTTTTTAAAAAAGTTTTTCATATTGAATGAATGTGCATTATTTTTTCTACAGATTTTTTAATTCATGTGCACTTCTGATTCAAAAGGGCATCACATTATGCAAGTGAGCCACTACGCACTTTTTTAAGGGGGAGGTCAGAAGGAAGGAAGTAGAGATATATGGAAGCTGAAACATGCAGGAATGGAGTGACCACGTGTCATTTACCTGTCTAGCCTTTTGTGTCTGTCATATGACTTTTAAAAATTGAATTGCATAGATTTGGTCCTCTGTTTTTCCTAAAAATGTGCATAATGCACAAGTAATTCTTATGAAAGGAATATCACACCTCCTTTGGAGGTGGCTTGATTGGACAATTTGCTGATGCTATAACATGACACTAAGGAATCATTATCCAACATAGTGTCAAACATGACTTTACTGCCTGCATGGGTGGAGACCAGTGAAATTTAACATATTGTCAGCTGGTCCCATGAACTCTAGAGTTCCAGTTTGTGACATCTTAAGCATAGCGATCGCTGTCTATGCTGACTGCGAAGTTGTGTTTAGCATCATGTTAATTAACACAATTCCTCATGGTCATGTTCTAATACAACCTACTTTCTCAGTGAAGATAAGTCTTTTGAGAGACGGGAGTTATTTCTGTAGGACTATGCTTGTAGTCTAAGTCAAAACCATTCTTAAAATAATGAATGTTGGTCTTCCATATTTAGATATTTACATACCATGGGGTTGAGAGCCACATAAATACCTGGCTCCACAGCAGTATTTGCATTTAGAGCCATCTTCCTAAAAGTCACAATGTAAAATCTTCTAGAATTTCTCATATGTAAGCTGTGCAAAATATTTATTTAGGATTTTTTGTGTGGAGTGCTACTGGAAGTTTGTTATTCACTTTTGCCAGAGATGACAGTCTGATAAAGCACTTAAGATCTCCGGTAAACAAATCATGTAATCATTTATGATGAAAGAAACATCAATGAAAATCCAATTTATAAAGAGCCCTTTTTGGGAAAGAACGAGTTTTTATTAATATCTTTCATTAAATTTGTCATCAGTAGCCAGAGCAATCACACAGTGAGTTACTGACTCCTACAGAGAATGAAATCCTGTCTCCAGAGAAATCAATGGGAGTTTTCCCACTGACTTCAATACAGAGAGGATTTTACCTATGTAATCTTACAATTCCACGAGACGAGGACAGATTTTGAATTTTACAGTATGTGAGTGGCTCTTTTAATATTATATATTACATTGATATTGCAGTTTTTATTTAGAAAGATCTCAGAGTGCTTCTCAAACTATGAACAGTGAAGCAACCTCTTCTCCCGCAATTTCCAACATTCTCCATCCATCACTGGACAGGGCTGTTCCAATGGGGAAGGGGCAGAGGGCTAAACTGCAGAGTCCCTGGGTGACGGAGAATCCGCTAGACTCGAGGACTCTGTTTACAGAGGCCTGGTCCTTTATGGCTCTCTCTCCTGTTCCTTTGGCCATAGCTTGCAGAATACTCCAGGGGTGGAGGGTCTCATAGTGGACAGGAGCCCTGCAGAAAAACTATTTAATGTTGCATTCATTTTTCAGTAGATTTCGCCAGTGTTTACCAGAGGACATAGCAAACCAGGGTTTGCTAATTCTACCCACTGCTCTTATGGGGATCCCCGACCCCCCAGAGGTTGAAGAGGGTGTTGTAGAAGTGCTGACGAGGGAATCTCCTACAGGATAATTCAAGCCTGGGTTAGAAGGCAGGATTTGATCTGACCCTATGCCATTAAAAATCAAACCCTATTTGGTGAAGGGTAGCTGCCTGCCAACACCTACTGTTGTTGCTTCCTCTTAAGCACTGTCTCCTTGTCTGTAGTTTGTGGGCCCACTAGCAGAGGCCATTCTTGAATGATCAGAAAACCCCTAGCCCAGATTGGGAACTATCAGAAATAAATAACGTGTGCCCAGCATAATCCACGGCAACAGCAAATTTCATGGGCTGAATTAATCTGTGAGGTACCTTTAATGACAATCTACTGCAACTTGACAGAATTTGGTAGGATTTGTTATTTGAAAGTCTGAATTTTGCCTCACATGGCAAATATGCCTTATTCATTATTATTAATGGCACAGTCCCCGAGAGGTGGGGCGTGGCACACTACTGACAAAACAGAGACAGCCGGCTGGCAGCAAGAGAATGTCTTTGAAGTAAAGTCCCCTCAACTGCAATCCTGGCTCTGCCCCCATTTGAGATGTAACTGTGAGCACGTCTCCTTCCACTTCTCAATGCTATCACCTGCCTCAAAGATCAACAAAACACGCCTTTAAAAGCTAAAAAGCTCTGTCTTAGGTGCTAGGGAGAGTTAGGCACCAGGCTCCTGGCTCTGGCTCACAATCTGAATGCCCAAGAAGTGCTGGGGCTGTGTGGCGGGCTTGTGTGCGAGGAGTCGTGTGGCACTTTAAGACTAACCGATTTATTTTTCGCATGAGCTTTCGAGGGAGAAAATCCCACTTTGTCAGATGCTTCGAAGTTCACCCATCTTCGAAGCATCTGACGAAGTGGGATTTTCTCCCACGAAAGCTCACGCGAAAAATAAAATCGGTTAGTCTTAAAGCGCCACACGACTCCTTGTATTTTTTTTGCTGGACTAGACTAACACGGCTATCCCTTTGGAATTTTCAAAGGGGCAAGGGGCTGCCGTGTTAGTCTAGTCCAGCAAAAAGAAACCAAGGAGTCGCGTGGCACTTAAAGACTAGCAGATTTATTTTTCGGCCAGCACCTGTTTCTCGTGGGCCCGTGAAGCCCCACAGGAGCAGGGGGAGGAGGGCTGAGGGGAGAGGACTCACATGAGTCGGGTTTTGATTGATTTTCATATCAGAGTCCGGCGACCTCTGCTCGCTCTTGTCCCGCTGCACCATCTCCCGCAGGTCGAAGAGGCAGAGCGCGGTGGCGCCCCATTGCGACTCGGCCGGCTGGGCGCCGAAGACCCCGGCCCACAAGCCGCTGGCCTCCAGGAGGCTGGAGGCGAGCAGGGTGCTGCGGTCGCCGCAGTCCAGGGCCACCTCGCGGAAGAGGCTGAAGACCTTTTGCCGGCCGTCCAGCACGGCCATGCTGGGCCGCTTCGCCGCCTGGCGGTCGGCCAGCGTGGTGGGCTGGTAGGCGAAGAAGAGGCGGCGGTCCCAATGGAAGGCGTCCACGAAGTCCAGCGTGGGGCCCTTCTCCTCCCGCTCCAGCTTGCCCAGTTGGCCTTCCCCTTCCAGCCGCAAATCGAACAGCCTGCGCAGGGTGATGACCGTCTGGCGGTCGGAGCCCGAGGGCGCGCAGTCCGACTCCTGCTGGTTGCCGGGCAGCCAGTAGGTGGCCGCCAGCGCCAGGCTGAGGCGGTCCTCGGCCCACTTGAAGAGCGCCCCGACGGTGCTGCCCTGGGGCAGGCAGCTCACCACCTCGGTGTCGTTGGCCAGCACGGAGAGGTCGCGCAGGAGCCGCAGCTGGCAGCTGCCGCCGTGCAGCGTCCAGCCGGTGAGCAGGCGGCCGCCCGCGGGGTCGGGCACGGGCAGCAGCAGCTTGTTGCGGACGGCCACCGTCGCCCCGCAGTCCGCCTTCGTCTCCTCCAGCAGGTCCAGCCGCACCGGCGGGCGGCCAAGGCTCGGGGCCAGCTTGTAGAGGCAGCTGCCGCCCGCCAGCAGCAGGAAGCCGTCGGGGCTGGCGGCGATGTTGTCGATGGGCACGGGCAGGGCGAAGCGCGGCTGGCAGGCCACCAGCCCGGCCCCCGCCACCACCAGCAGCAGCGGCGCGGCGGGGCCCGGCTCCCGGGGGTCCCTCCGCGCGCGCGGCCCCATGCTCGCTCGCCCGCCCGCTCAGCTGCCGCCCGCCCGCCGCCGCCGCCGCCGCATGCCGCCGGGGGAAGTTCCTCTCCGGCGGGGAGAGGGCTTGCGTGGGCCTGGCTTGCTCTTGCGCAAGTTTCCTGCCCTTCCCCACCTCCACGCCCCCTGCGCCTGCCGGGATGGGGGAGGCTGACCCCAGCTTTGCTCCGGGCTGCCCTGCCGAAAAAAAAAAAAGCTAGGAGTCCGGGAAAAAAAAAAGAAAGGAGTCCGGGAAAAAAAAGCAAGGAGTGGTTTGGCACTTTAAGACCAACCGATGTATTTTTTGCAGGAGCTTTTGTGGGAGACAATCCCACTTTGTGCAAATAGGGTAGTGGCTAGCACCTCTGCTTAATATGCGGACAGTCCTGGGTTCCAGTGCCCCAGGGTTGGAGTTGATGCTCTCGTGAGATCCCTTCCAGCGTCCCAGGGG
>ML681994.1:35485440-35503181 GCA_007922195.1 Podocnemis expansa
AGTGTCCCAGGGGTTGGACTTGATGATCTCATGAGATCCCTTCCAATCCTCTGATTCCATTCTATTTCTCCCACCCAAGCTCCCGCGGAAAAGACATCTTTTCGTCTTAAAGTGCCACACCACTCCTTGGTTTTTTTGCTGGACTAGACTAAGACAGCTATCCCATTGGAAATTGCCCTGCAAAAGCCACCCTGGCTAGGTTTACCAGGCAGCCAAGCCTGGAAGGGAGGTACCAAAAGGAAGAGATTGGAGGAGGCGTGGAGAAAATGGAGTATGAATGTAATCTGGAGTGCAAGATTGATGAAGAAAGACTGATGGAACTAGGCTGCTTTAGCCTGCAGAAGAGAAGACTGAGGGGGGATTTGATAGCAACCTTCAACTACCCAAAGGGATGCTCCAAGGAGGATGGAGCTGGGCTGTTCTCAGTAGTAACAGAGGACAGAATGAAGAGCAATGGCTTCAAGTTGCAGCTGGGGAGGTCCAGGCTGGATATTAGGAAAATCTGTCTTACTAGGAGGGTGGTAAAGCATTGGCATGGGCTACCTAGGGAGGTGGTGGAATCTCTGTCTTTGGAGATGTTTAAGGCCCCGCTGGATAAAACTCTGGCTGGGATAATTGAGTGGGCGTGGTCCTGCTTTTTTTGGGAGGGGGTTAGACTAGATGACCTCATGAGGTCCCTTCCAACCCTATGGTTCTATGATTCTTCAGGTTTTAGGGGGCCCTGGAAGTTTCCCCCTAAAAACAGGGTGTTCCCAGGGGTTCTGGCAGGCTTTAACCCCTGTAAGTAAAAAGGGAGACAAAATCATGTATTTGTGAAATGCCTGCCAGATGGAGGATGTGAAGGTTAAAAAGGAGGACATGTCTGACAGCTGGTAACCTTAACCCTGGCCTCCTTTGGAGGAAGCATCTTGGCACCTGAAGTGGGCACACACCATCTCTGCCCACAGCCCTTTGCAGGCTGGGGGATGGGGGGGGGGCGTGAGAGAGTTGGGGGCCACCCAGGCTAGGGTGATCAGATAGCAAGTGTGAATAACCAGGACAGGGTGCAGGGGAGTAATAGTTAGTCGTGTGGCACTGAGAAAAAGCCCAGACTACCTAGATCAGTGCTCCTCAGTTTTTTGCAGGTCATGACACACTTGGCGGCATGCGTGACCCTACAGGACATACCAGCCACTTCCCTTGGCCAAATGCAGCTCCCGTCCAACTTCCGTAACGCACTTACCGCTGTGTGGCGACAGAGCAATGTGTTCTGACACAAACGGTTGAGAACAGCTGGTCTAGCGCAGTGGTCCCCAACCTTTTCTCTGCCGTGGCACACCTTGCTACCTTTAACTAATTTGAGGCACACCCCCTTAGAGTTTCCGAATGAACTCATGAATATTCATGAGCTAGTGGGCCAATTCAGAGCTCTTTGAGTAGTTTTTCAAAAAATTCTGTGGCACACGTGTGCCATGGCACACTGGTTGGGAAACACCGGTCTAGATTGTGCCTGTAAAACTGGGACATCTGGTTACTTGGGGGGTGGGAGGGGTGTCCCACTCACCTGGAACAACTGATTTTCCAGCCTAGCTGGAATTGGAGCCATGGCTGCTGGCGAGAGCGGTTCTAACGGTGACTTTCTGTAAGTGTTGTGGCTTCGTTACAGAGACCCTAGTTGGCTTCTGAAACCTAGATGTTGGCTTCTTGTTCCAAGCAAAGCCAGGCTAATTTGGGATTCTTGCTAAAGTTCATCTCAGTCCTTCCCACAATACCATGAAATGAAAACAGTCAAGTATATACAAGCTCGTCTGTGCTCTTGGGAGCTGCAAAATCCATACCCTTTGTGAATTTCGAGGAAGCATAAAACGGAACCTACCATCTTAAGTCATATGGATCACTATCAGGTAAATGAATCCCAAACTTACAGGCAAACCTTATCTAAATTCCCCTTGTTGATGTGTGTGACATTCCCATCTGCAGTTCAGACTGGTGTATTGCTTTGTCTCCTTAATCCCTCACTCTTGGAGCCTGTCTTACTCTGCTCTGCTATGTGAACCCATGCTTCTGGGTCAGCCTTATGCACAGGCTGGAGCAAGCAAACTGCCCTCAACTAAATGAGTGAGTGAGTGCATGCTTCTAGCCAGCCCCTCTTTGGATTGTGCACTGCTTATGACCTTGGCCTAGACAACCATCCTGGTCCCCAATGCAACCCTAGGATCTGCAGTCTTACAGTGCTGCCCACGCCACGCTGCAAGATCATATGTGTGTCAATTTATCAAAGAAATTGATAGGCACCAATTTTGTCAGTTCAGATGGAATCTTAACATGCCTTAAACCGCAAGCACTGCGTTAGAAAAGACAAAATGTATTAAGTAAAGAAAGATTTTAAGTGATTATCAGTCAGAGGGAAATAAGCATGTAGCATCAGAAGTTTCTTCCTTGCTTAGCAGTTCTCAGGAGAAAAAGCCACACACTGTAGCAATTCTGTGCCATGTGCATTATGAAAGACTTGTACACACACTTTAAGTCCCTCCCCTTGAGTAGTAGTAAACAGTGGGGTTTCTGAATTTGAGACAAAGATACGCTGATCAAGGCGAAGCAAAAGCCAGATGCATTCTAAACTAAGCTTCACTTCCAGCAACCTTACGTCTTAGATGATTCTAACCACAGTCTGGTTGGATTCCTTCTCAGCCTGGCCTCCCCTTGGTCAGCATTTCAGTTACTTGGTGGTGTTTACAGGTGGAGGTGGAAAAGAACATGCAGCAAAATGTCTCTCCTTTTGAAAACTGTTCCTCCCCCGACCCCCAGCCCCGGATTGGGTGACAAACAATGTCCACATATAGCTCTCTCTGGGCCCTGAGTCACTGTGGTCTTTTGTGGATTCGCTTGTTCAAGGGTTAAAGTAAGGGGGAATGCAGCGGAACGGCATTTCAGGGCCCACAAATTTTAGGGGCTAGCGTTCCAAGGCCCCTAAAATAGAATAATGGGGCTGAACGCAGTGTTCTGGTGCGTTCCCCCTTACTTTAGCCCCCACCGCCTTGTGCTTCCCCTTCCGGCTCGCAGACTTGCCAAGCAGCAGGGCAAGCAGCAGCAGGTTTTTGAGGAACCCACACTGGTGGCACCAATCCCCAGCAGCAACACAGGGCCAGCCCATGGCACTTCTCTCCGTGGGGCTGGGTGGAGCAGCCAGCTCCCTGCAACAAACAGCAGCTGGCCAGGGAGGAACTTCAGTCAGCTCCTTGTCTTGGCTCCGCTGTTAGCCATGGCCAGGCCTGGCCTGCTGCACCCCCGAGAGCTGCAGATGCCCAGGGTGGAAGGGAGCGCCCCACTGATGTGTGGGGGCAGCCCCTCAGTCTCCACCTGTGGTGACCCCTCCCCCTCCGTGCACGCTGCTAACGGCCGTTTTCTCTCTCCTGCCCTCATGTCACCTGAGTGCTAGGGCCCTGCCCCATGCCCTGGGGTAAGGCCGCTGTCACAGGGATTCATGTCCTGCCGACAGCCAGGAGACGGAGGTTCTGGCATCTGACACCTATGAGTCGCTGTCTCCTATAGCAGTGGTGCGATGCGTTGGGCGTGCCTGGCACACAGGCCTGTGTGGTGCTGGGTAGTTCTGTGTGACAGCCAATCTCTGGCTGTGTGCACATGTGTTGTGACTGACTTTTCCCTCACCCCTGGAATCCTGCTTCTGGGAGGGGGGGCGAGTTTCTGCTAAGGGCTGAGAGAGGACTTGGTGTGTTGTATGTGGCAGGGTGATGTTCAGTTCATTTTACAGCCAGGCTGTGGTCAAGCTGGCAACTTAGTTTTCATTTAAAAGAAAAGCAAAACAACCCTAAACCCCTAACAGCTAAAGTCTAAGGTGCATCACAGGGTTGAGGTGCTTTGCGCTATAAACTTATGCAACATTCTGAAAACGTTCTCAGCTGCTTGAGGAGCTGCAGCTGCTTTCTTTTCCCTTTTTTACAGGGCATGATAGTTAAGAGGTGGAAAATAAGAAATATGGGCTTCCTTCACTCCCATCTGAGGTCAACATGGAAGGCCCCTAGGTCATCTTTCAGTGGTGTATGTGTGTGCAGTGGTTAAAGTATAATTTGGCAGGCCCTGGAATCCTAAATTTCCGGGCCCCCTTCACCCACCCCAGCTACTGCCCCTCCCAAATGCTAGCCCCCCCAGCTACTGCCCCCTAACCCCACCTACTACCCCAGAAACACCTACCTTCCATCAGATGCCTCTTTCCCCATGTCCTCCTCAGTCCCCAGCCCCATTCCCTAAGTTTTCTTCCCCCAAGTCCCCACTCCAGCCCTCCTAAGCCCCCACCCCCAGTCTTCACTCCACCCCCTTCAGTCCCCCCACCCCCTCAGCTCCCTTCAGTCTCCTTGTCCCCATTCCCCCACTCCACCCCCTTCAGCCCCCCAAACCCCTTCCACACCTTCCCAGCCGCTCCCACTCCAGCCTCCCCTAACCAGTCCCCACTCCAGCCCTTCATGGTCCCCTCCCCACACTTCCTCCAACAGAGAGGCAAATTCCCTGGCCAGACAAACTCACTCCCCCCACCTCCTGGCTAGAGGTCAATTTGCTGCTGTCCTGAAACTGGGCTCCCCGGGCTCCTCCATAGCTACCAGGCATAGGCAGGAGGAGAGCAGTGCTCTCTAATGATGTCATCACTACACGCCCACGCCTTCCAGGAGAGTGCTGTGGCCATGGCAACAGGAATGGTGCTAGCATTTCCAGCACCCCCCTACAAGTGCTGCAGATGCCGGCACAGATGAGTGACGTAATAGCGCAGCGCAGTGGTGCGGTCCCCATTTTGGCACCCCTCAAACGTTGGTGCCCCCTTGCAACGCTTACTGGGCTTACTGCATGGCAATGTGAAACAGCCCGTGGGGGAGTGGAGTCTGTCTGTGTGCGGGGCAGGGAAGTTGGAGCAGGGGGCGGGGAGGGTGCATGGCTGGGGCAGACAGGCAGGGGAACACACAGGAACGCTGCGTTCCGGCTGCTGTTTCTATTTTTAGTGGCCCCGGAACTCTGGCCTCTAAAAATGGTGGGCTCTGGAACGGCATTCGGGTGCGTTGCCCCCTTACTTTAACCCCTGTGTATGTGAGGTGGAAGTGAATGTAGTCTTCACATTTCTGATTGTAAACAGTGCTGAAAAATATAACATAGAACCAGATAACCCCATACTTTTTTTTTTTTTTTTACTTTGTGTACCCATTCATAACTTTATTGAAATCTTCAGTTGGCATCTTTTTACTTGTGAGAAGGGGACAAGAGATAATATAAGAGAGCTTGCATGGTCTCTTCATATGCTTATTTGTTCTGTAGAATTCCAAAATTGGAGCCTGAATACTACCTGGCAACTCTTACAAAGATTAAGTCAATTTAATGAAAACACTTGTATAGAAATACAAACAGGAGAGAGAAGTGTGGCAGACATGTGATGCCCCTGCTTGCTCTGCTCCCAGCAAACCCAGCAGCCCCATGCCATAAACTCTCCGCCTGCCATGACCTTGCGGTCGCGGCTCTGGGCTGCTGCTGCTGCTTGCCCTGCTGCTCAGGGAGTCCAAGAGCCTGAAGAAAAAGCACAAAGGTGAGCTGGAGACCGGAAGTGAGAATGGAGGGTCTGGAGCAGTGCGAGTCCCTGGAGCAAGGGGTTGGGATAGGGGGCTGGGGAAGGGTGGAGGGGGGCATGGGGACAAGGAGACTGGGTAGGGGCAGAGGGAACTATGAAGGGCTGGAGTGGGGACTGGCTGGGAGGCTGGAGAGATGGAGGAGGTTGGGGGTTGTAGTGGGGGTGAGGGATGGAGGGGGCTGGGAAGGTGTGGAGGGGGTGGGGAGCTGAAGTGGGGTGGAGTGAGGGAATGGGGACTGAGGGGGCTGGGAAGGTGTGGAGGAGGTTGGGGGCTGAAGGAGAGTGAAGACTGGGGGGTTAGGAGCACTGGAGTGGGGGCTGAATAGGACATGGGGAAAGAGGGGTCTGATGTGGGCACTAGTGGACAAGGTTGCGGTGATGTGGATTTGAGGCTGTGCTTCATTTGTGAGGAAAGAGCTGGTGAGGCTCAATCAGTTTGTTTTGCACTCATAACTGGGGCCTGCACATGCATGATGGGGCCCCGGAAGATACGGGAAGGGGGCATGGAGATTAGCGGGTTCCAGGGCTCATCAAATTATACTTTAACCACTGCACTTGTTGACATCAAGATCAGTCCTTTGCTCCTGGAACACTGAGCTGGGTTTTGCTGAACAAGTTCTAATGAAGAGCAAATTGTTTCTCAGCTCTGTAGAGCTTTGCCTGGATTTGTCTCAAACTATGAGATACATATTTGGGAATATTACTTAGTGAAACCTCAAAACCATACACAATTGCAGCAAACATATTACTATAGCAATAATATTCAGTGCCATGAGCATGCCAAAAACATCTTACATGACACACTTTGGATTAAACCAGGGGTCTCAAAACTCAAATCACCATAAGGGCTGCGTGAGGACTAGTATGTTAGCCTGAGGGCCGCATCACTGAAACCTTTTCATACAATGATATTTCAAATATTGGTAACAATATTTTTGTTGTGGGCCACAGGAAGTAGCTTTAGGGGCTGCAGGTGGCTCACAGGGCACATGTTTGAGACCCTGGGATTAAATAATACACAATTACACTCTAAGGATGAACATGATTGATACACAATCACACCATATAGGTGTGCATGGAGGTGCAATGTGTCACATTATGGAATTGCATTGAATATTGTGTTTGCTTCCTTCCTTAAGCTGCTGTGTGATATTGCTGTACGTGGTTAAACAGTGGTAGCAATTCACTCCCCCAAAAGATAGTTGCAGTGATTTTTATTTAGACTGTTAATAAAAATTGTAAAGCCTGTTGCAAAAAATTTTGGATGTGTCCATCTTTGGGTGGTAGTTCTCTAATGTACTACCTCCTTCTTCTTCCACTTTCAATTGCCACTGCAGTCGTGGACACACAGCACCTCACAGGATTGGGCCTTTAGACTGTGCTCTTTGAAGCCTACTAGATCATTTCCAGTAAGGACTCAAGAAAAGCAGAACCATGTACTGCATGCTCAGCAAACAGCAAATATTCTGCTTTTGCTGAGTCCTAAGTAAAGACATAGTTATGCAAGAAAAGAAATAATATTTTATTAATTTCTCCTGGCTAGTGGGGCTGGAGCAGTGTAAAGTGCTTTAATGTAAATAAGAATCAGGACCTAAATTTGTAATTGGAAGATATAATGTCTTGTGAATGTTACTAGTTTGAATACATAACTAGTAAATGTATGTTACCTTCCCCAAAGTGCGGACTGCACCCTGCAGTGATTATTGCTTAAGGCAATTCTTTTTCCCTTGGGTCTGAAGCAACATCTATCACCAACGCTTTTCCGGCTGCAGCAGGTGGCGTCCATAACATATCCTGATTACACATCCAGAAACCCCATCCTCTTCTACTACTCCATGGGAATGACTTAAAGGGAGTGTCAGGCTCAGGCCTTTCACAACCATTCAAGCAGGAGCTGTTTGTTGATATTTTGAAGAAATTCATGCTACTGAACTGCTGGTAACCACAAGATCAGCACCTGGAACCACGGTCTGCTGAAGTGCTGACCCAGCTTTTGACAGTGTAGACACCTCAGCAGCCACAGGAAAAATATTTTCTTCTTTTTTTGACTAATTCATTCAAAATTGAGAAATCTACTGGGAGTTGTTAAAGCAGGAGAGCTTGTCTTTCTCTTCTAGTCTATGAATGAAAATAAGGAAGGAGGAGGGATGAGAGCTACCAGTTTCAAAAGTCTGAAGGACAGTCCAAGTAACTTAGAAGACTATTGTCTCAATGTCAGTAGACTTAAGTAAAAAGAAACTTAAAACTCCAGCCAGTTTTACATAGGCATATTTGAAATTTTTCCTAGGTTGACCTGATCTAATCAAGTTAATTCACTGAGTACAGTTAATTCTACTGTCCATTTAATAAATCATTTAGATTGTAAATGCGAAACATGTTTTAATATGAAAAGTTTATGTACTCAAAACATTTGTTTTGTTTAATAAACACATTTTATATGCTGTTTTGTTCTTTAACAAAGCACCAAAGGCCAAATCCTGAACTTTTTGCTTAGAGAAAACTCCTAGTGAAGTCAGTGAACCAAATGTCATTACACGTAAGCAACTTCAGTGGGGTAACATGAAAGCAGAATCAGACCCGGTGTGGGTTTGGTTTTTTTTCTGACTGAGAACTGCATAAAGATTTCAGGACTTGGCCTTGTGTAGATGAGTTAAAACAAATAGTTTTATAGTTTCTTATATAATATCTTTATATACAATAGTTATATAAATATATTTATATAAGATATATTTATATATTATATTTTACATACTTGTATACTATGTATATTATTCATTTATTATTGTATTTATATATTATATGATATGGTACATATTGTTATATTTATATAAAATAGTTATATTTATATAAAAGTTTTATAGATTCTTCTATAGTTTCTTCAGTATTAGCCAGAACGCACTTTCCATTAACATTTTACTTACCATCCTCTCTTCCCCCGACTCAACTGGTTCCTTCTCTGCATCCTTCTCTCACATTAGTTTAACAAATTTATTATGTTGTAGGACTTAATGCAGAGATCTGGCAACAGAAGCCACCCTTGATAATTTTATTTTTTCCTACCTGTTATTTATTTTGAATTCAGCTAAAACTTGGTTCTTCTGCTACACTTAAATATCTTTTCGGATTTATGCACACTTAGTTTAACATGGTTCAGAAATATCTTCTGTCGCTATAGGAAGTTATTCTTCTCCATCACTGACTAAACAGCTTGTGCTGTTGTATGTGGTAATAGCAGGGTTAACACTGCAATGCATTTTTTTTCTGAGAGCCATATTTGGAAATAGGGCAATAACTGCTTTTCACCTAATTTATTTCAACAAGTCAATTTTCTGCTACATTTAAACATGGATTAAATGCAACAGGAAAAGCAAGAGGCTGTACTGAAAGACTCCTTTGCAGAGTGAGTGTTTCTTAATACAATGAACATTCAAATGAAATCTGCAATTCTGATTTTAATTCTACTGAGATGTTTTGTTAGTTTGTTTTGCCTTTTTTGTTTTTGTCTTTGGTTTGGTTTGGTTTTTTGGTCGCTGATCTAAGAATTGTTGGGCTTTCTGCATAATTTTCTGCTTGTCATGTGTTATGAAATGGGGAGATTCCAAAATCAAAGATAAGCTCCCCTGTGGCCTAGAAGAGGAAATTCAAGTAACTGCCACAAGAAGCTGAACTGTTACACCACAAATAATATGACAGCCTGGAAGAGTCTAGTGCCTTGAAGTGAAGGAAAGCCTACCACAGAGTCACATATTTTTGTACGGCAGAATTTTGACAGCTAACACTTCCGTGCATTGTTTTAAAAAAAAATGTGTTTTCAACTTGTCTCCATTCTACATAATAAAAATTATTTTAGACAACTGACCCCAGGAATCAAATATATACCCAAAGCATGATGTTTTCAATTGCAATTTTTATCCCCCACAGTGACTCTTTATTAAAGGTTTTGTGGTACAGTGGCAAGGAGAAAAAGAAGCAACTCAGAACTGCATACAGAAAGGAACAGACATACACAGCTGTTCCACCTGTCTACAGTGTGTTCATATTCTTTGCCACAAACTGACTCCAATGAAAAATGGTTTGTGGTAAAATCACAAGCATGAGGAACAGAAAACTCAGGTTCTGTTCCCCGCTTTGCCACTGACTTGTTTTTCAGTACCTCCATCTACCTGCCACTACCCCCACCAGTCATACGTTCAATTGGGCCAGGTGGACCCAAACAGACAATTAAGCTGCAAATGGGAGATTAATACTGTGTGGAGGGCACTAACTAGAAGGAAGACAGTCTATGAGGGGAGTGGCAAGAATGCTATAAACCAGGAGGCTGGTAATAGAGGCATTGCTGGCACCGGGCTTACAGGGCTCGAGCCCCAAGTCCTTCCCAGCGTCGGAGCCCTGGGTCCACTGTGGCGGTGGCTGCAGCAGTGGCATGCTCATAACACTTGAATCCCGAGTCCTAGCGCCTGAGCCCCAGGTCTTTTCCCAGGCCAGGGGTGCTCCTGGCTGGTAGCGGTGTCAGAGTGGTAGCAGGGAGGAACCGAAGTCTGTCATCTGGAGGTAAGGGAGATAGCACACACACAAGGAAGGGTTAACCTACTAGGCCTGAGGGAGAGAGAGAGAGCAAGCTGACTAGGAAGGCTGTTGAGGGAGAAGCTTGAAACACTGTAGGAATTAGTCCAGGGATAGCAGGAATTATAGAATAGGAAGGGGCTACAAAGATCATCTAGTCCAGTGGTTCTCAACTGCAAATCTATGGCTCCCTGGAGTCTAAACAGGATTCAAGAGATCTGCCAAGCAGGGCCAAAGTTAGACTCATTGGGCCCCAAGACTGGGGCCCTGCTGGTGGGGTCTGGAGCCAAAACCAGAGCATCTGGTGCAGGGCCCTGGGCAATTGCCTGCTTCCTATCTCCTAATGCTGGCCCTGGCTTTTATGTGAAGAGAAACAGGTGTGGCACAGGTGGACTATGAAGGTTTTTATAGCATATAGACGTGGGAGGGTCTTGGAAAGAAAAAGACTGAGATTCCTAGATCTAGTCTAATCTGCTGCAAAGATGCAGGATGTGTTGTCTAAACCATCCAAGACAAATGGATTGGGTGACTCTATTTCCCAAAGGTAAAATGCGATGCCATTTGCGGCTAGCCTGAGCCCTCCTCTCTCCCTGTGTGAGGCTGACTTGAGTCACTTGCCTGAGCCACCACCCTCTGTATAGGTCAGTTTTCACCACTCACTGAAGACTTGCTTCCTCTCCACCCTACCCCTGCATAGAACAGGCATTATCAGTAGCCTCTGCACCTCACTTTTTAGACAAAGTTGGTATTTGTCTCATTTGCTCTTGCCAAGTGATCAAGCTGGCATACCCAGTTCCTTCAACCTTTGCTTATGGCTCATATTCCATCCCTTTGATCACGTTTGTCACCTGTCTCTGGATCCTTTCCAGTTTTTCCACATTTTTCCTATACATTGGTGACCAAAAATTGGGCACAGTACTCCATCCAGCACTGAGGAGAATGGTACTACCATGTCCCAAGACTTGCATGCAAGCTAAAATCACATTTGCTTTTTTGCTTTGCATTGCTGACTCATGCTGAGACTGTGATCAGCCGTAACATTGAGACCCCGCTTAGCAATGTTCCTGCCAACCCAGTTATTCTCCATTCTGTGTTTGGGGATTTGTTTTTGTTTTGTTTTGTTTTTTCCTTCTCAAAGTGTAGCACCTTACATTTGTCTCTGTTGCACTTCTTTTTGTTGTCTATAGCCCAGTTCTTCAATTTATCAAGATCTCTCTGAATGTTAACTGTATCCTCCAAAATATTGGCAGTGTCCCCATAACCTCCCTCCCCCACTCCCAGCTTTGTGTTCTCTGCAAATCTGATCAGTACACTCTCTATTCTTACTTCCAGGTAATAAAGATGGTAAACGCCAGACCCAGAACACATCCTTATGGAATCCCACTTGACACTTCCTTCCAATCTGATGTTTCATTAATAATTTGTTTGCAATTGTTTAACTAATTACATAGTCAATTTAATGGTAGTTCAAACAAGTGCACATTTCTCTAATTTACTTATCAGATTGATAAAGACCCAGAATTTAATTGCTCATGTAGGACCCTGGATAGGAACTCTGAGTAGAGGGTTGGCCAAGGTTCCCTGTCCCATCCACTGTAGAATACTGTTGTTTGAGGCAATGAAGGAAAGACTGCCTGAGTCACTACAGGAGTCACAGGTCAGCAGGCATGAGAATTGCCTGAAGTTCTTGTGCAAAGAGACTTGAATGCTCCTCCAAGTAGAGGAAATCAATATAACTTGGAAGAAAGACTGAGACACAAAGCAGAGAGCACACCTTTGTGAGTGAGAGAGGAGCTGCAGTGGTGGACAGCCAGGAATGCAGCACTGAACAGAGTAGAACTAACTGCCAGAAAGGGGTGCCAGCCAGTGGTGAGTGGAATGCGTCCTCATATTACCTTTTTTATAGATAGAGATTTGTAATAGTCCCTTGCCTTGCAGGGATACTGTAAAAATTAATGTTTGGAAAGAACTTCAGAAACCTCAGATGCAAGATACTACATACAGCAGGGCCTCAAAGATATGAACACCAAAGCTACAGACTGACTGGTCAACCAAACACCATGTGGAACCAGAAGTGAGTAATCAAGCAGCAGTGGACATGGACAGAGGCGGCCTTTGGCAATTGGGGGCCCTAGGTGAGAGCCCATTGTTGGGCCCTCTAAAGGTCCCACTATTGGCCCCCCACAGCTACCCTCCCTATGGCCCCAGTCCACCCTGCCCCCCAGCTACCCCACACCATCCCCAGGATCCCTTGTTTCTTTTGCTGAACCAAACTAATGAAGGGGTTAGCATGAGTCACCAGACTCCATTTTGGGTCCTGAGACACCATTTCAGGGACCCAGGGTAGTCAAATCTCACCTGTCCTCACCATCTCCAGGTCAGTCACATGGGCCCAGAAGCATCAGATGAGGTGATGCACCATATTAGGAAACAACCCTTCCCTGACCAGGTAAGGTGACCAGACATATAAGGTATACAGCCCCCGACCCTGAATTATGATTGGCTCTGTGCCCTCTGTTACCCCTTTTCCTGTAGACTGTACTATAAAACCCGCTGTACTGTACCCCTCGGGGAGCTAGCTCCACAAGATCTCTGTAAGATAATAAAGCATATATGTGCTTGTGACCTCCTCTGTCTTAGTGCATCTTGGGACCACTTGGATTGACTCGGGGACTACCAGAGCTTTGTGCTCTAACACTAACATGACTATCCTTCTGGAATTTGTAAATTATTCTTGGGTATGATATTTTTAAAGATCTTTTCATTATGAAGCTTGTAAGTTGATCATCTTTCACTTAACATAAATGAGTTAATGCTGAACTACAAAGTTAAAATGAATATTTAAATATTTTTTTAAAGTGTGTGCATTAATTAATAAATAAAAAGTGGTAAAATTAATGATGGCTCAAAAATCACTAAAATACCACATTTAAAATTTTGGCAGTCAAATTTTACAAATTTTTTATATAGGCTTGGGTTTGTGAGCACTAGACATTTAATAAAAATAATAAATAAAAAGAAGTGAAAAGAAGGTTTCTAGTGTGTAGCTATAAATGAAAAACACCAAATTTCAATGAAATTCTCTGAAGTACTCAAGTTTATAGAGTCTGACCCCCTCAAAAATATTAAATAGTAAGTACAGATGAAGCTAAAAAATTACTTACCAAAAGACATACAGGGGAGACATCACACACAGCTGTAATGATTGCCTAAGGGTAGCACTGTATTTATATGTAGCAGCCTATATGGACCTACCTGGCAACCTGAGCTAACCAAAGCCAAAGGAAAAATTGTCACAAAGGAAAAGGCAAAAGAAGATCAGGTAAAAAAGAAAAGGAAAAGGCAAAATTTCAAATTGGGATTAAAAAATAGCAGAATAAATGGCCACACTGGGGAACTAAACCATTGGAAAAGTTCCTTCTATTGTGCTGTCTGTTGCTTGCTGCTCCTGCTTTTTTAGCATGTCAATGGGAAGGCAATGGGCAGATAATGGTGAAATCTGCAATTCAGATGAAGCACAGATTAAAATGATAATTTGCCTTGATGAGCCAAGACTGAAAAGTGCTTAGGCTTCCAGCCCTACTAGCTCTGCTAAGTAGGAAAAATTCCTATATTTTTCTATATTTTCATTTCTGTCCACCAAATTGAGGACAGGGTCCTTTATTGCTTGGGGTCCTAGGTGGCCACCTGCTTCACCTACCCCAAAAGCTGCCACTGCTGAGGAATTAAAAGCTCAGACCACTGAAAAAGTTCCTGCTATTGTGCTGTCTATTGCTTGCTCCTGCTTTTCTAACATCAGTGTGAAGGTGATGGGCAGATAATGGTGAAATCTGCAATGCAGAGGAAGCACAGATCCTAATGATAGCTTGCCTTGATGAGCCAGGAGTGAAAAGTGCTTAGGCTTCCAGCCCTACTAGCTCTGCTGGATGGGAACAATTTCTATATTTATCTATATTTTCATTTCTGTCCACCAAATTGAGGATGGGGCCTCTTATTGCTTGGGGACCTAGGTGGCTGCCTGCTTTGCCTACCCCAAAAGCCACCACTGGACAGGGATGAAGGGGGGAGGGAAGCAAATACTATACTGGGGTAGCCAAACTTATGGGACTCAAGAGCCACACAAGTTGATTATTAAATCTTCAAGAGCCGCACTGAGGCATATAGCCATATACTTTTACCTACTAAATTGATTTGCTGATGTTCTTTCATGAGCCACACTTTTTCACTCATGAGCCACATGCAGTTCCCGAGCCACAGTTTGGCCACACCTGTACTATATCTTGTCTGAATAGAGATTTGGGCTGGCTCACTCATTATCAAAGGTGATTTCCCTTCTTTCAACATTTTCATGTTCTTATCTGTTATGCCACGTTGTTTACAGCAAAACAACTTGTTTGGTTCGCTGAACAGGCTGAACTGACCTTGTGACTTTTTACTCTTCTCTGTATTTGTTTATTCACCAGACGTGCTATAGCTTCCATTTCATGCATCTGAAGAAGTGAGATTACACTCACAAAAGCTTGTGTGATAAATAAATTTGGTAGTCTTTAAAAGTGCCACTAGACTCCTTGTTTCTTTTGCTGAACTAGACTAATACCCCTTTGGAACTTGTGTCTGCATTGCATCTTAAAAGTCAGCACACTGGGTGTCTTGTCCCCAACTTTGTTTGCCATATGAGAAGCAGCCACTTACAGGTAGAGATGAAATTGCTGAGGTTCACAGGCACTGCTATGAGCCCCTCCTGCTAGCCCAAGCATGCAGTTGCCTGGGGTCTGCACTGTTTCCTGTAATACCTATAGATTTGCAGCACTCTAGCAATGCACACATACAAGTATACAGATCTGTATCTGCAAGAAATGGTCTATGGATATCCACATTATATCTGCGGGTGCGGATATCTGTGGATTTGCAAGGCTTTACCTGTAAGTTGCAGGTGCTGTTTCACCCTGCCGGGAGAAGGACACTCTTTTCACCACCACTATCCCTCCTCCCCTGTCAGGAGGGTGGCAGGTTTCCAGACTCTGTCAGAACCCAGGAAAGAAGCTGCTGTGGTTCCAGAGGCCGAGGGGGAAGCTGGGCTGCCAGCGCTAAGAAGGGAGCTGCTGCTGTTGCAGTGAAAGCTGGACCTGGTGGTGGAATGCGAGTTGCTGCTTGCACCCTGCACTCTGGAGGAGTTTTAAAGGGCCACAACCTGTGCACTGATATACCCCAAGCTTTATTCACAGCAGTCTGGGTTCTGCCAGCACCTCTATGAATGCAAAGAGCAGGCCAGGGAGGGATGCTGGCAGCATGCTGGTGACAATCCCCTGCCATCAGTTGCCTCTGGAGTGTGGCAAGCAGTGCACTGAGCAGGGGAGCTCTGGGGAGAAGCAGCAGGGCATGCTGAGGACACAGGATGTCCCCCTGTCTCCCAAGTTCAGCCCAAAGACAAGAAATGGGACTAGGACAGGAAGCTGCTGGCAAACCAGGCAGTGCTGCCAAGTGCCACCTTTGCAGGGATCTCTCCCAGCCACAGCTGAAAGACAGTGGCTGCAGGGTGTTTTACCATAATGTTTTGTTCAGAGTTATGAACACAGCCTCCATTCCCAAGGTATTTGTCTCTTTGAGGTTCTACTGTAAATCCAGAATATGACAAGATTCATACAGCACACTTCAAATAGTGATTTTATAACATCTTAAGGAAAAATAACAAACTCCTCCTCCCCAATTCTGTCTTAAAAATCAGTGTAATCTAATTCAGAACTGTAAACAGTAAATTGCTTTAATTGTATTTGTATGATTATTGTATGGTGGGTCATTACAGAGTGGTCCATTACACATAGGGTTACCAGATACCGAAGCATGGAAAGGAGGACAGAGGAGTACAAAAAGGAGGACATTGGAGGACACATAAACATCTGGGGCCCCACCCAGGCCCCCTTCAACCACCCAGCCACTGCTCTGCCCCAAATGCTTGCCCCATTGATCGTCCAACTGCAGAGAAATCTGTCTAGCCCCTAGTTACTGTGTGAGATGAATTGGAAGAACAGCAGCTCAGGAATATCAAATGAACGGCTTTCATCTTCACATTAAAGTAACCATAAAGCCAGCCACTTTAAGGCGTCACAAAATTAAGTATTTAATATTTATATCAAGGTGCAAGGAGAATCACACTGCAGAACTCCTATCCAGACTGATATTTTTACATTATGAGTTGCAAATGGAAGCAACCCTCCAATAAATTTAATGTAGTAATTATGGACAAGATTAAAATCTGTTTTAAGACAGTAAGTTCTTCACCGAATTCACTCTCATTGTTTGACACATGGAGGGAAAAGTCTCTTGACTCCATGAAGTCTAGCTGAATTTGAGGTGTTGGCTTCTAAAGGAAAAGTAATCTCTGTTGGCAGTATTCTCCCCAACACATGATATTAGGGGGGTATAGTGCGAGATCTGGGGGATGTTGGGGGTGCTTATTGATTTGGCACTGTTACTAGCTGACAAGTGGGGGGATGCAGGAGGGGTGTAGGGAAATCCCCATCTAGCCTCAGTTTTGAGCCTCACTGTGCAGTATTTAAAAACAAATCACAGACAAGCTGTTTAAGTTTTACACACACAGGCAAGGAGAAATCAGAAGTGAGAGCTGCTGGTTTTTATGTTTAGACCTGCCTGAAACAAAAATTTTTACATAAAATGCAAATTTCTAGACATAATATTCTACTATGTCCACCATAAACCATAGATGGAGATATATCTCTTTTATGACAGTTGACATTTTCTGTTTGCTTTTATGTGAAATACATGTCAAATGGGGAGGGAGAATTAGATGTTTTTGACTTTCAAATGCTTCACACAAGACAACAGCACCTATTCTTATATGCCATGGTCAGTTTTTTCCTAAACATACCAAAAGAAACACTCTCCCTAAAAGTAAAATAAAAAGCATAAAATATATAAGCAAAAGGCAAAACCAAGCTGCTTGTTTTCTGTGATTTGATAAACTACACAAAGGGACAAATATTGAAATCCTTGCTCAGTCAAATTTCTCTCTGACTTCATTTAGGGTATGTCCACACACACTCCTTATTTCGAAACAACAGAGGTTGTTTCGAAATAAGGAATGGCATGGCCACACGACGCACGGCCATTTCGAAAGAAGCAAACCGCTTCTTTCGAAATAGCTGTGCGCTTTTCGAAATAAGCTAAACCTCGTTTTATTTCGAAAGGGCGTTGTTTCGAAACGGTTGTTTCGAAACAACGCCAAGTGGACATGCCGTTTCGAAATAACTGGCTGAGCTTCCTCCCAGGGTGCTTAGCACCCTGGGAGGAAGAGCCACCCCCTCAGCACCCTGTCCAGGGTGCTGAGGGGAGACAAGCTGCAGGGCACCGGGGCGCTGCCCCCAAGAGCAGCGGGGAGCCCTGCGGAGGGGGCGCTGATGCCCCCCCTCTCCCCGCCGCTGGGGTGCTCAGAAGCCGGGCGGCAGGGTGCCGGGGCTCCCCGCTCTCCCCACAGCCGGGGCTGCTGCCCACCCCCACAGTGGGGTCCGGGGGCACCCGGCTCTCCCTGCCGCCAGGGCTGGCGGCAAAGCCCGGG
>ML681994.1:35508181-35523746 GCA_007922195.1 Podocnemis expansa
TTCACATGTGTTGTTTCGAAACAAGTGTTTCGAAACAAGGTTGTTTCGTCCCCAAATGGGGTTTAACTTGTTTCGAAACAACTGTGCGTCGTGTGAACATGGTTTTTTTTGTTTCGAAACAACGAGGTTGTTTCGAAACAAAAGTGCCGTGTGAACACAGCCCTTGTGTTTTACCATTGTGTCTGAAGGAGGCAGCAGCTGTAGTGATATGAAATTTATTAATCATTTCTTTCCCTTTTACATTATTTTTGCCTCACTAAAGTCATTCTGAAAATGACCTGAATGAGACTGGTACTGGCACTTCCAATCTATGAAGCAGGAGCTGTGTTTAAAAGAGTTAAATGGCCATGTCAAAGATAGGCCCCATGGTAAATAATTCAGCTTAATGCCAGCTTAATGCAGGGGCTCCCAGACTTTTTACTATTGCACACTTATGGTGTCTATCTACCTACCCTGCCTTGCCTTTCTTGCCTCTCTTCCCCTTGTCTTTTTCCCTTTGTGTTTCATAGTTTTCCTCTATTTCACAAAACATTAGTGCTTTCCTCTCTCATGAGAATTGTCTCCATCACCACATGATACTGTGTTCACACAACCCCATAATGGCCTCCCCTTTCTGTTGCTCCACTCACCAGCAGGCTTACATTCTGTGTTGCTCAGAAGCAGAGAGCTGGCTGATGACTTTTCAGTGCATGGCTGCAAACACCCTTATGGCTGAGCTGGGTGCCAGAGGCGCTATGAATGGAATTGATATTGGACCCACCAGGAGGCTGCCCATGAACTTCTTCCATCCCATTAGGAAAACCAGGTAATATTCCTGGAAAAGCTGCTATCAAACACAGTGTTCTGAAAGACCATGAAGAGTTCTTTGTACAATCCACCAATGAAAAGTGGCTTGGAGCCTATATACATCACTCTTTGGTGGGTGTCCACTGTGCTCCAGCACAGATTTTAACAGATTAGGTGTGGAAAAGAGATAAGATAGACTTATCTGCTTTGCTAAGCATTGTGTTGCTTTTAATCTTCTTGATGGTTAATTCAAATTAACTTAATTTGAACTAATTAATTTGAACTAATCATTATTAGTTTGAATTAAGTTAATTCGAACTAACATGGCCCCACTAGGAAAACCAATTCAAACTAGCATGTCCTGTCTGGACTTGCTAGTTTGAATTAGGATAGGGGCACCATGGGAGGTGTGCCAAGATGGCCCCTGAGAAGGGCCATGCCCCCACCTAATATATAAACAGGGGAAGGCATCCTGGGACAAAGACGGTCAAAAAGCGTTAATTCGAACTAACAATTAGTTCGAATTAACACAGCTATGTTGGGTTGATTTGAACTAGTAAGTTTGAATTAACCCTTACTTTGAAGTTAAGCGAGGTTTTATAACTTTGAAGTAAGCTTTCATTAATTCGACCTAAGGAATTCCTTAGTTTGAATTAATGAAAGCCAGTGTACCCATGCATTAATTTACTTCAAATTAATCCTCATTAATTTGAATTAAATTCTAAGTGATGAGATACAATTGGGCAGATCCTCATCTGAAATAGACTGTCAGAATTCCACTATTTCAGCAGCACTATGAAGATTTACTGGAATTATGTTAATTTACCCAAGGTGAGGAAATCTACCTCAGCACAGGAGAACATTTCAATTTGGTTAGGACAACTAATACTTTACATAGAATTTGTAGTCTATCATGTCCATTAAAATATGGTGGTGGTTCCTCATTCTCTGATTCTACTCATTTACTAAACAATTGAGTGGGAGACTTCCTTTCTAAATAACATTTATATATTCGAGCACCACTGACTAGTAGCTAAGCATACTCGTGGAGGCTTTTACTGCTCACTAGTAGAACCCCCCAAAACTAACATCTTTCCATGGTACAACACGAGCCCCACTCAGCAATGCTTAATTTTCTGAGTGTGCACTGCTGCTCTGTTTCAGTATACACCAAGAATATACCTCTTATTTTATTAAAGCTCATGTTAAAAGCAAAAAAATAGCTCTACTACACCACAGTGTCTTTAACGGTCTTATAAAAGTATTAGAAAACAAGAATTTTTCAATTTATACTTCCAGATAGGAGCACCAGGAAATATAGTTATTGCTAGGCCTGTTCTGGGCTGGCTCAATATGCCAATTTGAATGGTTCCCTCCTTATGGGAGCAGCAGGCAAGCAAGTTCCTCTTACTAGCCAGCTGCTCAGAGAAACATATCACTAAGGCACAATGCTTCTCCCTCGTGGGTGATGCAGCTCTACAGCCATCCAGCATGGACCACTGCTTACAAAAAACAATTGAGTTTGACATCTTTTGGCATCCCCAATTTTAAACAAGAGTTAGGAATATATACATATATGGAATTAATATTATCGGTAGATACTATCCAAAAGAAAGTAATTGGATACAAAGGGAAGTAAAGACAAAAGAACAATTAAGTATATATTCAGAGAGTGAGAGTACCACCACCATACCGAGAGCATCCAGGAATACCTGGGCAACATGCTCAAGACAGATGCTATCATTCCAAGCACTTGACAATACAATTTCTATAGTAAACTATGCCACCATTTTCTTTTTCCTAACCATCCCATCCTCTCGTATCTGTCCTTTCCCTTATGCATCCTGCTCATATCTGTTTTTTCTATTTTTCTTTCACACATTTCTGGGCAACCTCCATTTTACAGGACTCAAAACTGTCACAAAATGATAGCATGCAATCAGTCCTGGAGTTGCTTTGGTCCCCTGGAAGGGAGGAAGAAGGTGTCTGACTGGGTGAGAGGTAAAGGGGTTACTTATCTTGAGGAATCCAAACAAATATGAGAAAAACCAGAGCAAAGTTTCATTGCAGAGTGTTGTTACGCAGTTCGGTGGAAGGTAAAAAAACATTTCACTGTCCAATACTATAAATGCAGTTGTCCTCTGAAGAGCTTTTGTGCTAAATTTAGAAGTTAAAGTCAATCAATAGGCTGAAATGGGGATTTTAGTCCTACTTGAAGTATAAATTTCAGTGCAACACTAACTAGGGCAGTGTTTCCCAACCAGTGTGCCACGGCACCCAGATGTGCCGCCAGGTCTGTGTAGGTGTGCCACAAAATTTTTTGAAAAACTACTCCAAGAGCTCTGGATTGGCTCATTGACTCATGAATATTCATGAGTTCATTTGGAAACTATATGGTGGTGTGCCTCAAATTAATTGAAGGTAGCAAGGTGTGCCACAGCAGAGAAAATGTTGGGAACCACTGATTTAAGGAGCTACCAGTAATGCCCAGTTAAATTGATCAAACTTGGTTATTAGGTAAGTAGACAGCTTACTAGGTAAGTAGACAGATGGAACCTGATTTTTTCTAAGATAAAGGATGTTGACTTTACAAGACTGGGAACACCCAGGGACTTTACATTTGCCACAAGCAAGTATAGTCTAGGACTCTAAGCACTGGAGGAAAAGCCTGTTTTACTTTTAGGCATTGTAATGAATGTAGAAGTTCCCTTTACATCAGCTGTAGGTAATCTGGTTGTTGAAAATCCCAACCACAACTAGGAAGAAAACAAAATATTATAGTTTCTAGCAAGGCCCAGACAATGCACTTCTGCATCTTCCTATTTCAAAGTCATCCACTTACACAGAAACAACATTCCAAAAAAGGATACTTTGGACTTTTCACGCTGGATAGACAGGATGACTAAGCTGCCACTGCTGGTTTTTAACATCCTTTATAACAGGGGTCTCAAACTTGCAGCTCATGGGCTGCACACAGCCCATAAAGTTATTTGCTGTGTCCCACAATGACACTATCACTATCGATATTTGCAATACTGTTGTATGAAAAAGTTTCAGTGGTGCGGCCCTTGGGCTAATGTACTAGTCCTCATGTAGCCCTTGTGGTGATTTGAGTTTAAGACTCTTGCTTTATAAGACCATATGAATGGCCATACTGAATCAGACTCTTGGTCCATCTAGCCCAATGTCCTGTATTCCAGTAATGGTCAGTGCCAGATCTTTCAAACAGCATGAACAGAACAGAGCAATTATCAAGTGATCCATCCCCAGTCACCTATTTCCAGCTTTTGGCTGTCAGATGTTTAGGAACACCCAGAGCATGGACTGCAACCCTAGCCATCTTGGCTAATAGCTATTGATGGAGCTGGAAACTGTTCTACTTTTGACCTTCACAACATACTCTGGTAAGGAGCCCCACCAGTTGATTGTTATTTTGTGATGAAGTACTTCCCTATGTTTGTTTTAAGTCTGCTGCCTATACATTTAATATGGTGTCCCCTGTTTCTTGTATTATGTGAAGGGGTAAATTTCCTAATTCATTTTCTCCGCACCACTTATGATTTTATAGTCCTCCGCCATAGCCCCACTGAGTCATGTCTTTTCTAAGCTGAAGAGTCCCAGTCCTTTTCATCTCTCCTCATACGGAACCTGTTCTAAACCCCTAATCATATTTTCTTGCCCTTATCCGTAATTTTTCCAATACATTTTTTTGAGATGGGGTGATAAGAACTACACTGTACAGGGTGGGGATGTACCATAGATTTATATAGTGAAATTATATTTTCTGTCTTGTTATCCATTGTTTTACTAATGGCTCAACTTTTAGTGGATTTTTTTTCCTGTGGCTGCACATTGAACAGATATTTTCAGACATCTATCAGCAATGGCTTCAAGATCTTTCTTGTGTAGTAACAACTAGTTTAGACTCCATCATTTGGTAGGTAGAGTTGGGATTATTTTTTCCACCATGCATCAGTTTGTGTTTATCAACATTAGAATTTAATCTGCCTTTTTGTTGCCTAGTTACCCAGTTTTGTGAGATAATTGTAACTCTTCAGTCAGCTCTGAGTAATTTTTTATGCTCTCCAAACTTTGCCCATCTCATTGTTTATCGCTTTTCCAGATCATTTATGAAGGTGTTGAACAGCACTAGTCCCAGTACAGATCCCTAGGGGAACCCTGCACTTTACCACTCTCCCTTCTGAAAACTGACCATTTACTCCTACCCTTTGTTTCCTATCTACTAATCCATGAGAGGATCTTTCCTTTTATCCCACTGAATGCTTAAAAGTCTTTGGTGAAGTACACGGCCAATGCTTTTTGAAAATCCAAGTATATTATAGCTGTTGGATCACCCTTGTCCACGTGTTTGTTTGACCCCCCACCCCCATGACTTCTAATAGATTAGTGAGGCAAAATTTCGCTCAATAGCTATGTTGACTCTTCACCAACAGTGTGTTCATCTATCTGTCTAATAATTCTGTTGTTCACTATAGTTTCAATTAGTTCACCTGATACTAAAGTTTGGTTTACTGACTTGTAATTGCCAGGATCACCTCTGGAGCCCTTTTTCTAAAAACTGGAGTTACACTAGCTATCCACCAGCCATCTGGTACAGAGGCTGATTTAAGTTGTAAGTTTTATACCACAGCTCATAATTCTGCAATTTCATATTTGACTTTACAGAACTCTTAGATGAATACCATTTAGCCCTGATGACTTAATTTATCAATTTGTTCCAAAACCTTCTCTGTTGACATCTCCAATTTGGGACATTTCCTTAGATTTGTCACCTAAAAAGGATGGCTCATTGTGCTCTGCAGTGAAAACTATGCAAAGAATTTATTTAGCTTCTCTGCAATGGCTTTGTTGTCTTTGCATGCTCCTATAGCACTTTCATCATTCAATGGCCCCACTAAATTGTTTGCCAGGCTTCCTGCTTCTGATGTATTTATCCTTTTTTTGCCTTTTAATTTTTGTGTCTTGCTAGTTGCCTTGAATTCTTTTTTTAGCTTACCTAGTTATACTTTCGCACTTGACTTGCCAAAGTTGATATTGCTTTCCATTTTCTTCAGTAGGATTTGATTTCCAATATTTAAAAGTTGGCTGTCTCATACTGCCTCTTTTACTGTTTAGCCATGGTGACATTTTAGGCACTCTTACCAAAAAAAAAAAAAAAAAAAAAAAAAAAAGTATTTAAGATATAAATATAGTTTGAGCTACTATGGTTTGAAAAAAAAAAAGTTTCCATGCAACATGCAGGCCTTTGACTTTCATAAGTTTCTTTCAACTTCCTTTTAACTGCCCTCCTCATTTTTGTGTAGTTCCCCTTTTTTAATCTAAATGCTACTGTGATAGGTTTCTTTGGTATTTTTCTCCCTTGCAAGGATGCTTAAATTTAATCACATTA
The DNA here is from genome assembly GCA_007922195.1 of Podocnemis expansa. Classification (NCBI taxonomy): domain Eukaryota; kingdom Metazoa; phylum Chordata; order Testudines; family Podocnemididae; genus Podocnemis; species Podocnemis expansa. Next base: position 35,514,378 of record ML681994.1, read on the forward strand.
TGGTGGTTATAACCTAGCAGTCCAGCTATATTCACCTCTTGGGCCCTGATCCTATGTGCCACTTAAGACTAAATCAAGAATTTCTCTCTCCTATTGTGGGTTCCATGACTAGCTACTCCAAGAAGTGGTCCTTAATGCTGTCTAGGAATTTTTTACTGCATCCTTCCCTGTGATGTCATCTTCCCAGTCAATATGGGGGTAGGTGAAATCACCCATTCTTATGGGAGTTACTATTTTTGTAGCCTCTCAAGTGTCTCTTTGTATTCCACAATCACCATACTGGTCAGACCATTAATGATATATTGCAAATGCTATCTTCTTAAGATCCAAAGGGGCAACTGTGTTAGTCTAGTTCAGTAAAACAAACAGGGAGTCCAGTCACACAAAGACTAACAAATTTATTTATTGCATGAGCTTTTATGGGAGAAAATCCCACTTTGTCAGACGCTTTCAAGATGGGGGAAACTTATAGAACGGGAGGAAATAAATGTAGGGAAGTGTAAATCATGGGAGCAGGTCACACTGTAAAGATTCAAATGCTGGAGAACATACAGAGGAAGATGAGGTCAAACAATTTGTTGTAATGAGAGAAAAATCCAATGTCCTTATTAAGTCCTGAAGCAGTGCAACCAATTTGCCATGGAGGGGTTATCCCAGGGCTCCAAGGCCATTTAATCCAGCTCTGTCAATATATGTTGTCTGCCTTCATTTGATGAGGCCTCAGTTGAATGAGCTTGTTTTTTCTTCAGTTCCTACCTCTATTTTGTCAACTTCTTATATCCCTTCTCTTTATTAGGAGATTTAGAGTGTTCACTTTAATAATTGCTCCGTTAAGGGATGGGTCTACCTGAACTTTATGCTCCTCCATGCCTGTTGGCTTTTCCCCAGCTCTCAGTTTAAAACCTCATCTGATTGTTTTTAAAGTTTACATGCTGGCAATCGTTACCGCAGAAACAAAACACTCATTTGTTAACATTACCCATCTGTAAACTGCTGAGATAAAATCTCTGTGGTCCACTTGCCCAGTGGTTGGCCAACCTAAAGAAATATGGATCCAGCCCCCCCATCAAGAACTAACACTCAAACCAGTAGTTTTCTTTGGAAACAAAGCAAATATTTATTGAAATCCAGCATTAATACAGAAAATTCAAGCACTGAAAATCATTTACCTCAGAAGTCGTTCCCTGTCTTGTACAGTGCCACAAGACTCCTTGTTTGTTTCACAGTATGACAGCTATAGAGACTGCTGCCCTGCTGTGGTACACTGCACCAACCTTACCCTGAGGTAAACCCACTTTTAAACATTTAAAGTGATTATCAACAGTTAAACAGTAAAAATTCTTAACACTTATCCTTAAAATCTGTAGATAAACTTAATATTCTAATCCAGGTGTGGCCAAACAGCAGCGCGGAGCTGCATGTGGCTCTTGAATGAAAAAGTGTGGCTCGGGGAAGAGAGTCAGCAAATCAATTTAGTAGGTAAAAGTATATGGCTATATGCTCAGTGCAGCTCTTGAAGGTTTAATAATCAACTTGTGTGGCTCTTGAGTTCCATAAGTTTGGCCACCCCTGCTCTAATCCTTCAGCAAGTGATCATAAAGCAATTGCTGACCTGGTAGAGATTAGACCCTTAGGCATAGAACAGTCCCACAGCTGTAGTCACAGACAGAGTCAGTTGCTCTTTGCTTACCATACCTTTTTACACAATTCCTCAGGCTCAGCAGAAAAGGTCCTTCTGATTTGTCCAAGCAAAGGATTGCCTTTCAGTTATAGGCATGTGACAGGCAGTGCCGGAACTAAGTATTTCAGTGCCCAGGGCACGCCCAGAGCAGCATGTGCCCTTATGACGAACAGCACCTGGAGCAAGGAGCACAGAACACACCCCTTGATTGAGCAGCGAAATGGAGCCACTCCGGGTGACCTGGGGCAAAGCCTCAGTCACCCAGCCCTAGTTACAGCCGTGGTGACAGAGACTGTTAGCCTGGTCACCTAAACCTTAAGGCGAACCTATGCCATCAGATGATTCTTATGGATGATCATTCTTCTTCAGTCTGCTTCTTTTATCTCCTCTCCTCCGCACTGTCTTAGCAGCTTCAGGTGAAGGTGACTGACTACAAACTCCTCTGATGCTTCATACACTGTCACTATCACCTCTGCTACTTATAGACTGGTGTGAGGGTAGCATGTATAATGTAGGGGTTCTTGGGGAGGGGCAGAGGGACAGCTTTAAGGAGAATGTAAGGGACAATACAGGGTGACACTGGGAAATTGGGGGGCAATGAGACTCAGCTTTCTAAGGACTACATAAGAGACTTATGTAGGGTAGCCTTAGGGGGTTAAGTGAGGAATGGCATTTTTAGGGCTACATAAAGGACACGTTACATAAGGTGACACTAGAGCAGGAGGGTGATAATGCTGATCAATTGCCAAATGCTGAATCATCCTATCACTTACTTTTATCTATGTCTTATCCCTAATCACTGTTTGGGGTGGGGGTTGTTTTTGTTTCTTAAATATAACACAAGATGCTTTAATACTGTCGTTATCCTATGGCAGGTTAATGAATTCATTGTTGCCTCGCAGGAATTTTAACACTTTTTGAGGCTTTTCTGCCAATTTGTCCCTAACATTTTATTTGGTGGTTTTAAGCGTTTTGGGACAAAAAAATCACTGGCTACAAAGGCTGGGTCCATTTTAGTTTACAAGGATCCCATTTTTCCTATACAGAGTCCTCCCAACACAATCTCCTCCAGTTCTGCTTGTATAACTGTCCATATACACGGAACAGGAAGTTTTTCATAGACTGTCTTAGAGGCCCGAGATTTCAATCTCTTACCTAGCAGCCTAAATTTGGCTTCCAAGGCCTCTCTCCTACCTTTCATTATGTCACTGGTACCTACATGTATCACAACCACTGGCTTCTCCCCAACACTGCACATAAGTCTGTCTAGGGTGCTCAGAGGTCTGCCAAGTTTGGACCCTGCAGGCCATTTGCCATGCAGTTCTCCCAGTCAGCACAGATCCAACTATCTATTTGTAATAATCAAATCTTCCATTACTATAATGTCTTTCCTTAATGACAAGGATCACTTGCCCTGGTGAGATAGCCTCAGTGCAAGCGGCTCCACCTTTTTGCCTTCATATCCTCCGTCCTCCAGGCATTTTAAAAATAGGTGTTTTTTCCAGCTTTTTACTGATCAAGAATAGAAGGTTAAAAACCTCTTTAACAGCCAAGTTATGGGGCAGGGGAATCTTTCTCCAGCAGCTGGAGATCAGAGGTGGTCACATGCACACACTGTCCAATCACAGCTCAGCCGAAACCAGGCCTTTTCACTAAGAGCTCAGGTATCCCCTGACTCTAGAGGGTACTTTTTATGAAGTTCCCTGGATAGCTTACTTGGTAGGAATGGTGTCTTTAAACCTTGGAGTTGTTGGTTCAAGACCTGTGAAAGGTACCTTTATTTATGGCCCTTGCTCCCTACAAAACGGCTAGTTGGGGTGGGGGGTGGGAATAGGGATACTAATAAAATGAAGCAAAATAAAATCTACCATAAATAAAATTACTAACAGGGATCAATTAAATAAAACCACTAAAGGGGCAGGTTTGAACTGGACAGAAACAATTTAGGACATTTTTTTTAACTGTAAAAATTGGTTGTTGTGGAAAATGAAAAATGAGAAGTGAGTTAACTGGGTTTTTTTTCCTTTTTTTTTTTAGGTACTTTTCAAGTTTATATTTGAAAACTAAGATATTTAACTTTAGTCTTATGAACATTAATGAAAGGGTCATGAAAACCATTCATTTAATGAAAAAAATCCAGTTTTCAGTAAAAGAAAACATTTTGGTAATTTTCTTTATTTTAAAATAATTTAAAAACACATGCAGTTTTAATGCTGCATTTGTTAATCATTACCCATTTTCCATGATGTAATACGATAATAACAGTTATATTAATACTATATTTTTCTCCATGTCCTCCAAAGTCCTCCTTTATGGACCTCCCTGTTCTCCTTTCCATGCTTTGGCATCTGGTAACCCAGAAGTGTCACTGGCGCTGGGCACATGGGGCCCATGCCCCGAATCCCAGCGCCAGTGCCCCGGGTCTGGCGGGGCCCCGCATCTCTCGGTCTCCGGCCCAATCTGGGGCCCAGCCACCCGCAGCTGTGGCTGCCGCTCCCATCCCCATCCCTACCCAGGGATCTGTGCCCAGCTGCCCACGGCCATGGCAGACACTCCCATTCCCATCCCCAGCTGGGGGGCGTGGCCTGTGACCAGGGAGGCATGGCCTCCGGGTAGGGGCGGGGCCTGGCCTGGTGCCCCGGGTCCTTTCCCAGGGTAGTGAAGCTCCTGTGGTAACCCTATCCATATAGTCCTTTCCTCCATACAGTCCCTTCTCTCAGTCGCCCCACCAAAAATGTTCTCTGCCCCTCTGCTGAGCCTTATTTGTTATGCACCATGCAGGTTCCCAGGTGGCTGAGGATGTGGTATCTGCTACTCTTCTTCCTGTGTTCTTTAGTAGTCTTCCTGGGGAGTCCAAGGGACTGGGAAGCTGAGGAGTAGATACCACCTGCATGCAGCATAATAAATTAGTAAAACTTCAGGTGAAAGGCAGAGCCCACTTAGACATCAGCCATTCCTTTATAGGGGGGGCTATTGACTGTTTTGCCCTGGTGTCTGAAATTGCTGTTGGAGGGCCTGCTTTCAGTGTTGCAACCTCTGTGGTGTAGGAATCTAAATTCCACTGGTCAATGGGCTTTAGACTCCCAAGCACCCTAAATCATTTTTGAAAAAGAAATAATCTCTAAAATTATTGAGGTGCTGGGACTGTGAGCATGGCAAGCCTTAACTACTTTAAAAATCTGGGCCTCAGTTTACTCGCCTTTGGGAAAGAGCATTAATAGCCATTTCTTTTTTCTCCTCATTTTATTCTAGACCACCACACTGGTTTGTGTTTTCTCAACTCCAACCAACAAAAGATTTGTAAACCACAAACTGAAAACTTCAGGTCTACAGAAACAATCTGACAGTTCAGTTGTGTCACCACAGGGTGTCACTACTGATTCAGCTGATGAAAGCTGATTATTATTTGAAAGAATCTAAGACTATACCCTTGACAGTATATTGGTTCACCAATGACTGTAAAGTAAGGATTTGGGAGGAAAGAAGGGGACAAAAACCTCATTCAGGGGTTAAAGTATGTTGGGGCACCCTGGAACAGTCCATAAATTTAAGGGGCCAGCATTCTGGGGCCCTGAAAAATAAATTAAAAAAAAAAAAAATCAGGTGGAACACATGGTTCACCCTGTCCTGGGAGCTGCAGCCAGCACGGCCATCCTGGGGGTGGGATGGGGGGTGAGAAGGGGGATTGCCCCTGACTTGCAGTTCCATGGGCCCTGTGCTGTCCTGCCATGAGCAGGGCAGCGTGAGGCCCGCACCACTGCCCCCCACAGCTGCGCTGTTCCCCGTACCTGCCCTGCTACCTTCAGTGCAGAGCTGAAGGCAGCTGGAGGGGTGGGGCACAGACCCTGGCCTCTACTTTGGGCCAGTCCTCCCCACCCCTCAGACAAAACAGCTGGCCCAGAGGCTGGGCTCCACTCTCTTGCCCCTCGCTTAGGCTGGCTGTTCGGCCCTGGGGGCAGAGAGGTCCGGCCCTGAAGCAGGGCAGGAAAGCAGAGCCTAGTTCCCAGACCAGCACACTCCACCCCTGGGGGCAGAGTGGCTGGCACAGGGGAGGGGGCGGGAATGTGTGGCTGGCCTGTCCCATCCTCCCAGCACAGGGAGGGTGGCAGGGGGCCCCCCCCCACAGGCCGATTGGCCCTGGGTCCCGCACCCACACCAGGGGCTGCAGGCAGCTTCTCTCTCTCTACTCCGAACCCAGACGGCAGAGCCCCCGGGGGGGAGGGTGCAGGAGGCTCCCCACCTCCCCCAAGCTGAGGTAGTGGAGCAGAGCGGGGTGGGGCGGGAGTGGAATCAGACCCAGGTCACCTGCGGCCACCTGGTGACAGCAGGAACCAGATTGGGGCCCCCGGCAGGGGCTGGGGCTGGATCTGGGCCCGGGCCACCTGACCACTTCCTTCCGCCCCCTAGCCAGAGACGTCCTGTGTAATTGCTGAGAGCAGCCATAATGACAGTGTAAACACTTCCCTAAGAACACACGGAAAAATCTGTCATCAGCCTCAGATCAGTCTGCTGCATGCTTTTCTGCTTGTCTCTCTCAGATCTCAGGTGTTCTTTTTATGGTTGATGTATGTAATTTGGGAGATACCCTCGATTTGAATCTGTTGATTTAATCTGGTGCATTGTCTTACATTTATGTGAATTCACTTTTTTTTTTTTTCCTCTCTCTTTCTCTGCAGAAACATCATGCTTTGACCGTTTCCAGAGTCAGGATTCTGATCTGATTATGTCAGAAGCCATAATGGTAGTAGTCAGGGCTAGTTGTCAGAGTCATGGCAGCTGGGCCTATGGATCAGAGCCAAGGAGAGAGCCAGACTCAGGAGTGCTAGAGGGTTAGAGCAAGGCTGGACTGGGAGCCAGGCTGGAGCAGGACTAGGAACAGGGTTGGAGCAGGCAAAGGCTTGGGGTGTCAGGAGAGAGTTCCAAACCCTGAAATGACATTGATCTGTCTGAGCTGCTGTTCCACCTGTGAGGCTTATATACCATCCCTGAAAGTCACCAGACAGGTTCCTGACTCATGGATTGGCTGGAGCTTGACACAGGTGAGTCATCACAGTATAGATCTGCTGTACTAAGTACATGGGAATGCCTAAGACCACCATTCCAGGGCACCACAAATCTGATGGGCCAGAGTTCCTTGGCCCAGATTCCAGAATCTAGAAAAATTGGGCAGAACGCTTCATGGTCTCATGTGTGAAGGGGGCCCAGACAATACAGGAAGGGGGTCCAGCGATTAGGACGGTTCCAGGGCCCATCAAATTATACTTTAACCTCTCTCTCTCTCTCTCTCTCTCACACACACACACACATACAAGCCTCTTTTACAAGTACTAAGATTTGTCTCCACATATTTCTTGAAAAAGAGTGTACATAAAATGACCATACTTGGCCAGACCAGTGGTCACCCATCTAGCCCTGTATCCTATTTTCTGTCTAGCTCTGTATCCTATCTTCCAACAGCAGTCAATGACAGCTGCTTTAGTTGCATACGAACAGAACAGGTTATCATCAAGTTAACTTTGTACTAAAGATCATGAGTCCAAGAGACCTTGGGGTGGTTTTGTTTTGTTTTTTTAACAAAAGGATTTAAAAAACATATTCCCAAATGTCTTCTAAATATTGAGGGGAAAATGTGTACATGTATACACTCATGAGATTCAACTTTGAGGGTTATAGCTAGGCTTGGAAAGATAAAATTTTTATTGGTAAATATCAGCTTCACTATATACAAACTGATGAAAAAGATTTCCACTGGTAATTGAATTGTGCAGATAGGAAAAGTAATAAATGCTGTTTGATAATTACTTAGTGTGATTTAAGGATATTTACTTCATATGTTTTGTCATGTGGTATTAATTATTTTAAAGGTTATAAAGCTTTGTACTCTGCAGCTGTGAGGGAGGAAGTTGTGTCAGCTCACCCAGGGGCGGTTTGAGGCTAGGCAACCATCCTCTCAATTGTTTTAGCTTCTGCAACACATAATTGGGCACAGCAGTTACCCAGATAGTTAACAGGTCATGTAGGCAGAGTGCCACCAATGCAAAGCCCAGCTCTGCTAGTGAGCGATGGTTTCAAGCAAGTCTTTAAACATAGTTATCTCAGGTTCTTCTCAGCCATTTCTAGCACCTTCCAGAAGCTACCGCTGCTCCTACTGCCCTTGCATTAGTTATGTGATGTTAATGATTTACCCCCTAAAGGAGATCCATGTATAACTGCTGTTTCTGGAGGGGCAGCTGTGTTAGATTGTGTACAGCAAAACAAGAGTCCTGTGGCACCTTAAAGACCAAAAAATTTCTTCAGGCGTAAACTTTCATGGGCTCCAACCCACTTTGTCAGATGATGAATCTGACAAAGTGGGTTGAAGCCCACAAAAGCTTATGACCAAATAAATCTGTTAGGGTATGTCTACATTTACAGTTTAATTTGAATTAATGAGGATTAATTTGAATTGAGTTAATTCATGGCTACACTGGCTTTCATTAATTCGAACTACAGAATTCCTAAGTTCAAATTAATGAAAGCTTACTTCAAAGTTATAAAACCTTGCTTAACTTTGAAGTAAGGGTTAATTTGAACTCTATTTGAATTAACCATTAATTTGAATTAACGCTTTTTGACCTTCTTCCTCCCAGGGTGCCTTCCTCTAGCCATATATTGGGTGAGAGAAAGGCCCTTCTAGGGGACCATCTTGCCACACCTCCCATGGTGCCCTTCTCCTAATTCAAACTAGCAAGTCCTGTCCATGGACATGCTAGTTTGAATTGGTTTTCCTAGTGTGGCCATGTTAATTTGAAGTAACTTAATTCAAACTAATTATTAGTTCAAATTAAGTTAATTCGAACTAACCTTCTAAGTGTAGACATAGCCTTAGTCTTTAAAGTGCCACAGGACTCTTGCTGTTTTTGCTATTACTGCTGTGTTGCTCCCAGTCCCTACCAAGACAAGAACAAGAATGTGTCTCACTGATCACTTAAATGGAAGCAATTTTTGATAACACTGGAGCTCTGAGTGAGCCTGACAAATATACTTTGCCATTATTCTTGATTGCAAGTTAGAGCAAACTTATGATTTGAAAGCAAAAATCTGCGCCTCACAGCAACTTGCCTTTGCTTCAGTTTTTTGTTACAAGTTCAATGTCAGTAACATAATTCATTAACATAAAGGAATTGCACTTTTTCCTACACCTGGAGATGTAGTTTTACTTCCATATGTGCTGTGAGATCTTGTAGGTAAGAGGTCTTTTAGAGAGAGGCAAGGGAGCAGAGTTGATGTTTAAGGAAAATATCTTCCTGAAGTTGCTGGCTAGGTGGCAACTAAAATCACATCCTTAATGTAAACCAGTGATTTCCAACCTGTGGCCTGGGTACCCCTGGGGATCTGCGGCATTATTGTAAGGGGTCCATGAATAGATCCAGCCCCAGCCGCTGACAGCCAGTGATCCGTGTTGGAGAGGGCTCTAAAATGAATTATATTTGCCTGGTGTGAGCAGCCACATTGTGGTACAGCCCACCCCTTGGCTATGTTTACATTGTGAAAGCTAAGTCGACTTTATTAAGGTGACTTAATAAAGTCTACTTAAAGTCAACTTTAAGTAGACCTTATTAAGTCGACTCAGTGAGTACATACTACATTAAGTTGACTTTATAAAGTCGACTTTAAATGGGCATCCTGGCTTAATTTGACTTAATAGA
>ML681994.1:35523756-35607384 GCA_007922195.1 Podocnemis expansa
GTTAGTCCACATTGCCTTAAGTCAACTTAACGGTAAAGTCGACTTTATAAGTGGACCTTATAAAGTCGACTTTATTGCCCTGCAGTGTAGACAGGGCTTTGTTTAAGTTGACTTAAGGGCTCTTAAGTCAACTTAAACACATAGTGTAGATGTACCCCTTGGGAGCAGGCAGAGGTCAGGTCCTCCACTGTCCTTCTGCAGCATGGCTGCTTGCAGTCAGTCCCCAATAATAACTTATCATTTGGGGGTCCACAAAATTTTCTGACATTACAAAGGGCCCTCATACTTAAAAAGGTTGGGAACCATTGATGTAAACCTTATGGCTATAAGCTGCAGCAGGAAAAAAGCTCTCTACTCCCTCTGTTGGTGAAAAGGGAAAAGTTCTTGCCTGAGAGACACTACCCACAATTCTTTTAATGACACTTGGTTAGTAATATTTTGATCTGGGGGGTACTGGGTTCCCAGAGAGCTGAAAGAGCTTTTACTGTGTAGCAAAAAGATAAAATTCCAAGCATCAGTGGTTCTGCTCATGGCTGCTGACTGCCTTCAGCTTCTCTACTTGGTCCTGTCACTGTGAGATAATACAAACTAGAGGCCAGTATTAGAACTGAGTGGATTCTTGTGGCACCCTTCCTGTCCTGTATCTTAAATCTGAACCATTAGCTGGGTCAGTGGCTCCTCCAGACAAGTAGCTTCCTGGGGGGCTGTGACAGACCAGCAACAGAGATTCGTCCTACAGCTACTCGCTGTTCCAAACTGAATGGGATTTGGTAGATGGACTAAATGGTTCAGGCCAGAGTCTATAACAGGGGTGGCCAAACTTATGGAACTCAAGAGCCACACAAGTTGATTATTAAACCTCCGAGAGCCGCACTGAGGCATATAGCCACATCCTTTTACCTACTCCAAAATTGCTAACTTTACAAAATTCATTGCACACTTTAATTTTACTGTAAAAAGAGGACAAACATCAATCCTAATGTCAGATTCTAATAATTACTTAAGGTTAGCATGAAAATTATGCCTATACAGTAAAAACTTAGCTGCTGCTCGATGTAGAAGACTGCAGGCTAGGGCACAGTTTTTAAAATCCTGACCATGCCGCACTTCTCCCCACCATCCCTGACCATGCTGCAGTTCTCCCCACCATCCCGACCTCTGCCTGAACTTCTAGGCTGGTGCTGCTTTCCTAAACTGATATGCTGATGTTCTTCCAGGAGCCACAATTTTTCATTCAAGAGCCACATATGGCTCCCGAGCTGCAGTTTGGCCACGCCTGGTCTATAACCTGTGGGACAGTTTCATGGGCAGGTGAGAAGAGAATTAAATAACTCTAAGATGGCTGTGGGTGAGGGAGGAACAGTGTATTATAGTGTTTATGTACATAAATACTCCATAGCTGTGTTCTCTTTACCTAATGAAGGTTTCCTTTGTTTGCACGTAGTCTGTTCTTGTCAGTGGGGAAGTTATGCCTGTGAATTACATCCAGGATGAACTTTTTAGTTTCACCAGATTTCTGAGTGGATTTCTCCAACAGTAAACTACAAGGCTGAATGGTTATATGAACATAAAACAAATCCAGACAATAGGGAGGAATCAGTTTTTGAAAACTTAAAAACAGACAAGGGAAGGCAAGAGCACAGTCAAACTGCACAAGGTGCTTCTGAAGCAGATGGAACAAAAGCTGCAATCTGGTACACAGGAAAGATGCAAGTTCTATAGACAACTGGAATTTTTCCCTTGGAGGTTTCCCAATCAGAGCACTGGCCAATTCCAAACAGGCTTGTTTTATCAGATCTGACATGAGCACATGGCAGTAAGCTTGTGATTTTTTTGATATATGCATTGATGCCTTAAGGGCATAAGCTAACAGGAGCAGGAATCACTCAGGTCTCCCATGTAACAATCCAGAGCACCACAATTAGGCCTCCAAGTCAGTAAACACAAAGATTCTTTCAAAATAAAATATTGTGAAAGATAAACAATTAAGAGACCAATTGAAGAACTGTTCTGCAATGAAAGCAAGGGGTGAAAAATGCGAGTACTGCATGAGTAGCCGTTCTGTAATGAAGAGAGTTCACGCTCTGTCCCTAGTCATTAAGGCTAGGTAGCACTGTCAGAAGCAACAAGACTTGATAAGAAATTTCCAGGTGGCTTCTCCTTCCTCCTATCCTGAATTCTCAGGGCTAATTCAGGCTGATGGTCATGTTGCCAGGGTTTCACTGCTTCAGGTCCCGAGCTAGCAAGAGTAAAGTTAAGCTCCAATATTTCTACTCATGCAGCAGTCACACTCCATGGATATGTCTACACTGAACCTTAGGTCCCTTTAGTCAACCTAGGGAAAGCTCCATCCACACTGGGAATGTATTAAGTCAACTTAAGTGCTTTCTTAAGCTGACTTAACTCCACCTCTGAAGGTCAACTTGAGGCTTAAGTTGACCTTATTAAGTCAACTTAAGCCAGTGTAGAGGGGGCATAACCCTTAAGTTGACTTAATAAGGTCGACTTAAGCATTAAGTTGACCTAGCAGCTGCCAGCGTGGACGTGGGCAGTCTACAGGAGTTTGGAATGTGGACACTCTAAGTCAACTTAACAAGGTTGACTTTAAGTTGACTTAAAGTCAACCTTATTGAGCTGACTTGACAGGGCCTCCAGCGTAGACATACCCCATGAGCGCACAGCAGCCATACCTGAGTTATTTTGGAATTATCCAATAGGAGGAAAGACAATTCTTAATTGTATTTTAATAGTTTAAAGGCATGTTTCTCCTGCTCTGTACCCCCACCCCCACCACAATAACTCACAGGTTTCCAAAATCATTTCCTTTCAGGATGAGAAATTTGAGCCCCAAACAGCATAAACAGCCAAAAGCCAGGGCTTAGACTGGAATTGCAATCAGTCTAATTGCCATGCTTACAATAATAGCTACATATCCAGAGTGAGACTGTCTTCATGGCACAGTTTAAGATGAACAGCTGCCACTTCATGCATGCAGACTAATCTTGACATATTAATGAAGATATTTACAATGGGCATAAATAACTTTCAACTAGAGCTAAAAGTTCACAATACATTAGACGGCCTCCCACTGTAACCTAATGTAATCCATTCTAGTTCTTAAGAGGTAGCCATATCAGGCTTGTTCATCAAAAAACAAATGAGTCCTCTGGTACTTTTAAAGACTAACAAATTTATTTATTACATGAACTTTTGTGGGGAAAAAATCCCACTCTGTCTGAAGCTTGAATATGTAAGTTCCCCATCTTCAAGCATCTACCGAAGTGGGATTTTCTTCCATGAAAGCTTATCTGCTAAATAAATTTGTTAGTCTTTAAAAGTGCTACAGGACTCCTTGTTTGTTTTGATGAACTAGACTAACATGGCTACCCCTTCGGAATAGGACTCCTTGTTCATTCTAGTTCCTTGTTTATTCTAGAGATCAACAGCTCACGTTAAACTAATGTGATTTGCCAGAGCCCTGGGATCATATCCTACATCTTGCAGCAATTCTTTCCAGAAGAATTTCAATTAGCAAATAACAAAGAGAAAACTCTCCTCCTTCTGTTGGTAGCAGGCAGCACTGGGTCATTTGCCAGTCTGTAAGCAGCACACGCATTTTGGTGTTTAGTGCTCCCATCTGTTTACAAAGCCTGAGGCAGACTAGTTATCAGAAGCGGCATGTGGGCTCTCTTATTACGTGTCTGAGATGTTATGACACATTTTGTCACAACACAAGCAGGGGCATGGGATGATGCCTTAATCCTGACTCCTGAAATGAGGGAAGTTCCAAGTACTTGCTTTTGCCCACCACTGAGCTAAAATATACATATTTAGACATATAAAAAGAACTCCACATTTTTGTGCCCTCCTCTAACAAGCATTTAGCATCTTCTAAAGACAAACATATGTAGGATACACTGGTTCAGTGAACACATTACTATATGACACTACCGGCTTTGAATGCCTTTTTTTAGAGGCAGCTGGCCAGCTGGGGGCTGAGGTTATTTTTTTCAAAACTTTGCATTTGCTCTTCTATTAAGCAGAAGTAGATGAGTTCCGTCTACTCCTTCCTACGTGGGTTTATAGGGAAGTGGAGAGTAGGTTAGACTACAGGTGACCTGGCTGCTACAAGAGGCTTCCTGGAGTCCTTTGCCCCAGTCCCACCCTTCGAGCTACCTTTGTATTAGCCTATGGTGCTGTATGCATACATCCGTTTTCTCCTATTAATTTTTACAGTGGGGTGTGGATGGTGCAAATGACCACTCCTTAAGATGTGTAGCCAATTGTGCTGAGGGCAGCTCTCTGCAGACAGGCTGGAGACCAGTGCCTTTCACATGCACTTGGTCGGTGGCCGTGCCCTTTGCACTCTTTTCAGTTAGTCTTCCCCCCTCTTTTAGGAACGGAAGGCCCAGGTGGGCTTGCTTTCTTGGAAGAACTGTAGTTCAGCACTGAGAGGTTGTGGGTGCATAACTCTTACCAGGCTCTGGCCTCTCTAATCCTACCAGGAGAACTGCTGTCATAGGTCCCATTCTGCAGAGTACTGAGCGCCTTCAATTTCCATTGAAAATGCTCAGCACATTGCAGGATTGGGCCAATACTGAGGAAGTGGTCACATTATACATTTAGCATAGAAGTAACATTTGCAAAGAAAGAACATTTTACCTGTTTGGTGAAGTCTACACGGTCTAAGGTAGGAAGCTCCAGGGCTAGGGTGATCGGATAAGAAGCATGAAAAAGTGGGACAGGGAAGGGTGAGGAGCTTGTTTAAAAAGAAGCCCTGAATATCAGGACTCTCCCTGTAAAATTGGACCATTTGGTCAATCTATGCAGAACTCCTGTGCAAAAGTCAAGAACTGTCTGTGCAGACTCCTGCAGCTTGGAAGAGCCACTTTCTATGCTCTGGCCTGACTCCTTGTTGTTGAACATAGCTAGACCTTGTAGTCTGGGGAAGGCATTGTGTTAGTGTGAGCCAAGGCTAATTCACATGCACCGCTGCAGTTTATCCAGATATCTTCTCTATTCTCCCCCCATCCCCAATCGTACTTGTCAGTTCTAAAAATGTGGCAATTAGTTTGGGAACAGTTTATCATCCCAGTGGATCAGATGCTTGAGAAAGAGCAAAAGGTTCCCCCAAATGCAGGTAGTTCTTACATAGCCATTATCTGTTCCTAAAAGGGGGGGGAGGATACTTCTTGTTACTACGAGTTATTATTTGTACTGCAGTAGAGCCCAGGAGCTCTTATCATGAACCACAACCCCATTGTGCTTAGCCCTGTACAGATTTTTCAATCTCCTGTTAATTATGATTCATCTTATTTTTTCCAAAATATGCAGCCTCCTCATGGACCATCCTGAAGGTTCCCTGCTTGGTTCAGGGAGGACTAAAGTGTCTTGCCATTTAAATGCAGTATAAGATGGAATACTCTCTCCCTTAGGTCCTATTCAGATCATGGCACAGAACAGTGCGATGGAATATGCATTAATATACAATATATGGGGCTCAATCTTGCAGGCTCCTGACTGCCTTCTGTATCCTGCAGATTCAAATCCATAATACACATTGGCTCTTTTAAAAATAAATACTCATGATTCATCATTATGAGTAAGTGATTAATCTTTTTGCTTCCCCATTAAACCAATAACATTGACATTTTTAAGTTTAAAGGTGCACTTGTCATCCAGGACTATCTCACAATTGCTTTTGCCTTATTTTACCCAGTTCTTTAACCCAGTTTCAATACTGTTATGCAAATAGTTTATATTAGCTAAAAGTGTTTTAGTGGCTTTCAGTTTGCAGACTAGTTAATAAGAGTAAGGGAAAAGAATTAACCTGGATCTGCTTTGTCAAATAATATTTATTTCTAATCTTTTGTTTTAACTAACATATGCCAATAACAC
Organism: Podocnemis expansa; assembly: GCA_007922195.1. Lineage (NCBI taxonomy): Eukaryota > Metazoa > Chordata > Testudines > Podocnemididae > Podocnemis > Podocnemis expansa. Next base: position 35,529,655 of record ML681994.1, read on the forward strand.
TCCTGATACAGATAAAACAAAAATTAAAGAATGGTGTTCATCCAATTAACACCAGAAAGACAGAACTCCTTATTTTTAGCTAAGAGCTTGTCTACGCAGAGCACTAACGCAGGCCACAGGGTGTGATTTCTAAAGTGCACTAATGTTGTGCATTCATCAGTCTGCACGGGCCTTGCTGATGCACACTAAAGGTTCCCTAGGGCACTTTAATGCGGTGCTGTTTCAAACAGTATTACATGAAAATGCACTAGGGAACATTACCAAGATTATTCATTATAGCATGCTCTCCTGCAATAAGTGATTCATATAATGGATATTACTGAGTAAATATACAAAGAGGAAGCCCCAATCCTCCCCCCAAATTTGGGACAGTTAGATAAAATGAAATGCTAAAAATAATGGTCTTGGATGAAAATAAGCCTCCCAAGACATAGGCCCAACAAATATTCCACCAAACAAGGAAGGGGAGTGGAGAAAGGACTCCAAAGGCAGTAAAATCTATATGTAGGGTCTGAGTGAGGCCTGGTGTAAATCAGTAACTCCACTGACTGCAATGAAGCAATGCTGATTGCTAGCAGCAGAGGATCAGGCCCATGGAGTAGATAATAGATAATACAAAAACTGTGCGATTGGCTTAGAAACAGATTGCATCCACCCTTAAACACAGAAGCATAGAGCTACTGCATCTTCCTCACCCTCCCACGTACCTGTGCAGGGTCCCTGCCCCTTTCTGTTATCCCAACAGATGCCAGATACTTGAAAGGAGCCAGGGAGAGGAAGGGGGGAAAAAACACCCATTGTGACCCCATACCCCTCCTCAGAGCAGCACATCCTGTTCCCTGACCAGAGGGATAGCTGCTGCACTCATCTGCAGTACTACCCGAGCCCCAGGGACTCAGTCAGAATTTTGTTTGGGGCAGCAGCTGCCATATGGCTTCCTTCACACCCCCACAGGCCACCTACGGTGCAAAACAAAGACGCAGTCAAGCTACTGTTTACAGCATGTGCTTTGGCTTTTTCCCCAAGGCTTGAAATAGACAGTGGAAAAGCAATAAGGCTGGTGTGCTCTATAATTTAGATAACTAAGCTATAAACACAGGCAATGTCTATTCCTGAAGAGCAAACAGCACCATCATGATGAAATGACAATATTTCTAGCAATGAAGAGGAGAAATGGGGTTGCAATAATGCTCAATCATTTTTTTCGCTTTTCAAATCACGTTCCATAATTTTCCTTCCCCATCCCATTTTAGCTAATGTAAAAGCTATGCCTGACTAGCCAGTAAAGTGCTTATGGAAAAACATGTCTGTGCAACAGCATTGATTGTTGATGCTACCCTGTGCATTTTATAGATAAGGCAGAATTACTGAAGCACAGTCTAATGAAGTGATACAGTGGAAGGCTTTTTTTTTTTTTGGCAGCTAAGAAGACAAATAGTCTGTATGACTGGAAACATTTATCTTATTACTACAGCTTTATTGATCAATGCTTTTGCTTCCTGGGGTTAAGTTAATATTTCTGAGTAAACACAACTTTGCAATGTTTCCTCTTCTCCCTCTACAAGCAAGAGGCAACTAACCGTGAAGCCAAAAACATATATTAAAATACCCCACGCTCTTTACAGAAAGGTGCTTGCATTTGGTGGCATTCTGGTGGAAACTCTATACAAGCTTCAAAAATAGTTGAAAGATGGAGGCTTATTTCAATGTGCGAGTAATTTCAAATCACTGCAGTAGCCCGGCTGTTATTTGACTGTTGGGCTATGCCTACATTGGCAAGTTAGTCCAGACTAAGGAAGATTAGTCTGGACTAATTTAGTCCTCCGCTACACTAACCTTTGCCTAATTCGAACTAAGAAACTTCTTAGTTCAAACGAGGCAAAGCTTAGTTCGAGTTAATAAGTACCAAGCTTAGTTCGGACTTCTGCATTTAGTTTGAACTAAGTGTAGGCAAAGACTAAAGCTCAGTTTGAACTAAGCCATTAGTTCTAACTAGCCGTGTGTTCTAGTTCGAACTAAAATGTTAGTTTGAACTAGAACACACTGTTAGTTTGAACTAAAAAGTTGGGGGTTAGTTCAAACTAGCCTGAGGTTTGTTTGAACTAACCTCAGACTTCTTAGTTCAGACTTGCAAGTCCGAGCTAATTCAGGATAACGTAGACATAGCCCTCGATTCAATGTGTCCATACAGATTCAATTTCCCCTAAGCCACTGGTCATCATCTTTCAGTTCCAAATTCAACAACTCACTAAGATGCATGAAGTAGTGTATGCCACTCAATTATTGTTTCTGTCTAGAAGCTCAGGCATCATCTTATACTCAATTCACATTTTCAAGACTCTTTGAAACAAATGAAGGTTAGACAATTTTCTTTTTAAATGAAAGCTAAGATGTTTTGCAGTATACTGTGGCAAAGGGTGACTTTCACAGTCATGGACTAAGGGATGACATTGGTTCCTGCATACAGATGGGTTGTGTATATTGTTGGTTATGGCAAAGTGTGTGTGTCACACACAGTATTTAAAAGGATGTGTGAGCAGGCCTATTAATAAAGTTTTAATTTAAAATGCAACCACAGCAATCCTCTAGGCTGAAACTGAATTTGCAAATTCAAGGTACCAGTATGCACACTTTGCTCTATAAGATACTTAACAGCTTTTAGGTTTTAGACTGAAGGAATTCACCATACACAAGCAGACCCTCTCGGAGGTCCAGAGAGACCAGGGCCACTTTCAGCTTGAGGCACCTAGTCATGATAAAAATAAAAATGACAAACACATGAAAACAAAATAAGGCATAATGAGTTTACAAAAAAAAATTATTGTGTCTTAGTTCAAAGCCGCCTTTGAGTTTGAGGTTAGGACAAATGACCCTCCTGTCCCCACCCCTCTGATAATTCTGATTTTAGAATAGGTCTTTAAATAGGCAGGTTATTTGAGGAACACCATCAATCTGAAGTTAATCCATTTTTAAAACTGCATTAAAAAAATTCAGTTTCTGCTTAGAGCCTTCTTACCATTTAATGGTTTTGCAGTCACGCTGAATCTTTTTCAAAGCTGGTTCCCTTTGTTGCTGTGTAAAAGTTCTACACAAACAGGTTGGAAGGTATACCTAGCTAACTACATAGGGAAACTGACAATACAGAGTGCCATCAAATGCACAAAGTATACCACACCCTAATCTTTCAATTCTAGTCATTTTAGGTGCTACTTGTAACGAAAACAGAAAAGCAGTGACTTAAATTGGCATTTCCTCCATGGTTTCATTTAAGGTTTCCTCTCCAGCCCACAACTCCAGTACATGTGTAATCTGTCACACACCTAGCAAAATCACACATATAAGGAAATCATCTGTGTTAACACCCCCTCCCCTCCAAAATCAGGACACTCATGTTTTAAGTTACAATTTCTATTGTCTCCTCTCCAGCAATGTGGAGCTGGCATTTGGAATTAGCCAATTTGTGAAAAAGGAGAGCAAGATTTCTACTTCACCCACCATCAAGTTGATTCGTCAGGAGCATCTATTTAAAAAATGTCACATGCACTTAGTGAAAGTATAAAAATATCATACTGATGCCATCAGTGTGGTTCCCAACTGCCCTATCTGTGAACCTGGATTGCTTGCTGTTTACCATTACTGTATACTCATGGCCACAGGTAAAGTCCCATCCTCCCCATGGAGGAATACCTAATGTAATGAGTAAATCTTTCAGAGTTTCCAAGTAGTGTGTAAATCAGGTGGCACCAGACCTTGCAGTCCCTCAAATCCACAGACCTTCAAGATTTACTTGCATCTTATGGGACTACTGGGAAGCAAGGGGCATTCATGGCGTTGCCCCTTGCCTCTGCCACATACACTGTAGTCCTTGGACAACATGTCTCCTGCTGAAAGCCTAAAACTGCACAAAACATCCCAATGTATTTCCAACCTTTCCATTTTCTAATATTCTACAGGTTACCCCTGTGGTATAGGATAAACTTGGGTAGCCGTTTTTTACTTCAAAACATTTGATGTAGAGTAATGTGTGCAGTGCTTGTAGGCCTCTCAGCTATGTGTACACGCACTGGGAACTAGTTCAGTGATACAAGTGCTGGCATCGTACATAATGTGAGCTTTGCTCAAGTCACTGGAGTTGCTCTGGGTTTACATTGTGGCAAACAACAAGTTGGTTCAAAACTTCAAATTGTTTTTGCTGCTGACAGCATATAATCTATTTGTACTTACTGGTACAGGATTAATACAGTTTGTAATACTTCTATATGAAAATAGCTACACAAAGACCTTGTTCATAATAAAAACATTGTATAATTCCCATAATAGATTTTCAGTAACACACTTTGGGCAGCCTTTTGCTGCTAATCCATATGAGTGCCTCATTACACACTTGAGGACTCACCACAATCAGTACAAGGGCTTCTCTGTAATGTCTTACTGCTCACATAGCCATAAGCAGTTCAATAAGCCACTGTGATGCAACAATGCATGGAAAAGAAAGTTGTGTACAATATCTGAATTTAAACAGTTTGTCTCATTGTTCCCTGTAGGGGAAGCATTAGTGCTGGCATGTATTTGGCTTTGCATCCATATGCATTCCCCTCCTTCTCAACACCACAGCTCACCAGGTTTCCTGGCCAAGAGTAAGGCTTTTATTTAACTATGAGTTCAGTTACTCTCAATACTTGCTCTTCAACAGAGGCCAATAATCTCCCATTTGTCACCATCTCCAGAGCAAGTAAACCATGTTATGTTGTCACATGTAGCGTTTTATGGCTAGGGCCACACAAAGCTTGGTGGTTTTTATTAACAAGGATTTTCCTGGGTTCTAACCTGTGTGGGTTTGCTCCCAATGAATCTCACCTTGAATGTCATGTTCAAATGAACAGCAGAATTCAAGACTATGCACTCCTCTGTAAGGATCATCTACTACTATATTTGTAAAATGCACAGCATAATGAGTATCCATTTCTGGCTGGTCCTTAGGCGCTACCAGAATAAACACAATTAATAATGCAAAAGTTGTTTGAAACCACTTTCGTTAAGCTGAGTTTGTATGAACCTCAAACCTCTTAGCTTTGATCTCACTTGTGTTGTATATGACACTAAAATCATCTCACAGGAACTGCAAAGTTCTTGAGACCTTTACATAAACCTGGGCAGAGATATGAGTATATAACAAAACCTAAAAGCAGGTAAATTTAAGTAGTTTGGGACTCCAATTATGACATCTGATGTGAGTAAGCAGCAGCAGATTAACAAAGAACCAACAATTCTGCTTTGTAGGCATATATCCCTAGAAAAATATCTATCTATCTATATATAATCAAAGAGTGTGCCCTGCTTCCACCAAAACTGAGAATATTACAAACTGAATTGTCTCTAAGGAGAGGCAAATCACATCCTTGGGGTAATTCCATTGGTCTCTGTACAGTCACACAAGGTATTATTTAAGATCAGAATGCTCTTATGTTTTTCCATAGTTTGACAGCTGCTCTTTAACTATAGACTACATAAGATGTTTTCAACCTGAAGCCTTTAGAGACAAAGTTTCCCGTGCAACCTAACATGTTCACAAAAATCAAAGTCACTTTCAACGAATATTTTCCACCACTGGTTCAAATTCAACTGGTTCTGCAGAAATTCCAAAATTATTTTTGCAAATTGAACACAAACACAGTGCAAACTTAGTCGAAGCAAATTCATTAAAAGATTAAATTCAGAAAGAAACTGCAAGGCATTTTTTTGACAGCTGAATTTAGTGGGCATGGAACCCAGCCTCTTCTACTCTGGCCAGCTTGCCTCACCCCCAGAGTGGGGAACAGCTGGCCCGGGGGCAGAGCAGGCCGGCCCAGAGGCTGGGCTCTGCTCTCTCACCCCTCCCTTGGGCTGGCTGTGCCCTAGAGGCAGGGAGGACCAGCCCAGAGGCAGGGCAAGAGAGCAGAGTCCACCCCATGAGATGGCCCACTCCACTGCCAGGAGCAGAGTGGCTGGCTCAGGGGAGAAGCAGTAGTGCAGGGTCCAGCTCCTGGTCCAGCCCACCCCACCCCAGCATAGTGACACCCCTAAGCTGCAACACCCCGAGCCGGTGCCACACTGGCTCATTTCTAGAGCAGGCCCTGCTACCCACTCCCCTTCCTGGGATACCTGGCCTTAGGGTCATCATCAGTTTCCTTGGAGTAAGCCATATGGGGCAGCCCAGCAAGTCTTCAGGGCCATTTGGCAACTGTACCAGGTTGCAAGCTCTGGGCTTCAGGCAGTAGGCAGCTCTGGTATCTCCTCAGCAGTTGGGCTTAAGCCCAGCATCAGGGGAGAGACATCCCTCTCCTCCAGCAGCTCTTCCCCAGCTAAGGTAGAGACCCTACTTTTTGTACTTCTTGTGGGACAGGTGAGGCTGACCTGGCTCCATACCCTTTGGTATAGAGGCTTGCTCCTCCCCTTCTGGATTGGAGAGAGACCTCTTTGACTCACTATAAGTATCTTTTTCTATTTATTTCAAGTTCAGAATGAATGGCATTGCATTCATATTTTCTTAGAATGATTCATTCTTGACCAGAGCTGCAATTGTTTCCAACTCACAATGTAATTTTATAAATGGAGCAGGATACAATAAGAAGAGAGGGAAAGTGTAACCATGACAGCAATTAGTATGCGTGGCCTTTGCTCCAGATAAAACAAATACTATTTCAGCCTCCACTCTATAGCCATTTAATAATAAAGATGTATGTGTAGTAAACACAAATACAAGAAAATGTCTATGTGTTGATTAATGTACTGTAATAGAGAACAAAGGGATGAAAAAAATGCTACAGAAAGTAAAATTCTGTACTGGTTTTCAGACCTATTTTGTGACACAAGAAACTGTCCATATAAGCATTAAATCCAGTGGTAGAATTTCTGGAAGTTTGAGAGCTGCCTGCATTCTACCTTCTAATCTCCAACTGGCTTTTTACATAGTATAAATACTAATTACTACCTATTAATTATACAGCAAGCTTTGTTCTTTCTGGGCTCTTAAAAGAGAAAACTCCAAATGCCACAGGTTTGCTTTGTACAGTATTTGTGAAGAGAGAAACCCAACTTGTGAACCTGAGGCCAGATCCTGAAGCCTTTCCTCAGTTTAATCTGATAGGGTGCATCTACACTGGCAAGTTAGTTTGAATTAAGGAGCCTTAATTCAAACCAATTTAGTCCCTTCCACCATAGACTTTCACTAGTTCAAATTAAGGAATTCCTTAATTTGAACTAATGAAAGCTTAGTTTGTTTTAGTAACACCTGCATTTAGTTCGAACTAAGCACTTAGTTTGCTTCTTAGTTCAAACTAAGGGCAGTGTAGACCGGGATTAAGCCTTAATTTGAACTAAATGAGTTCAAATAAGGGCAGTTAGTTTGAATTAACAAAGTCCACTAATTTGACTTAATGGTTAAATCAAATTAGTGCACCTTGTTAATTCAACTTACTAAGGTCATGTTTAGTTCGAATTAAGGTCAAACTTATTAGTTCAACTTTGTTAGTTCAAATTAACTTTTGTAGTGTAGACATAGCCATAAGGATTGATTAATAATTATAAGGACTTTAAAGCTTGCTTGGCATTAAAAAAGCTTTTAAATATGAAGGCTTTTCAATTTATTGCTAGTGACCTACCCCCCACCCCCACTACCCCTTATCTTCCAGGTCCAATATAGATAAATGTCAGTTATTGTCCCTAGTGTGCTTCTCATATATATGGCTTCAGATTCTCTGGCAGCGAGCATGGCTTAAGAGTATGCTCCAATTGCCAATGACTTCAACAAGAATTATTATAAGACATCAGTGGGTCTCTAAGGCTAGGATTTTCAAGAGCACTCAACATTGGCTTCCCTCTGCTCCCACTGAAATCAGGGTGTTTTACCATTGACTTCAGTGGGGGAAAAGCTAGGTCAGCTCTGAGCCCCTTACAAATTCTACCCTAAAGGCCTACATGAATAACACAAGGAGACTCTTGGCCTGACCTGGGCCAGTTGCAGGTGTTTTATCACCATGTAGACATACCCAAAGTGCTAGGTGTCAACGAGAGCAACTGCTATAAAGGACGGATACTGCCCAAAAGCTAAATGAAATATGTACAGAGTAAAGAGAATGGTGCCCAAGGGCAACATTAGATTAGAGAATCACTCTTCAGATTCAAATGGCTTCCTTTGCCCCATGAATTGGTTTTGCTCTTGAACAAATGGGACAGAACATTTCAACTGGGATATTCTTTTGGCAAAGTCTCTCTACAATGACTTTTCTCCTCTTTGGAACTTTTGTTTGTTAATCACAAGCCCTCCTGTTTCCTTCCCCCTCCTTCTCTCTTCATTCCTTTCTCCCTGACTGCTAGAGCCCAATCCTTGAAGACAGTGTGCATCCTCAGCTCCTCACTGGGAAGGCCTTACAGGATGGGGCCCCTCTTTTATCCACCATAGACTGATTCCACTCTCTCCACAGTGACAAAAGCACAGGCGGAAAGAACACAGGCAGTAAAAGAGGAAACCAACCCTGATATGAAAGCATGCCCTCAAATTCCAAAGGTGCAGGAAAGAGTAAATCAAGGTGTGAAATGGCAGCTTCTCCCTATACATGCCCACAGTCTGAAGCTGAAATTGGAGATCCACATGTTGGATTTATGAGAATTTGTAATCCAACACCAACTATTGAAAGTTGAGTACCAGCTGAGACAGTCAATTTATCGGTAGGATAAATACCGTTCCTGAGAACTTCAATAAAACCTAATATTAGGCTTGTAGTTCCCCTACATTTTATTCAATGTTCTTTTATAAATCTCAGCTCTTCCAGCACAAAGGAAGCTTTCTGCTTCCTATTGGAGTCACTGTCGGCAATCTTTCTTATGTTTCAGGGGTAGCTGTAAGTCATGTTCCTTTCAGTATTGCAAGTTTTATCCTATGTTCATCTGAGAAGAGAATGAATAGAAAACAGCTTTACAGAGAATAATCATATAATTGCTCAATTATAGAGGAGTTATTTTGGTAACTGTTACTTGGATTCCAGTTTTTGTTGAATAATTCCAAGAATTCCAGTTCACAGCAAATAAGTACCCTGAAAATACTTATTTGGAACACACCAATGGAAGCACAGAGGGTGTGTGTACCATCTGCACTCTAAAATGCTAGAGCAGTCCCCATTTGCAAGTGGTAATTGCAGTCTTCATAGAGTTACATGTTACAGGGCACATGATGCCAAGGGCTGATGAAAATAACTATGTTCTAATGGTACCAAAACCACTGCTTATAGTACGGCAACCATATTTTTAAAGTGAAAAACTATGACACCTCTGTGGCAAGCTTTTCTTGGCTGTGAAATACTCATAAAAGTACACTTTGGGGGTTTTAAGATGTGTTCTGATATCACTAGCCAGACTCAGCAGTGACATGTGCCTATTTCCTGGAGTGGAGCATTTTGTCCTCTAATAATTTAGAGTTCTGAATTTATCATAAAACTATGCGCAAGTTCCATTACCATTCACTGTAGGCAAACCAGCAGTTTTGATAGCCTCTATATTCAATCAACTCTGTCACAACAAATGGCCTAGTTTAATAGGATTGCTAGTTCCTAGGAAAAACAAGAGTGGTGTGTGGGTGTGTGAGAGAGAAGTAATATCTTTTATTAGGTCAACTTCACCTACCTAGTCACATCTCTTGGACCAACACAGCTACAAACACCATGACCACAACTGCAGACTAGCTCCCAGGAAACAGTGAAAATTCTCATTATGACTTGGACAAACATCCTGTAGATATTTTAAAAATTACTGTTCAGATGTATAACCACAGACACTTCAAATCACTTTAGTCGAGACAGCAAGCTGGATAGGCTTTTTAGGTTTTGGAAAAAGGGTTGGACACACCAGCATTCTAGAAAAAAACTGGGATTGAATTTTCAAAAGTGACTAGAGATTTTGGAGACTTCATTTTTGGGTCCCCAGCTTCAGATAACTTAAAGGGGCGTAGGTTTTAGAAAGTGCTAGGAAACTGCTCTCTTAAAAATCCCCCTGACTGAGTCATCTAAAATCATGATCCTTTTCAAAAAAATTATCCCTGGACTTTGCTCCCTGGCTCCAATCATATGATCTGGTTCTGGGTGTATGGCAGCTGTTACATGCCCTGATTCAAGGGTGTTTAAGGATGTGTCAACTTTAGGCAAGTCCCATAATTCAATATTTAGAGTCACTTATAGAATTGGGATCATAACACAGCAATTTGTGAGATTAGTTATATACTGCTAAGTGTCCAATCTGATTCTGCCCTTCCACACTGGTGTACCTCAGATGTAGGTCAATCAAAATCCATGTATCTATAATGATGCAAGTGATGCATCAGGTATTGTGTTTTATTTAAAGTTCCAGATTTACAAATCACACACTATGCAAGACTTGGTGGGAAGAAAGCACATACTGAGCACAAGGAGAAGACTGGTGAGATCAAGAGAAGGAAAAGTGACCTGAGTTGAGCAATATAATATTTACAGACCAATTTTAAAAGTTAGTGTACATTCCATAGCCAAAACATTGTAAACACTTGCATTTTTCTACACTGACTTTTGGGACCACATGAAACACATTTAATGTAGGACCTGATCTATAAAACACTTAAGCACATCCAGTTCCTGTAATCTCAGTGGCGCTTTTCATGGACTTAAAAGTTAAGCACATGCTCAAGTATTTTGCTGCATCAGGGCCATAGTGAGTTAGGATTTGTCTAAGCACACTTGCTTGGTTTATAAAACTTTAGCCTCACCTATCTGAAGTTATTGCATAAAACCTATTATTGCTACACAGTCCCATCCTTTTTTCCCATTGAGATGTCAGATTCAAATTGGAAAGTAAACACTGTATCAGAAACTTTGGGCATAGAAGATGCCTGGGGAGCTGGCAGCAATAATATTAGATAAAAATAAGAAATCCTAAGACCACCACAAATATCTGAAGACAGAAATCATTAAATCAGAACACAGAGCACTATGATGGACAATTAAAGATAAGCAATCCTTATGCAGTTTGCTGTCATATAAATCTGTTGTTGCATTAGTCCAGAAAGCATGAGAGCTATGATAACATTCATAAAATGTAGCAGATACTTTTTCACCTATGAGATGTCTAACTCTTAAATCTCTGTAATGAACAGACAGGTCAATCAAGTCAGAAATAATTGTGGCTTGTAAAGTAGTGTCACTTGATGTCATACATCCAGTCTCAGGCACCAAAGTTATCATCAGCTGCCCTCCTTCCCACTACTTTTGTTCTATTTACTTATTTTATGATTCATAAACACAGGTGACATCCTTATTTAATACAGAGAATAAAAGAGCTGATAAAAAAAGGTAGACAGGTCTGGAGGAAGATGTTTATTTGCCATTCAACAGAATCAAGGAGGGAATGGCTGGTTCTCATGACAAACGTAATGAAAAACAGCAATAAATTAAGACATATTTGATTGATTCTCAGGTCTGTGTTATAAATTTCAAATATTGCTGTAGAATTTGAGCCATTGCCTGCAACAGAGGCCATTCAAGTAACACAGTACCTATTGCTAATGGAAATCAAGTGCTGAGCTAATTGAAAAGCATAATAGTCCATCAAACTATCAAAAAGCTAGCATGAGGTAGAGAGCATTATCAATTACCATCCCATTTCCAATCACCCATTCTTAGAAGGGAAAATCAGAAGAGCACTGACAACATGACATCTGGCAACAAATCAGCTTTAGACCAACTCAAAGAACAGACAGCCCTGGTGGCATTAAGCTCTGAGATGCCCCATAGTACAGAATAGAGGCCACCTCTTAGGTCATGTCTGCAGTATAAAATTATGTCAATCTAAGTAATTTGGGATCCAGCAGCTGTAGGCGTTAAACTGCTTGTGTGCATGCACACTTGGCTCCTTGTGTTGGTAGTACATTGCTTCACCAGGAGTACTTGTGTAGGTAGATGCAGAAGGCAGTGCACCACGGATAGATATCCTGCTATGCAACTCACTACTGTCCAGCACAGGACGCTTTGGGATGTTCTTGCAATGCCTGATGGGGATGAAACAAGTTGCACAGGGATGACTAGGAGCATGGTGTTAACTTCCTATAATACAGTAGTCTCCATGTCATTATTTTACCTGCAGCCCACAATATTTTGCACCTTCTTTTCAAAGTCCCATGAAGTCCACAGGTCTTTTCATGCTGTCAGCCTTCTCAGAAGTAGTATAGAGGCCCTGCGAATGGTGTAGTGGCTAGCACCTCTGGGTTCAAGCCCCAGGGGGTTGGACTTGATGATCTCATGAGGTCCCTTCCAACCCTATGATTTGATTTGATTAGTTAGCACAGATCAGCACTATTGCAACGAGCATTGCAAAAGCACAGGGCACCTAATCTTGCAGTATTTACAGTGCTGCAAGAGGAGCTATGTGGAACATGACAGCTATGTGGACCTGGAGTCCAGATTGCTGTGGGACACAAACAACTAAAAGCTGTTGTTAGCACTCCTGAAGCAGCTGGTGATGGTGGAGTTCTGGGTCTGAGAAACAAGCACTAACTGGTGGCAAGATGGTGGGAAATGCATTGTTGTGCAGGTTTGGCAGGACAAGCAGTGGCCACAAAACTTTTGGATGCACCCAGACACATTCCTGCATCCATGCAGCAAACTTGCCTCAGCCCTTCAGCACTTGACACTGCAACAAGGGCTGCACTGATAGTTGAAGTCAAGGTAACTGCATTGTTGACACTTGCAGCGTTAGATTCCTGAGTGAGCAGTGTCAATTATTTTGGAGTCAAGAAATCCAGTGTGGGGAACTGTTATGATGCAAGCACGCAGGGACCATTAATCATCACCTGTTTGATTGGTCTGTGACTGGGCAACATGAAGGACATAGTGAATATTTTTACAGCACTGAATTCCTACCTGCAGAGGGGTGAGAGATGGCACATATCGCTCCTTAGCACCAGATTATCTCAGCACCAAGTACGTCAACAGGAAAGGTTACTCTCCTATGGTATATGTAGCATTGATGGATCAATGGGTTTGCTTTACTGACTTCAGTGTGGGCTAGTCAGGGATGGTTACACTGCAACTGTTAGCAGTTTAGGAAGCTGCAAGCAGAGACATTCTTTCCTGACCAGCAGATCATCATCATTAGTAATTATCCTAGGAAAGGGACCTAGCCTACTCATTGCTCAAGAAGCTGTATACAGGCCACCTTGACAGCACCAAGAAGCACTTCAACTACAGGCTGAGCAGATGCAGAGTGCCCATTGGGTGCACCTTTGGTCATTTGAATTGTTGCTGGCACTGTTCGCTTACAAGATAGGATATTGGTCAAAGAAAAGTATCCCACTGTACATAGCTGCCTGCTGTGTCCTGCATAATTTCTATTAAGCAAAGTGGGGGAGAATGTTTTGTTGGGGTGGAGGTGAAGCAGCTCTCTGCTGAGTTTGATCAGCCATCTGCAAGGGCTATAAGAGGTCAATGCAGAGCTCTACAGCTCAGAGAGGCTGTGAAAGACTATTTTAATAGTAAGCTAGAATAGTGTGTTGCTATAACACGTTTTCCCTGGTCTCTCGTCATTCCAGGTTATACTCCTGTAGTGATTGCTGTGTATGTAGAAATCTATTGTCAGTGCACCTAATAAAATTGTTTGTGAATGTTATAGGTTACATGACAGTGCAGTAGCAGGAAATAGGCTGCTCTCAGACTTGTTCACTCAAACAGCACACATTGTGAAACTAAGATGAATCTTGATCCAGAATTATACCTTTTTAATTATCTGGTTTGTTGCTAAATAAGCTATTTAAGAACTTAAATTAAAGGAACAGAACTTAAGGAGAAAGAACAGTCATTTCCATTTTACATATACCAAAAGGTCAGTGCAAAATAAAATGAGTATTTCACATAGTGACCCCCTGGGGTGGAGTGAAATAGTAAGGATACCATGCATTGTGCAATATTCAGGAGGATAGGGGAGGGAATGACATAGTGAGGTCCCAATATGCAGTTCTCTATGGACTGCAGAGAAAGGAGAGCACAGGATTGTTGGACAGCAACCACATGCTGCAACATTTGTTTGCTGCTGAAGCAGCACAAGAAACTCCTGCTGCACATCATTCTCCCCTCCACGCCCATGTGCTGTCTGCAAGGGTGATCCTCCGTGCCCTATGCTCCTGGTATGAGGCAGTCCTGGCTTGCAAGATCTCCTGGAACAAGTCTTCCTCTTTCTCCTTATGTGACTCAAGAATTCCATGGGTGTGGAAGGGGGGGGGGGGTCCTGAAAGCCACAGTGGCAACAGCTGCAGATACAAACAGAGGTGCTATTGCCAGTATGTTCATGATAAACCAAAAATTTAAGATAGGAACTCAATCTCCTTGCCCTCCAAATGTTGCAGATACTACATTCTTGCTTTTGCTTGTAATTGATAAGCCTGATACCAGTCAACACCAGCTATGGTAAGTAAGCCCCTCTGTGGTCTAGAGCACAATGAGAGAATAGCTCACTTGCCTTGTTTTACTGGTATAGGGCAATGGCACCGAATATCTACACTGTTCTCTACAGGCAGTGGAGATGTTAGCTTGTCTCTCAATCCTGAAGGTAATGGAGGCAGTGACCACACCTGCTGCTGGTGCCCCAGTGCTACCCAGGCCCATATGGTGCTGGCTTGTGTGCTGCAGTGGTTATTGCAGAAGTAAATCACTGAGTGGTATGGGAGAGTGTTTTACTGAAGAGGAAGAAATAAGGCAACTCTTCTGAGAAGCCTTGGCTAAAAGATTCTCATGGAGATTCTTTCAGTTTGTGAGATCTGAGGATTCATGGGACATTCTGGTTCATAAACCAGTCTCCATGGCCCCCAATGCTTAACTCTAGAGAGGAATGAAAAGCAAATAGCAACTCTGTTTCTTGGCTGCTCTAGTACCTCTTTTAACACAACTAAAAGTCAAAGATGTATGCCATGCTGTTGGGGAGGAGGGGGAGTGCCACATCTGTAATTTCAAAGTAAATAGCATACTTAAAGGTTCCTTCCCCTGCACCAGGTTCAACTTCCAGGACAGGCTGAAGAGCAGTGGAGTCAAATATGTTCAGCTGTGCAGCAAGCCAGGACTGTCCTGTCCCCTCTATTTCTCCACCCCCTTGCTTTCATGGCAGGGGCCTGTGACTTTGGCTTCTTAAAAGTATCCATAATGCTGATGTGGTATGTTGGTGGAGGTCACTGCCAAGGATGGTGTGCAGCTGTTTGGAAGAGCAGAAAGTCTGCATTTTGGCACCAGATTGCTAGTTGACACAGTGTCAGTGTAAAAACTACGTTACTTGCATTGACTAGAACAATTGTTGGCCTCCCTGGCCGGCTAGAACACCTGCTGCAACTCCTTGGCCTTCACACAGCACCACCACTGGTTCTTCTTGTAGCTCTTCTCTTGCATCCCCTATGCAATTTGCTCATATATTTCTGTAGCTAGATTGGAGCTGTGCCTGCACAGCCTCTTCTACCTGCAACCCCAGGAGAAACACCAACTCCTGCATGTACCAGTAAGCAGCATGTTCACAGTGTGTAACTAGCATGGTCCCTGAGTAGTTAAACCCAACAATGGAAAGCTGCTAGGTCTGCTCACCATGCTGGACTTTAGGAGGAGTGGTGACTTCTTGTCTACCTGATCTTTGTGCAGCAGAGTTCAGAATGGTGACCACAGCAGTCAGTACCAGGGTTTGTGGGACAGCTCCTTGAGGCCAGTAACAGTTCACATAAGTAATTCATTGTCTATCTTGACACAGCATCAATCTAATTACACCCCTCTTGTCCCCATTCCACTCATGGTGGTGGTGTTACAAAAATATATATCAGCATAGCAGGTTGCTTATCTCAATGGGAGTCAAATTTAAGTCAAGACACTTCCACTGCTAGGGTGACATAAGCTGCCTCACATTGTCGTAACCATGCTGGTTAGACCAGGCTTCAGTGTTGATGCTGCACAGCCCCTCTGCTGCTTCCAATGCTGTTGACTGCAAGGTATTGTTGAGCCTCCTACCAGAGATGGCAGAAGCATTGATGGCATAGCATCTTGGTTGGCTCTAATATTTCTTTCCAGTGGACCTCAAGTAGTACATGGGCAACTGGCTGTCTTCCTCCAAAGCTTTTACTTGCAGAGTCCAACAGGGATCTACCCTGTCTAATCATCTCTTCATCATGCAGATGAGACCACTTGAGGAGGCTGGTAGATGCCATGGGATCTGCTGCTCCCAAAAATGATAGTGGTGCACAGCTGTCTCTTCTTCCCTGCTGACTCTGCACAACAGGATGTTACAATGCATGTGAGAAACCAAAGCTTGGGTGACAAAACATCCCTTAAAAATAAGCTCAGGAGGAGGAAAACTATGCTGACAGGGACACACTGAAAAACTTATCAGGACAATGACTTCCCTATCTCTTGAAGCTGTCTGCCCACCTCATTAGTCAAAGCTGGGAGAAGCCACTGTGTTGTGCTGATCTCAGCTGCTAACTGTGAATGCAGTGGTAGAAGTAGAAAGAACAGGGAACATAATGCTATTGTGTTGTCATAAGCATTTATGCAACATGGTAAGTTGGTACTGCGTCATCTTATGTTATGGGCAATAATAACAGGGACAAAGGAATGCATGTAGGAGTCCATGGCCCCAAGCAGACCTACAGTCAGTCAAACAATACTCCCACAGTGTGAAGTTGCACAGGCAAAACATCCCTTGTGTTTCCAAAGATCTCTTTACTTACTCATCCCACAAGAAGGGAAGAATCCCAATCAGAGAGTTCAAAGAAATTGCACTGGGAAAATGTCAGTGGCAGGGTCACCTGAGGTCCTTGGGAGGTTTAAAGGTCTTCTTTCCTTCTGTGACCCCCTTGAAGATACTTCTATTCACCTTTCCTGTGGAAGATAGGAGGCAGATGGGGAAGTTTTCAAAGTTAGAAGTTCCTATGAGGTGCCGCTGCTCTAAGTATGGTCAGAAAACCTTGGAGCCCCACAAAATCCAACATTGTCTTTTAGGGTTTAAGATAATCATTCCAATGACTGTCACAATGTTTATACAGAACCAGTACAAAGGGGGCCCCCCCACACGAGGGGAGTCCTCTAGATTCTAATATTATAAGCAGATAGTTTTCTTTTCTTGGCCAGCAGTTACTGCTTAACAGCAACAAACTAATAGTGTTTCCAAGGGTACGTCTATGCTGCAGACACCGCATCCAGCCAATGCAATAAATCCGCCTCCCTGAAAATAGTAATGATGCTTCAACCAGAATGCGGTTGCAGTGGAGATGCTGTGGTATGAGAACATTAGTAAGTTAATGGAAGATACACAAGTTTCACCACATAGCCTGCACATCTGCAGTTGACACTGGTGGTAGTATAGACCATGCATCAAAAACCTGATATGTTGGTTCTTCCCAGTGAGTGATGCTGAGTTAAGCAGAAACTTTAGAATCTGACCAGTATGTAATATATATGCTTAAAGTCAATCTTGACACAAGGATCCTGTTGCTGACCTTGGGAAATCCACCATGGACTGAGGATAGCATATGGCTGTAACATTTTGTAGAACCAAGATTTGGCTATCCTTGCAAATGTAATATGGCCATCCCCACAGAAGCCTCATTGTAGATATTGTTCATGTTTGAGATCCTAGCTGCATACTTTTGCAAATTAATGCATATGAGACACCTCACCATAAAGGACAAGCCAGGCAATTCAAACATGGCTTTGGACACAGTAATGCTATAATTAAAACAAAAAAGCTACTAATTTGCACATATGGAAACTTGTTCCTTTTGTGATAGGAAGCATTACAAATTCCTTATTAAGAGTTAACAGAAGTATGAAGCTGTATCTACAAGGAAAAGGCCAATGGCATACTGGGCTGCATCAAAAGAAGTATTACCAGCAGATCAAGGGATGTGATCATTCCCCTCTATTCTGCACTGGTAAGGCCACATCTAGAATACTGTGTTCAGTTTTGGGCTCCCCACTACAAAAAGGACAGGGACATGCTAGAGAGAGTTCAGAGGAGGGCAACCAAAATGATTAAAGGGTTGGAGCATAAGCCCTATAAGGAAAGACTGAAAGCATTAGGCTTATTTAGTCTGCAGAAGAGAAGATTGAGGGGGGATTTGATAGCAACCTTCAACTACTTGAAGGGATGCTCTAAGGAAGATGGAGCTCGACTGTTCTCGGTGGTAACAGAGGACAGAACAAGGGGCAATGGTCTCAAGTTTCAGTTAGGGAGGTCGAGGCTGGATATTAGAAAAAACTTTTTTACTAGGCGAGTGGTGAAGCATTGGAATGAGCTGCCAAGGGAGGTGGTGGAGTCTCCATCTTTGGAGGTGTTTCAGGCCCAGCTGGACAAAACCATGACTGGGATGGTTTAGTGGGAGTGGTCCTGCCTCTGGCAGGGGGTTGGACTAGATGACCTATGAGGTCCCTTCCAACCCTAGGATTCTATGAAAAAAGCATTTGCTGTTTAATTTTGAACTACTCCCCCCCCACTACCTTGTTTTGTATTTTGCTGTGTATGATTAAAACCAGCAGGTTGGACAACTCAGCATCAAGTGCAAAAAGAGGGGACTCATTTATATATAAAATGAACACTTTATACAACAAAATACAAATATTACATGACAGTAAATTTGAAAGGATTTCATTTAATATTTTTAATGAAAATTAAACAAAATATCAAATGATAAAGGCAGGGGAGGGTGTGATATTCCTCATGGTGCAACCTAAATTGTTGCTTCCTTTTAGATATCCCAGCCTGGGATCAGTGGTTGAAGTGGACCCCAGAACCCTCTTAATCTGTCCCCCTCCCTTCACTCCCCTTTACCTGGCTGGAGTTGCTCCCTGGCCAGGCTGCTCCCACCCTAAGCACGCATCTGAGCATACTCAGGACAGGAGATCTGAAAACTCCCCTAGCCTGGCTACAGTTCCCAGGCTAGGGCAGTGCAGAACATGTGTTCCACCCGATTTTTCTATTTTTCAGGGCCCTGGAACTCTGGCCACTTAGATTTGTGAGCCCTGGAACACAGTATACTTTAACCCCTGCCTGGGATGCTTTCTACACTGCTTTGCTAGTGAACAGCAAACCCTCCAGGTTCTGCTCACCTCACAGCCACCAGCATGCAAAGTTGCTTCCATCCAACTATATGGATGCTATGTTCAGCAATCCATGAATTAGCTACAGGACCACACCTGTGTATCCTTCTGTCCCAGCCTTGCACCCCCAGGGAATGTGCCACCAGGAGACCACTGAACCATACAGGCTCAAACAGTTCACCCTTCCTGCAATAGAAATGATTATGCACCAGCCTTGACATCTGAAGTGGAGATTTCCCAAATATTTCAAACAGCTTTAAATAAAACAAGTCTAATAACTAGAGAAAGCTAGATTATAAGTGGTGAGACACAAGGGATAGAAGTGGTTACAAAAGAAATCCAAAGAAACTATTTCTAAACTTGTGATTTTTACCAAACTAAAAAAAAATTTGAAAATTCTCACCACAGCAGATATTGCTGGCAATTCTCTGTTCACAGGCTGGATTTCCTTTCAACCTGGGACCAGTCCCCTTAGTTCAGGTGTTCTTCAGGTATTCATACAAGGTGGAGAAGAGATGGTCCTGTGAGAGAACCATCTTTTAATTTTATTACCCCCTCCCTGCCATTATGGTGTAAACAGACTTTCTCTAGTGTATGCAGGTGTCACACTGAATCTGGGAAGAAAAGTTTGTTTACATTTCCCCATTGCTGAAAAATGGGAGTTTTAAGTTAAATGATAGCCTATTTGACTTTGTTGATAGCTATCTGAGACTGCCAGTGTGTGTCTGTCTCCAGAAGAAGAGTTTATGGGATGTTACCTACAACAACTTATTTTAGTGGCATTCTTAGCAAAATCTCAATTTTTCATGCATGTAATGTTACATATTAACAGAACAATGATGTTCAGCAGATTGAGTTTTAGAGCATGCCTTGAGGTCTCATTTGTACAAACCATATCACACCTACATAAAACTGGTGAACACAGGTACAGATGACACAGTATCATGGAGGTTGAATGAGAAGGAGACTGTCAAGATTTAGACTGGAGAGACAAGGTGAAGTGGCAATATCTTTTACACACCAACTTCTGTTGGGGAGAGAGAAAAGACAAGCAGAGCTCTGTAATAGCAGAAGCTCTCACCTACAGAAGTCAGTTCACTAAAAGAATTTGCATCTTGCCCCTCTCCCCGTTTGCACCTCTAATGTCCTGGGACTAACAGGTACAACATGGCATACATAATTTAGTTTGTTTGAGCACCAGAGAGCAGCAGTACTCAGGAGTTGCAAGAGCTGTCACACAGCATAAGCAGCAGCACAGATTTGCTGCTACTTAGCTTTTGATATGTTGTAAATAAGTGGTAAAGTGCACATGGGGAAGACAGGAATGATGGCATGGGCATCTTGTAGGACTAGCTCTTTTAATGAGAGTAAAGGTTTCTGCATTATCCAGCCACTTTGCTCATTAAAACCAACTTCAGCATTTCCCTCTGCCTCAATTAAAGGCTTTTTGAGTCCACAAAGCTTAAGAGCTAGAACCACAAAGGGACTGAAGCACTTAACTCTTGGGAGTGCAGGGCTTAGGTCATCCCTTTCTTGTCAGCATTTCCTATTGGATAGCTTAGATGGGTACCTGTAGAGCTTGCTGCTTTTGTGGATCCCATTCTTAGGCATCTAACTTCCCCATGCATTGCACAGGAGCCTGGGCACCAAGCTTGCAGCTCTGGATTTGATGCAGCAGCAAGGTACCTTAATATTAGATGTTGTAATAGTATGTCTGAGTCCTCTTGGCTGACCTAGCCCCAAGCATTTGAAAGGGAAAGTATTAACTCATACAAATACTGCAGGGAATCCCTAAGCAAACATGCACCAGGCCCTGCAAATGGTTTCAGCTCTGATCCCTTATTTCCATTAGAGCAGATTGAAGTCTGAACTGTTATACTGTTAACCTCACTACCACTGAATTCTTTGCTATCAGAAGCCATCTCTATTTGAGCTTTACAGGCTATGGGATTGACATTCACTGCTTTAATGATGCTGACCTTAATCTGTTTGTTAACCCTCATACAAGTTGCTTTCAAAGGCACAGGAGAATTTCACTAATTTATTCTTTGCTAATCTAGACCAGTGGTTTTCACACTACATACTGGGACCCAGTAGTGGGTCACAAACCCTCAGGTACTGGGTCATGGTGCCCCCTGCTGCTGCTGCCACAAGACCGGAATGCATTGCTCAAAAATGTAATTGTTGGGTTGTGGGCATAAATTATTTTTTTCAACTGGGTTCCCAAGGGGAAAGACATTAAAAAACCAGTGCTCTAGACCTCTTGTCAGTTTACACACAGCAGAGAGGTAAATACATAAATGCCTGGGTGGGCTGGCCAGCAGGCCCACCCACCCATCACAGCTGTGACAGCAGCAGGAACTTGTTGCTGTGGCAGTGGGCAGCTGCAAGCAGCAGCGCTGTGGGTGGAGGAGCAGCAACGGGCAGATGGGCCGCTGCTCCTCCACCCACAGCTCCAGCCCCATGGCAGGGGCCAGGCTGCCTCTCCCCACCCCACACTCCAGGTGTTAGGCAACTGGAACATTGGCTGGAAGCTTCCAGCCATGCCACTGGAAGCAGGACTGGCTGAGTCCAGTCTGAAGAATATGGGGCCCAGCCAGAAAGCAGGGGCTAGCTATGCCCCTGCCCAAAAGTGAAGCTCTCATTTCTCAGGAAAGTCAGTCAGAAATTCAGAATGCCAGGTTGCTAGAGTGGGCTCTCAGAGACTTCCTTAGCCTTACAAAAGAAAGAACAGAATGTTACATTGATATTAAATGCTACGTGCTTTTAAGAGACTGACAAAGTGGGATTTTCTCCCACAAAAGCTCATGCAATAAATAAATCTGTTAGTCTTCACGTGCCACAAGACTCCTTGCTTTTTTTGTCAAATAAAAACAGCTGCATTTGGTGAGGCAGTATCCTTGCTTTATGGTTTGCAGGACTAGCCTTTATGATCTAACAAGAATTCATAATGGCTTTTCATGGATATAATGAACTTTATCAAAACCGCAATCCCTTTGCAAAAGAAGTCATCACAGTTGTGATAGCAATGCTGAACGTGAGCACAAATTCACATTCCTGCTAGAGCTCAGCCAAAATTAGGTAGATGGCTATTTAAGTTACATTTAATACTTATATTTTACACAGTGCTTTTCATCAGCAGCTCATCATAGCACATCCATTTAATACTTTTCTTCATGACAGCCCTGTGAGGCAGCAAAATACTATCCTCCCTGTTTGACAGGTGGGAGCTGAGATACTGAGAAGCTAAGGGACTTGCCCAAGGTCACATGAAGTCTGACAGAGCAGGGAAATGAAGCACATCTCCAAAACCCTGATGCCCTGGACACTGAGCCATTCTCCCTTACCACTTCTGTCCATGCCACCTCACCTCCAGCATCATTCCTGTGCTTTATCTTCACTCTAGTGGTATACTCCTTGTAGTAACCCTTGGGGAGGAAGGGGTTAACACAGTGGTCAGTGAGTCGCAGGACAGCCAATAGGAATAAAGCACAGGTTTTTGAATTGGAGCAGCAGCCTTGCCTGTTCCTGTTTGGATACAGCAGAGCTCCTGGGAGGATCAGAAGGAAGCCAGGTAGAAAGGCCTGAAGAAAGATCCAGTGACATCCTTACCAAAGATAAGCTAAGTTTGTTACTGACCAGGCGTAAGTAGAACAGGGAATGTTTACTTAGATACAGTCAGGATATTTCTTTGTTTTTGGATTTCTCTGTGCTAAGCACACGTACCCTCTCCACTACTCAGTAACTACCTAAGTTAAATCTCAGAGAAGCAACTCTTGTGTTTCTTCTGTTCTTTTTAACTAAAGATTTTACCTTTTAAGTAAGCTCTGGTTCTGTGTCCTGAAGGGCAAGAGGTTTATGTGCATGTGCCTCAGACTGCACAGCCAGCTATTAAAGGAAGATTCTGTTCCAGTTCCAGCTGATATCCCAGCTGGGGTTCAGTCACTCTCCTGAGAGAGGACTAAAAGTGATTGCGCATACCTCACAGGAAGGAATTCCCAAGTGAGCCTTCCTGGGTTTCAAGAGGTTTTTGCATTTGGGTGGTGGCAGCGATACCACTCCAAGGCCAAGAATTGGTGGCCTTGGAGAATCTTAAGATGAAGCTTTAAGGCCAGTGGCTTTTAAGGCCTGTTGCAGGCCTTCACCTTCTGCACTCAGAGTGCCAGAGTGGGGAAACAGCCTTGACACTCCTCACACCCACACCAACAGCTAAGTCTGCTCTCCTTTAAATAGATTTCACACTGGCAAAGTTCTGATGACTTCAGTAGAATTACTCTGGATTCAGGTGCTTATTCAGAAAGCTGTTTTTGTCTCATGCAGGCAAGTCCCTGCATCCACAGTGAGCACCATGTAAATTAAGGGGACCCCAGCTGGTTGGACTCACTGCAGGATCAGGGCTATACACTAACAGAAATGACAAACCCATAAATCTTCAGCATAATACATTATTGCATTCTTTTAAACTGAGGCAGGTAGACAGAACTATAAACAATTGTCAGTTAACACTGCACTACCTGCTTAATTGCAGAATATTAATAGCCTCACACATCCATAGACTGTGCATGCACTTATCTATATCAGATAGATTTTATTGCAGTGCAGCTAGCCAGGAATATGCAGGAATCAATATACAGGACTAGAAAACAAAGACTTTTTTTCCCCTGTGCACACTTATGTAATGGAGCACAGCAGCACCTGATGAAGAACAGCAATAGAATTAAAAAAAAACCACAACAAAATAAATTTCGTTGTAAAAATGTAAGTTACCACAAAAGCCATAGTGCGTTTCACAGTGAAGAACCTTTTCCTGTTTCAGAGTTAGTTTTCTAATCTAGAGGCCTTTGTTATATAGAGATTTTATTCTCTTCTTGGATTTAGCTCCTCTGAGGCCGCTATTCAAAAGGCTGTAATTGCAAGGATTACTATTGTTTTATACATGTAGAACTCTAGTTCAACTCTCATTTCTCTCAGACAACATGACTATACAATTTTAAATTTAGACCAAATCATTCATCCACTTGAAAAGTCTGTCACAAAATTTGAGGCATTATTCCATTTTAAACCAAATTTGATCTTCAAGGGATGCAATTTAGACACTATTTGAAACTATGGCAGGTGAGTCTAATTGTTAGTTACAACAGAAAGGAAAAGTAGCTATGAAAGCCAGACCGGCATTTCAGAAGTGGGGAGGAGGACTGCTGAAGTCAAGCCTATTATTAAGAATGGATTATATAAAGCTCCCTTACACCCCCTACACTGTATGGTTACTGCCTTTGAACAGTTTTCTCTTCCTCAGTTACCACAGTGGGAAATGACTTGGAGTAGACATTACATGATCCATTAGTCTGAGTGAATCAGAAGGCTTTAACGTGATGGAGGGGTTTGTAGGATATAATTATTAGTGGATGGACAAGACCACGGCTTTCATCAAGTCAGAAGGTAGCTTTAAATACAGTTCTGGTTTGCAGACTTATACATCACTATGGGATATTTACAGTATTCTATTATATGTGCATCACACCAGTATGTATTTAATACACACACCACACATCTGTGTGATCAATTGAAAGACCATGTGATAAATTTGCCAAGCATGTGCAACAACAGCACTAGTTCAGGAAAAACTGACAAGTTTGAGAAAGTGCAGAGAAGAGCAACCAAAGGGATTAAAGGTCTGGAAAACAAGATCTTTGAGGAAAGATTGAAAAATTGGGTTTGTCTAATCTGGAGAAGAAAAGACAGAGCTGGGACATAACAGATGAAGTACATAAAAAGATCATTACAAGGAGGAGGGAGAAATATCACTCATTAACCTCTGAGGGTAAGACAATAAGCAACAGGTTTCAATTAAAGCAAGAGCAGTTACGCTTTTCCTACTGTTCATCCTTAACTGTCAGACTAATTAAGAACCAGAATAAATTGCCTAGGGAGGCTGTGGACTCTCCAAATATCTGTTAGCAATTATCTAGTTAATACTTAGTCATGCCCTGGGTGCAGGGGACTGGCCTAGATCTGTGGTTTTCAAACCATGGGTCATGCCAGTACTGGGTCACAGCACCCTCTGCTGTTGCCACTGAAAGATTGGCATGTATTGCTCAATAATGTAAATTGCTGGGTCATGGGCATATACAATTTTTTTCAACAGGATCCTGAGAAAAGAGTTTAAAAGCCACTGGCCTAGATGATTTCTTGATGTCTGTTCCAGTCATATGATTCTCAGCCTGCCCAATGAGCTCCCTTAGGTTTATTTTAAAATCCCATTTCCAAACTGCTGAAAAGTTTCAAATATTTGCCTTTACTTAACTCTACCACCCCCAGAAGAAATCCGCTCCCCAGTGTGGGGTTTCCTCCATAAAATAGTTGCCCCAGGTGGGTGCAAGCTGCAGTCCCAGAAATAACCCTTTGCCATATATTATCAGTGTTATCTCTGGCTCTTGCAAGGTGAGAAATTGGAGCATTATACCAAGTGTACAAGTTCCTTTTGGCTATGTCTACATCAGCCACAGGAAATTCGGACTTCTTAGTCCAAACTAAGAAGTTCGGGGTTAGATCGAACTAACTGCAAGCCTAGTTAGTCTGAACTGAGTGTTCTAGTTCAAACCAATGCTTAGTTCAAACTATAACACGCAATTAGTTTAAACTAACCAGCTTAGTTTGAACTTCTTTAGTTCAAACTCAGCATTAGTCCAGGTCTTGGCTGAACATGGTTTGAACTAAGGCAGTTAGTCTAGACCAGGTGTGGCCAAACTGCGGCTCAGGAGCCACATGGGGCTCGTGCATGAAAAATTGTGGCTCCTGGAAGAATGTCAGCAAATCAGTTTAGGAAAGCAGCCCCAGCCTAGGAGTTCAGGACGGGGTTGGGGATGGCAGGGAGAAGTACAGCATGGTCAGGTTTTAAAAAACAAAACAAAACAAAAAACACCTCACCACTAGCCTGTGGTCTTCTATATCAAGCAGCAGTTAAGTTTTTACTGTATAGGCCTAATTTTCATGGTAACCTTCATTATTATAATCTGACATTATTTGGATTGATATTTGTCCTTTTTATGATAAAATTAAAGTGTTCAATGAATTTAAAACTTAGTAATTTTGGAGTAGGTAAAAGTAGATGGCTATAGGCCTCAGTGAGGCTCTTGAAGGTTTAATAATCAACTTGTGTGGCTCTTGAGTGCCATATGTTTGGCCACCCCTGGTCTAGACTAACCCTTGGTACTAACTAGTTCGAACTAAGCTTTCCTTAGTTTGAACTAAGGAATTTCTTAGTTTCAACTAGGAAAAGCCTAGTGTGGCCATGGGCAGGAGCATTACTGGGGGCAGCAGAGCTCATAACCCAGCCCCCCTACGGCCCTGATCCTGCTGCAAGGCCCAATCCAGCCACTGCCACTTCTGATAGCAGCAGGAGCCAGCTCCAGCTTCAAACTTCTTGCAGGAGGCTTGAAGCTGGAGCTAGTTTCTGCCATTACTCGTAAGCGGCAGAAACCATCTCCAACCCTCTTGCTGTAAGTGGCCCGGAGCTATGTTGGGCCACTTCCTCTGCACTGCCACACTGCTGGCCCCAGCGCAGTGACACCCCCCCTGGCCATGGGCTAAATTAAGCCAGACTAAGTCTCCTTAGTCTGGAGTAATTTGCCAATGTAGACATAGCCTTTGAGACTGAAATCTCTGGACATTAAGACATTTTAAAGTAGTAGAAAAATACAATTTTAAGTGCATTTACAGTTCCTTCAGAGCCCAGCACAGTTAGGCTTGAGGTGCTCAACCCTGAACTCATTGAGGACAATGGGTGCTTTGACACCACCTTTAATTGATGCAGGTGTCAAGGCTGTTTCCCCATTCGGGCACTCTGAGTGCAGAAGGTGGGGGCCTGCAACAGGCCTTAAAAGTCACTGGCCTTAAAGCCTGGTCTTAAGATTCTCCAAGGCCTCCCCTTCCTGGCCTTGGAGTGGTATCGCTGCCACTACCCAAATGCAAAAACTTTTTGAAACCCAGGAAGGTGCACTTGGGAATTCCTTCCTGTGAGGTATGCTCAATCACTTTTAGTCCTCTCTCAGGAGAGTGGCTGAACCCCAGCTGGGATATCAGCTGGAACTGAAACAGAATCCCCCTTTAGTAGTTGGCTGTGCAGTCTGAGGCACCTGCACACAAACCTCTTGCCTTTCAGGACATAGAACCAGAACTTACTTAAAAGGTAAAATCTTTAATTAAAAACAAACAGATAAGAACAGAGATTTGCTTCTCTGGGATTTAATTTAGGTAGTTACAGGGTAGTGGGAAGGGGTACATGTGCTCAGCACAGAGAAATCCAAAAACAAACCAAAAAACAAAGAAAATACCCTGACTGTGTCAAAGTAAATGTTCCCTGTTCTACTCACACCTGGTCAGTAACAAACTTAACTTATCTTTGGTAAGGATGTCGCTGGATCCTTCCTCAGGCCCCTCTAGCCTCCTTCTGATCCTCCCAGGAGCTCTGCTGGCTCTAAACAGGAGCAGGCAAGGCTGCTGCTCCAATTCAAAAACCTGTTCTTTATTCCTATTGGCTGTCCTGGGACTCACTGACCAGAGTGTTAACCCCTTCCTCCCAAAGGATTACTACAGCAGGATTTGGTTCATAGTAATTAAAGGTCAGAATTTCAAAGGTATTTAAGTGCCTAAAGA
This sequence comes from Podocnemis expansa, assembly GCA_007922195.1. Taxonomy (NCBI): domain Eukaryota; kingdom Metazoa; phylum Chordata; order Testudines; family Podocnemididae; genus Podocnemis; species Podocnemis expansa. Next base: position 35,557,425 of record ML681994.1, read on the forward strand.
TTCCAACAGGCAACTGGTGGAGTTTTCAAAAGCACCCAAGCACACGTCTAATAATTTGATATTCAAATTTTGAATATATGGTCCTAAGGAATTTAACTTTGTCAGTGAAATACAAAACATAGTCCCATTTAAATGCTTAAAACACCATTAACAAAACATTGCCCTTTGTCTAAATGGGTGCCTAAAGTTAGATTCCTAAATCCATATTAAGTCAACTAATTAATTGGCCTTATTTTTTAAAAAGCAGAATACCTAAGCAGCTTTTAACTGGAGCCCATTGAAGATTTTAAGAAGTTAGCTCAGTTGTCTAAATATGGCTTTAGGCACTCATCTAGAAACATCTTGGCCACAAACCCAATAAATATATATACACAAAGTTGTATGCTTCATAGTATATACACACACCAGTTCACAAGTAAGTTATAAAATAACTCACCAGGTCAAGCGTAACGTAAGTGACTGATTTTCAGGTCATTTTTGTCCACATTCAAAATGATAGCATTGAAGACGTGAGTAGTAAAAAAAGTTGGTTGCCCACATTCAAGGGAGACAAATGCATGGACTGTTGAGTTCAAGTGATTTTAGTAGCTTTTACATGGTTTAGACCAAGCTGGTCCAACCTGAAACCCACAGGCCAAACTCCAGCCTGCCAATGGCTTTCATCCAGCTCACTGAGTGCTACCTCAGGAACCTGGGAGCTGGGGCCATTTTAAATTTCCTGCCCTGCACACAGCTGCAGGGAGGGAGAGGTGGTCTGGCCAGAGACCTATTCAGGGGCTGGATTCAGTCCCTTTCAAGTGAGGACAGTGGCCGGTGACAGGATTGCAGGACCAGGGCAGGGGTGAGGGAGGCCCTGCAGCAAGGCCAGAGAAAGGAAGCCTGAAGGGAATGGGGAGGAGGCAAGAGGGAGGTCTGGGGAGAAGAGCTGCATGGGGAAAGGGGGGGAGAAGAGTTGCACAGGTAAACTGAAATGGTGGTGGGGAGAGGAACAGACCCCATGGGCAAGGGAAAGGAGGGAATAAAGCAGCCAGTCAGCATCATGAGCCTGCCCAGTGTGGTATTGCACCCTAGGAGGCCAGGAAAGGAAATCAGGGAGCCTGAGTGGCATGGAGAAGCAGGAAGAGGTTGAGAAGCATGGAAGTAGTGGGGGGTCCCAGCACCTGGCCACACTTTTTCCTTGCTACCCTTCCCCTGGCACACTCTCTTGCCAACTCTCTCTTCCCCTAACCCTGACACACTCTCCTGCCATCTTTCCACTGGCCTCCACCCACACTTCCTTGCAACCCCTCCCGTGCCCTCCCAGTTCCCTTCACAGCTCTCCCTTTGCCCTGCCATACTCTCTCACCAGGCCTCCCTACCTTCCCTCCTCTGCCATGCTCCATTGCCAGCTCTCCTTGCCTCCCTAACATCCCTCCCTTCCCCTGCCATTTTTCCCCTTGCCACACTACATAGCCATCCTTGCCCTCCCTTAATCTGCCCCACCATGCTTTCCTCTACCACCCCACACCACCATCCCCTCCCATGCCCTTTCTTGCTCTGCAACACTGTCCTGCTGTATGTCAGGTCTGGAAAAAATAGATAAGCTTTTTTCAAGTTTTCACAAGATGTGTTAATTAAGAAGTGAAAATTTGTTGTGTATGGTTGTGAAAATGACAAATACAAAGGCTGCTGTGGCAAGGAGGAATATTATTTGAGAACTGTGTTTAAGTACAAAATGTAAGTGTAACCCTTCTGCCATGGCAGCCTGGCAGGCCAAGGGCCGGGTTCTATATCTAGGGGTTTCCCAATAACTCAAACACCACCAACTAGCTCGAGCCCCCACCCAGATTTCTGGGAATCCTGCACTGTTCCCTGGGCACCCCAATGGGGTAAGGCTTTGCCACTCGCAAGCACAAAATTGAGTATAGTAAACAAAACTTTTAGTAGTAGTAAAGCAGAATGCAAAAGGCCAAATACAGAGACCAGCACTAATCTAGAAAAATTAGCATAGAGCAAAGTTCCCAACAACCCACACCACATAATAGAACATACAAACTTAATGGCAAAACTGGCACTGATCTGGAGAATCAGTGCTAACTAGGCTCCCAACCAACCCTAGGGTATGTAGGGAGTGTCTTTCATGCCAGCTGTCTGCTGACACCATCTACTGGTCACTCACTCCATCCTCTAGAACTATTTCTTGGCTCTGCCTGCTGTCTGCTGAATCCACGTTCTGGTCACTCATGCCACCCAACTTGCTGCTGGCCGCTCTCACCATCTGCTGGCTCCCCCCACTCTCTGCCAGCTCCACCCACAGGTCACTCACACTGCCCAGCTTGCTGCTGGCCACTCTCACCATCCACTGGCTCTGCCCGCTATCCACTGGCTGCACCATCCGGTCACTCATGTTACCCAGCTCACCACTGGCCACTCTCACCATCCACCAGCTGGTCATCTCATCACTGCTCCTCTTCAGCTCAGAGAGAGAAGGACTCACTTCCTCCAGTGAGCTCAATGATTTCAGCTCTCTTAGTCTTTAAGTAGCTGCTAATAGCTACTTCCATAACAAAAGAACAAGAGAAGGAATAGGGGAGAAGGCAAACTGCCTCAAGCATTGCTTCAGAAGAAACAATGCAACTCCCCCCCCCTTCCAGGCTGAAACCTGCAGTCGCCTTTCCTACAAGCCTCTTTTTAACTAGGGGTAGTTTTTACCCCTTAACTAACCCAGACAGATTTGAAACAGACAGAGAGTAGCAGTTCACACAAAGACAGTATTTCATATTTCCCCTTAGCAGAATTAGATATTGATAGATTTGTAAGCAGACTAACCCCAAATACCATTATCCACTATGCACTGCACCCAGTATGCTTATCAGCTAATTATACCCTTTTGTGTTCATGCAGATTCGAAGCCACCCTCAGATGCTGTTAGGCACAGCTTCTAAGCCTACCTTGCATAAATTTCTGCTTTTAGAGAATTGAATTCAGTTTGTAAACTGATGTTTATTTTTTGGCTGTTTAAATTTTATTAAGAGAAAGATCAATTTTTACTATGCCTTATTTAAGGTTTGCTCACTATCCCCCATGTGAAAAAAATTGCAATATGGCCCCCTTACCCAAGAAGATTGCACACCCCTGCTTTAGACCCACACATAATTAAGGGGGGGGAGGAGAAAAATTAGATGAAAAGGAAAACTTGATGCATTAAAATAAGAAGGTATGCAGGAAGGGCAAGATGAGATTATTTTACATAAAAAGGCCAACCCATTTCATGCAATGGGCCTTTGTATCGGTCATCTCCAGTACCATTTATTAAAGTGAAATTTGCATTACAAAATAAAACACAGTCTTCAAACTTCATATACTATATATTTCCAGCCAAATATGCTCTTATTAGGCCTGGCAACCTCCAGTTAGCAGTTTATGTGCTAGTTACTGGTATTAAAAGAGGGCTTGCCACAATTATGGGACCACAGCCAAAATTTCCCTACAGCCTGTCCTACACCAACAGCATTGGTGCAAGGGGTCTCAAACATCTCTGCAGCAGCTCCTAGTACAATGGGCATTCTGGGGGTAGGCTGAAGAAAGGAGGACCTGGACCCATTCCCCTGGTGATTCCCTACTAGTCTAACAGGAGATACAAGCAGCAAGAACAAACCTTAAAAAACAAACAAAAAAAAAAGCTCTGTTAGCTACCCCGCATATACTATGGAATGAATCCCCCCCCCCACCAGTTTGAGAATCTGGAGCCAAGAGGACCTAGATGCTCAAAGATATTTTAGCTCCCAGCATCAATTGATTTCAAAGTTGAAAGGGGTCAGCCCAGACCCTCAAAGATAGCTAGGCCTCCTGACACAGACACTATGACAAGTCTGGTGGGATTTTTTTTTTAACCTTAACATTACAAAACCCATTAGCTTAGGCTACCCTTTTCCCTCTGCATTATTTTTTTCTTGCCTCCTGAGACTCCTGTGAAGTGAGGGGCCATCATGAGTGATCTTTACTATAATCCTGTGGCTCTTCCATGTAAAGCTCAAGTCTCTACACTACTAAACCCTCCTACAACAGCATAGTCCCACTGAAAGCAATAGTACTGCACTACATAAACTTGGTATACTGGCATGAGAATCAGGTCCCTAACAATTTTCACCAAGGAACCCCAAAGCAAGGAATGACAAAGCCTCATCCCACTCCTGTCCAGCATTTTGTCTATACAGACTCCAAGCCCCTCAATCATTAAACACATCGGTACAGTATTTGCATTTGTTCTTCCCATCATCTTACTGACCTATACACCTCATTGCTTACAGTTTGTGGGGCAGCTGTTGTTACTTTTCCACCTCAGCAGTGCATACTCACTCACTTTGACCATCTCCTTAGCACAAGTTTAATAAATCCACCACTATCTACAGCACTTCCTTTCTGTGCCTTCTTCTAGCCTGTGTGCTAATGGATTATTAGCTCTTTAATCTTCCTCCTGCATCTTCAAATATGCTAATTAAGCACAGTCACGCCCACCACAGGGGAATTAACTGGTGTTTATGGAATGAGCGTGCCAGCTCAGATGTTGGTTCCTAGTACTCTTTCATGCAAGGTCTGATTGGTTTTCATCAGTCTATCCTCAGCTGCCAAAATGTGAATTTAAGAGCCTAATTTAAGCCATTCAGGTTTGAAAATGTTGGCCCTTAGGTTGTAGGTGCTCTAAGATGCAAGCTGAATCTGTGTAGGTATTGATTTCTTGAGACAGCATATTAATAGTACAAAATTGGTAAGTAAGTTTTAATATGTGAATATCTTGTATGGGCAAAGTAGAACAAAAGTAGGCACAATGTGGATTACTGTCTGCTTTCTCTATGGCTATGCTCACACACAGAGGGCTTGTTTCGAAATAAGACATTTCGAAACAAGCTGTTTTGAAATAACTCTTTATTTCAAAACACCTTATTTTGAAAGACAAAAACAGTGTCTTCAAAATAAGGGTGCGAAATAGCATGTCCACTGTGGACATGCTATTTTGCTTGGGGAGGGGACTGCAGGCACCAGGGGGGTGAAGCCGAGCCACGCGCCTCACCCCGCGGGTGTCTGCAGGGGGCTGCAGGCACCCGCCAGGTGAAGTGGAGCAGTGCACCTCACCCCGCGGGCTTTAAATCCCGGGCTGCCCAGAAAGGGTGCCCCACTTAGGCCCCCACTGCAAGGGCCGGAGTGAGTGCGGCCCCGGGATTCCCCAGCGCAGCCGCTCCTGCTGAAGGTGGGGCTGGGGATTCCCCGGGTATCCCCACCCCGCCTCCGACAGGAGTGGGGCACCAGGGAATCCCGGGGCCGTGCTCACCCCGGCCCTTGCAGCAGGGGGGTGCCGAGTGGGGTGCCCCCGACTCTGCCGCAGCATTTCCAGGCAGCCTGGGGTTTAAAGCCCGTGGGGTGAGGCGCGGCTCGGCTTCACCCCGCAGGTGTCTGCAGTCCCCTGCAGACACCCGTGGGGTGAGGCGCATGGTTGCTCTTCACCCTGTGGGTGCCTGCAGCCCGCCTCTGCCGGCCAGAGGATACCCCTCAGCACCCTGGCCAGGGTGCTGAGTGTTCCCTGCCCAGGGTGCTGAGGGGGTAGCCCTTCCTCCCAGGGTGCTTAGCACCCTGGGAGGAAGATCACATTTTGTTTCGGAACACTTTGTTCCAAAACAACATGTCTGCACAGGGCTGTTTCGAAATGAGCTGTTTTGAAACAACCTTGTTTTGCAGGGAAACCAGGTTTAAGCTGTTCCGAAAGAATGGTGGCCATTTCGAAAAAAGCGATTTGCTTGTTTCGAAATGGCCGTGTGTCATGTGGCCATGGCATTTCTTAGTTCGAAACAACCTCGTTGTTTCGAAATAAGAATGCTGTGTGAACACACCCTATGGCTGCTGCTGCACGCTGCTTCCACCTCCAGGAGCCAGTGGAAACCCGTGTAGGAGCATGCTAATAAGCAAACCCAAAGATTTAGAGGTAGAAATAGAAGGGAAGGGGTCACAACCTCCATGCTGTCCAGCCCCTGCCGAGGGGTGGATATGATGGGAATGAAGAGAACAGCCTAATGCAACATGGCTCCCTCAGGTGTCCTGCTGCCACTTGCAATTAGCATGGAGTATCCTGGATCCACACAAGTGCTCTCTGCTTTTTTTGCAGAACCTGGGATCTGCAACATTTGCAGCCTGTGCTCCTACCACACTCTTCCCCTGTAAAGAGAGGATTCAAAAGAAAATCTGTTGGATATAATTGTCAGCCAAAACATTTTCCTTTCATGGGCTTGTTCCCCTGGTGGTGACATCTTTCCCAGTGTGAACTGCCAGTTTCAGCGCCAATGTTCTAAAGACAACAGTGCTTACTCTGGTAACCAGGAATTTCACTGTAGTCCGGATTAATAAAAATTGACATCTGCATAACAAAAATCCAACTCTTAGTGCCACCAGTCCCCTAGCATGTGATACATCTGTATGCTGCTATAATTGGATCTTTAAAATGATCACAGGGCAGTGGTTATAAATACCAAATTTTGTTAAGCCTCCTGCTCTAAAGGCTTCTCTGTGCTAGCTATTCTGACTCTGATCATATTTGGGTTTATATCAGAATTCAGGCTACTAAGGCTCAGCATTGCTCTGTAATCTCTTGGTTATTAATTCATGATGGCAGATGAGACAGCTGGTAAAAGTCCAATAAATGTATTGAGTCAAGTTAAAATAGTGTATTATTGATTTGCCCCTAGGGTTGTACTAAAAATAAAAAGGACGCAGGGGAAAAGATAACCAAACAATCCAGGATTTATCTGACTCCTATGGGCTGGTGTCATGTTCCCACAGGGTTTCTGTGGGACAGTAGCTGTCACATCACTGCATGGTACAAGTTGGTATGTCACTGGAAGTCAGAGCTGGGTGACTGGCAGAAATGTATATCACAGTACCTTACAAAGAGAAAAACTATACAGTTTTTAAGTGATAATGTGCTGAATGTTCCTCTGGGACTGCATCGTAGGGGCATTCAGAACCTATTAATAAAATTGCTGTGCAAGAACCTTACTTAATCTGTGCACATGACTTTTAAAGGTTAGTTTGCTAAGCCACTCTGCCTAGTCTTTTTATTTTTGACAGGTCTCAAGGATTTAAAAATCTTAACTACAATTCAAGGGACCATCCTCTGGAAGAAGTGCCTAAAAAGACACAAAGAGAAACTATTAGAAGACATGGAGTTCTTTATTTTTGGTTTCTAATTTTTGGTATGTGGATGTATCTAGAAAGTTTACAAGGGAATGTGAGTGTCCATTTCACACTGCTGTGGCTCCCTGATTAGACAACAAGCTGATGAGAGAAGGTCTGGTTTTCTTTTGCAATCTGACTCCAGTGTGCAATTCAGGCAGTGACAGTGTAACTCTCTAGCTAGCTGATAATTCCTCCACAAAGGAGATCCAATTCCCACTGTATGCCAGCTATCCCATGTTCATTGTGACAGAGGGAATCCTTCAGCAGCAGGAAAGAGTATTTTATAAGAAGTGGAGCAGAGCACAGCTCCAGGACCATAGTCAGATGTTAAGTTAAATTGTGCTAGATGTTGTACGTGCACTTACTAAAAGATTGTCCATTCTCTGGAGCGTTTGCAATCCAAGTCCCTAATCCTGAAAGAACATGTTTAACTGTTTGTATGCATAACTGTGTGCAAATTAATAATTCTATTGAAAAAGAGATTGCAGGACTGAGGTCTAACTTATAACAAGATACTGCAAAAGAGGAAGAAGGAGGTAGGATAAGAGGAGAGAGTTAGAAACAGAAAGGGACATAGATACTTGCAGTTAGAGGATTTCAAGTCAAAAATACTTTTTGTTCATTCCTTATTTCTATTTCCTGCTGTCCTTGGCCCTGCCTCTCTTACAGCATCAAGGTTACACTGTCGTCATTTCATCGATTTGCTGGACAGTATCCACCACTGTTCTGTCAGGTTCTATACTAACTTTCTCCGCTCTGTCCTGCAGCTCTTCATTTTGCTTCTGATGTTTTAGTTGCTCTTTTCCTCAGCATCATTCATTTCTCTCCTGATATTTTTATCTTTCTCCACATCCTGTCATTAAGTGATTTCTTGAAGCTGCACGGAATGTCCCTGTTATTTTCTTTCGCCCTGTAAACACTCAGATTTGCCCATTGTGTTAGCTAAGATAACTCCATAACTATTTGATGTTCACAATAACTAAAATAAAACACTGCTAATGGACAGTATTTGTGTATACCACTGCCTTGAAAACAGTACAAAAGTACCAGTGTTGAGGGAGGCAGCATGGGCTAAAGAAGAAGGAATTAGACTGGGAGACAGGATATGAGTTTTATTCTCCTTGTGTGACCTTGGGTAACCACCTCATGCTCTAGTTTCACCATCTGTGAGCAGGGCTAATATGAAGTGCTTTGAGACCTACTGATGAAAAGAGCTATTATGGGAGAGAGGTATTTATTATTCTTTCAGTAGAAATGCACTAGTGTGCGCGTGCGCACGCACGCACGCACGCACGCACACACACAGCCCCACCAACTCACCCACCCCCAGATGTGGCCAAACTATGACTCATGAGCCACATGCAGATCTTTTACAGTTAAAATGTGGTTTGCAAAGCCACCTGTGGGCCCTCCCCCACTTTTTCCACTTCTCAGACTGGAATGGGGGATCGTGTAGCTTCTGCAGCAGGGTGGTGGGGCTAGAAGATTCTGTTCAGTGGGGATGGGAGTCTCAAAGGGTCTGTAAGTTTGGCCACCCCTGATATATATAATTAGCTAAGTGTACATGTCTAGACAGCCCCTGCATGCTCCTTTATAGCCCATTGTGGCACTGTGGGTATGACCTGCTTTAATGTTTTTCCCTTTGCAGCAAGTTCCAGAGGGAGTAGCCGTATTAGTCTAGTTCAGCAAAACAAACAAGAAGTCCTGTGACACTTTTAAAGACGAAAACATTTATTTATTGCACATGCTTTCGTGAGCACAATCCCACTTCATCAGATGCATGAAATGCAAACTGTAGTATGTTAGGTGTGTATCTATGCATACAAAGAAAGGTGGGTCACAAGGTCAATTCAAAGAGTTCCAGAGAGGTAGACTGTTAGCCTATCTCAGCAAAGCAAACAAGTTATTTGGATTCAAACAGTGTGGAAGAGGGCCCAACCGCAATAGCTGAGAAGGTGAGCATGTTAACAGAAGGGCCAGTGGTGCTCTGGTTGGCACACAGCGGCCACTGCCTGTTCCACCCATTTTTCCCATTGGCCAGGGGTGCCCTGCTGAAGCATGGTGGCTGGCTTCCTGCAGCACCCATGGGGCATGGCTGGAGCATGGAAGCCCCTTGTCCCAGAGCCAGGGCCCAGTGCCATCCAACTGTCCGCTTTGGTCTTCTCCTCTTCCCCACCCACCCCCCATGCAACCAAAGTTAAAAAAAGGGGGGGGGAACCAAAACCAAACACAAACAATGTAAAAATTCTTCCTCCCAGCCCCCGTTCCCACCATTCCCTCCACAATACCAAAAAAGGCAGTAAAAAATTGAAAAAACCAAAAACACTGCAAAAACTCCCCCTCCCAGTACACACTCCCCACTCCCCCAGTATGTTTTTTTTAAAAGTGCAAAACAAAAAGGTGAAAAAACAAAAATAGTGCAAGGAACTTTCTCAACCCCATCCATTTTCCCCAAAACTCTCCCTCCACCAGGTGATCATAGCAGTGGCTGCTCCCCTGCTCCAAGGCTGGACCTTTTCATTGCCTCTGGCCTGCCATACTACTCTCAGGCAGAAAAGTTTGCCCACCCCTGTTCTAGAGTCTGAGAGGAAGCCACTGACCCCTACAGCCTGCATGGTTTGTACTGTCCTCTCTCCTGCTCCACTTCTTGTTCACATAGGCCAGCTCCTGGGCAGAGTAGGTCTGGGCCTCCTTTATTTTACACCCCAGGCTGTCTCAGATGCAGAGCCAGCCTGTCCCGTAAGTGGTAGCACATCACTTCATGCTAAGTATTATTTTTACCCCTCAGGTAAATTAGGAACATATCATTCCATTGATTTTAATGCAGAACTCAGTGAAGTCACTAGGACACTATTGTGCTAAGACTGCAAGAGGTATTGCTGATGATCTGATTTATAAAGGGATGCTGTTGGGTCAAAAATCAATCAGGACTGAATAGTTGTTGTTTTTACTGGGTGAAAAAAGCCAGACTCAGCAAAAAAAACCTCTCTCTACTGCAGCAGTAGATTTTTGGATAACTTAATCCTCTACTTCCTAGGAAACGTGTGGCTGCCAGCTCACTGCTTAAAATCACCTTTTATCTCATTCACTTAAACTTCATGGTTGTTTGAGCCTTAAATCTTAGTCAGTGCAATGTCATGGATTTAATTTTAGTATAAAGCTTAGGCCAGATTGTATTGACCTTCACCTTCAGCTATAACTGAAGTAAAGGCACGGGGTGCCCCCGCTCTCCCAAGCACCAGCCACAGTGACCATTTGTGTAGCTGGGACACAAAGACTGTGCCTGGTGAGCTGTGAAAGCAGTGTCAGCCTCCAGGGCCAACAGGGGGCGGGGTGAGTGCAGGAGGGCCATTTGGCTTGGACCTCAAACCTAAAGGGGGACTGAAATTTAGATGCTGACTGATACATTATTTTGCTTTCATCTGTTGTCATTTTTTATTATGGCTACGGTTCTCAAAAGCTGGAAGTGGCCTGGGCCTCTTTGGACCTCTCAGAGGGCCTGCCAGCCCCTCCAAGAAACAGAAAGCAAGGCCGCCATCTAAACTCCACCCCTAATGTCAGGGTAGCTGGAAGCTTCTGCTAATACAATCTGTAGCAAAATAAATAATAAAGAACTTCTGGACCTGATTCTCCTTTCTCCTCCACTAATGTTAAACAGGGATAATTCCACTCTATTCCAGCATGTTGCACCAGCATCAACCTAATGTGTAAGTGAAATCAGAATCAGGCCCACTTTTTAAACTGCCTGTCAGCAGACTCAAGAAAGCAGCACTGAATCTATTCATATTTTGGTTTCTTAGCAACCATAAAGACTAGAAGCAGGGTTTTTGTTGTTTTTTTTTTTTAATGAAAGCTTAAATTTTGCAAAAACTGATGGCACCACCAGAGAAGTGCTAGAATGGCATATCAGCATGCAACTGTCTCTTGTATAGAAATAGTGACAAACCTGCCAGTAGGTCACAAGAATGTACTTGAGGAAGAGAAAAGGTAGCATTTTGGATGGTCAGCTGACTGAAGAGCTTAAAAAATAACAGTAATTAATCATGATGCCACAGATGCTGTAAAAAGAAATCAAGTAAGGGTGTTATTAGTGCACTCAGAGTCTCCTTTGTTAAACATGCCTAAATAGAGGTTGTTGGGTTTTTTTAAAAGGATCCTGGACCTGAATTTCAAATCAGCCCATTGTTTTAATGTTTGGAGATCAACTATCTTTCTCAGCAGGCTGCCAAAAGTCATAAAATTAAGTAGGAATACTGAGTCTGAAGTAATTTTCTCAAATTAGTTTCATCTGGAATAAGGCCAAGGAAAACAGTTGCTGGAGACATTGGAAATCACGCTTCAAAAATGGTATGAGTGAGAAGCTGGAAAATAATTGTTCAAAAGCTGTGTGAATTAGCACGAACATCTGACAAGTGAATGAAAGGTATGTTCTGAAGAAGGTATTATTAACAGTCAAAACAGCTTGAGCTAAAACAAGCCATTCCAGAAGGCATAATTTCACACATTTCTCAAGTGTCCATCATTGGAGCTGCTCTGTCATTTGTTGACATCTTAGAAAATTAAGAAAGACATTGGATTCCCTCTAAGCACAAGCATTGCCTTCCCTTAGCTATGACACTTCTGGCCATGAGTCTAACCTCACTTATACTGGTTAAACTAAAGTAATTCCACTGATGTCAATGAAGTTACACTAAAACACATATGACAAATGAAGGATGTGACCCAATGCATGCTCATATGGTGGGACCATATGGCATTCATGTTCACCCTTACAGTGTAACTATATAATACAAAGTATGTCACATATGGTATAATACAAAGTATGTCACTGAACTCTGTAGAAGAGCTGTTCCTAGGGTTGCTCTGGGTCTGGGGGTGTTTCCTGGGAGTTGCTGTGTTGCATAATCCCATGACTGGTTGGCCAGAAACACTCACTGGTTAAGATGGGAGTTGCTTGCTTACAGGACTCAGGAGTCGGGGGGTTCACACAGCAGGGACAAGTGCAAGATGGGTCCAGGAGTGATGGATAAAGGTGACACAGCCATACATCAGTCTATACTGTGGACGGCAACATAACAGCCCTGATCCCATTAAAAACAATACAGATAGTTACCTCAGTGGGCACTAGATCAGGCCTTAAATACAGAAGAAATCAAGTATATTTATTTAGATGGATAAACAAAGTCATCTGTACATATGCTTCAGGTGCTTTTGCTATTCTGTGACCACACTGTTCCTAAACAAAATATTTCAAGTGCAGCAGCAGGCTACTTTTTTCACCAATTCAAAGAGAAATTGGGAGAGACTACAAAGACTTTTTCTCTCTCTTGTGCACCAAAGAGAAGCTAGCTACACTAACAGTCTTCAGGCACCTTGAGTCCAAGTACTGCTCCAGGTTACAACGGCAAGAAGTGCTAACTACCAGAAATGGGGAGGGGTGCACTTTGGGTACTAGCCCGCAGACCTGAGGGAGTGAGAGGAGATTCTCGTGCACTCTTTGAAGGTGGACAGGAGTTGCTGGTGCAGAATATGCCCTCCCAATTCTCCAGAAGGAATTCTGGGTTAGCCAAAGTTCCTCATGCAGCACAGCTTGCCATAAATCTTCCTTGGTTTGCAGCCATAATCTGCACGGCAGTAGTAACATTCTATTTGCTGCCATAATCTGCACGTGTGCAAGTTGAATTTTAAAGTTCCCTGCTCATTTAGCTCATCCCAATAATATGAAATATCATTACATGAAGTTCAGGCTCAGATGTAGATGAGAAAGTTGGAAATTTGAATGAGAATTACTGTTCTCTTAGGGTACATCTACACTTGCAAGTTAGATTGAATTAAGAATGCTTAGTTTGAATTAAGGATCTGTCTACACCAGAGTTTCCCAACCAATGTGCTGTCAGGCCTGAGCAGGTGTGCCATGGAATTTTTTGAAAAACTACTTGAAGAGTTCTGGATTAGTTTATGAATATCCATGAGTTCATTTGGAGAAAATGGGTGTGTTCACACAGCAGTCTTATTTCAAAACAACAGAGGTTGTTTCGAAATAAGAAAGGCCATGTTCACACAACAGTGTTGTTTTGAAACAACTTAAACCCCAAGTGGGGACGAAACAACATTGTTTCGAAACGATTGTTTCAAAACAATGCCGTCTGAACATGTTTCAAAACAACAGTGACTCGTTTAGAAATAACTGTTGTCTGAACATGCTATTTCGATTCCTGCTTTTTTCCTTAATTCGAATTAACAAACTGTTAATTCGAATTAACTTATTTCAAAATAAGGCATTATTTCGATACAACTTGTATTGAAACAACTTGTATCGAAATAACCTCCTGTGTGTGAACAGAGCCAATATGATGTCATGGCTCAACAAATTAAAGGTACCAAGGTGCGCCACAGCAGAGAACAAGTTGGGAACCACTGGTCTACACTAGGCTTTCGTCAGTTTGAATTAAGGAACTCCTTAATTTGAACTAGTGAAAGCTTAGTTCAAATTAGTAAAAGCCTGCCGGTTAGTTTGAACTACACCCTTAGTTTGAATTTAATAAATTCCAATTAAGGGCAGTTAGTTTGAATTAACAACATGGACTGTTTCAACTTAACATGAAGTTGAATTAGTCCACTTTGTTAATTCAAACAACTAAGTCTGAGTTTAGTTCAAACTGAACTCAAACTTATTAGTTCGAATTAACAAATTTGAAGTAACTTTTTTCCTAGTGTAGACATAGCCTTAGTGTCTTCTTTAGCATGCCCCTTGAGTATGATACAGATGAATTCTGGACTTTCAGTTAGCTTGGCCAGTCATTGTAAATCATAAATTAGAGATGGAACAAACTATCATATCAAAGCTTGTCCATCCACCTGCAAACATAGCGTACATATTCCATAGACTGAGTACATATGGTGATTTTAGTTGTTTGCAGGGGGGAATGCACTGGAAAACCATTCCAGGGCCCACAAATTCTGGACCAAAGTTCTGAGGCCCCTAAAAATAGAATAATGGGGAGGAATGCACCTTTCTGGTGTGTTCCCTCTTACTTATGCATGCGTTGGGCGCCCTGCCCTGGAGCTGCAGTCAGACTAGGGAGGGGAGTTTTCAGGTCTCCCACCCTGAGCATGCTCCATGGCTAGGGAGCAACTAGTGGGGACTCCCCTGCAGCTCTGGCCAGGTAGGGAAGGGACCCTGTGGGTCTCTGAGCTGGCGGGGTTCAGGAAAAGTGTAGGAGGTGGTCAGAGAGCCCAGAGCCAGCGGGGGGTCAGGGAAGGGGCAGGAGAGAGCTGGGGAACTGGCCAAGGAAGGGACAGGGGTCAGAAGCCAGCAGCATGGATGGGAAGTGGTGGGAAGGGATAGGGGAACCCTGGTCCAGGGAGCGTGGGCAGTGTTGGATGATATAGCACTGAGTGGTGAAAACCTGGCTCTCGTGCCTCTGAATTTAGTATGTGAACTCCATCACCATTGGCTGGGAGGATTTTCCAGCTATGTTTCATGCAGGACTCAATTTCTTAAGCCGCTTTTGAAAACACCTCACGCAAGACAGACTGAGGAACACTGGCTCTGAAGATTCTGGTGCACCACAGGTGCTTGGCAGTATCACTATTTAGGTGTCGTGGAGCGAAGGCACCCCCAGGATTAAGCAACAGCTAAGCAGGGGTTTTGAGGACTGACATTTTGGATCCATGGTAATTAGGCACCTCCAGCCCTTCCTGCCACCTGAGCACAGTAGAGTATCTAGAATGAGAGAGAATCAAGCCCTGTGCTTTAATAACAGACCTGAAAGGAACTCAAAGGAAACAGGAGGAAACTGGTATTTCGCAAATGGAAAAAGAGAAAATTGCAGCAGCCAGGATGATGGAGTGGGGGAATGGGGACAAGGGGACTGAAAGGGACTGTGGAGGGTGTTGGGAGGACTGAAGGAGGGTGGAGTGAAGACAAGAGAACTGGGGGGTGGTGGGTAGGATGACTGAAGTGGGGACTTGGGGCCAGGGAGTTTAGGGAATGGGGATGGGGGCTGAGGAGGACATGGGGAAAGAGGGTCTGATGTTGGCATTAGTGGGCAAGGTTTGGCTGATGTTGTGGATTTAAGGCTGTGCTTTATGTGTGAGGAAAGAGCAGGTGGGGCTCAAAAATGCCTACCTGGATTGAGGCCCACACATGCATGAAGGGGACCCGGACAATATGGGAATGGGGCCCAGAGATTAGGAGGGTTCTGGGGCCCATCAAATTATACTTTAACTACTGGTTGTTTGGTGAATAAAAGTGGTGTAAGCAAGGCCAGATTTACACCTTCTTTGCCCCTTGGGCTAGGTACAGCATCTTCAGCACCCTCCAGCCTACAGCTCACCTTCCTGCTCTGCATGGGTGGGGAGACAGGAGTGATTGGGGCTTGATGGGCTAGCCCCACAAAGAGGCAAGGATGGGAGTTGGAGAGAGGCTCAGGTGACCAGCTTGGCCAGTGGCAGGTAGGGGGAATATCTCCACCCCTGGGCTCCAGCTTCTGGCCTGGCCATGGGATGGGGCCTCAGGAGGAACAGGAGGAGCAGCAGAAGGCAGGACCAGAATACTGGCACTCATTCAGGCCCCCAAATTGGCTGGGGTCCTGGGCATGGGCCCCATTAATCTCTGCAGTAATCCATTACTGTTTAGGCACTCCTAGAATGCCAGCATCTCTCGTCACACAGCTATTGTGTCTGATTGGAAACCCAGCTCTGGATGTAAATTATATGTTAGAGTTGGGTGGGTCAGGAGAAAGCGGATGTGGGGAAGTGGTATGTATCATTTGTACCACTCTGATATTCAGTGGGTATGCAAAATGAGTAGGGGGTGTAAGACTAACGGTTGACTGGGTATCCACATGCACACTTCTTAGAGTTTGAAAAATCTCTCTGAAATGGAAGGAAATTACTTGTGCTAGTTTACAAATTAATGCTTTGTTGTACAGTATGAATCATCTGAAATGGAAAAAGAGAGAAATGACAGTTGAAGCCAGAATGAGGATGTGGTGATGAAGCTTCTGTTTCATGTTCTAGGAGTAGGATTTACTATGATGAAACCTTGCCTGATTTCCAGCCCAACAATTGTTACTTACTACAGAAAAGAAAGCAGGGTCTAAACTATAAACATTAGAACCTGATTGGCACAGCTCAAAATGCTCAGTATGGAAGAAAAACAATACCCTTCACTGGAAACTGGATGGAGGGGTTTTTCTTCTTCTTTGTCTCCTCTGTTGCCATGCACTGAGTCTTTCCATTCTACTAAGCTCTCTGCTAATACTGTTTGAAGAAACTAGTGTGGTCAGTAAAGAATACAAATACAAAGAAAAAGAATAACAAAAGTCAATGTGACAGTGAACTGAGACCAAATCCAGGCTCACTATGACCACAATGAACCAAAGCAGAGCTGACTTTGGCTATGTTGTTTGCTAGCCCTATGGGAGATGGGGAGCCTGAGATGAATGTCTCCAGATGCAAACATAGCAGATAAAATCTTTGATGACAGTTTTCTGTAAATTGATATGGAGAGAGACACACACTTTGAGTAAAAAAAATAAAACAAACATAAAAGAATATCACAGTTCATGGTTCATCTTATAGGTCTAATTTTGTACTATGATCTATTAATGGATTTCAACTACATGTTTTCTAGCTAAGCGGCACTTGATTAAGATGTTAATAAAGTACTGTATCCAGTGTTTCTTCTATTGATGGATATGGTCAAGATCCCTGAAGCTATTGTGAGTCTCCAAGACAGACATTTTTGAAAAAATGTGTGTTATAAAATCCAGATTTTAGCATTCTACACACCCATAAAATGACTGAACCTACTTCAAACTTACCAAAATGGAATTTTTCCATCGGGTTCAGTGTTCAGCTCTTCTGTGACTCATTCAGCCTTACACATCAATATGCTGTTAATCTTTTTCCTGCACAAAAACTGTGACGCTAACATCTCTATGAAGAGGGAAAATCCTTTCTGGTGCTGTAAATCCTTCCAGCCTCCACCCTGCTCCCTCCCCCCATCTAAGTCAGCAGAAAGGAATTATGGTATATGTAGATTTACTCCAGAATAGGGGCAAGATCATCTTTGGAAATGATTTATCTAGTGTAGTGGCTAGCACCTCTACTTAACATGCAGAAGGTCCTGGGTTCAATTCCCAGGGGGTTGGACTCAATGATCTCATGAGGTCCCTTCCAGCCCTATGATTTGATTGATTGATTTAGGCTTATTCTAACGTTTCCCAATCATTTGCTCTTCAGTGTCATTAGAGTTGTTTCCAGCTTGGAAAAAAACTCTTTCTCAAAAGCAATACCAGTAAGGCATTATTAGTATTTGTAGCTAGCTACTTACTTCTTTGTGATATGTCCAAAATGTGCCTCCGATTCCTGTGCTCTGGTCATTTCCTGTCTTGACAACTGCAACTTCCTCTTCAGCTCCTTGCATCTTGCCGCCAAGAGACAAAAGATCCTTATGCTGCACTTTGCAAAAGTCCCTGCCTCCAGCTAAGAGAGCAGAAACTATGAATGCATTTAGGTGTCATCCCACCATGGTTCAGACCAAGTGACACAGCTTCAGTGTCAAACAATGACACCATCTCCTCTTTGCTTTGTGTAGTTTCTCTCCTGCCGTGGTAAAAGGCTTCACTATCTACAAGCCAGTCAGCATCTGTGTGTTACGACTGACTCTGTTGGCTTCTTAGAACATAAGCATTCCCCGCATTAGCATATGTGGGTTTCCCAGTAAAGTGTTCTGGAGACCATTTCCTCAGAGGGGAAAGCTGTGCATACTTAGCTCTAGTACTATACTTAGCCTCCCTGAGAACCATCAGAGGATCCAGTGGAGTTGTAGTTGATACTCAAAGCGTGAACTATATTCCCCAGAAGACAATGGTCCTGCCCAGGAGACAGGTGTGTAGATTCCCATGAATGAGCCATGGTATTTGGACCGTATATTATTATAACATTCATTTTTCATGATAAAATGCACAGTCATGTGTAAAATGTTTAGTGGCTTCCATACAAAAAAGTTTTATATAATTCACAAAATCATAGAAAATTAGGGGTAGAAGGGACCTCTAGAGGTCATCTAGTCCAACCCCCTGCTTGTAGTTAATTACCCATAGGATTTCCTAGTCCTACCACCATCTTCACTATCCCAGAATTACAGCCACATAAATAACTGGGGAAAAAAATCCTGAGATTATTCCCATGACACAGAATTATTCCATTATTCAGAAAATACATTTTTTAACAGATTAACATAACCTGTAGAGATAGTGTCTTCAGAACTCAGGCTTACTGAACTTTTTCAAAATGAGGATAAAATTTGATTTGTAAAATGAGCTTTCCTCACCAGATTAAAGAAAATACAATCATTCTATATGTACATATAGAATTCATATTTACAAATTTCATAGCACATGCCTCTCAGCCTCACAGTCATAATAGGGAGGGGAAAGCCACCAAAGAGTAGTTTTAGTTGTACATATGTAATTCTCGGACCAATTCAACAGAAAATAATGGCATTATTGTTAGTGTTGTGTATTTTAAAACAAAAAGCTCTAGGCCAAGAGGAGTGGGCTTAGCCTGAAGCCACAGTTTATTCATTTGAACACTTGAAATTATATTATAGATAGGCGAGGCCAAACCAACCCTCTCAATTGGAACACTCCAGGTGAAATCCTGTCCCAAGTGCAGGCAGTGGGAGCTTTCCAATGACATTAATGGGGCCAGAATTTCACCCCCTGAAGTTAGGCAAACTTCACATACAAGGTTTGTGGCTTTAGCCCAGCTCCAGCAATGTGTTGTCAAATATAGTAAACAGTGGTGGGCACACATCAAAGGTAAACATAATTCCAGAGGGGCATAAAATGAAGGACTAGCACTTCTTTTATTAACTCTGTGTTACTTAAGACAAATCAGAAACATCCTCGCCTCTTGTGTGCTCTAAGACTAGCTGTTCCAAGAAGCAATTTCTTAAAGTGTTGAGAAATTGTTTCTCTAAGTGGTCTCCCATTGTGCCATTTGATCAGTTTCTGTGTGAGAGTTGTTGAAGCCCCCATTATCATCATTCTGTTCAGTTTTGCTACCTCTTTGATTTCTCCCAATATTATGCACTCAATTTCTTTTCTTTGGTCTGGATGCTGGTAACATAGGCACAATTTTTTCAGCTGCTTATTATCACACCATAGTCCTTTGACTGCCACCTTTATTTGCATTTGTGATTACAGTATAACTTTTTCTTAGTCCTGTCAGGATTTCATATGTGAAACTCTCTGGTTAGCCTTTGTTCAGGTTACTATTTTATTGGAAACATTTACTCAGCTGTATCTAAGACATCGATACCCAGTTTAAGTCCACAGTCAAATAGAATTGAGACAATTCATCCCCTTCCTTCAGTGAGCACAAAGCATGGACAGGAATTTGGAGGTGGGAGGGGGAAATGCCATACTCTCCTCATGAAGATTTCTTCAGATCCAGCAGGGACGAATGGTGTTTGCTTCAAGCAGGAGCCCATGGATTTTCTGGGGCCTGTTGGAATCCCTGGGCTATCTGTCTCCATGCACTGCAGAGTCCTCTGCTCCATTTTCCAGCTCCTTGAAAGCTCACAGGAACTCCTTTGCCTGTGGATGCACCTTCCCACAAGAGGGCTCCTTAGTGTAAAGGAGATACTACAACAACTTTTTGATATGTTCTTCACAAGATTAGTTGGGAGTGATAGAGAATCCTCATTCCTTTCCCTAGGCACTGATGCTGGACCCTGCAGAGGGCTCTCTGGATTCAAGGGCTGGAGCTAGACTTTTTGACACCCTGGGCAAGCAAGCCCAAAGACACCGTAGCCCAACCCAGGGCCCAATCCAGTTTGAGGCCCAATCCTGTGCTGAACCACTGCCAGCCTGCAGCACAGACCCGGATCCGGCCCCTGCTACTCCCAGTGAGGGCCTCCCTACCGGTGCCCCCCCATTGCAGAGTCTCCCATCCCGCCAGTGGGCCAACGCAGGGGTAGCAGCAAAGGAGTGGAGCATACAGTGCTCTGTTCAATTCCAGCCAGCCAGATGCCTGTGCTAGCCTGCTAGGTGCCAGGTTGGGTATTTGCCTGCCAAGACCTGGCTGGGGGAGGGTAAAGTAAAGGGACTCTGACTGCAACAACTTATCTTAGTGATTTGCACATCCCTGCGTTGGCTTACAGAATACTGATGTAGCAAAGGAGTCCCTGAACTAGCCAGCCTGGAAGTTTACTCCACCCACGAGCTATAAGAGACTTGAGAGTGACGGGGATGTACAAATAACTAAGATAAGTTGTTGCGTTCAGAGTCCCTTTACTTTCCCTTCCCCCCAGCCAGGTCCTGGCAGGGGAATACCCAACCTGGTGCCTAGCAGGCTAGCACAAGCGCCTGCCTGGCTGGCTGGAGTTGAGCAGAACACAGTATGCTCCACTCCTTTGCTGCCACGACTGATCTGTGCGAGCATGGCATTGGCACCCTGTAAAACACAGCGCCTGGGGCTTTGCCCCAGTTGGCCTGGCCTAGTTATGGCCCTGATGGATTCTGAGGACAGGGGAGAACTAAAGAAAGAATGCTGCTGGAACAACTTAACCCTTTAGCACATTCTGCAGAGAAAATGGGAGACCCATTCATAGTAGGTGCTTTGTAAGATTGTAAGTAGTACATGAGAACAAAAAAAGCATGAAATTTTGTTACAGAACTTTTGGCTTTTGCTGACCAAAAATTCTTGGAAAAACAATTTATTGCTTTGTCTAGTGCAAAGACCACCAGGGCTAACATATTGCTACCAAACTCCCCAGTGGATGATATGCCTCACTGGTGCAGGAATGCAGCTAGTTACAAATTTCACTGAAGAAGAGAAAATGTCTCATTTGGTGCATTAATTTGGCTTGTTAAATGCATCCACAGAGGCCTGGTCAGTTACACATGTCTGTTAGGAAGTTTATCATAAAGAAATGGTAACTTGCTTCTTTCTCTTCAGCTGTCACCTGACTAGACAGAAATTCATATATTCTTAGTCACACATTACCATGTGTCTCTGGCAAGAACATATTACACAGGTTTGGAAATTGATTGTACATCTTCATTATCTGCCTAGACACAAACCCTTAAGGTATCAGAAGCAAGGACTCCTGTGGCACTTAAAGACTAACAGATGTATTTATCACATGAGCCTTTATGGGAGAAAATCCTACTTCATCAGATGCTTTCTCCCATGAAAGGTCAAGTGATAAATAAATCTGTTAGTCTAAGTGCCACAGGACTCCTTGCTTCTTTTGCTGAACTAGACTAACATGGCTGCCCCTTTGGAATGAAGGTATTAAGTTATACTTTTAGCAGTTGTTAAAATTGTTAAGTGTTTTTTTCCTCAGCATTTTTTTAACATGGTGTTAAGGGAAGCATAGATGCTCAAATGCTATTCTTCTAAAGGAGACTTAAAAGCTTAATTCTTCTCTCTGATGGTCTTTAAAGATTCCCAAGGCATTTTTCACAAGAGGAAGGGTTTTAATATTTGTGTTCTGCTTAAATTTCAATGTTGATAATTGTATTTTACTTCCAGACATTCTCTTTCCCTACCATGCAGATTATTATAATTTATCAACAAAGCATCATTAATGCTTTATTTAGTGTTCTAAATTTATGCTATATGGCACTGTAAGTGGAAGGTGGCGGAGTCACACTGAAATAAAAGTGTTGTGAAAGCAACAGCAGGTGCTGGGTATTGTACTGTGGAAGTAATTCAAGATATTTGCAGTAACAAGCAAATATATCTGGTGTGACAGCTAGGAAAAAGTGGATGAGTATAGACAAATTAAGTGCATCCACCACAGCAAGCATTTTTAATAGTAATATGTGAACCTGCAAACATATTTTGCAAAAAGTTACTCAACTTTTGTAAGGTTGTTCCTTGGCCATATTAATAGGTCTGATAGAATATTGGGCCAAGTTCTGATTAGCTGCACTGGTGTAAATCCAGAGTAATTCCACAGAAATCAGTGTAGCAACTCAGTTTATACTTCAGTAAATGAAAACAGAATTCGCTTCACAACATTGCTGTAAAAACAGAAGCGGGCAATAGTTTTCATAGGTGGCCAGAGCCTGAGCAGGCAAGTGGGGGTGGATGGGAGCCTGCTGCAGAGGGGGTGGGGGCCAGAGGAGAGCCAGCAGGAGTCCAGGGGAGGATGGCAGAGAGACATAGGCCCAAAGCGGGGGCCCTGGGCTGCTTGACCAGTGTTGGCTGCCCCAGGTTGGATCCCAACAAGGTGGCCCCCCCCCCGGGCTGGTGCGAGGAGACCCACAGGCCATGCTCCCAGCTGGTCCTCCCCTGAGGGCAGACCAGCTGGCTTAGGAGCAGGGCAGGACCATGGAGCCTGGTTTCTGGCCCAGGGCCCTGCCACCACCACCCCCCGTCAGCTCCAGAGGGGTAGTCAGTCCTGAAGCCAGCGGGGAGCAGAGAGCGTAGCCAGCCACCCAGAGCCCTCAGATGGGCTGGATCCAGCACATGGGCCATATGTTGCCCACTGCCGCTGTAAAAAGAAGAGCTTGTCAGAGCCTGTCTCAATATCAAATTCTTCTTAAACTCCAGAGCATACTCTAAAGTGACATCCCACTTCAAATGCAAACTCCACTGAACTCAGTGGGCCTGTGTGTAAAGCTAGGTACCATTTATGTCCTAAAAGGATACAAAATGGGAGAAAATGTAACAAAGAATTCCTAAAAAATTCAGGAACAAAAATAAATAGCAGAAAGAAATAGCATTGAAGAGCTTATCTTAAATATTAAGATTTGGTTTTAGTACCAGTAATGGAAAATGCCTAGAACTGTTTCTAGAATGATAAACAACATCAATAATTCAGTTACTGTGGGTGCCCTTAAAAAGCTTCACAGATTAGAAATTTTCTACTGGTTCCACAGAGAACTTCTGTTTGTGAAATGGAGAATTCCACTAGAATTTAGAAAAATCTTTCAAACCAAGGAATTTGAAGTGCACCATTTCATTTGCTATTGTTAATAATTTTACAGTGCCAGAAGTGGGAACTTCACAGATCTCAGAGCAGGGATCGTGTCTTTGTATGAGCTTACAAGTTTGGGGTAAACAAATAATACAATGAATAAAGACATCAAACCAGGACAGTGAACAGTGGGATGATGAGACAAGTGGGGTGACAGGAAGAAGGGGAAATGCTCTTGGGAGAATTGTTTTAGATTCTGTCTGCAACTTTTGGTTGTTCAGTCGTGGTCAGACGAGGAATGTCAACAAAGAATGCCAGAAGTGAGATCAGTTACTGAAGGTGAGATAAAGACGATAAGTTTTGATGAGTGTGAGGTCACTAGACCCAAAGACATGGGAGAATAGGTCACCTCGAAGTATTTCTTAGCAAATCGTTATTATTTATATTACAGTAGCACCTGAAGGTCTCAACCAAGATCTGGGCCCCATTGTGCTGTGTACCAAACAAACACATAGGCTATGAACTAGAATTGCTGATGTAGGCAGACTTGCTAGTCTGAACTAAAGAAGTCAGAGATTAGTCCGAACTAACCTCGGGCTAGTTTGAGCAAACCACAGCGTTTTAGTTCGAACTGGCCGTGTGTTCTAGTTTGAACTAAAGTTGAACATGCTTATTAACAACAGGGTAATGTATACATGACCCATATAGGTAAAATGATGCCAAGTAAAACAAATAAAGGCAGAGACAGTTAGATGCAAATAAAAGTGAAAAAACAAACATCTAAGTGTAGAACAATCTTGCAAGATACAAGCTTTGTTACAATGGTTTCTCTTGTCAGTCATACTTTGCCCCATACAGCTGACTATGTCTCAGTCAGGATCTTCCACAGAAGTACAGGGTACAGACTTCCCTTGGATTCCTAGATGAAAGGTAACTTGGGCTTCTATCCCTCTTTTTCATAGTCCAATGAACCTTTAAAGTAGAGGCTTCTTCAAGTTGCCCATCAAAGGAAAGTTTGTTTAAAATGTGAAGAAGGAAGTTCTCTGCTGATTACTCCCCTGTACTCCTCCCCCATGTTTGCTAAAATGTAAATTAATCTGTTCCTATGCCTTCCAATGCAAATGAATGGCACTTGCCACTCAATTCTGTTGATATCCAGCTGAAGTCATCAGCTTGTCCTTTCTCTGGGAGAAACCTGTTTAGCTGCTTTCCCCAGACTTGTCTGATATACTCATTTCTGTTCTGTATTTCCTTCATGTTTGCATGGTTTCTTGGGCGTGTCCCACCCATGCACCTCAGAAGACTATTAATTTTCAGTGTGTTATTAGTTTTCCAATGATACCTTACATGACCCATATTGGATAGTTTGTGACATTAATGAATGAGGATACACTCACCTACTCAGGCTGGCTGACACTGATTACCAGATAACAGCGGGTTTCTTGTCTCCAGTGCTCTTGCACTCACAGAGTATCACAACAGAGGGCTGTTGCAGAGGTGGGAATCAAACCTAGATTTCAACTGTCAGACCAGAGACTTGATCCCCAGACCTTTTTTCTCTGCAACCAAGTTAAACCAGAAGTAGCATTTTGAGGACTGATCATATTCAGTGCCTTTACAGCTTTCTTAATTTATATGTTTGAATTGTATCCGATACGTAACAGAATGGGTGGGGCTGGTAATAACCACTAATGGGTCTTATTAAGTTGAGGGCATTTCAATGAAATCCTTGAGAGAGCAGTCAATATCAAAGAGAAAACATTTTTGTAATTCCCGATGGTTAGAAAGTAAACCTGTCTTCTGAAATAATCTCTCATGTAGTTTCTTCAGTGTTTAAGAAGCTTCCTCTGATGTTACCCAGGGTACTGCCTGGACTGTTAATAGCAGTGCCCCTTTGATTTGTTTTCCAACCCGTTCTTACATTGTTTTGCTGTAAGAATATCGTCTCTTGACCTGCTCACGCAGGGCTTCTAACATGTAAAAATAGCTCCCAGCTGCCCAGTGTTAAGAACTAATAGCTAGATACTCATGAATTAAACTGCAGAGCAACACCAGCAAGATGTCTAGTCCCTGACTGTGCCAGAAGTATGCATCTTGTATTCTCTGGCATACTATTGAACAAAGCAAACTCATAGAAGGTCCAACATTTCATCCAAGGACAATTATATACACCAACCTTCTTATCCCAAATGGATTTAAAGTCGGTGGTTTTCAAACTTCTTTCCTCAGGACCCAGTGGAAAAAAAAATCATTCATGCCTACCACCCAAAAACTACATCTTTGAGAATGCACTCTAGTCTCTTGGCAGCTGCAGGGTGCACTGTGACCCAGTCCCTGAGGGTATGTCTACACTTGGAATGTTAGTTTGAATTAACTGAATTTGAACTAATAAATTTGAACTAATAATGATTAGTTCAAATTCAGTTAATTCGAATTAACATGGCCACACTAGAAACCTTAATTCTAACTAGCATGTCCATGCACAGGACTTGCTAGTTTGAATTAGGTAGGGGGCGCTACTACATAGGAAAAATTAAGCCGTGGCTAATTCAAACTAACAATTAGTTCGAATTAACACAGCTACCTTGAGATAATTCAAACTACTGAGTTTGAATTGACCCTGACTTCAAAGTTCAATGAGGTTTTATCACTGCAAAGTCAGTTTGCAAAGTCAGCTTTTATCAATTCAAACTAAGCAGGGAGCTAGGCTGTTCTCAGTAGTAACAGAGGACAGAACAAGGACCGATGGTTTCAAGTTACAGCTGGGGAGCTTGAGACTGGATATTAGGAAAAACTCTCTCACTAGGAGAGTGGTGAAGCATTGGAATGGGCTTTCTCGTGAGGTGGTGGAATCTCTGTCTTTGGAGATATTTAAGGTTCAGTTAAACAACACCCTGGCTGGGATGATTTAGTGAGAGTGGTCCTGCTTTTAGCAGGGGGTTTGACTAAATGACCTCATGAGGTCCCTTCCAACCCTATGATTCTAAGTTTCACTTCACTTAAAAACTACATGCTTACAAAATGAGACATAAAATACAGAAGAGTCACAGCATGCTATTACTGAAAAATTGCATATTTTCTCATTTTTACCATATAATTATAATATAAATATTGTACTTACATTTCAGTGTATTTTATATAAACAAGTCATTATATGACATTTTAGTTCGTATGACTTCAGTAGTGCTCTTTATGGATCCTGTTGTAAACCTGGGCAAATACCTCACTGAGCTGAGGTAGCTACTGAAAAACATCTTTGTAACCCCAAAGGAACATGTACTCTTGGTTGAGAACCACTAGTTCACAGCAGAGCCTTCCAGCCAAGACCACCCTTCCCCCATTGCCATAATGTTTTCTTTGTCTTTTGAGCATTGTAGCTACCATGAGTAGAGATGGGGGAAAAGAGAGAGGTGGCACGTGTTATGGGTTTCCTCCATTATTATACCCTTCTCCCCTCTTTGAGGATTATCTCCAGCTGGGGTTCAGGTCATAGGCACTCTCTTAGCTAGTCTCAGGCTATAAGCAGAAGTTAGGCCCTGCTCCAAAGCAGATATCTGTTTGCAGGTTCATTGTCCGATACACAAACTTGACAAGAACAGGGCCGGCAATGTAAAAACACAAGCACTTCTAGGCACTATCTAGTCACATAAATGCATTCCAGAAATACCATATCAGAACACCCCAATACAAGGCTATGTGTAAACACATTCCCTTCTCATGGACATACATCTTGTAGCGCTTTGTTGGCAATAAACTTGATTGAGGGCCTTCACCATTGACCTGGGTCTGTGGCCTGCTCGGGTACTTTGATCAAGGTCTGCTGTGCCAGCTATTTGTGCAGAGCTGGTGCAGCACATATGTGGCCAACAACTGACAACATCCAGTAATAGCATGGATACAGGAGTAGAAATCCAGACAGTGGAATATTTGATGTTACAGTGCACTTAAGTGTAATTTTTTCTTACCACTGCCATTTAACTTTGTCTGCAATAAAAGTGCATCAAACCTTTTCATGTAACAAGCCAGCCAGCCCTATGAAATGGGAACAATAAAAAGCCAATGGAACAACCTCTTTTTACAATTGCACGCCATTTAAATTATCTTGTCTCACCCTCCCTGCACCAAAAATGTAAAAATATCAATTCCTCCACCATAAAAACTAACAATTTATTCTCTAGGGGTATCTCTACACTTACAATTTAGTTTGAATTAAGGAGGCTTAATTTGAACTAAATTAGCGCATGTCCACACTAATGTTCATTAGTTCAATCTATAAAACCTCCCTTAGTGATGGTTAATTCAAACTCATTAGTTCAAATTAACCACAGCTTGATTTCCCCTATAAAATAGCACCCCCTACCTGATTCAAACTAGCAAGTCCTGTGCATGGACATGCTAGTTTCAATTAGGGTTTCTAGTGTGGCTGTGTTGATTTACTTAACTTAATTCAAACTAATAATTATTAGTTTGAATTAATTAGTTCAAATTCAGTTAATTCGAACTAACCTAAGTGTAGGCGTAACCTCGGACATCAGTGTTATGTGGCAGGACCCTCACTCATAGAATCTCAGTGACGAGAAGAGGCCTCATCCAGCCCCATCAACACAAAGTTATAGGTAGTCCCCCGCCTCATCAGGGATTTGTTCATCCTCTCATGTCTGATCTTGAATTGAACATGCTAACAGCTTTTTTCTTTCACATTGCAGAGAAAGAAACTTTCCACCCTTATCAATAGACATTGCTCTTATTTTACTGTAGTAATTTTAAAATTAATACCCCCCAGGCTTTTTGTAGCCAGCAGTAGATATAACTCTAAGAGCAAACTCACACCTGTTTGCCTAAGATCTTGTCTTGCCAACCTAAATATTAACTAATTTTACTTTGCTAAATGGGTTTTCAAGTATATGCTAAACACTATTAATTTTCTTTTCTTTGCAAGCACTAGAGATACACACAGCTGAATATTTTGGCCCTCCCCATTGGAGATGAAAAAGAAATATATTTAAACTATTTTAACTGCATATCTTGAAAAGCCTGCTAATTTTCTTCATCTTCTTTTTCTAGAATCAACATCCATTTGCAGCTGTTGTTTAACAAGATCTGTGTCATTTACAAGTATTCATAATACATCTTGTCCAAGTAAATATAACTGAAATGTAATTATGGGTAGGAAGCATGTTTGCTTTTCCCCTCCCATTCCTCTCATATATACACACACACACAAAGAAATTTAGAAACTGATTTGTGGAATCTATTTTCTTTAAGTTAAATAGTTCAGCTTGCACCTGCATGAAGCTTTTACAAACCAGCCAGAATTTCTGTAAATTATTCTGGAAGCATGAAGATCAGTAATATGCAGAACTATGATGAAAGTCAATACATTTGATGTGTGAATGTTACAAATATTCTGCACTGCTAATTGTGTGTGTTAAGTTTTGAAGCTGGGTTCTCAAGCCTGAACCTACACCATAATTAAACAGTCCCTTAGCCCAATGGTCCCCCTTCCCCTCAAGCCTGAGTCAGCTGATGTTTTGTAATTACTGAATAGCTATTCTCTGAGTGACCCTCTCTGGATTTCAGCACTTGGGCCTTTGTTTCCCAAGAGCAGTGGTTCCCAGCATTTTCTCTGCCGTGGCACACCTTGCTGGCTTTTATTAATTTGAGGCACACCGCCATAGAGTTTCCAAATAAACTCATGAATATCCATGAGCCAATCTAGAGCTCTTTGAGTAGTTTTTCAAAAAAATTTCTGGCACACCTGCTCAGGCCTGATGGCACACCTGTGTGCCATGGCACACTGATTGGGAAACACTGGCCTAGAGTGGAATCCTGTCTCTCTCCCTCTCTCAGCCCAGGTGAGGCAAAGGGATGCCTAGCTCTTCTACTATACTTTTGCACAAGGGGAAGAGTCTTCCCTTCTTGACTCCATGACCACTGAAAGCTGCAGATCACAGCTGGAGGCTCGGCATGCTTCTGACCACAGGAATCATGTCCTCCCAGCACCCCTGGAGCATGAAGGGCTCTGAGGGATGGACAGGGAGAAGAGAGAGCTGTTCCCCACTCCGCACTAATCAGAGAGGAGCAATTGGCTGGAGAGAGTAGGGAGTGATGCACTCTCTGAAGGAGCATCCCTTGTTCCCCAGGGAGCTCTGAGAGGCACTGTGTGCAACATCCTCTGGAGCTGGGGAATGACTCTGAACTTCAGCACAAGCTGCACTCAGCTAACCCCACCACTGTACTTCCCAACCGTCAGGCTATGTTCTGGTGTTGACATTCATCCCTCTTAAAAGTTGATCAAATGAAGCAATTGTTTGACAACCTGCTCCATGCTTTCCATATGTTGTTGCGAGCTGTCACCTGAACGAGCATGGATGGGTCTTGAGCGTGTGTGCGCTTTACAGCCCAAGAATGACATCTGATTCACTGGAAGCTGTCCTGTAACAAAGGCCATCTCAGAAAGCCCCTTCTGATATCAGGCACTTCCATTTGCTAATAGTGGTCCTGTGGTCTGAACAGAGATCTAAGAACTGGCCACTCATGACTTCTAATCCTGGCTCTACTCTGAGTGGTTATATGGTTTTGCATATGACACTGCAGCTCTCTGCCTCAGTTTACCCATCTGTATGACACAAATAGTAATACTACCTTCCCCAATCTTTCTCCTGAGATTACTGATGATTCTGTATTTATATGTACAAAGAACTTTGAAGGTGAAAAGTGCTCAGTATTGATCAAGCATATTCCAGGCTCAGTTGACCCAATAAGCCAGATGATGTAGTGCATGACTGGGGTTTATTAATGCAACTACTGTGAAACAGGGCTCCTGAGATGCTTTTAAAGGCACACCTTTGCATTTTATTAACACAGCCTCACCTCACACTAAGCTGACCTGTACAAACTGACAAGTCACTGCTGATGACATCACCTCATTACATAACTTTCCTTTTCCTTCCAGGATGCTTCATAATTACTTATCTTGTCTTCTGATCTGGAGCTGTCTTCCTCAGGTTCCTAGAAAGACGTCTCTCAGTATCTTTAGGACTAAAATTAAAAGCTTTGTTTTAACACACCTCATGAATCATACTTTAATCCAGTTTTAATCACAGAACCCATTTTCAAAAGGGACTGAGGCACTTGGAAACCTACAGTCTTGTCTACAATTGGATGTTTTGCTTTAATTCTGGAGGTAAATTTACTAGATTTCAAGGTCAGCAGGAACCACTATGATTATTAAGTCTGACCTCCTATAGAACAAGCCATACACCTTTCCCCAAAATAATCTTTTTTGAACCAACGTGTAACTTCTCTCTAAAAAAAAAATCCAACCTTTATTTTAACATTTGCAGTGATGGAGAATGATCCTAGGTAAATCATTGCAATGAGTAATTACCCTCACTGTTAACAATATACAACGTATTTCCAGTCTGTATTTGTCTAGCTTCAACTTCCAGCCATTGGACCTTGTTCTACATTTTTCTACTAGACTGAAGTATATCTTATCAAATATTTGTCCCTGATATAGGTAGTTAGAGATTGTGATCAAGTCACAATCCTTTAACCCTCTCATTGTTAAGCTACATACACTGAGGGCTATCACAATAAGGCATATTTTCTCATCCATTCCATCATTCTCATGGTCCTTATCCAAACGCCCCACACCCACACCCCCAACCCAGTTAATGCCCCACCCCAGCTATTTCCACCAGCCCTATCTTGCTGCTGGTCCCCCAACCCTTCCCTAGCCCCCTGCCATGCCGCACCACCTTCCCACACTGTCCTGGGCTGACCCCCTCGCCTGCGCCCTTCTCCTAGCAAGCCAGTTCAACTTTCACTGAAACACTCCCCCAGCGTCCCCTTACCTGGCTGCCATGTGGAGTGGCCCCGGCCCGGACTGTGGCTCCCACCCGGAGCCTGCTCTGCCTGAGTGTGCTCAGAGGCTCTGAGCGTGCTCAGTGAGAGCCAGCTCCTGGTGGGAGATTTAAAATCTTCCAGTCTGGGGGAAGCTCCTTGCCCTACTAGAATGAGCTGTGATGCTGTTCCAGGGCCTGCTATTTTTGGGGGCTCAGTGGTTGGTGAGCCCCTAAAAATAGAAAATAGAGCCAGAACACTGCATTCTGGTGCTCACTATTTTTAAATGATGGACCCTGGGATGCATCATTCTGGCTCCATGTTCTTTTTTTGGGGGGGGGCCATAATGCTGAGCCCCGAAACACTGTTCTGGTGCGTTCCGGCTTACTTTAACCCCTGGTCAGACCAGTGCAAACATAAAGGTAAAATAACCTCCTGCCTGAGATTCCCTTCTTTGGGCACCAAATGATCACATTAGCCATTGTGGCTACTGCATTGCGCAGAAAGCTTATATTCAGCTGATTATTCCCATGATTCCCCACACATCTTTTCCTGCTTCCCAGATAAGGTCCTCCATCCTGTAAGTATGGCCTACAGTCTGGGTTCCTACATGTATATATTTACAATTCTCCATATTAAAACACATTTTGTTTGCTTGCCCCCAGCTTACCAAGTGACTGACATGGGCTCTTCATTATTTATCACTACACCAATCTTTGTGTTGCTTGCAAACTTTATCAGGGATGATGAACTTTGGCATTTCTTATAAATCAATTGAACAAAACACCTAGTATTTTTCTAAGGGCTTGTACACACTAGCACTTACTTCAGTATAACTTAAGTTGTACAGTGGTAAAAAAGTCACCTCCCTAAGCAACCTAAGTTGCACTGACCAAAGCACTGGTGCAGACAGTGCTCATCATCCAAAACCTGATGCCAGTGTGATCCCAGTAGTCAGTGCTGGGTTCTCTGGCCCAGAACTGGCATGCCACCATCAACAGTTGCTCTGTGAATGCTGCCAACAACCTAGAACTGTGTTTTTTTTCCTATGTCCCACAGCCACGAAGCCTCCAAGAAATCATCATGCTCCCCCACAGCTCTTCTTGGGACTCTGCAAATAGTGCAGGATCAGGCACTCTTCCTTGCCAAACTCAGAGTGGTGCAGGATCCATTCTTCTTCCATAGACAGGAGACAGTAAGGAGGGATGAGCAGGTTTGCAAGGGTGACTTTGAAAAGAAGTGTGAAATATTACAGGATGCAAAACACTGCATTATCAGATGTTAAACCCATGCTTCCAGACACCTCTGTACAAATCATTTTGGCCACCATGACACATTGCAGAAACTTCTCAAAACACTTTGAGGTGTATGGTGATGAGCTGTGTAGCAAGATACCTACCCACTGTGCACTGCACCATGCATTGAGACAAGTGCTCCTGGTAAGGATGCACACCATCAACACCAGGAGTGTAGTGTGAACATGCACATGTGACATAATAACTGCAGCGCTGTATGCTACTATAACTTAGATCAACATAGTTTTGTTATGTAGACATCAGGAGCATAGCCAGCCACTGATTTCTGGCTGAGCCCCTGAAAGTGAAATGTGGGCCCAGCCAAGGGCAGCTTCCAGTCAAGTGACCAAAAGCTGCCCCCCTGAGGAAGAGGGAGAGGCACAACCCTCAGACCAGCAGCAGCATGAACTTTGCCACCACAATGTGGGGTTGGCCAGCAGTTGTGACTGTGAGTGAGACAGAGGTGCCAGTGCCTCAGCTCCACTTGCAGCTGCCAGGTGCTAAGATGGGAAGGCCTCAGGGTGAAGTGATTGGGCCCCAGTCCCCCTGGGTCCACCTGTGGCTACACCTCTGGTAGACATGGTGTGCACTGCAGATTTGCATTTTGGTCTTTAAGCTGTAGATTTTCAATGAAAAAAATCCTGTTTAAGCTGATCAATGCAGCAAAACCCCTCTAGCATGGGCCTAATAAGAGCAGTGTAAAAATGTACACACAGATATAACTTATTCTGGTACAAAAATCCAAATAAGCTCTCTCAGTATAATGCAGCTTTATACTGATGCAACTGTGTCCTCATCAAGCCTTTTACAAATATAAGTAAGCTGGCAAAGAGCACACTGCGACCCCATCATTATGCCAGTAAAACTCTTCTAGTGTCTAACAGTTCTTAGTCTCATTTCAAGTCAATGGGACTTAGACTCGCAAGTCACTTGGCCTCAGCTAGTTTAGAGGTATAGGGCCACATATAATGTGCCTGTTAGCACTGAATGTTCTATTGTACTGCTTAAAAATTGCACAGGGTTTGCATTAAGTATGAGTAGAAAGGATGAAATCTTTTTGAACCAATACATTTTGGAGGCCCAGCACAGAATAGATTTTTTTTTTGAGGTAACAATCAGCACTGAAGAACACCAAGAAGAACATTCTATAGTATTCCCTCTACTTTAGCCTTCCCAAAAGCCACAAAACCTTGTCCACTGGAACCATAAGTAACAGCTTCATTGCTGGCTACAGCTTTTGGAACCCCTTTGAGGAAATACAATGAGGTATCATTCTAGCCCACCTCTATCCATGGATGTACTTCGCACACAATCACCACCATTCTTCTATGACTCAGCCTAGCTAAAAGGGGCTACAACTTCCTAAGACTTCCTGTTTTCCTAGAGCTCTTGTCTACCCATTATCTATGTGCACAATTCCAATTGATGTCATTAGGATTCCTATACCTGAAATTCCCAAATACAGTCAGTTTGCTTTCCTATGCTCACCTGTTTTCTCCTTACCAACAGCCAAATGATTGACATGGGAGACGATATCAAAACTTTTGTGTTTCCTTACTGTAGGATGGTGCTGTATCTATAGGGCCTTCAAGGTTTATCTTATTGTGAGGTCAAATGTAAAAGTATATGAAAATTTTTAAGAAGCTGCAAAAATCAGGAAGAACAGGTCAAGTATATCATGGAGTACTGTAATAGGTGCAAAAGAACCAGAAAAAGGAAGTTGGATAAGTCTAAACCAAAAAAGATACACTGCTATAATCCAAGGATTGTTGACATTATTGTTTGGTAAAAACAGAAGATGTGGAACTGGAAGTTATCAGACCCACATCGGTGAGATAGCTATTAGGCCTAATTGGGACCCAAAACAGTAATGGAGATGAACTATGACATTCATTTTTTTCCTTTTTGAGTTTCCTTAAGAAGGAACTTGGGGAGGGAAGCATAGTCAGTTCAGCTCTCCCTCCCACCTCATGCCCCACTTTGCATCCCAGCTCACCAATGCACTGCCAGTACTGCAGTTTGTCTTGACTCATCTACAAGACTTTTTTCCTGAGAGGAAGGCCAGCTGGCCTTAATTTTGCATAAGGAATTTTGTTTTCACCTGTGTGTTGAAAGTCATCACATTATTAGGACATTCCATCCTCAGCCTATCTAAATTGCCAGCACCACAAAGGCACCTGAGATCCTCCATTGTTTTCCCTTCCTTTGTTGGTTTCTTTCATAGTCTCTTGACTTTTCATTGAATGCTGAAATCAACTATGTGGCATGAAGTCATCCAATTATGAAGTCATCCAACCGTGTCTAGCCCAAGATGAAAAGATTCAATCAGATGACATCCTTAAATAGTTTATAAACCAGGATCCAAGCAGCAGGTGGTTTTGGTTGACTTGCCCCCCCCCCATCTACTCTCATCTATGAACTCATCCAGAATTCCAAAACCACCTAGCAAAGTCATATTTCACATATTTTTTCTATCCTCTCTCTTTTCAATGTTGTGTCTATCTGATTGTTAAGAACAGGATAAGTAAATGATCTCTACACATTCAGACTGAGATGAAAATTAACTTTTTTGTTTTCATCAGAGAAAGGTCATTCTGAAAATGAGACTGCCAAAGAAGAAAGACTTTAAAGGTTCTGACTAAGTTCATTTTGCACAATCAAGCAACCACAGTGCCAGTATAAATGCCTGTTTTGATTTCTTGTTCAGTCTTGTGTTCTATCAACACACTTTTAATTTGAATGAATGTGTCTGAGTGTTTGCCAAGTGATTGAGCAAAGCAAGATCTCTGCTTAAAATAATCCCGAACCTGTCTTTGTTTAATGTTGGACAGTGGAAGAATTTATAAATACCTCAAACTCTTTGTGCCTTTGTGATCAATATTCACACAACAAAGGATATACAGTATTCTTTGTAAGATAAACTCATGAATAGGTATCCACAGACAAAACTGAGCATTTTGCACAATGTTTTGCCACCTCATTGTGTTGCACAAACACTGGGGTAAATTTTCTTATGCTTTATACTGGTTTCTACCAGTGTAAGAGAGGATGCACCCTTGTAGGCAGAAAGCTCCTGGAAGAGAATTTTGCCTGTTCATGGTTCTGCAACCTCCCTGTCATTGTGGGAGAAGAGAGAAAGTGGTTGGACTTCTCAGTGAGAAGATAAAACAATTTCTGTTGGTGAGACAGAGAAGCTTTCTGGCTCACACAGAACTCTTCTTCAGCTGTGTCCCAGCATACTGTCATACTTAGCTTGAGTTTGCCACAGATCTGAGCCATGGGATCCACATGGCATTGGCATATATCCAGAGGGCCTAGGAACCCTCAAAAAGGACATACATATTGAGCCATATAAGGACAGTGTTTTGGGACCCTCCCCCTTTGCATGGTCCCTGAGTTGAGACTTTAGCCTGAGCCCACATATCTATATAGTGGTTAAATAGCCCCTTAGTCCAAGTCAGCCAGCAAGCACCAGTCATGGGTTTTTAGTTGCAGTGTAGACACACCCTGAGAGAATGGGCATTGGGACAAATTCTGGTTGCCAATAGGAGGAAATCTCGTCAGTGGGCAAAACATGAAAAAATCTCCTGAGATGCCAGTGCAACAAAACAGACATCTGTTTTGCACCTTGGGTATTCTACAAACATGCTTACTGCTGTACTAGCCATACATATGCACAACAATGATTTGCTCTGTAAAATTATATTAGTAGTGTTCTGTGGCTTAATATATATCTCAAAAATGTGAAAGCACTTGGCGATATTCTCAGAAGGCCAGAGTTATCAGGTACTTCACAATATTATTGATCTCATTGCAGAAGCTTTTCGGTGTTGGAAAAGGGGTTCTCATCTCTCTCATTCTTGAAACAGCTAAAGAGGAGCAAAGCATGGACAGACAATACTATTGGATGCTTAATCTTCTACTTCCTATGGCCATCACAGATCTTGAAAGGGGGAACAAACTGAAGAGAGAATAGGAAAATCTTATGAGGCAGTTTGTGGCCTAGAAGCTGCATGGTATAATGTGGCCATACAGCGTGGAGATCCACACAGTGAAATGCTGGCTGAGACTGCCTGGAGAAACACATTTCTGCAGCTGCACTACTCCATTTGAAAGCTGTTGTCTGTTGACCTAGTGACTCTCACTGCCCAGCATGCAGAGATGGGACAGAGTGGGGTTATGCACTGTCATTCAGATCAGTAGTTTTCAAAGCATGGGTCTTGACCCAATACTGGGTCACAGACCCTCAGTTACTGGGTTGTGGCACCCCCTGTTCTCGCTGTTGAAAGACTGGAATGCATTGCTCAATGAGGTAATTGTTGGGTCATGGGCATAAATGATTTCTTTCAACTGGGTCCTGAAAGAAAAAGTCTGAAAACCACTGATTTAGATAGCTCATGTGTGTGATAGATGGAAGCAGTGCTTGTGCTCCATAACAGGTGTGTTTGGGGTGGAGACGGCACACTCTGATCTTCAGCTGTTGCAAATTGCCCACAGAGCTATAACAACTTACATGAGCTGAAGAACTATGTTACTCTAGTTCTATACCTGTGGAACTCCATGGAAATCGGTGGTGTTACACTGAAATACAACCAGAGTCAGAGAAAGCCAAATCAGGCCCTGGGATGTTTGTAAGGGAGTCTATGAGATTATGTTTTCACCCTGAATCCAAGCTTTGTTAGACACAAAATGTTACATGCAAAACCACACAAGATACATCCAAGTGTTTTTTACCTCACTAAAAGCATTCATACTGCTGTCTTTTGATTCCATATATGGATTGTAAGGCACCTTTGTTTTACTGGAAATGTGGCTCTACAGATTTCTTGGCTATTTGAAACAGAACACAATTGGAGTGGATGTCAGTGCCATTTTTAAAAAGCTCATTAAAACTCACAATCCCTTCCCCCACCCCAAAAATATCAATCAATCAATCAGTGGGACAAAATGAATATTACTATAGTAAAACTGCGAGGAGGCTACCATTACTTCTGCTATTCAAGTTTTTCACATGCTCAATCATGTTATGATCAAGGAAGGCAAGGATACTTGAAAGTCAAACACTTTTTCAGAAAAAAAGAAAGATCATTCATCTATAGTGCTATAAATAATGTAATTTTCTGAAGTACTTCCTTAAGAGCAGAACAATGACTCGTCTGCATGTAGGGAGCGAATAGTAGCTTGGCTGCACTGCCTCAGATGGCTTGCTGTCAGCAGCAGCTAGGCACAGAAGCCTGGAGAATGTCAGAACCTATGCTACATGCAAGCAAAACCAACAACTGTCTGAATTAGACAGCACATGCTGTAAGTAGATGCTGATTGGGTGTGTGGCACGGTAGGGTCAGCACTGAGGAAGTTAAAGCAAGGGGACAAAAGAGCTCAGTGAGAGATGACAAAAAAATATGCTTGGTTTCATTTACAAAAAATTTGCAATCTGGCAACTGTGGTTTTCTGCAGGGAAGATCATGATACAGATTAGGATTCCAGTCCAGGGTGTAACTAGTATAAAAGAATTAGCTTCCTCCTTCAAGCAGGTCCTGGATTCAAGCCCCAGGGGGGCTGGACTCAATAATCTCATGAGGTCCCTTATAACCCTATGATTCAATTCTATTCTATTCTAAGCCAGTGGTTCCCCAACATTTTCTCTGCTGTGGCACACCTTGCTACCTTTAATTAATTTGATGCACACCACCATATAGTTTCTAAATGAACTCATGCATATTCATGAGCCAATCCAGAGCTCTGAGCAGTTTTTCAAAAAATTTTGTGGCACGCCTGCTCAGGCCTGATGGCACACCTGTGTGCCATGGCACACTGGTTGGGAACGCTGTTCTAAGCAACAGGAAACGGTTGAACTGGACAGCTCAGCACACTGCTAAAAGGGAACACAGCTCTCACCTCTAGGCCAGGGGTTCAAATAATGATAATACATGGCATGCCTGCAGCATCCTTCATCCAAAACGGTGTAAATCATTAATTGACAGAGCCTCACAACAATCATGTTTCGCAGGTAAGGAGAGGTAAGGATCATTTCCTGCCCCACAAAAACACAACCATCACAAGAGAGGAACACAGCAGCCAGTTAACGTGCTCAGCAATACTGCAAAACAGTTGACAGGAAGTGACTATGTATCTTTTCAGAACTGGAATCTGGTCAGGACAACAGGGACAAAGTGCTACAGATATTTGAATGAAAATAAATGGTCAGGACCTCAATTGTATTATCTCAGCCATAAGATAGCATCACTCACTGCCCTGCATCTTTTAATGCAAAGACAGTGCATTAATTCAGTAATAATACTTAACACATTTTTTGGAGCAGAGTACACTCTTCAGCTCATTTAAATGCAGGAGTTCCAATCACAAAATCACCAACACGCTTCCAGCAATATTTAGATAGCTGACCTTCTGACCTCCATGCAACAGCATATACGACTCTAGAAAGACTCCACAGAGCCTGTGAAACCTCACAAGATCCTGGCACAAGCTGGCATGGCTGTGGGTCAGTAGTTAAAGCTGACCCTGGCTGGGAGAGACCAAAAGTCCTTATCACTTAATGGCCATTTCATGGCCCATGGTGAAATGAGTTGGTGGACAAGTTTTAATGGACATGTGACTGGCAAAATTGATCTCTTTGATGATAACTTCTGAAGTAGGACCAAGGACTGAACTTGCTTCCATTTAAAAATCAATGATAGCTTTGTCACTGACTTCAGTGCAAGCTGAATAGGCCTGGAAACTCGATTTCCCTCTCATCCCTTGAAAGCGGTCCCTTCAGAAAAGGGTTGAGTTACATAAGTGATTTAGTATGAGAAAAGCTGCCTATGCTGTATCTGCTCTGTGCATAAATAAGGGACTTTTCCTCAGTTTATTAATCTCCATCCAAACTTTCATAGGCACAAAAATAAGTCACTTTCCAAGAAAAATAGACAGCAGCTTGGCATAGCCCCAGATGTCAAACAGAGGAGACTTCAAAGATGGAGATACACAGTCTGTTTTACCGACACCGCTGTTAGTGCGCAAAGAATGGAGATGCATGGCCAGAAAAGCTCATGAAGGAGAAGAGTTCAGTCTTCTTGTTCTCAGATTAGGACCTTGTTTTTTGCCCCTCCATTTCATTTTAGCTATTTAATTCTTGTTTAATTGCCTTAATGCTGATCCAAAGGGCCAGATACCAACCTGTACTGGACAGTCTGCAACATAGGCTAATTGGTGGGGAGAAAAGGGGAGCAGGGGGAACAGACGCTATTCAGTCCCTGCACTGTCCAATATGTAAAGAAGTGAAACAGTGGGCTCTTTCCAGTTCTCTGTAGAGAGGTATCCATATTACAGAAATCATAACAGAAACATGCATCAAAGTTAGGGCTGAAGAACTTTGGTGAATCAGTTAGGGGAAACTTGTGCTTCTGCTGTTTTATAGTAAAAAAAAATCATGTCAGACTCAAGGGCTGTAAATTTGGCATTTTAAAAAGGTGATATGTTAACCTTAAAAAGTCAGTCAAAGATAAAATTTAAAAATTGCAATGACAAAAATTGGTAGTTTATGATCTAAAGTAAAGCCTCTGTCAAATGTATCAAGTGACCCTATCGCAGACAATCCAGCAGTGCAAAGCTGCTGTTAGAAATCGATTTCTTTATTAAGCCCTGACAGCCACACAGAAGGGCTATTTCCAGCATTAGTCACTCATTTTACAGCCTTTGTTTCACAGAATTTTTCCCCAAACAAGAAAACAGTGTCTACATTTAAAGTGAATTTAGTATGGAGCTAAATTAATAATCACTACAGCAAATTGTAAATGACTGGATCTGATGGTATGAAATGAATAATCCTTGCAAAAGGCTTGGTGCACTGGCCTGTTTGGTGCATTAGTCAGATGCACACAATTTAGCTCATAGAAACACTGCCAGAAAAATCTCACCACACCCAGAAATCTCTGAAAGATGTCTATTTTAGTTAGTTCTTTAAAACAAAATGCCTACCAGCTAACTGGATCTATAGAGACAGTGATAAAAGCAACACACTGTCCTTTCTCACAAAACTCATTTAAAGGCTTTTTATATTACCAGGGCATAGTTAAACAAGGAATCCCATTGCACTTTTAAAACTAACAAATTTATTTAACATATGAACTTTCATGGGAGAAAAATCACAGATGCTCAAAGATGGGGAACTTACAGAATGGGAGGAAGATAAATGCAGGGAAGTGCAAGTCATAGGATGAGTTCAGACTGTTAGAGCAAATCAAAGCAGTTACAAAGATTTAAATGGTGGAAAACAGCATATAGAGGGAGGGGAAATCAAATCACCTAATGGGGCATATTTAAACCTTCCGCTAGTATGAGAGTTATTGGATGGGTGTGTACATGCTGGAGACGTGTGAGTGTGACTACTGAGTGATGTTCTGTGTGAACAGCCCCCATGAGGCCTATATCCCCTCTCCCATCCCACTGAAGGCTTTAAGTGTGGCATAGGCCTCCCAGGGGTTTTCTGAATCAGCTCGTGGGTGAATTTCACCTTAGGTGCCTGTAGAAAGTGCTGGATAGATAGCCTTGGAAACTGAAATTCTGTTTATCCACAGAAGCATTACAGCGTACCGCACAGAGAGACAGACTACTTCTCAAGGTCCTATCACAGAACCTCAGCTCCTTCTAAAGAGGTCCCATCTTTAGGCAATGAGAAAGTAGTTCTGTCTCTGTGCACGTTCGGATCTTGGTTTCTTTTCTGACACTTTCAACAAGTAAGCCGATTAATGGCAGATGTGGTAACAGTTCTGAGATGTGAATACTTGTCTGCTGGGGTCTGGCCTGAGACTCCCTGTCAGAGTCAGGAGGTGAGCTGTCAGGTCCAGCTGTTGGAGCAGGAGTCAAGCCTAGTGGGTAGAGCAGGAGGTGATAAACAGCAACAGGAGCCTGGGGGCAGAGCAGGACTCAGAAGTCGGGACTCAAGAGTCAGAGACAGGTTATCTGCAGTGAGGCAAAACAAAGATGGGGGCAGGACAGAGTCTGGGACCAAAGCACGACTGGGAACAAGCAGGTGCAGGAGCTATTACAGCCAGGGACAAATGTTTTCCACA
The DNA here is from genome assembly GCA_007922195.1 of Podocnemis expansa. Lineage (NCBI taxonomy): Eukaryota > Metazoa > Chordata > Testudines > Podocnemididae > Podocnemis > Podocnemis expansa. The sequence continues at coordinate 35,598,794 of ML681994.1, forward strand.
GCCAGTATACTGCTGCTGGGCTTAAGGGCTGGTCTGCTGACACTTCCAGCCAATTAGCTGGTGTAGCCACTTAAGCAGCCTACCAGAGGCCAACTGTGCTCATTAGGTGGCCCTGAGATTGGCTCTGCTGTAGGCCTTAATTCCTGACACTACCTAGCCCAGTATGTATATGCAACCAACCAGCTATCACAGTGGTTTTCAACTGGTGTGCCATGAGAACTGTCTGAGTGTGCCAGTAAAACAAACATTGTTTCATCTCAAACAATATTCTGTCCAAACAAAATTATAGCTCATAAAACTCATGAAAATTAACTCATCAACTTAGAAGTGAGGTATTGGTCTTTTGACTCTAAAACATGAACATTTTAAAACACAGGTGGTCAAAGAGCAAACCTCAGATGATGTGCATTTTTTTCTAGTGGATCTGAAACATTAATGCATTTGATCCTTCTTTAGCCTGTTGTATGCACTATGATGCAAAACTTCTCTAGTAAGACCGTAACCATAGTAAATGTAACTAACTGTGATGTTTATGTGCAATCAGTTCAGCTGAAAAAAGGTGAGTGTGCCATGGAATTGTTTGTCCCATCGAATTGTGCTGCAGTACTGAAAAGGTTGGAAACCACTGAACTATCATATGGCAATGCTACTGACTTGGTCTGAGTTGAACTACTGAGCCTGGAGTCAGGGACTTTTATATCCTGTTGTCAAGCTACTCAGCTTTCCTGGCCCCCTTGATTTTAGTTTGGTTGTAACCTATCACAAAGGGCAAATCCTGCTCCCAGTTATGCAGGTTTAAAATCCAAAGTATCTCTACTGAAGTCATTAGAGTTGCTTTGAATTTACACCAGTGTAGAAAGCAGAATCTGGCCCACTGGGTTTCTCAGGTCATCTATGGAGTAGAATTTCTTCCTAAAGAGTTTTGCCATATAAGCACAAAAGGGCAGATCAGGTGTAACTGAAGGAAACTTAAGTAGATTTGTATTCCTCTCTTCTGAAAGCCAGACATGACTGCCACATTCTGATGTTCAAATGAACACTCAGCACCATGGGCTAACAGAAATATCACCTCTTGCTCAAAGTTGTTGTCCTGCAACCAATCACAACCTATCAGATTTTGTAGCTAGGGGACTGCTGCCTATTCTGATTTAACTAGAGTGTGATTGCCTAGCAGATGCTTCAAGGCTGCTTCCAGTGCAACAACTATGTAACAGCACAGCTGGCCTAAATGAAACCTAGTACACAAGAAAACAACCATGTTAATGTTTAAATTCCAATTAGAAAAATGATCACAGAGGCAAGGGGTTACCCAGTACTAAATTATTGCCATTTGGGCCTGCATCATTCTTGAAAGTTGATGCTAAGATAGGCCAAAGAATACCTTATGTGTAACTGCAATATCCCAGGCTCTAGTCTTACTTGCTGCTAACATGCTAGACTCACTTATTTACAAATTTAAAGACTGGAAAATCAAGGAAACAAGTAACAGTGAGCTGAAGCAATCATCAAGGAAGTCTCTCTTTCCCTTTGTACCCTTTATATCTGGTGCTTAATTAAAAGCCTTAGATAAGATTCAATATAAAAAATACTCACCCTCTATAACAATGAGAGCCTGAATTCCTGAAGCCCTGAAACACCAACTCAAAAAGCATCATCTATCTCAGTATCTAAACACACTCCTTGATCCAGTCCAGGCTTTCTGCAGTTCTCTACTGGAAGGAAGCCATGTTTCTTGAGTGTATTTCCAAGAAAGCAGTTGACAGGCTTGGCACAGCTGTTCCTGGAAATGTTCAATAGGTCATCTTCTGGAAGGGAGTGCTGACTGATGGAACTGAACAGACCTTTCTCTTAGCTCCACATACCACTAATACTGTTTGCATAGCTCCTTCCCCAGGTGCAGCAACCTTACCCAAAATACTATCTGCAGTAAATTGGCCTGATTAAGCATTCTTCCACTCTTATTTCCTTTCTGGCAGCACAGCCACAACTGTGCTGCTGTTGCCAAGGTGCTCACTGCTAAATGAAGACAGACAGCTTAAGGCTATAAGTTGCAGTGCAACCAATTTACTCACCCTGGTGCAGTGGAAATCCCACAAAAACACAGTGAGGAATTCTAAGATTGACTGATTCCAGGCAACTTTTACTGCTTGTTGTATGTGTTAGCTCTGACCTAAAGCACACAACGGAGGGAGATTTTTATTTTGTGCAGCATTTCACTGTTCTTCCGTATTCATTCATAGATTCCAAGGCCTGAAGGAATCACTGTAATTATCTTGTCTGACATCCTGCATAACACAAGCCAGAAAACATTCCTGAAAAACGAAGCTCCCAGTGGAGCCCTGGGGGGTTAGAAAGTTGCCATGATTACAAATGTTGACTAGAGATACTTAAAAGCGAAAGTTTCCCATTTCTTCCAGTTTCTTCTATATAGCTATAATGCTTTTTTCCTTCAGTGTTTGTCATAAGTCTGACAATATTTCCCTCCTTGTGTTAGACCCTGGCATCTCATGCTGGATGAGAAAGCTTACCACAGCCCTGGTCCTTGCTCACACACATGCAAGCAGCGGCATCTACACCTACCATTCAGATATAGTGCTGGGAAGGGGATGACTGCCATGCAGGCTCCCAAGCAAAGGACAAAGGAAATATGGGGGGACACATCCAACCTCCCTAGCAGCATTTATTTCTCTATCTCAGTGCCAATTATTGCTCTCTGTAGACTGGAGCCAAGGGTACATACTGCTCTCTTTTAGAAGAACAACGTGCATCTAATACAAGGTGTCCTAGGCCTGCTATGTAGAATACTGCAGTGGCCAGCAGCCTTTTGGCAGCACATAGAATGTTTTTGCTCTATTTATTTGCACTGGCCAGGGAAGGGCTAGGTCAGTGGTTTTCAAACTGTGGGTTGGGACCCACTACTGAGTCACAGATCCTCAGGTACTCACTCACAGTCAGTGGTGGCTTTTGGGGTAGGCGAAGCAGGCAGCCACATAGGGCCCCAAGCAATAGAGAGGCCCATCTTCAATTTGGTGGACGGAAATGAAAATATAGAAAAATATAGAAGTTGTTCCCATCTAGCAGAGCTAGTAGGGCTGGAAGCCTAAGCACTTTTCACCCTTGACTAGGGTTACCAGATGTCAGGCAAAAGGAGGACATCCTCCTTTTTACCTTCATGTCCTCCTTTTTACCTTCACATCCTCCATCTAGAAGGCATTTTAAAATACATGATTTTGTCTGGCTTTTTATTCATAGGGGTTAAAGTATGCTGGAATGCCACAGAATACCTTATTTTTAGGGGGAAGCATTCCAGGACCCCCTAAAAACAGAAGAATATTACGTTAATACTACATTTTCTCCATGTGTTCTCCAATGTCCTCCTTTGTGTACTTCCCTGTCCTCCTTTCCAGGCTTTGGTATCTGGTAGCCCTTGGAACTATCACTAGGATATGTGCTTCATCTGCATTGCAGATTTCACCATTATCTGCCCATCACCTGCACACTGACATGCTAAAAAAGCAGGAGCAAGTAATAGACAGCACAACAGCAGGAACTTTTCCAGTGGCCTCAGCTTTTAACTCCTCAGTGTGGCCATTTATTCTGCCATTTTTTAATTTTGTGAAATATTGCCTTTTCCTTTTCTTTGTTACCTGTTCTTTGCCTTGGAGCACTGCTCACATCATTCAGTTACAGGTGTCTATGTGCTGCAGCGCACAGTAGCTCAGAAAGTCTTCAGCCTTAGCCCGTCAGGTCAGGGCATGCAGCTAATGCCCCTCTGTGCAGCGACTGTGGCTATATAGGCGACGGTGACCCTGACCCTCCCAGTTCCTTTTTCCTCCGTCAGCAACGGTTTTGGATCAGCCAAGAAACTTGAGGAATCAAGTTCCTGTCTTCTACCGTGTGAAATTTAAGATGCTTGGTTTTAAACTATGCTTGGGATGCTGCAAAGCTTTCCCTCTAGACGATCCACACGATAAATGTCTCGCATGCCTAGGTGAGTCCCACCTCGCCGAGATGTGCCTTATCTGCCAGTCCTTCAAACGGAGGACTTGCAAAGATAGAGCTGCACCTCCACTCCCTTACAGGGAGCAGTGCGCACACATCTGATGCTGCCCAAGCCGTGAGTGCTCCGCCAGCTCATTGATTGGCCCGGGCGCCGGAGCACCGGCACCGCCCTTCAGTGCTGAGCTGAAAGTCTCGGTCAACGGTCTCGTCAGTACTGCCTGGTGCTGAACACCTCAGTCACCGAACCGACCAGCTGACAACTTGAAAGTGGGACTGTCAATGGTACTGTCGATGCCGTGGGGCTCCACGAAGGTGAGGGCATGGTCCCAGGACCCAGCTCTGGTACCGCAGAAGAAACCCAGGTCAACGCCGACCCTGGTACCAGAAACCCTTTTGGCACAGGAATCAGTACTGCCTACTAACCCAGTACCGTCCAGCCCACTGCCAGTACCACAATCCGGCACCAAGGACTGCTCCATGGCCTCCTCTCCACACTCCTCTCTGGAACTGTCAGTACTGTGCTCCCAGGGCTCGGGGGCCCCATCATCCAGCTTGGTGTCAGCCTCGTCCCCAGCCTCTGTTTGCACTTCTTCCTCACCCAAGATGGCACCAGGGGCCAGCAAACATGTGGGGAAACAGAGCCACAAGCGTTCCCCCTCGCCCAAACCATGATGCAAGAAGGGATCGTTGGCAACATCTGGGCCAGCGGAGCCTTCCCTCTCCAGTACCACAGACGCTCCACAACCTGATCGAGGTTGCTCTCCTCCACACCGTCTTGAGGCCAGAGCATCTTTTAACAACTGGTCACATGACTGGCTGGACATGACAGCTGACGATGCCTCAACTTTGCAGCACCATTCCGTCCAGTCTCCCTTGCAGCCCCTAGATTCAGATTTCTCGGGCGATGAGCCCGACCCAGACTTCACTTGTCATAGTAGATCACAGGCTCACTCTTCCTCCTCACCAGATGAGCACACCTTCAAGAGACCAACTGACTACCATGAGGACTCTCGCGCCCAACAGGATGTGCTGCGCCACATGCCAGCAAGCTTGAAGCTGGAGCTGGGGGTTGTTTAAGAGGAAACCCACCCCCTCTTCGATGTCAGATGTAGGGTCCCACCCGCCAAGGTGTCCGTCCCCCTTCATGAAGGGGTATACAGCAGTGTTAAGGCCCGTTGGCAAACCCTATCGTCGATTCTGCCAGCATCAAGGGTGGCGGACCAGAAGTATCACGTACCTCAGGACAAGTTCTACTTCCTCTTCCCACCCCGGGGTCACTGGTTGTCGATGCCGTGAACCAGAAAGACAGGGCCAACAGGGTTCCACACCAAAAAATAAGGAGGCAAGGAAGCTCGACCTGTTGGGCAGGAAGGTCTATTCTACAGCAGCCCTACAGCTGCGCAAAGCTAACCACTTGGCCCTCATGACAAGATATATCTTTAACCTCTGAAGCGCCATGCAAGGCTTTCATGACATCATCTCCAAGGATCGCCTTAGGGACTTCGACACGATGCTTGAGGAAGGGGAAATGGCATCCCGGGATGCTCTGATGGCTATCTGGGATGCCATAGACATGGCCACTCGTTCGATGGTGTTGGCCACGGTAATGCATCTCTCGGCATGGCTCCAGGGCTTGGGCCTACCGCCACAGTTGCAACTTACCATTCAGGACCTACTGTTTGAAGGCCCTGACCTCTTTGCTGAGTCCACGGACATGAAACTCCATGGCATGAAGGACTCAAGAGTCACACTCTGGTTGCTGGAGATTTACACCCCCCAACCTAACAGACACTCTCTAAAACCCCATCAACTCTTACAACAACAACTTCAGCTGCTGAAACAACAGATTCTCTAAGGAAGATGGAGCTCGACTGTTCTCAGTAATAACAGAGGAGCAATGGTCTCAAGTTACAGTTAGGAAGGTCGAGGCTGGATATTAGAAAAAACTTTTTTACTAGGAGAGTGGTGAAGCCTTGGAATGAGCTGCCGAGGGAGGTGGTGAAATCTCCATCTTTGGAGGTATTTAAGGCCTGGATGGACAAAACCATGACTGGGATGGTTTAGTGGGAGTGGTCCTGCCTCTGGCAGGGGGTTGGACTAGATGACCTATGAGGTCCCTTCCTACCCTATGATTCAACTGCAGAGTCTATTCCTGAGGTCCCTTCAATTTCCCCACTGCCATCTTGGGGACATGGACAAGGACAAAGTCCATTCGAGCAAGAGTGAGAAGTCCCAGGCCCCACAATCTGGTAGGCGTGGGCAGGCCTCCGAACACTCGTCGGGACGGAAACAGCGCTTTTGATGATTACAGGACGGGCAGTGAACCCACAACCCGACTGATCCCCAGCCACTTACACTGCTTCACACACCACTGGGCCAACATCACATCTGACCAGTGGGTCCTCGAGACAGTCGCAGAGGGGTATTGTATTCAGTTCCTTTCAATTCCTCGGGACAGAAAACCGCCGCCTCATCCAACTCTTGGAAACCGGGAACTGCTCCACCTGCTTGAGATCAAATGCCAGAAACTCCTTTCCCTCGGAGCCATAGAAAGAGTCCCCAAGTGGAAGCGCGGAAAGGGGTTTTACTCCCGATACCTCCTGGTCTCAAAACCCAATGGGGACCTTCGACCCATTTTAGATCTCAGAGCCTTAAATAAGCACATAAGGAGAATAAAGTTCTGCATGGTTTCCCTATCACAGATCCTCCAATCTCTGTCTCCCGGGGCTTGGTTCACAGCCCTCAACCTAAAAGATGCCTACTCCCACATAGCCATATGGCCCCACCACAGGCGGTTCCTAAGATTCATGGTGGCAAAAGACCACTTCCAGTTCACTTCTCTCCCCTTTGGGCTCTCACTGGCCCCCAGGGTGTTCACAAAGTGCATGGCGCTGGTCATGGCATACCTGCACAGATGGGGCATAAGAATTTACCCCTATCTAGATGACTGGTTAATAGTTGGGAGATCGAGTTCCCAAGCAGAGCTCCACGTCAAAGCAGTAGTGAGACTATGCAACTATCTGGGCCTCCGCATAAACCAGGAAAAGTAAAAACTCCACCCGTCTCAGAACATAGAGTTCATAGGGGCGCGCTTAGACACCTGCAAGGGGTCAGCATTCCTACCTCTCTCAAGATTTTGGTCCATTTGCACCATCATTACAGAGCTGCAGACGTCCCTCATGACCACAGCCTGCTGCTGCCTGCAGCTCCTCGGTCACGTGGCAGCCTCCACCTCCATCATCCAGATCGCACGCCTGAGAATGAGGCCTTTACAGGTCTGGCTCTCCATGGTGTTCGACATACAGAGGGATTCCTTAAACAAGGTACTGTCTGTCACCCAAGACACTCTGGGGACACTTCAGGTTTGGAGGGATCCCCGTTTCGCCATGGGGGACATCCCCTTCAAAGACCTCAGGCCCTCAGTAACCTTAATGATGGATGCCTTGGACTCAGGGTGGGGGGGCCCATATCTCTGGGGGACTCTCCACTCAGGGGCTCTGGTCCCACATGGATGGCCCTCTCCACATAAACGTGAAGGAACTATGGGCCATCAGACTAGCTTGCATGACCTTCCTGGACAAGATACAGGGCAGGTCATTCCAGATTCTCATGGACAATGCCACAGCCTTATTCTTTATGAACTGAGAAGGGGGAGTCCACTCCCCACCACTTTATGAGGAGGCGTGCAAACTCTGGGAGTTGGCCATACGACACAACTTCACCCCAGTGGCCTCCCACCTACAGGGGGAGGACAATGGGCTAGCAGACTCGCTAAGCAGAAAGCCCCTCGCGAACCATGAGTGGTCCCTCCAGAATAGGGTGTTTTCCCTCCTGATAGACAAATGGAGACCACCAATGTTCCCTCTAAGCTGCGCTGGCACGCTGCAGCGCAGCCCGCCGTAGCCGCCAGCGCAGCGAAGGCTGCCGGCAGCGCATCGCCGGCAGCCACAGTCCCTGGTTAGAGCTCCTCTGGGGCTGGGAGTTTTCAAAACTCCCGCCCAGAGAAGCTCTAACGGAGCATGCCCAGAAAATCTGGGCATGCTCCGTAGAGCTTCTCTGGCTCCAGCCACAAGGTAAGTTTCTGGGGGTCACCGGGAGTGGGGGGCGGGGAGGCTGGGAGCAGGCCCGTGGGGGTGAGGGGGGCCGCTGGGAGCAGGGGGTGGCTGCCGGGAGTAGGGGGCAGCTAGGAGCCAGGGGCGGGGGGGCGGCCAGGAGTGGGCCTGTGGGAGCGGGGGGGGCCGCCGGGAGTAGGGGACGGGGGGGGCGGCCGGGAGCGGGCCGCGGGGGTGGAAGGGTGGCTGGACGCAGGGGGGCTGCTGGGCAGCCGGGAGTGGGCCCATGGGAGCGGGGGGGCAGCCAGGAGCAGGCCCGCGGGGATGAGGGGGCTGCCAGGAAAAGGCCCGCGGGAACGGGAGGGCCTTCAAGTGCGGGGGCGGCCGGAATTGGGCCCACGGGGGCGGGGGGGCCGCCGGGAGTAGGGGGCAGGGGGGGCGGCCGGGAGCGGGCCCGCAGGGGTGGGGGGGCGCTGGGGGGGGCAGGAGCGGGCCCACAGGGAGGGGCAGCGCAGCAAGCCCGCGGGGGGGGGGGGG
>ML681994.1:35607484-35685814 GCA_007922195.1 Podocnemis expansa
AGCTAGTCATGGCCCCTGATGTATGTCTTCCCTTCCGGTTCCCCTGATATAGAAGGTTCTCTTGAAAATTGACAGGGATGGAGTGAACATGATACTGATAGCTCCGGACTGGCCCAGACAGCATTGGTTCCCGCTCCTGCAAGATATGGCCATAGAGACGCCACTCTGCCTCCCACAGTGGGCAGACCTCCTGATGCAGGAGTCGGGGTGCCTTTAGCACCAGACCAGGCCGCCTACACCTGACAGCCTGGATGCTCTCTGGCTCAGCGAGCAGGAGAAGCTCTGCTCAGACAGGGTTAAGAAGGTCCTGGTTGGTAGCAGAAGACCATCTACCAGGTCCACATATACAGCCAAATGGAAGCGATTCTCCATTTGGGCATGGGGCAAAGGTGTAGACCCTATATCAGCTCCGATACACCTATTCCTTGACTATCTGTTAGACCTCAGAGAAAAAGGCCTCTCTCCTTCCTCATTGAGAGTCCATTTAGCGGCAATCTCAGCTCTCCACAAGAGACTGGATAGGCAATCCGTTTTTTCCCATCCCACTTCTGTCAGATTCCTGAAAGGGGTGGAGAGACTTTTTCCCCAACCCCCTAAGCCCACCCTGCCTTGGGACTTGAATATCGTGCTCTGGGTAATGACAGAGCCGCCCTATGAACCCTGGGACTCAGCCACCCTACTGGTCCTGTCCTGGAAGGTGGCCTTCTTAGTAGCAATCACCCCTACCAGAAGGGTTTCAGAGTTGAAAGCCCTCTCCTTGGAACCCCCATATACAAGATTCTACCTGGACAAAGTGGTTTTACGTCACCACCCATCATTCCTCCCTAAGGTGGCTACCTCCTTCTACTTTAACCAGGAAATTTGCCTGCCAGTTTTTTATCCAGACCCTCCAGACCTGCTATCCTCACAGTGTATCTCTAAATTGATTGTGAACTGCATTAAAGACTGCTATGGAAGGTCGAACAAACCCCTTCCTGGGACTGTTAGAGCCCAGTCTACCGGGCCCAAGCATCCTTAATGGTCTTCCTTGCCAAGGTCCTGAACCAAGAGATCTGCAGTGCCGCTACATGGTCGTCGATACATACCTTCACGACGCACTATGCCATCACCCAACAGGCTAGAGATGATGCCACTCTAGGCAGAGCTGTACTCAGTGTGCATAGACTGTAACTCCTCCCATCTTCCATAGGTACAGTTAGCAGTCACCTATAACTGAATGATGTGAGCAGTGCTTGAAGGAGAACAGTGAGTTACTTACCAGTAACCGTCCTTCTTTGAGCTGGGCTGCTAACATACATTCAGGCCCCTCCAACTGTCCCCGCTAATGGTGTTGGTGAAGGTATATGGGACTGGGAGGGTCAGGGTCACGCTCACCTGTATAGCTGCGGTCACAGCACAGAGGGAGCATTGGCCGCGTGCCCTGACCTGACAGGCTAAGGCTGAAGACTTTCCGAGCTACCATGCGCTGTGGCACACGGACACCTATAACTGAATGATGACAATTTTTACTTTGGTTTTGGCTAGCTAAGGTTACAGGGTACATCCATATAGGCTGCTACATATAAATACAGTGCTGCCCTTAGGCAATCATTGCAGCTGTGTGTGATGTCTGTCCTGTATGTCTTTCTTTTGGTAAGTAATTTTTTAGCTTCTTCTGTACTTACTATTTAATAATTTGGAGGGGGCCAGAGTCTTATAAACGTGAGTACTTCAGAGAATTTCATTGAAATTTCATATTTTTCATTTCTAGCTACACACTAGAAACCTTCTTTTCCCCTATTCTTATTTATTTGTATTAAATGTCTGGTGTACATAAACCCAAGCCTATATGAAAAATTTGTAAAATTTGACTGCCAAAATTTTAAATGTGGTATTTTAGTTATTTTTGAGGCATCATTTTTTATTTATTAATTAATACTCATACTTTTAAAAAAATTTTAACTTTGTAGTTCAGCATTAACTCATTTTTTGTTAAGTGAAAGATGATCAACTTACAAGCTTCATGATGGGAAGATCTTTAAAAATATGATACCTGAGAATAATTTATGAGTTCCAGAGGATAGTTGTGTTTGTTTGGTTCAGCAAAACAAACAAGGAGTCCTGGTGGGTGGTATGGGGTGGTTAGCGGTGCAGGGGGGAATGGGGCCATGGGGAAGGTAGCAGTGGGGGCTGATAGTGGGCCCTTTAGGGGGCCCCACAATGGGCCTTCACCTAGGGCCCCCAATTGCCTAAGACTGCCTCTACTTGCGGTGCCCACTGTGCAGCTGCTGAAAGACTGGAATGCATTGCTGAAAGATGTAATCGTCAGGTTGTAAGCATAAATGTTTTTTTTTCAACTGGGTCCTGAGAAAAACAGTTTGAAAACCACTGAACTAAGCCCTTTCCTCTTTAGTATGTGGCAAATATTGGATTCCTATTCTCCCCATATCCAAAGAGCATTAATATAGCTGTTTGGGTTTAACTTGGACCTACACACCACCTTATCATGTTAAAGGATTTTTGCTCAAATAGCTTGAGGGAGCATCTGCTGATAGTGTGGAGTCCGAAGCAGCTATAATATAATAATGCTTTCTGTGTCCAATCTCTCACAATCAGTGCCCGTTGTTGTTTTCTTTTTCATGTACTTTCCCACCAACATAGCGTGTCTACAGAAGTTAAGACACAATCAAAACACCTTAGACCAGCAGTAGCCAAACTTATGGAACTCAAGAGCTGCACAAGTTGATTGTTAAACCTTCGAGAGCTGCACTGGCAGTTAGGCACAGGCTCAGGCTCCCCCCTGAGCATGCTCAGAGCAGGAGATTTAAAACTTCTCGGCTGGGGCTGCTTTCCTCTGGCTTTCTTCCACAAGCCACTCTTTTTCATTCAAGAGCTACATGTGGCTCCCGAGGCACAGTTTGGCCATGCCTGCCTTAGACAGATTAGAATTCAGAGTGCTCACTATCTCTCTCCATTTACACTCAGGCAGTTGTTAAGATTGGTAACATTTTCATCCTGTGCTGTGAGAGTTTCCGTTTCAAAAAGTCTTGCCATTCTGTGATGGGGGGGTGGGGGGAAGTCTGAGTGATTGGAAAAAGAAAAATCTAGTGCCCATCTTCACAAAAGGGAAAGAGGGTTTGGGGAACTACGGCCTGGTCAGCCTCACTTCAGTCCTCAGAAAAATCATGGAGCACATCCTCCTGAAATCCATTTTGAGGCACTTGGAAGAGGGGAAGATGATTAGGAATAGCTAGCATGGATTCACCTAGGGCAAGTCATGTTTAACCAACCCAATTGCCTTCTATGATGAGATGACTGGCTCTGTGAATGTGGGGTAAGTGGTGGACATGATATACCTTGACTTCAGCAAAGCTTTTGATACAGTCTCCCATGATATTCTTCTCAGCAATTTAAAGAGCTATGGGTTGGATGCTTGGACTATACAGTGGATTGAAAGCTGACTGGATCATCAGGCTCAAGAGGTAGCAATCAATAGCGTGATGTATGGTGGGCAGCCAGTAACAAGCAGAGAGCCCCAGGCATCAGTGCTGAGGCAGGTTCTCTTCAGCATTTTCATTAATGATTTGAAGGATGGGGTGGATTGCATGGTCCTAAGCTGGTGGAACTGGTCAATGCACTGCGGGCAGGGTAGGCTAAAGAGTAACCCAGATAAATTAGAGTATTGGGCCAAAGGAAATCTGATGAGGTTCAACAAGGATGGGTGTGGAGTCCTTCACTTACAACAGAAGAATCCCATACACTGCTACAGACTGAGGACTGACTGGATAAGCAGCAGTTCTGCAGAAAAGGACCTGAGGGTTCCAGTGGACACGGAGCTAGATACAAGTCAACAGTGGGCTGCATTAGTAAGAGCATTGCTGGCAGACTCAAGGAAGTGATTATTCCTCTCTTTTTGGCACTGGTAAGGCCACAATTTGAGTATTGTGGCCAATTTTGGGCCCCACGCTACACAAAGAATGTGGAAAATTGGAAACAGTCCAGGGGAGGGCAACAAAAATTATTAGGAGGCTATAGCACATGACTTATGGGGAGAGGCTGAGGAAACTGTGCTAATTTTGCCTGCAGAAGAGAAGAATGAGGAGAGATTTTATAGCAGCCTTTAACTACCTGAAGGAGGTTGCAGTGGAGGTCTAGGTTGGATATTTGGAAAATCTTATCACTAGGAGGACAACGGAGCACTGGAATGGGTTACCTAGGGAGATGGTGTAATCTCCAGCGTCATAGTCTTTTAAGGTGCAGCTTTACAAAGACCTGGCTGGGATGATGTAGCTGGGGTTGGTTCTGCTTTGAACAGGGAACTCAACAGGATGATCTCCTGAGTTCCCTTCCAACCCCAATCTTCTATGGTTCTATGAACGCAACTATCACTAAGCTTGACTTTCAAAATGATTCTACAGGGCTGTATTTTCCCCCTTCTTCAATTCTACACAAATAATACGCCTGCTCTCTGCAAGGAATTTAATTTCCTTAATCTTTTCTTTCTCTGCAAAACATCAAGCTACAAAATATTCAGCTGTATCTATTTCCAGGTATTGGGGAAGGAAAACTACTTTTAATAAAGAGTCACAAAGTTTGATATGCAAACTTCCCCATATTATGATCTTCTAAACTAAATCAGTTTTCATCTGCAGCATTCAAAGCACTTTACAAAGTTAGGTTAGTGCTATTAGCCCCATATTACAGATGGGGCAGACTAAGGCCTGGAAAGGGTAAGTGACCTGATCATAGTCACAGTGAATCACTGGTACAGCTTCCTATCTCTTAGTACAAAGCACTATCACAGAACCACAAAATGCTACAGGAAGGACAGTCTCTTAGAAACATAGGAACCAGACATAATATTTGAATCAGGATATGAATTTTCCCAGAGTCTGGGGTTGTATGAATTGGGGGAATTTGCTATGGACTGTTACTTTTGGGGGGATCTTTTTGTTTAAAACAAGTTTCCAACCTTTCTATTTAAAAAACACAAACAAATGTTCTCTTCTCTGTTTCCCAACCCACCAATTTCGAGATGTTGTCATGCTGCACTGATCCATCATTCATGCCCAGCCCCCATCCTTATGCAACATTGATGATATAACTGGAAGTGAAACACTTCATAGCGGTGATGAATCAGTAGTAATTTTAAAATGATAGCGAGACAGGGTTAAAACACTCCACTGTATACAATGGCCCAAAAACTCTCTTTAAAAAATCAGTCTTTAGTGTGTTCTTAAAAAAATAATTAAAAAAAAAGGCTGAAAGAACCCCTCCCCCACCACACACACACACACACACACACCCCTCTGTCTCTCTCACTCTCGCACTTTTATTTAAAATGAATCTTTGGCGTATTTACTTACTAATGTGTTGACATACAGAAATTGTGCCAGAACCTTTAGTTCTGCATCTGCTCATTTAGAGATGTTCCATTTCCTATTAAATGGATTTCTCCAGATATTTATAATATATTCACCTCAAATTGCATTAAGCCTTGACAAACTCTGGTTGTTCAACTTTCGCTGAGAGCTGAGGAAACCCGCTTGAGTGGAGGAATTAAAGATCAGTGCTCCAGTTCTTTACTTTTGTTATCAAAGCACAAGGCCCATGCAGTATGGGTCATGGCTCTGGGAGCTTTGCAGTGCTCAAACAAAATGTGATGAGCAAAGAATGGACCTCTGAGAAACCACTTAAACCAGCTTTTATTTGAACATGTGAGAGCTAAGCTTTAAGTCTGTGGAAAACACAGCGTCACACGGTCTGGGTTTAGGGGATTGTTTATGATTATTTCATATTAATATTTCATATTTGCAGTAATCCATATGTGATATGCTTTGTTTGATACCAGTAGAAAGGTTGTAATCTGCTAGGAATATATGGTTTGTATGTAGGTGTCATATCTGTATTATAAGTTAGGAATAGGTTTGATCTATTTGTTTCAAGTTATTTAGATTCCAGTACACTCCCAGCCTGGATGTTTACAAACTTTTTTCTTAATGGCCCATTAAGGAAGCTCCTAGGTATAGTGGACCCAGGGAGAAACCTGCTGAGCCACTAAGACTCACCAATGTGATTCAACTCCATTTCAATTTGCAAAGACACTGCACAGCATGGGGAAGGACAGAGATGATAAAAGGCAGCAGCCCCAGCTCCATTTTGTCTTTAGTCTTCAATCAGCAACCAACACCCATTTCTGGAACTATTCTGCTGCAACTGAACAAAGGACTGAGGCCCACCCAGGTGCTGGGTGTATATGAGAAGAATTGGACTAACCTGCAAACTCCAAGTTCTTCAAGGATTTGCTTTTTATGGACTCTAAACCATTTGTATGTATGTGATTCACTTTGGCCCTTTAACATCTCTCATTTTGTTTCTTTTCTTGTTATATTAAACCTTTAGTTGTAGTTACTAAAGGATTTAGCTGGCAGTGTGATATTTTGAGTAAAATCCAAGCCTATATAGTTCTGGGTGATATGGCTCACCCTTCATCAGGAGAATCTATTTCTTTAAGAGACCCAGTTACTAGGTAGGGGCCAAAGGAGCTGATGTGCAATAAAGGGGGCTGTTTCTATTTTGTTATGCTTCATGATGACCAGGATGAGGAATCGCAAGCATGTTTTTTTACTGACTGGGAGACTGGTTCAAGTACCACCCATCAGTGATTTGGGGTTTTGGCCACTGGTTTTGCAGCTTCCCCTGATTTTTGCACATTCAGGAGGTTATCCCAGGAGGCCCAGGTCACAGATGGTTTATAATGAAAATGGAAAAAAATGCTTTTTTAATATATTTACAACTGCAGGAGTGCTAATCCTTCCCTAAGAAACAAACCGTTTGTCGGCTAAGCAGAAAGGCTGTGTTTACACTTGGAATTTACTTTGAATTAATGAGGATTAATTTGAACTAAATTAGTGCATGGCTACACTGGCTTTCCTTACTTGGAACTAAGGAAGTCCTCAGTTCAAAGTAATGAACGCTTACTTCGAATTTATAAAACCTTGCTTAACTTCAAAGTAACGGTTAGTTCAAACTTATTAGCTCGAACTAACCAAATGGAGCTGCGTTAATTCAAACTAACTGTTAGTTTGAATTAACATGGTTTGACATTCCTCCTCCTACAGTACCTTCCTCTGTCTGTGTATTGGGTGGGGGCATGGCCCTTCTTGGGTGCCATGTTGCCACACTTCCTACGGTGCCCCCTTCCTAAATCGAACTAGCAAGTCCTGTCCATGGACATGCTAGTTTGATTTGGGTTTCTAGTGGGGCCATGGTAGTTT
Organism: Podocnemis expansa; assembly: GCA_007922195.1. Taxonomy (NCBI): domain Eukaryota; kingdom Metazoa; phylum Chordata; order Testudines; family Podocnemididae; genus Podocnemis; species Podocnemis expansa. The sequence goes on from ML681994.1 coordinate 35,614,741, forward strand.
GAATTAATCATTATTAGGTTGAATTAATTAATTCATACTAAGTTATTTTGAACATTCTAAGTGTAGACATAGCCAATGAATTTAGTAATGGAAACTGCCTTCCTTTCCTAAGCTTACAGCCTGTATAACTCAATGGTATCTAATGTTCAACTGGCTGCTAGTGCTTTTTTATCTTCTAGTTTAATAGCTGAGGGGTGGGATTTAAACTCTATTTAGAAATGTCTTTGTTTTGTTTTCATCAGTATCAACCTATGCCCTCCACAGCTTATAGCTGACAGTCTTGAGTGGGTTCCAGAGTCTTAAGAAACAAGCAATGATGCACAGATGTACAGTGATGTTTTAAAAACATGCCATGACTTCTTAGGAATAGATATAATTAATAATAAACAGCTGCCTGAAGTTTTCTGCGTGGCTGCTTCTCTATTATGTGTAATGAATTTTTAATAGCATGGAGACATGAGGAATATTCATGAGGAGATACAAGGCAACACCCAATTCATGCATTTTAAAATTTTGTTACAAAGTGAAAAAGGGCCCATCCTGCAGCAAAACAGGGCATTTTCATGAGCTAAATAATTAAAGAATGGGGATTTATATGCTATGCACAGCTCCATCTTCAGGGCCAATGGATAGGAAACAAGGTTTACTATGTGTTAGTATTGGTAGTTTTGTCAAAGGCTTGTGAGTTTGTTGTCCCATTCTAAAAGTCCCTCCCTTTTAATAGTAGAGATCTATTTTACGTTGAACCACAACTATGTACGTAACTGGCATTTAGTGGTATATTTTGTTCCAGAATCTCTAATGGTTTGCAGGGTGTGAAGTGTTTATGTAAAGTGAGTAATTTTTCTTCCAGGAAAGCTGTCTACCAAGGTTAATCATCCATCCTCTTATAGGAGGCGTATGCCATTATCATTCTGGGAAAGGATGGTGTCAAGGCCTCCCCTAGGACTGCAGGCACTTTCTCTTGGATACCACGCTGTATTGACAGGAGAGCAGAGTGGGTATCTGGTTACATAGTTTATGAATCTTTAAGGAAGGGTTTTACAGACTTGTTGAACACACCCAGCTCCTAGTGAAGCTGTAGTTGCTCAATGCCCTAAATTTCTTAGGCCAGTGGTTCCCAACCTGTGGTCTGTGGACCCCTGGGGAGGCCACAGAGGTATTGCAGGGGGTTTGTGGAGATGCAGCCCGATCATGTGGGCTGTGCAGGGCCTGTTGCAGAAGCATTTTGTCTCTGCTGCTGCAGCCTGCCCTACAGGTATGTCTGGACAGAGGGAAGGGGGGTGAACAGGATTCTGGGGGTGGGGGCACGGAGGGCTGGCAGGAGCCCACAGGACACCCATGGAGGGGTGGGGAGGGTCCAATGGCAAGGGCAGAGGGCTGCTCCCCCACTGGGGCAGGACCATGGCAGCAGCTCCACTCCCTGGTCAGGTCAGATCTTGGCAGCAGTGCTTCTCCCCAGCCAGGTCCAGAACCTGGCAGGGGCGCTGCTGCTCCACGGCAGGGGCAGGATCCTGGTGGCACCACTCCTCCATGACCAGATCCCAGTGGCAGAGACCAGATCTCAGTGGTGGCACTGCTCCCCCCGCCAGGGCCGGAACCCAAGAGGGGCACGGCCATCCCATGGCGGGGCTGGATCCCAGCAGCTGCAGCTGTGGTGTCTATATTAAAAATGAATTGTTATCCCAGACACAGAGTTTCATTGCTCCTTTGGTTTTATTCTGCTCTCTTGTATTTTTGGTGGTGTGATTTTTTTGTTTTATATAAATGGTGCCAATTATCTTTTTTTTAGGAAGCTTACATGACCCAAATAATTTGTAACAAGGAAGAAAAATACTGTGCATCTCAAGTCTCTATTATATTGCTGCAGAAAATACAAAGCATATAGTGGAATACTTTATGTAACAGCAGAAGATTAAGCTACAATTCCATCTGGCTAGCAGCAGCACTGTATCTGCTTAACCCAACAGCAAATCCCAAACATTCATTAAGTTAATGCTGTGGGATTTGCCATGCTAGTCAAATCCTTTGTATAGGAAGTTTGCATATAGACAACAGTCTAGCCACTTCACAAATCACAAACTGATGTGGAGTCTCACACTTCGCTAAATCAGTACCAACAACGAACAGGAAAAGCATTTAATTATTTCAGATCATTACATGTGCAGAACACTCACCAAAGCCACTGGGAGTTCTGTGGTAGAACTGACAGCAGAATACAGCCCTATGGGATTCTACAAAAATCCAGCAGTCAACTTGATTTACACTGCTATCTCCCTATGTGACTGACTTGTTTGGTTGATATTTTCTTAGAAATCTTTATTGTATCAAAATGAAGTAGAGGAATGAAACGTACATTACTTCCTCGAACTTACTGGGAAGGGACACTTCCTGGGAAGCTGAACAAAAAGAACAAACAAGAAGTCCTGTGGCTGTTTGAAGACTAACAAATTTATTTATTGCATGAGCTTTCATGGGTACAATAAACAAATTTGTTAGTCTTTAAAAGTGCCACAGTACTCCCTGTTTGTTTTGCTGAACTAAACAAACATGGCAACGCCTCTGGAACTGAACAAAAAGAGTTTGCCTAAGTCAGAGGTGTCAAACATGTGGCCTACAAACCAATTCCATCTGGCCTGTGACTGTGCTCTGGAGGCCCACACTCTCTCCCTAACAGAGAGAGAGAACGAGGGGGGTCTCACATATGCGGTGCTCCGCAATGCCATGAGTGCATCAAGTCTCACAACATCACGTACTGCTGGGTATACAAGACTGAGCTCCACAAGACCACTCTCTCCTTAACTGAGAGAGAGTGTGTGGGTGTGGTCTCATTGGCTATGTCCACACTGGCAAATTAGTCCAGATTAAGGAGGCTTAGTTCGGACTAATTTAACCCATGGCAACACTAGGCTTTCCCTAGTACGAACTAAGAAATTTCTTAGTTCAAACTAAGGAAAGCTTAGTTCGAACTTGTAAGTACCAGGGGTTAGCCTGGACTTACACACTTAGTTCGAACTTAAGAAGTTCAAACTAAGCAGTTAGTTTGAACTAAGAACTTGTTCTAGTTTGAACTAAGCGTTAGTTTGAACTAGAACGTGCAGTTCGTTCAAACTAACTGGCTCACGGTTAGTTCAAACTTCTTAGTTCAGATTAGCAAGTCTGAACTAATTTTGCCAAATATGGACATAGCCATTGAGCACAGGCTTATATACACAGACCTCTGCGATGCCACACAAGTACCCTGGTATTTCAATTTACAGTTTGTACAGCCCACTTGACATACATTTAAATCAAATCTGGCCCACCAAAGCAAATGAGTTTGACACCCCTGGCCTAATTTTTTTAGAACAGAACAGCTGGCCTTTTCACTGCAAGCTGTTAAACCAAGTGCATATTAAGATCTTTATTTGAACTCTTCAAATGTTCAGTTGCTTTAGTTATTGAAATGGGCTAGCAGAAACATATCTATAAAAATGAATAACCCAATCAAATACTACATCACTGAGGTCTATCACCTTGTATAAACAAAAGGTATGTACATTTTATAGCTCCCTTTTAAGATCTATAACAGAATACACATTGTCTTTTTATATTTATTTTTATAGCCCCACTTGGTCTCTCCTGGAATTCCTGAAGGAGCTGTAGCATTATGTGCACCCAGTGTCATTCAATTTTAGACCATAAAGATAGGTGAAGTTAATATCTTTTCCCCCAAACAATTCTACAACATTCTTTGTCACTACCCTAAAAAACTTACATTCATCCAGAAGTACATTAGATTGGGTACTTTGTCTATAAAATAAGATGTCAGTCACAGGCATTTTGGGGGAAAAGCAGGTACACAATCTTTCACAGTCTGAGTGTGCTGAACCTGAAAAAAAAATGGTTACTAAGCTGAATTTCAAATATTTCACCTTCTAAATCTGAGCTCAAAATTTAAGTAAAATTTCAAAATTATTAAACTGTGGGAGCAGGTTTCCCCATTACAAATAGTTATAAGTGTCCTGTACATTGTTTAGGCAAGGATAATTTACCAATTCCTACATGTGCTGACACATCCTTTTGCATTTGCAGGCTGAGACATTTCTTCAGCTAGAGTTTTGTGATATGCAGTTGCTCCTGCCTAAATATTCCTGCATTCAGCAGAGCTTTCTGAACTGCTTCTAGAGCCACACCCTTTGCTGTGATGTTTTGCAACATTTTGGAGGCTGGCTCACTAGTAAATAATTTGAATCTCTGAAATATCATTAACGCTGTTTTCATCAACATGATCACACTGCTTTTGTGCCTGTGTGGATTCACTGCAAATTATTTGCTCATGGAATCCAAGACTTGAACAATATTCTGGATCAGCTTGCTATTTGGGCATGTCAGTTAGAGAGAGCCCATATACCAAGTTCTGAAGTCACTGTTGTGATACCCTTAATTCCTCCTTCTCTTTCACCAGTGGCACTGAGCCACATTTGGGAATGTTCTGGATCTAGCTGTGGCTGGACCTTTTCACGTCTCAACAAACAAGGAATCTGATGGCACTTTTAAAGACTAATAAATTTATTTATCACATGAGCTTTTGTGGGAGAAAATCCCACTTTGTCAGACATTCTGAAGATGGGGAATGCATCTGACAAAGTGGAATTTTCTCCCACGAAAGCTCAAGTGATAAATAAATTTGTTAGCCTTTAAAAGTGCCACCAAACTCATTTGTTTTGCTGGACTAGACTAACATGGCTGCCCCTTTGGAATTTCACAACTCAGTTATCTCTATCTATGGAATTCTTCCAATATCCCCAGACAGACCTAGTTTGTTTCTGTTAAGTACTCAGATCCCCTGAATAAAATTCACACAGATGAGTGAAAGAACAGAAGCATTCTTCTAAGACAAACAGCTGAAGCTCCGAACTACCATCCCACTGCACTCCAGTGAAGAGCAGCAGGACACACACCACCACCATGAACTGTCAGCAGTACTACAAAGTGTGATGGTTGTCTGTGTTGCTCAGCACATATGATGTGCTCTGGTCATGGAAACTTAGTGATGACAAAATACAGCTAGTCCTCACTTAGTGACCTACTCGTTTAGTGACCCCTCAGAGTTATGACCAGCTCTCTGATGAGTTGGTATTATGGCGATGTACGAGAACTCGCATCAACTCTCTCAGATTACCTATATTTACAGTACACTATGCAAACTAAGTTCAGTACATTAGAGCTTAAAACATTTAAAATATATATTAAAAATGTTATAAATGATGCAAAGGTGACATTAAAACTATCTACAGATGGTTGAAAAACCCACTACCAGTAAAGTACATTATGCCTGAAATACCGGTAAGGGCTGCTCCTCGTTTAGTGACCAATTCGTTTATCAACCGGGTTTCAGGAACGGAACCCGGTCACTAAGTGAGGACTACCTGTACACACAGGGTTATTTTAAATTTTTAGCAGCATCAGACTTCACAAAATCCAGGAAATTTTCTTTTGAGTTTCTTGTCATGTTGCTGCAGGTAACTCAGAAGCTGTGGGAACAGTAGTTGCCACATTGCCTGTAGAATGATGCTCATAAGCAGGGATTAAAGTATAATTTTGGTGGGCCCCAGGACCTCCTAAATTTCCAGGCCCCCTTCACCCAACTGAGCTCCGGGGCCCCCCGAGTGCCTGCCCCCCACCCCAGCTACTGCCCCCCCACCTATTGCCACACAAATGTCTGCCCCACCCAGCTGTTGCCACGCAAATGCCTTCCCCCCACTCCAGCTACTGCCCCACAAACACCTGCCCCCCAGACCAGCAACTGCCCCCCATCAGACCTCTCCTTCCCCATCTCTTCAGCCCCAATCCCCACTCCCTAAGCTCCCTGCCCCCACGTCCCCACTCCAGCCCTCCTAAACCCCCATCGCCCTGCTCTCCAATCTTCACTCTACCCCCTTAAGCCCCCCCAACCCCCTCCACAACCCCCCAGCCCACCATCCCAACCCCTCCCCCCCATGTTTTCCCAGCCGGCTGCCTGCCTGTCCCCAAACACCCCTCCAGCCCCCTTACCTGAGTTGCTAATATGGCCAAGGAGCCAGGCCAGAGGGAGGGAGGCTACAGCACCAGCCAGGCAGCGAGGGGGGACACAGGCCCAAGGCTTGGTCCAGGTCACGTGCACCTCTCAGGCTCAGCAGTAAGTGGTGGGGCTGGCACAAGTGCTGGGAAAGGGGAGGAGGGGTGGCCAGGCCTGCAGATCCTTCCTTCAGCTGGCCCCGGGGGGGTGGGGGGGAGGGACCCAGCCTCTATTTTTAGGGGCTCCCAGAAAGCAGCATTCCAGCATGTCTCCCTATTTTTAGGGGGCCCTGGAACGTTACACCCCCCCCTAAAAATAGGGGGGCCCGGAACACCGTTCCAGGGCATACCGGTGTACTTTAACCCCTGAGCATAAGTGGCCCAAGCACAATTTTCACCAGTAATTACATGCAAAGTCATTCATCTAACTACCATTCCACTTGCAGTCCACACACTTGACAATCCAGAATCCTTCATATGCTTCCCCAGAACTTTTAGGAAGTGAATTGATGTGTGGACCTCCTATGCATGGGATCAGGATATCTTTATATTCAGCTATAGTCTATTTTAGCTCCATCAGAGCAGGGAAGAGTGCTTGTGTCCCATCCTGGGGAGCATTTCAGACCACTGAGAGGTTGTGTCACCACTTTTATTATAATCCTTAATGGCCCAGAATGCTTTTGCTACTTGAGACTCCCTGATTAGGACATGCATGGGACCAGGAGCCAGCATGCGCTCCACGTTCTGTATGCAGCACAGCTCCGATTCCACCACTTTGAATGCAACAGTTATTGCAGACACATTTCTTTGTTTACCAGACTTGGTTAATGTTATCAGGTGACCCAAACACACCTCCAGCCCTGAACTTTCCCCAACCTGTGTATTCTGATCTTTTCAGCCCTCTCAAGATACATTCAGTGGACTAACAACATCCTTTTTCTCCCTTTAAGGAGACAAAACCTACCACATTAGCCAGAGCTGACATCACTTTAACATAAATATAGCACTGTTGGTTTAGATTAATACTAAAACAAGTTTATTAGTAAAAGAAGAGAGGATTTTAAGTGAGTCCAAGAATAAGAAAGTTAGAAATAGTTACAAGCAAATGAAAGTAAAAACACACAATAAAACATCTAAAAATTAATCTCGTGATGAGTGGCTCAAGGCTTTGTTCAAAGTGGCTTTTCTCACCAATAGTTTTCCAGTAAGAAGGTGGCAGACCCCTTTCTTAGTCAAGATCCTTTCTAGAGGCCTAAAGGTCCTAGTTTATGTGTTTTCTTAGGTGAAAAAGATAACTTGGGGTTTTCTGTCCCTTTCTTTCATATGGTATTTAAATTTTGAAGTAGATTCTTCCTAAGGATATCCCCCCAAGTAAAGTTCATTCAAGCTGTGAGGAAGACAACATGGAGTCTTGTGGAGAAGGAAGCTCCATGCTCTTTCTTCCCTTCATTGTGTTTGCTGAAATGGAAATTGTTTTTAGTTTTCAAATAATCACAAGGCATGTTTCGCACAATGAGTATTACAATAGTGTGTAGGCGGTGAATACAGGGTGCTTTCAGTCAAAACTTTTCAACAGCCAAGGCTACTTGTTTCTGTTGAAGGTGATATATAATTTGTGAAAGTCTTTTCATGACCTGGGAACTGAATAATAGGAATGTAGCTATACATAGTTAATGAAGAATTGCTGTTACGGTGCTTCCATTAAAGCATGCCCAGCCAGCTTTTGGGGTTTCAAATCGACATTTGAGGGAAAATGCCATATCATGTACTTGGGGTTTCAAAGCTGACTGGCAATTATCTGTTTGTCCATTACACTACTCAGTCAGGACAGCTTTGTTGAATTTTGATTCTGCTGTACCCTCTGTCTGTAGAATTAGCAGAAGAGATGGTATACATTTCATCTCAAACATTCAAAGTGGCATGATTGGTGGGTTCAGTGTCCTGCAGTATTAGATCAGATGTCTATCCTCTTCACCAGCCTACATACGGTCTTCCATGAAACATCTTTTGTGCATAAAGTGCACACATTTATAAACAAGGAGTCCTGTGGCACTTAAAGACTAACAAATTTATTTATTGCATGAGCTTTCATCGGAGAGAATCCCATTTTGTCAGATGCTAAGCAGCGAAGTGGGATTTTCTCCGATGAAAGCTCATGAAATAAATAAATTTGTTAGTCTTTAAGTGCCACAGACTTCCTTGTTTGTTTTGCTGAACTAGACTAACATGTCTTCCCCTTTGGAACACTCATTAATATCAATGTTATTTGCAGTGAAGTGCATAAATCTTCCGTTAACTAAGTTTGATGGGATCACTGGTCCATTCCCATGCATTGTCATCAGTGTGCTCTTGGCCAGTGCTGCATCAACTCAAAATACATCCTTGTAGGTGATGCAGCGCTCAGTTTAGAGATAATATTTAGCCAATAATAATTTATATTTTTGAAAGAGAAGAACTGAAACTACATCATCCTCTATTGTGTATGACAGTTTCATTGACTTAATCTTAAATATATTGCAGAACCAATAAAATTAAGTGCATATCAAATGATCAGAGAAAGTATGATTTTCAGCAGTAATCACTCCTTGTGCTTTCTGATAGCACAGTATTCCAAATTGGAAACACAGTCCATATTTACTACTTCCCTTGTACTTTCTGTTTATTTTTTCAAGTAATAAATGGTATCTGTTTTCTTTTGAGGTTTTTATTCACCTTAAAATTGAAAATTCAGTTTGGTAAACATCAGTATCAGGTTCAGCACTTTCTAATTATGAAAGAAAACATGTTTACCAACTTTTCCCCAGATATGCTTTTATTTCATGAATATCAGCCTATCTGAATTTGGACAAAGCTATTCTCAAGCAAAAGCAACAGTGCTGCTCATGTTACCCAGCAGAGGGTATTACACTGCAATACATTCACACTGTTCTTCCCTCTTCCCTAAAGAGAGTTCGTGACCTCAGTAACGTAATCTCTTTCAGACTAGGGACGTGGGTCCTAACCATCAGTTGGTAGACAAATCCAAACCACGAAAATCAACATATAATTCATTTTTAAATTATAAATACATCTTAATTTTAAAACAATACAGTTCAGACTAGTGCTATGGTGATTTTGATAGAAGTAAAGCAATAGTATTGCAATGCACCCTTTGGAACATTTTAGCTTCTAAAATCAAGGCTGCGATCCCCTACTGACAAAAGAAAACAAAAAGCCCTCTGTGTACCTATAAAATTGAATTAAGACAGCTTGTGCTAGCTAATACAAGCATTATAATTTGTTACTGGCTGGGTTCTGATAACGCAGAAAATAACAGTACAGTTTGTCATGAGACCAAACCATTTTTGTATCATATTCAGAACCAAATTTGCCTTGTCTGAGAATCATAGAATGTAGGGTTAGAAGTGACCTTCAGAGGTCAGCAAGTGCACTGGTGCAGGACCACATATACCAGACCATACGTGCCAGATGTTTGGGTCTACATAGGGCCAAAGTTAGAAGTACCACCTCTCACATTACCAGCTGTGAATGAGGCAGAGACATTGCAGAAAAGCTATGTTGGCATTATCTGGATTTTGTTTTTCTGAATAGGTCAGTGCTAGAATGAATAAATGAACAATGTATTACAGTCCAGGTGATTTCAATGGTGTGTTTTGGATTTGGGAACTAGCGTTCAACCTTGCATAAAAGAGGAGGGAGGAGGAGAAAGGGAAAGGGCTCTAAGATCAGAGAACAAAGTATAGTAACAGTAGTGCCAACACCACATCTCCCACATCCCTAGTCCATGCTCTTGTGGCTAAATTCTAATTAGCCCTGATGTGACCAGGCAGGGGAACAGACTGGAATTAGGATTCCCAGCGCATAGCTATATTAGGGTGGAACTAAGGTCTACACCAGACAGTTCTGTCGACAAAAGTGACCTTTTGTCAACAACACAATGCTGGTATACACACTGCAATGACCCCTTTGTTGACAAAACTGCCCTTTTTTGTCAACAAAATAAAACCACCTTGACCAGAGGCAGAGAGCTTTTTGGCGACAAACTTTTAGTGAGAAAGCATCAGTGTAGACACTGCTGTATGTCTTTATCACAATAAATGGCCTCCAGAAATGTTCCATTATGCCAATCCTGACCACTCTGGAAATCCATTTGCACCCCCCCCCCCTGGAAATTCACAGGAAGTTTTGAAATTATTTCACTTCTTCCTTGGTTGGTGTGGAGAGCTTGCATCTCATCTTCTCAGAGGACCCTGGTGGCTCCACATGGCAAATGTGCTCCTACTTAGAGCACAGCAGAACTGCTGGGTTTGATCAGCATTTGGGGGGAGTCTGCCATACAGTCCCAGCTGACATCAAGCTACAGGAACTTTGACACCTATGGCTAGCTCTCTCATGCTTTAGTGGAGCAGGGCTATGAGTGGGACACGCTAAAATCAAGGAGTTGCAACAGAACGCCAGGGTGGCAAACCATCACTTTGGTGTGAGGTCAAAGAGCTGGAAGCCATCCTCAGCAGTGATCCCACATCCACCCCCAAGATGCCTCTAGACTCCTCTGTGGCCCTGAGGCCACCAGATACCAGCCTGAACTCCAATGAAGAGGTCATCAATGAGGAAGTGGAATTGGAGATGACCTAGAGCCAGGGATCAGTTCAGTGGAAGAGGCTGGGAGTCAGGAGCTGTTCTTGACCCCAGAAGGCTACAGCCAGCCCCAGCCCTTCAACTCAAGTGCTCAGGATGCAGCAGACGGGTGCTCTGATAGGTGTTTGATAGTTGATTCTGTTTGTGAACCATAGGGATGGGGATTTTTAGGTTGGCCATAGCAAAAAGGTACCTGAAGGGATAGAAATACACAGGAATAGCATTCTTAAAACTACAGTACCCACCTGTGGAAGTAAGAAAACAGACTGACAGAGCTAGATGGGTACCCTGAAGTCAACTGCTGCAGGAGAGGCCTAAGAAAGAAAACAATAGAACACCACTGGTCACCACACACAATCCCCAAGTCAGACCTCTACAACAGATCATTAAGGACTTACAGCCTATTCTAAAAGATGATCCCTCACTCTCTCAAGCCTTGGGACACAGACCTCTCCTCGCCTACAGACAGCCCCCTAACCTTAAACACATGATCACCAGCAATTACAGACCTAACAACAGAAATATTAAAGCACCCACACCCCCGTGCCATAAACCACGTTGCCAACTTTGTCCACATATCTGCACAAAAGAGACCATCATAGGACCTATTCAAGCCAGCTACTTCATCAAGGGCTCATTCAAGTGCTCATACACTAATGTGATTTATGCCATCATGTGCCAGAAATGCCCCAAACCTTATACCAGGGGTCTCAAACACATGGCCCGTGGGCCACATGCGGCCCCTAAAGCTATTGCCTGCGGCCTGCAACAACACTATTTTTACTGATATTTGCAATATTGTTGTATGAAAAGGTTTTAATGGTGTGGCCCTTGGGCTAACGTACTAGCCCTCATGCTGCCCTCGTGGTGATTTGAGTTTGAGACCCCTGCCTTATGCATTGGATAAACAGGACAGTCTCTGTGCAAGAGTAAATGGGCACAAAACTGACATCAGAAATCATAACACTCAAAAATGAGTTGCTGAGCACTTCCATCTTTCTAATCACTCTGTGAATGACTTGTTAACAACTGTGCAGAAGAAAGTCAATGGGACAGCAAGACTTCAAAGAGACAACTGAATTAGAATTGATATGCAAATTTGAATGCGTGAAAGCAGGATTAACTCATGACTATGGCTTCTTTTCCCACTACAACAGGTGATTTGACTTCACCCTCCTCTATGTGCTGTTTTCCAGTGTTTGAATCTTAACAACTGCTCTGATTTGCTGTTACAGTATGTCCTAATCACGTCTTACACTTCTTTGCATTTATTTTCATCCTATTCAGTAAGTTCACTCCTCTTCAAAGCATCTGATGAAGTGGGATTTTTCTCCCACGGAAGGTCATGTGATAAATGAATCCGTTGGTCTTTAAGTGTCACAGGACTCCTTGCTTCTTTTACAGGAATAGCTGTGCTTGTATGTGCTTTCTCGTTCATTTGTGCATCTAGAGAGTACAACTGAGAACCATGTTAATGCACATGGAGATTTCATGGGCATCCTCTGCAGTGACTTCTAGGGAACTTCTTGGAGGTACCCCCTGATTCTGTGCCTCAGATTGTTGGACAGAGCAGCTGTGTTTCTGCTCCATTGTACGCCACTTTCCCACACCAATTGTCAATCACTTCCACAGGGTCCAAAGCAGTGCACACTTATGCAACATAGGGACCCAGTTTGAAGCTGCTTGTGTTAAGAAAATGCCTTATGCATGTTGACTCTAAGGAGCAAGATACCTGCTTCTATGGCCCCTGCTTGTAAAGGATGATGGCACAATTTGAAATTATTTTTTCCAGTGTAGCTGCATGTATGCCTTAAGTGAGTACTCACCCAGAACCTCCACTTACTCCACTCCACTCACCATTCTCAGACTGATCAAGGAGCTGTGTTCTGTGCAGGGGGACAGTGAGAATAAGGTGCCTGTCACAATGATTCATGCATACTGCTAGAGCATACACACTAACGTTTTTGTCCATTGTTTCTTGTTCTTACACAGATGTGACCTTCGCAGCCAAGGTTCATATGCTAGTGGACTGCCTACAGCTGATAAGGAAGTGGCCCTGAAGAAACAAAGATGACATGTTTCAGGAAGTCTTCCTGGCCTCTCAGGCATCCAAAAGAGAGAAAAGGGCACAAAGACAACTGATGTCAGAGTCTCAGAAGATGGACAGACAGGAATGGAAGGAAAACTAGAAGAAAACATTAGTTGGCCATGAATACATGATCAAAGCCATGGAGAATCAGACAGTGCTCTTAAAGCAGTGGTTCCCAACCTGTTGCCCGGGGACCAAAAGGCCCCGTTGTCATGGGGTCTTTCAAAGAGACCCATGGGTCCCCTCCTCCTGCCTGCAGAAAGGAATCTCTGCTCAAGGATCCAGGCGGAGCATGTTTCTTCAAGGTTAAAAGACAGGTGCAGGCTCCTTGCTACAGCCAAACGAATGGGAGATCAGCATTCCCCTCCCCATCTGTAGGAGGTTGCCTGACAAGGTATTCCATCTAGGTCCACAGGTGCTGGAAGCCCTGCTGGAGCCAGGAGGGGGGCCACTGATCTTCTGTCCCCCTGGCTATAGAAGGGAGTCACTGCCTAGAGACCCAGGTGAAGAGCACAGAGCTACAGGACATGGGGGGTTTCCCTGATGCAGCCAGTGGAACATGAGATCAACACAGAGGCAGTCTCCTTGCTGAACTCTTTCCATCTGGCTGCAGCAGTGGGGAGCCTGCTGACAGAGAATGGTGGCCCTTTGGCATTTTAAAAATGCTGTCTGCGGCCCTCAAGCCAAAAAGGTTGGGAACCACTGTTCTAAAGACAATAATGTCATTTCAGACCCAGTTCATGCTAGCTCAGCCTTAAGCCACAGCAGAATTTCTTTCCCTGCACTCCACCAACTCTCCTGATACATGCCTACCAAAGTCAAGGACTGTCTCACTACTCGCTTCATTCCACCCTCTCAGACTGCTATGACAACAACAGCTGAGCAGGACTTACACATAGCTGTCATAGGGGCACTGCCCCCAATGTCTTTCTCCCTTCCAGGATTTGTTTTGTGCTGTCTTGTGTTTAATAGTGAACTGCAAGAAAAAGAAGCATTCTTTATTTGTGTGTTTAATATAAGTACTACATCTGCCATTGACACACAGGTATAAACTAGCAGTCACTGAATTTAACAGTGCAGCTTCAAAAAAACATTTGATGGGTTCTCACTGTCAAAATGGGCCCTCAATGCCTCCATTTTGTGTATGGCACCCCATTGCGCCCCTCTAAAACCACTGGCTCCTATTCAGATGCAAGGTGATCTGTCTCAGTGGCCCATCCAGGGGCAAACATCTCACCCTTTGCTTCACATAAATTATGAAGCACATAGAAGTGGATATAGCCACAGGAATATTTTTCTCATTTAAGTCCAACCTTCCATAAAGGCATCACCAACACGCTTTTAACTTGAAAAAAGTACATTCTACACTCATTTAGCACCTGCTTAGCTTATTATTGAAGTGCTCCTTGCTTCTGTCTAGGTTGCCTGTGTAAGGCTTCATGAGCCATTGCATTAGTGGGTAGGTTGGGTCTCCCAGAGTCACTGTGATCATTTTAACATCCCACTTCCTCAGATGCTTCGAAGAATCTGAGGAAGTGGGATCTTCTCCCACGAAAGCTCATGCAAAAAATAAATCTGTTAGTCTTAAAGTGCCACACAACTCCTTGTTTTTTTACTGGACTAGACTAACACGGCTATGCTTTTGAAATTGACATTTTAACATCCCCTCTGGGAATCTTCTCACCTGGAAACAAAAGTCTCTTCTCGCAGCTTCCAGTATAGGCTGGTGTTCCTGAACATACAAACATCATGTACCTTTCCTGACCAACCAACATTGATATGCCTGTGGTGATCCACGAGTACCATAGAGAAGTGCCTCTTTCTGATAGATTCCTTCACAGGATGGTCCGATGCCAAAATTGTGATGTGTGTGCCATCTACTGCCCTGCCACAGTTAGGGAATCCCATTGCTGCAAATCCATCTGCTATTTCACGCCTGTTGCCCAGAGTCACAGTCCTTTGCAGTAGAATGTGATTAACAGCTCTGCACACTTGCAATAACAGCTCCAACCGTGGATTTGCCAACTCCAAACTGATTAGCAACTGACTAGTAGCAGTTTGGAGTTGCCAGCTTCCACACAGCAATCACCATGTGCTCTTCCACTGAGAGATCAGCTTTCATTCTGGTGTCCTTGTGCTGCTGGGCAGGGGCCAGCTCTGCGCAGAGTTCCATGAAGGTGCTTTGTGCATTTGAAAATTCTGTAGTCACTGCTCATCATCCCTTACCTGTATAATGATGGAGTCTCACCACTCAGTGCTTGTCTCACGGATGCAGAAGTGGTGGCTCACAATGTTCAGATGTTTCATGAATGACAGCAGCAATGCAGTCTCGTTTGTCTGCATGTCACTCAGGGGGTTGGGCTCCTCAGATTCCTGTTCCAATTCAGAGTCCATGATACTCTGCGGAACCAGCCATGATGTGTTTGAAAACAACAGTGGAGAATAGCATGGGCTCCATCTTTTCAGATAAAGATGGTAGGTTTCAGTAAACAGCAGGGAGCCATTTTAAAAATGGTGTGAGTCGATGGTAGGAACACAATAAATGATGGCACGGAAACACAATTTACCATGGGACACAGAGACAGCACTCATGCTGCTCCCCATTCCTTTCCACCATCTCAGAATTCATCATGACAGAAGCTACTGAGTTGCATGGTGGAATAGCTGTCCATGATGCACAGCTCTCACTGCTGATACTACAGCACCAAGAGCGGATGTGTTTTTATGACAAAATTAGTGGTGTGTGGATGGGCATGATGGGTACTTAAAGTGCTTTTCTTTTTTTTAATCACCAGAATAAAATACTGCTGACAAAACTTTCTAGTGTAGACAAGGTCCTAGAAGCAAGGGCTTCATGTCAGATGCTCCCCATTATAGCAAGTAGAAAGGGAATGGATGATAAAAGAGGTGTGAGAGGTTGGCACTGTTGCTCTATATCCCTTGCACCAGTCAGCAGTAATGGGTGGCCATATGGTGGGGAGAAGGGAAGTAATAGTACACCCTGGAAAAGAGATGTCACAAATGACTCTCACTCCAGAGCAACAGGGGAACCTGGGGGCATTTGTGCCTCCGATGGGTGGGTCCAAAACTTAATATCTTCTGGGGTTTATCCTGGAGCATTGTGAGCTATGCAATGTCGCTTACTTGTGCCAGTCACTGAAGGCACATTCTAGCCCAGTGGTTCCCAACCTGTGGTCCGGGGACCCCTAGGGGTCCATGGACATGTTGCAGGGGGCCCACGGAGCCTCTCCCTACTGGCACTGGAATCCCGCTACAGCCCCAATGCTCCCCGCCAGGGCTGTCTTTCTCCCCCCATGGCTGGATCCCAGAAGGGGAATGGGGCCAGAGCAGCTCCCTGGCAGAGGCAAGGGCAGGGGGACCATAGCTGCTGCAGCTTTGCTCCCCAGCAGCGTGGGCCATGGTGGCAGCAGTGCTGCTCGCCAGCTGTCCCAGTGGCTCCTGCAGAGTGGTGTGGGTCAGAGTCTGCCTGGGTGGCCCAGATTACATAACCAGCTGGGGGGCCACAGAGATTTTTTTTTTTTGTTAAAAAGGGGTCCCCAGCCTGAAAAAGGTTGAGAACCACTGTTCTAGCCCTTAAAAAAAAATCAATTTCTAAATCACCAGGGAAATTGTTCTGTATAGGAGCAATAGCAGTGACCATTAGAATTCTATCTATACCCCCTGAAGAGGTGCTACAGATTCTGTACAGCTGAGTTAGAACTAACACCAAGGAAAACAGCACAAAACAGATATAAAAATAAAATTACATGTTAAAAATCCAAAACAAAGGAACATCATTAAGACAACAACCCAGGACATAAGACACTGTTTGGGAGGTGGAAAGGGTCTTCAACAATTTTAAGCAGCGGGAAAAAATTGTTAAGATTCCAGAAGCACTTGCCACCTTAAGTTCCATTAAAGAAAAGACCTGATCATCTGCCAACCTACAGCACTGTGAGACCCTTCAAAGATGAGTACAGTGCAAGTACACTCACTCATCAGCAGGAGTTAGAAAGGACACTCACATTTGTTTTGTTAACAGAACTTTGCACATGCCTAGCACTCTGAAATATTCCATGTTAACCAAAAAGCATAATCTTCCTCGTGAAGAGAACACCACTGTAAAGAGTAAAAATTGACTGCTGCGCAGTATAAACTTACTGTGCTATACAGTTTAAATACAGGCAACACTACGGTAAAACCAATTCCATGATGCATCATCTGTTTACTCTGCAGTGGTGTTCACTCTGCAAAGGAAAAGACAAAAAAAACCCTCCAATTGTATAAGTAACAATTTAATTCAAATGAATAATTCCAAGATAATTAGACTCATAGTCTCTTAAGGTCAGAAGGGACTGATATAATCACAGTCTGATCTCTTGCAAAATGCAGGCCACAAAACCTCACTCACCCACTCCTGTAATAAACCTCTAACCTATGACTGAGTTATTAAAGTCCTCAAATCATGATTTACAGTTTTTAAAGTACAGAGAATCCACCAGAAAGTTAGCCATGTCCCATACTACAGAGGGAGGTGGAAAAAACCCAGAGCCCTAGCCAATCTGCCCTGGGGGAAAATTCCTTCCTGACCCCAAATATTGTGAGCAGTTAAACACTGAGCATATGGACAAGAATCACTTGCCAGACATCCAGAAAAAGAATTCTCTGCAATAACTCAGAACCTACCCCATCTAACATCCCTTCTCAGGTCACTGCTATGTCTACCAACAGTAGTCAAAAATCAGTCAATTGTCAAACTAGACTGTCCCATCATACCATCCCCTCATTAATTTATCAAGCTCAGTTTTGAAGCCACCTAATTCCCCCCCCCCTTCCCCTTGGAAGACTATTCAGAATTTTACTCCTCTCATGGTTAGAAACCTGTGTCTAATTTCAATCCTAGACTTCCTGATAGACAGCTTGTTCTTGTGCCCACATTGGCACTGTATTCAAATAATTCTTCTCCCTCTCTGGTATTTATCCCTCTGATGTTTTTATAAAGAGCAATCACATCTCTCCCTAACCTTCTTTTCGTTAGGCTAAACAAGCCAAGTTCTTTAAGTCTCCTCTCATAAGGCAGGTTCTCCATTCCACAGATCTCCTTGTAGCCCTTCTCTGCACCTGTTCCAGTTTGAACTCATCTTTCTTAAACATGGGGGACCAGAACTGCACACAATATTTTAGATGAGGTCTCACCAATACCTTGTATAATGGCACCACCACCTCCCTGGAAATACCTCTTCTGATGCATTCTAGGGCTGCATTAACTTTTTTCACAGCCACATCGTATTAGTGGCTTATAGTCTTCCCGTGATCAACCAGTACGCCCAAGTCCTTCTCCTCCTCTGTCACTGATGCATCCCCAACTTATATGAAAAATTCTTATTATTAGTCCCTAAATGCATGACCTTTGACTTTCCTTTATTATATTTCTTCCTATTCCTAATATTCCAGTTTCCTAGGTCATCCAGATTTTCCTATATGATATCCTGATCCTTCTGTGTATGGGCAATATCTCCCAATTTGGTGTCATCCACAAACTTTGTTAGCACATTCCCATTTTTTGTGCCAAGTAATACATTTTTTTTATCAGTAATAAAAAGGTTATATAAGATTGGTCCCAAGCCTGATCCCTGAGGAACTCCACTACTGACCTCCCACCAGCTTGACAGTTCACCTTTCAGTATGACCCACTGTTGCCTCCCCTTTAACCAGTTCCTTATCCACATTTCTATTTTCATACTAATCCCCATCTTTTCTACTAATCCCCATCTTTTCTAATTTAACTAATAATTCTCTTTGTGCAACTATAACAAATGCCTTACTAAAATCTAAGTAAATTAGGTCTACCACATTCCCTTTGTCCAAAAAATCTGTTATTTTCTCAAAAAAGTAGATCAGGCATGATCTACCTTTTGTAATGCCATGTTGTAATTTATCTCAGTTCCTGTTAACCTCAATATCCTTAAGTACTTTGTCTTTCAATTTTTTCCCCAACACCTTGAATACTAATGAGGTCAAACTAACAGGCCTCTAGTTATCAGGACCAGTTTTATTCCCTTTCTTACGCAACCTTTCTGCCAAGATGGCAGCAGCAAAGGGCTGGGTTCCATATCTAGGGGTTCCTAACAATGTTAAAACACCAACTGGCTCGAGCCCCCATCCAGTCTCCTGAGATATCACACACTAGGCACCCTCAAGGGCAATGCCTCCTCTCTCACAAGCATGAGTCTGAAAGTAGTACATAAGACTTCTAAATACAACATAAAGAGAATATATAAAAGCAATATCAAAACCAGCACTGATTTGGGGCAACAGTGCAGTGAAGGGAAATGAACCCATCCCAGTGTATGTAGAGTGTATCCTTCACTTCTCCATTACTGCCATACTGACCTTCATAATTTTAGCATCCACCTCTCAAAGGGGGACCTCAGCTAGTCCCCTCCAGTTGTCTTCTGACACCTCTGGGTCCACTGGCACCACCCACTTGCACTGTCCGCTGGCATGGTCCACTGGTCACTCATGATGGCTACTGGTCACACACACTTTTTCGTGGTGTCATCTGCTCACTGCTCGCACTGTCTGCTGGTCGTCTGTGCCTTCCAGAGGTACCATCTGCTCCTGCCAGCTGTCCACTTGCAAGGTACAAACTTCTGCTAAGCCTCAGTCAGCTTTTTAGTGATTTCAGCCCTTAGAGAGAATTTCAATCCTCTAGTGATCTCATCTCCAGGCTTCAGTTTTTAGGACACCACAGATACATCCATGATTAGAATAACAAAAGACTCCACAAGCAACCATTAAATCTATTTTTTACTATTGGTTTTAATTCCCTTTGCAAGGTCCAACTTTGCTTGGCTTTTGGTCTTTCTCACTTTATATCTACACATTGTGACCTCCAAGAGGTAGCTTTCCTTGCTGACCCCTCCCATCTTCTACTCCTTGTAGGCTTTTTGTTTCCTCTTAATCACCTGTCAGAGTTGCTTACTCATCCAGCTTGGTCTACTCATGCCTCTGAATTTGTGCCCCTTCCTTGGAATGCAGGCCTCAGATAGTTCCAGCAACTTTGACTTGAAGTGATTCCAAGCTTCCTCCATCTTTAGATCCAAGAGTTCTTCAGTCCAATTCACTTCACCAATTAATTCCCTTATTTCTTTTTAAAGTTAGCCCTTTTGAAGTTGAAGAACCTAATCACAGATTTACTTTTGTTTATCCTTCAGTTTAGTTAGAACTGAATTAGCTCATGGTCACTTGAACCAAGGATGTTCCCCACAACCAGGTCCTCTAAGAGGTTCTCATTACTCACCGACACCAAATCTAGGATAGCATCCCCTCTTGTTGGTTCAGTAACTGTTTGGTGAAGGAATTCATCAGCTATCACTTCCTGGAAAACCTGGACTCTATCATTATTACTAACACATGTCCTCCAGTCTATATCTGGGAAGTTAAAGTCTCCCATAATCATACAGTTCCCAGTAGTATTTACTTCACTAAAGGCCTCAAAGAGGTTGTCAAGGCTTTTTCCCCACTCTGGCACTCTGAGTGCAGAAGGTGGGGGCCTGCAACAGGCCAGAAAAGCCACTGGCCTTAAAGCCTGCTCTTAAAAGTCTCCAAGGCCTCCAATTCCTGGCCTTGGAGTGGTATCGCTGCCACCGCCCAAATGCATAAAAAAACCTCTTGAGACCCAGGAAGGTGCACTTGGGAATTCCTCCCTGTGAGGTACTTGCAATCCTGTTTATTCCTCTCTCAGGAAAATGACTGAACTCCAGCTGCAATATGAGCTGGAACTGGAATAGGGTTCCCTCTAGTAGCTGCCTGTGCAGTCTAAGGCACAGGCACACAAACCTCTTGCCTTTCAGGACACAGAACCAGAACTTGCTTAAAAGGTAAACTCTTTAATAAAAAAGAACAGATAATAAACACAGAGAGTTGCTTCTCTGGGAATTAACTTAGATAGTTACAGGGTAGTGGGGGGGGGGTTTACATGTGCTCAGCACAGAGAAATCCAAGAAACAAGCCAAAAACAAAGAAAATACCCTGACCACATCTAAGTGAACATTCCCTGTTCTACCCACGCCTGGTCAGTAACCAATTTAACTTATCTTTGGTAAAGATGTTGCTGGATTCTTCCTCAGGCCCCTCTGGCCTCCTCCTGATCCTTCCAGGAGCTCTGCTGCATCCAAACAGGCCCAGGCCAGGCTGCTGTTACAGTTCAAAAGCCTGCACTTCTTTCCTATTGGCTGTCCTGGGACTCACTGACCAGAGTGTTAACCCCTTCCTCCCCAAGGGTTACTACAGAGGTCTCTATTGATGTTCAGATCAGATCCCCGTGGCCTGTAACACAGTCCATGCACTACCCCAGGAGAAACTCTAGTAGTTTTCTTCTCCAATGTGATTTTTACTCAGGCAGACTCTGTTTTACCAATTCCATTACTTCAAATTTCTTTACAGTCTACCTCATCATTGATATACAATGCCCACTCCAGCACCTTTCCCTTTATATTTGTCTTTCCTAAAGAGCACATAACCTTCAATACATGTACACCCGTTGTGACTACTATTCCACCATATTTCTGTTATCCCTATAATATCTCATTTCACTTCCTCTACCAGCAGCTCTAGTTCCTCCATTATGTTACCCAGACTTCTTGCAGTGGTATATGAACATTTTAATTTTTGCTGCTTGGCTTCACTCACATTCCTTACCTGATTTGGCAGTGTCATTCTACTGCCAATATCACCTATTAGACTGATATTTACACTACCCTTTCTTCTACTGTCCATTCTGCTCCCCACCTCTGTGTCCTTCCTTATGTCATTTTCTTTCCTCTCAATGTTAAGATCAGGTGTGGAGATTACCCGGGCATTGTATAATCACATAATCATGACCACCGTCCCATGAGAATAATCACATTATAAGAAACATATTAATTCTGCCAGAAAATAACTCAAGACATGGGAAAAGCCTACATCTCAGCTGTGGCTAAACAAAGGTTAGTCAGAAATTCACCTTTTTTAAAGTATATTTGCAGAATGGCCATTAATACTGGTACTGCAAATAATGCTCTTGAAGGGCAAGGCTGGGAAACCCTTATGGAGTGATGGTAAACATGATTAGTACCAATGGATATGTCTACACTGGAGGCTTAATTCAACTTAAGCAACTCCCTGGCCACATCTGGCATTTATTAAGTCAACTTAAGCAAGATCCCAGCAAACGCTCAAGTCGACTTAATAACTCTCACCCTTAAAGTTGACTGTAAGGGTTCAGTCGACTTCATTAAGGCAGGAAAGCCATTTAAGTCAACTTTATAAAGTTGACTTAAGCCAGAGGACCCATTTAAAGTCAACTTTATTGTCAACTTTAAATGGGTCCCCTGGCTTAAGTGAACTTCATAAAGTCCACTTAAACAAATGGGGCCTCTTTAAATCAACTTAATAAAGTTGACTTTAAGTCCACTTTATTAAGTCAACTTACCCAAGCCCTCTAGTGTAGACATAGCCAATGAGTGTAATGGCTCTACTCCTATAAGTAAATACTCACTGACACAGAGCCAGCCCTGGGCACATTCACCACTATGGCAGTGTAAGGTAAAAACAGTATTTATTACAGCCCCATCTGCATGCCATGTACATCAAAAAGACCTATTGTACAGCCTAAAAGTGGTCACAACCTTAGCTGTGTAGCTCCTGAGCACAACCCATTACTAATATATAGCAATGAGTAAATAATACAGAAATAATCCAGTCTAGGCTTTCTTTGTATGGATGAATTTACTGCTGGTCTGAAAGAGGCCTGTCTGATAGCCTTCAAGATGGTCTCCCCTATTTATGCACAAAATATGTACAGCATGGACAGAAGCCATGTATGTTACCCTGCTAGCATTCTCCACATTTGAAACAGGAGTGCACCATCTTGACGTTTAGTGGATGGGTCATTGCCCATTCATTCCTTTGTCTTTTCTGCTTGGTGTGCCAGCCAGGGTGTTAACCGCAATCCTAGTTGCAGGGAGCAGAGAGAGGTTATGTTGTAGACACTCAGCTACTGAGAACAGGACTGAAAATCTTAAACTAATTTCACATAAGCCACTGAGCAGCCAGCAGTGTGTGTCAGCTTTGGGTCAATAATGATCTGTGTTGAGTTTGAACCATTGACCTCCTGGTGAAAAGACCACGACACCATAACCAATCCTATGTAAGTGCTATTGACAGTCAGAATTTAGGATTATGTTAATAGTCTTGAAAATAGCCTAACATCCTTTAATATTTTACTGTTATTTTGTGGTAAATGGCTCTAGTTTTCTGGTCTTTTTCTCCAAACAAGTCTCTCTTAGAACTGACTGGTACAAAGTGGTTCTTGTGGAAGTGAGAGTGGGACTAAGCTAAAAATACTAACTAAACAGGCAGAAAACCCTTGCCTCTTGTTTCCGATCAGCCATAGAAAATATTTGTCAATGTGAACTAGTAAATGCACCATGCTTCAGTGCAAGGGTGGCCAAACTAATGGCACTCAAGAGCCATCCATACAAGTTGATTATTGAACCTTCAAGAGCTGCACTGAGGCATATAGCTATGTACTTTTACCTACTAAATTGATTCGCTGACGTTCTTCCGCGAGCCACGCTTTTTCATTCAGGAGTCACATACAGCTTCTGAGCCACAGTTTGGCCATGCCCGCTTCAGTGGGTCCCAGTGAAGATGTATAAGGGACCTAACCCAAAGTCAGTGTGAATGTTTTTCTACTGCCTTCAGTAGGCTTTGGATCACAACACATACTCCTATATTAGAGATCAGCTCTTTGCCACTATTACAGGTTAAATATATTTCCTGATCAACAGTGACACCCTAGATTTCCTGTTCTTCCATTCAAGAACCGCTGAACTGCAGTATTTCAATCCTTCAAATTTTTACAAGAGCTTTGAAGGGGAATTTCAGAAGAATTTTGTCTGTGACTTCAATGCCAGTTTTATGAGGAAATTCTGGCTATATTATGTAAACCTCTCCTCAGCTATGAAGCCATATTGCAAATATTCTTATTCCCCAGGAAGTCTGCTCGGAATAAATTCAGATTAAAAAGACTAAACAGCCAGATGTACTTTTATGACTTGTTACCAAATGATGAAAGGACATCTTAGAAAAGCAAGAATTTTCTGTGTAGCGAAATCTGGACAAAGTGTTTGAGCATTCATGATACATTCATGATCTTCTAGGAACTGTCTTTTGAGTGCTGTTTCATAGAGTATATTAAGAATACTCTGCTGTTATTGAAAATAGGGAAATTTATAAATATGTTAACTCAAAGATTGTTTTTGTTTCCATTAGATAACAATACTGGCAACTCATTTGTATTCACAACTGCATTTGGAAATGATCTTTGTTTATTTTTGTAGCCTTTTGCAAAATGTTTTATCTCACAGATCAATGGTTGTCATAACAAATGACTCAGGAAGGAAAATGCCTCTGGTTTATCTTGGTGTAGGCAGCTCAAACACTGAGGACTTCTGTTTTAATGTACACTCCCAAATACACTTCAAAATAGTCTGAAGTCTCATAAGGATCATTCTGACCTGGCCAGATTTCCTTTTCCTTGACATTCAAGATCTTTTTTTCAATCAAGGTGGGAATTAATTGTGTTGGTACCGATTGGCAGTTTGAATGCCTCCACTTAGCAAAGAACAAAATTAATTTTCTGAAATCTGGTTATGGCATAAGAAAGATAAATTAGACCTCAAAAATCCTGCCATAGACCAAGGCAGAGAAACAACTGCCATCATTTTCAAGGACTAGAATAAAAAATGGATTAATTTTTGTGGCAATGCAAGCAGGGACAATCTTTTTGTTTTAAGTTTGTGCACTGCCCGGCACAGTGGGGTCCTAGTCCACAGCTGGAGCTACAAAGTGCTACTGCAATTCATATAATTAATAAACAATAATACAAATGGAGGGTGGCTGATAGGAATTTCACAGGAAGGGATCGCTCCAATTATATTAAGAAAGCTAGACTAAGAAAAAATAGTTGTTGTTGTCTTTAATTATGCCCATGCACCAATGTTCCCTCTAATTACTTGTAGACTGTGTGCACAAACAATTTCTTTGTGTGTGCAAAAACATTTCTTTGTGAGCACCAATTTTAGCACTATTGAAT
This sequence comes from Podocnemis expansa, assembly GCA_007922195.1. Taxonomy (NCBI): domain Eukaryota; kingdom Metazoa; phylum Chordata; order Testudines; family Podocnemididae; genus Podocnemis; species Podocnemis expansa. The sequence continues at coordinate 35,639,649 of ML681994.1, forward strand.
TTTTTTGGACACACTTTATTTTGTTGTGTACACAGGTTTCATGACCTGTGTGCGCGCACACACGTGCACAGCTTAGAGGGAACAGTGCCATGCACTCTGTTCATCTGCTCAGCTGGCTGCTCCACTAAAAGTGCATAACAGTCAAATAATTCAGGTTGGGTATTTAAACTGTCACCCCACTATTACATTGCAGTATACTGGTAACATCTGGCAGGCTCTCTTCCACTGACTGGACAGAAACTTAAAGTAAAAAATACCTTAAATGTTTGTATTTTGTAGAAACTACTGTGGATGTTGCATCAGGGAGAGGCTAGCATGGTATATTACCAAGTACTGGCTCAGAGAAAACCTATGCTCAGCACTCCGAGGGTTTATCTTCACTAGAGAGTTAGCCTGGGCTCTTAGCCAGCGTTCCCCTTACCATGCTTCTCTCATCCATGCACAAAAATCTCTCTCCTGAGTTAAGTGGTGCTTTCAGCCTAGGCCATGTGGTTTGGGGATATGGTTTAGAGCCTAGATTCCACAGTCACTGAGACAGGTAACTTGTTCCCTTTGTAGCAAAGACATAGGCTAGGTCACGTGACTGCTGATAGTCTTCCAATGCCATCCCACAACTCTTCATGCCCAGAAGAACAAATAAGTTTTCCCACAACTCCATGAGAAAGAGTTATAGAGAGGCTCAGTTTCAGACTTGTCAACAGGGACAAATGGGGTAATTGTTCAAGGGCCAGGTGATTTTAAAAGTGCCCAGGCCATGAGCAGTGACTGAAACTTCCCTCAGGGAGGCTAGCTCCTCATTCTCCCTCCACTCCCCCACTTACCACTGCATCCCTCCGATTTGGCCCCTCTCCCCCACACCCTCTTCCTTTTTTGGCCAACCTGTTGCCATGTCCCTTATCTCTGCTCAGTCCCTCTACCACTGCTCACTGCATACATCCCTTCTCGTCCCCCACTGCTGTTCATTGTGTCCCTTCGCAATTCCCGCTCAGCCCTTCCACTATCACTTAAAATCATAGGGTTAGAAGGGACCTCATGAAGACATCTAGTCCAACCCCTTGCAAAAAAGCATGACTTCTCCCATTAAATCATCCCAGACAGGGTTTTGTCTAACTGAGCCTTAACTATCTCCAAAGATGGAAATTCCACCACCTCTCAAGGCAATCCATTCCAATGCTTCACCACCCTCCTAGCATAAAAGCTTTTCCTATTATCCAACCTTGACTTCTCCAGCTGTAACTTGAAACCATTGCTCCTTGTTCTGTCCTCTGTTACTACTGAGAATAGCCGAGGTCCCTCTTCGTTGGAGCACCCCTTCAAGTAGTTGAAGGTTGCTATCAAACCCCCCTCAGTTTTCTCTTCTGAAGGCTAAATAAGCCTAGTTCCTTCAGTCTCTCTTCATAAGTCTTGTGCTCCAGCCCCTTGATCATTCTATTACCCCTCCGCTGGACTCTTTCTAATTTGTCCACATCTGTTTTGTAGTGAGGTGCCCAGAACTGGACACAGTATTCCAGATGTGGCCTCACCAGTGCCAAACAGAGGAGAATAATCACATTCCTTGATCTGCTGGCAACACTTCTGCTGATGCAGCCCAGTATGCCATTGGCCTTTTCGGCAACAAGAACACACGGTTGACTCATATCCAGCTTCCCATTCACCATAACCCCCAGGTCCTTTTCTACAGTGCTGCTACTTAGTTCTTCACTCCCCAGCCTGTAGCAGTGCATGCGGTTTTTCCATCCCAAGTACAGGACTTTGCACTTGTCTTTGTTGAACCTCATGAGATTTCTATTGGTCCACTGGTCTGATTTGTCTAGGTCTCCCTGAATCCTGTCTCTGCCCTCCAAGCGTGTCTACCGTTCCCCACAGCTTGGTATCATCTGCAAACTTACTGAGTGTGCAATCATCCAGATCATTAATGAAACTGTTGAACAGAACTGGCCCCAGACCAAACCCTCGAGCACACCAGACAATACTGGTTGCCAACTAGACATGGAGCCATTGATTCCTACACGCTGAAACCATTGATCTAGCCAGTTCTCTATCCACCTTACAGTCCTCGCATCCAACCCATACATCCTTAACTTGCTGACGAGAATGCTCTGGGAAACCATATCAAAAGCCCTGCTAAAATTGAAGTATATCATGTCAATGGCTCTTCCCGCATCCACAAATTCAGTCATCTCATCATAGAAGACAATGAGGTTGGTCACGCATGATTTACCCTTGGTGAATCCATGCTGATTGTTCCTGATCACTCTATTTTGCCCCAAGTGTTTTAGGATTGAGTTTTTGAGAACCTGCTCCATGATTTTTCCAAGGATTGAGATGAGGCTGTTAGGTTTGTAATTCCCCAGATCCTCCTTTTTGCCTTTCTTGAAGATAGGCACTATATTTGCTTTTTTCCAGTCCTCCAGTACCTCGTCCATTCACCACAAATTTTCAAAGATAATGGCCAGAGGCTCTGCTATATCCTCAGCCAACTCTATCAGCACCCTTGGATGCAGTTCATCCAGCCCCATAGACTTGTGCACATTCAACTTCTTTTAGTACTCCCTAACCTGACCATCCATCACCAAGAGCCTCTCTTCTTTTCTCCAATCTGTCATACCCAGTGTAGTGGGCTGGGAGGTGGCCCTCCCTGTGAAAACTTCAGTAAAAAAAAAAGCATTGAGCACTTCAGCCTTTTCCACATCCTCCACCACCAGGATACCTGCCCCATTCAGTAAGGGACCTGATTCCCCTTCTTGTTATTGACATGCCTGTAGAACCCCTTCCTGTTATCCTTCACATCCCTTGCTAGCTGCAACTCCAACTGTCCTTTGGCCTTTCTGATTTTATTCCTGCAGTCCCAAGCAATATCTTTGTATGCCTTGCTAGTCATCTGTCCAAGCTTCCATTTCTTGTAAGCTTCCTTTTGGTGTTTCAGCTCACTGAAGAGTTCTCTGTTAAGCCATACTGGGTGCCTTCCACATTTGCTGTTCTTTCTGCTCATGAGAATGGTATCTTCCTGTGCCCTTAGCAGGATTTCTTTTTAAAATACAGCCATCTCTCTTGGATGTCTTTCCCCTACAGATCAGTCTCCCAAGGGGAAAAAACCAAGGAGTCGTGTGGCACTTAAAGATTAACAGATTTATTTTTCGCATGAGCTTTCGTGGGAGAAAATCCCACCTTCTCAGATGCTTTGAAGATGGGTGAACTTACAGAATGGAATGAAAATAAATGCAAGGGGGTGTAAAACATAGGATCAGGTCATACAGTAACAGCAAATCAGAGCAGTTGTTAGGTTCAAACCATGGGAAGCCTGAAGTCAAATTACTGTTCGTAATGGGAAAAGAACCCATAGTCTCAATTCAATCCTGCTTTCACAGAATTTAATTTGCATATTAATTCAAGTTCAGCTGTTTCTCTTTGAAGTCTTGATGTCCCAGTCACATCTCTGATGATGGTCGTTAACAAATCATTTTATCGAGTGATTAGAAAGATGGAAGTGCTCAGCAACTGGGTTTTTTGTTTTGTGATTTCTGATATCAGCTCTATGTCCATTTATTCTTTTGCGCAGGTATTGTCCTGTTTGTCCAATGTATAAGATTTGGTGCATTTCTGGCACATGATGCCATAGAGTAGATGAGCAGGTAAATGAGCCTTTGATGGAGTAGCAGGCTTGATTAGGACCTATGGTGGTATCTATTGTGCATATATGTGGGCAGACTTGGCAGTGTGGTTTGTTGCAGGGGTGTGTGCCTGCTTTAATGTTTCTGTTGTTAGATCTGTAGTTGCTGGTGAGTATCTCTTTAAGATTGGGTGGCTGTCTGTAGGCAAGGAGAGGTCTGTCTCCCAGTGCTTGAGAGTGTGAGGGATCATCTTTTAGAATAGGCTGTAGGTCTTTAATGATCTGTTGCAGAGGTCTGACTGGAGGGCTGTATGTGGCGACTAGTGGTGTTCTGTTGTTTTCTTTCTTGGGCCTCTCCTGTAGTAGATGACTTCAGGGAACCCGTCTAGCTCTGTCAATTTGTTTTCTTATACATTGGACAAACAGGACGATGCCTGTGCAAAAGAATAAATGAACATAGAGCTGATATCAGAAATCACGAAACAAAAAAAACCCAGTTGCTGAGCACTTCCACCTTTCTAATCACTCGATAAAATGATTTGTTAACGACCATCATCAGAGATGTGACTGGGACATCAAGACTTCAAAGAGAAACAGCTGAACTTGAATTAATATGCAAATTAAATTCTGTGAAAGCAGGATTGAATTGAGACTATGGGTTCTTTTCCCATTACGAACAGTAATTTGACTTCAGGCTTCCCATGGTTTGAACCTAACAACTGCTCTGATTTGCTGTTACTGTATGACCTGATCCTATGTTTTACACCCCCTTGCATTTATTTTCATTCCATTCTGTAAGTTCACCCATCTTCAAAGCATCTGAGAAGGTGGGATTTTCTCCCACGAAAGCTCATGCGAAAAATAAATCTGTTAGTCTTCAAGTGCCACATTACTCCTTTGTTTTTTTGTTTTTTTTTGCTGACTAGACTAACACGACTATCCCTTTGAAACTCCCAAGGGATCCTGCCCATCAGGTCCCTAAGGGAGCCAAAATCTGCTTTTCTGAAGTCCAGGGTCTGCATTTTGCTTTTTTCCATTAATCAGCATCTTGAACTCTACCATCTCATGGTCGCTATTGCCCAGGCTGCTATTCACTTCTACTTCCTCGATCACATCTTCTCTGTTTGTGAGCAGCAGATCAAGAGGTGCAAGTCCCCTAGTTGGTTCCTCCAGCATTTGTACCAGGAAGTTGGCCTCTAGACTCTCCAGAAACTTTCTGGACTGCCTGTGCACTGCTGTATTGCCTTCCTAGCAGATGTCAGGATAATTGAGGTCCCCCATGAGAACCTGGGCCTGTGATCTTGCCACCTAGGAGAAGGAAGGATGTGGAAGAGAGGAAGAGGACTGGGGGGCACTGTGGTAGGGAGTGGGCTGAGCAGGGGAGAGGGCCGGGGCTGGATTTGAGAGTATGTGGGGTTGCAGGCAAAGGAAGCAGGATGGGGAGCTAATGATACACATGGATGAGTGCAGAACCAGTGAGGACATAGTAACCTGAGTAGGGCTAGGCTGGGTGCTCAGACCTGAGTGTCAATCACCCAGGCTCATCCTGTAATGAAGACAGACCCACACATGCATTCTGTGGTTTTAAAGATTTTAAACCTGTTATAAACCATCAGGAGGGGGCTAGCTGGTGGCATAGATTAATGCAATAAAGGAAAATTGGCCTTAACCTGGCTTAGAATCATAACAAATTGTTTATGTAGAATCATAAATTGCCATCAATTTGATGATCTCAAGTCACTGATTACAGGGAGATTTGTCTCCAAGAAATGTTCATATGGTTTGAAACAATCATCATTCTTTTTTTCCAGGAAGAGGTAACATAATAATAGTAATGTCACCCAGCAGTGAAGTAAGCCCTAAGGCTGGCAGACCTGGAAAACTGCTTATCAGTTTCCTCATTCTACCTAGACAACACTGTCATTCTCTGACTAGTTTATAAATATCAACATTTACCCACAAACACTTCTCCTGAGAGAATTCAACCCTTTGCAGATGGCATGATCTGGGTGCAGCACAGTGGAGTCCACGACTGGGGCTGTCAGGTGTTAACAATAATACGTAATAATAACAATATGAAGTTTCAGTATGAGAAAGGCAGCTTGTTTCCAAATTTTCTTCTGAAGCCAAATATAAGAGGTTATGTAGCACTTTAGACACAGAACACTGGTTTGCAAAGGCAAATGTTAAATGCAAATAAATTTATGTAGATTATATATAAAATCAGTCAATATTTAAATTGAGAAAAATGAATTCCCATACTGTATTTTACAGTACCGACTGTCATGTCCTTTCAGTCATTTCCCATGATGGACACTTCTGGAAAAGCACACAAACTTTGTATCTGCAGTCTGTTCTACAGACAGCAAAACTACTGATTGATTTGACTTCATAATATAGATTTTCAGCAACTAGTGACTAGAAGTTAGGATTCTGAACAAGTGATAAGATTTCTAGATGTTCTATACACCAAACAAATCCCACTGACTTCACAGAGAGCTGCCAGATTCTTGGTACTTTTAAATCATAGCCATCTGATTTAGGAGCTTAAATACATCCCTAAAACCCCAACTTTAAGTAACTGTTTTTTTAAAAGCATGGACACACACACATATCTTATATACAGATCGGTAAGATAATCAGACAAAATATTGTTAAATCTTCCATAACACCCTGAAACACAAACAACAAAACAACAAAATCAGCCTGATTTATTATCTTTATAACTTTAGCGTTTGGCTCACTGACTATATGAAAGTGATGAATCTCTGCAGTAAGAAACATTATCCCAGACATGACATCCTTCAGACAGCCAAAGAAAGGTGTATAATGGTCTTGTGTAACACTTGTTACGTGTCCCTATTTTATGAAATTTGACCCTGTTCATATATCTAGTTAACATCCAAAGCATCAAATACTTTAGCAACTGTTGCTAGCGTAGTATGACATATTTTTTAGATTGCTTTTTGTACTAGACAGAAAAGAATAAACTACATTTTAAAGACCTTTTGAGTGCCAAAGGGAAAAATGAGATAACCTTGCTCTAAAATTTAAGAGCACAGTCATTTTAATATAAAACAATGCCCATAAAAGAAAGATTCTTAAAGACTAATGACATGGAATTTTCACTGTCAGTTCAAATGTGACCCTAAATTTAGGCTATGTAAAAATAAGCTCTAAACCACTAATATAGGCATTATAAAGACTTTAAAAAGAATAGCAATGGACACAATATTTAAATAAAACAAAATATACCCTCCGCCCCCCAAACATTTCCTTGTTGTGTACGTCACCTCATCATTGTAGCATTAACTTAGGGCATGGGAAACCTGAAGGTTAAATTGATTAGAAAGTCATAATAAACTAAAGAGAATCTGACTAATTCATTTTCAGTTCTCAGAGAAAAACAAACAGTATAAACTGTGGCAAGTGAGCAAGATTTTTTTTTTGTCAAAAAATAAAAAAAGAAAGAAATTCTGTTTTCCTTTCCCAAAGGCCCTTCTTTGAACACCAAAGTTCCTGTTGACTTCTGGGAATTCCAGGAATGCAGAATATAGCTTTCAAAAATTATCTGCAAAACAGGTAAGATTTATTTTAGAAATCATAAAGGAACTGCTATAATGGATTAGATCAGTTATACACCTATTTCAGTGTCCTCTCTCCAAGAGTGGTTGACACCAGCTGCTTCAGACGATGCTGCAAGACACTGCAGTGGGGAGTTATGGGCTAACCTGTCCACATGGGAAAGTTTCTTCAGTTAGAAGGTGGCTAATGCCCTTAAGCATGAGGGTTTATATTGCTTCCAAACCACGTTTTTTTTTAAAATTTATCTTTATTTTGGAAGTTAACTCTGTTATTGTTATGTTTAACCTTACAAAGTGACCTTTCATTGTAGAATGTACAATACAAAGTTTATGTGATTCAGAGTAGCTGACTCCAGAGTTCAAATTCAACAGTGGCATAATGTGGTGGGGTATGTTACATTATTTTGCCACTTATACCCAAGACGTAACTTGCACTGATTTTTATTCCTCAAGAATCAAATTCAGCCTACTGTGAGTCATTGTTCCCTCTAATTTCTCATAGGCTGTGTGTGCAAAAAGATTCTTTTGTGCAAATTTTCGGAACCAGTGTCCAAATTTGTGCGCACTCCAGTGAGTATGGTCAAACTTGTGAGCACAACAAAGCAAGTGTGTATGATGCAAATAATATCTAAATTTTATTTTGATATGGTGATGGAAATGATTTTATAACTTACAAAACCTTATTCAAAACATGCTACTTGAAACCGCTTTCTTAAAGTGATATAAAAATATTAGCACTGTTTAATTTTTTTGTGCAGGCTTTATTTTGCTGTGTGCATGGGTTTCATGACCTGTGTGCGCATGCACACGCGCACAGCTTAGAGGGAACATAGCTGTGAGTGCATGCAACTCCCTTTGAGACCAACTTACAGTGTGTGTGCTTAAGAGTGTGAGGGAGCTCTCCAAAAACAAAACAAACAAACAAACAAAAAAACCCCCACCTTTCATGCTCTTAGTAGCAATTCTTGCTCTTGGTTTAAATTTCATCAGTTTAGGGCACCAACATGGATGCAACAGGCATACATTACCTTCTTTTGCCACTTATATCTAACATGTAGCTAAAATTGCTGTTTGCTACACTTCTGGATTTGGCCCAGAAATTCCTCTAGGATGTGCACCTCCCCTCTTCGTACATTTGGCTGAATTAGCTCAGGATCTTTATACTCACATAATCCTACATACATGAGTCACACTCACATTGTTTTCAAACAGAATGAATACACGTACATTGCCATTAAAGCAGTTTGAAACAGCAAATATATATGATTTACAATGTTTTTTGGGACCTGTTGATAGACTTACACTTTAATACACTGTAAGAGGATATCATTAATTAAGATTTAAGTGAGGTATAACAGGATCATGAGTCACTGAAGGTCAGCACTTTATTACAGAAGACTAAAAATAAATACCAGCAGATTGTTTCTTGGCCTGAACGAGCTGATCCTGCCAGACCACACTGCTGGGTAACAGGAGTTCAGAAAACCACGGCAAACTGGGCAGTCAGAAGTCTTTCAAGATGGCCTTGTCCCTTGCAGTTTCCCTTATGGTTCTGAGAACTGGGGGTACAGAAAAAAAAATCTCACCCTCAAAACTATATGAAGAGCTCTGACCAAAGGTGAGTGCTGAAATATACTGGGCAGAACAGCCAGGAGGAGGGGTTTCCACATTTGCATTAGAGATAAAACAGACAGCTTGCGGGGTTGCCCTATAAATTGACCTAAAAATTCTGGGCCCAAATTCTCTTTCCCAGGAAATACCTGCCAAATTTCTCTATTGTGATGTGGCCCTTCCCTTGGAGTTAATCTGCCTGGGGAGAGTTCTACTGTACGTCTGGCCCAGCATGAGATCCTGGTTCCAGACAATAGCTGATCATTCCGATGGTCCATGAATACTCCACCTGGTAACTGATACCCCTATCTAATGGGCAGGGATGAGGCAGATGGTTAAAGGTTCCTGCCAGGAGGAGGAAGGGAAGAGTCTTATGCTCTAACAACTATTTTGGGGTAAAACCTAACCAATGGTACCAGAAAATGCATCTCATAATTCCAGTAATACAAGTACATGTGGTTGAGATAAAAGATTCCCCATGTTAAGCAGAAGGAAAACTGGTAGAAAATAAGATTGGTATAATGTGGAGGCTGCTAGCTGCAGAAACTGGAGGGAGGGGGTAGTGGGAATTCTTCCACAATGAGTTGAAAAGAAATTTAAGTCTTCAGGGATCTTCTTTTTCCATCTCCTTTGGAGGCCAACAAAATGCTATGAAAATCACTATAGGGCTCTTCTTCAGGGAGGAGGGCTGGCTTTTGGCATAGGTTTGGCCAGAACACTATGAGGGGTCTCCAGGCAAAGGGCAGCAGGAATTTTTTGGCTCTTTTGAAAGCCGTGCTTAATCCTAGCCAGCAATGGCAGCCTCCGCCTCTTGGCACCAGGATCTCCCAGATTGCCTCCTGCCATCTCTGATTTCAGATAGCATGCCAGCTACTGGCATCACACAGACTGCCATCCTAGTATGGTGCACCCATGCAGCAATACAGATCACAGAACCAGCAGGACCTCAGTTTTAAAGTCTCATCCAAAAGTGTCCCAACTTTGTGCAGTTCCATTTATCTACTATGGTGGGAAGAAATAATTAGATTATTTTTGATGGCATTCAAACCTGTGGTGCAAGGGAATCTAGAGCCTGCAAAACTGCTGCTTGGACCATTAACTCAGCACTCTGACCGTTCTTACTGTAAAATTAGGGAGCTCATTTTAGTAGGCCATTTCCCTCTGATTTTGAGAAGAGTACTAAAGCTAAGAGTAAAATCCCACTTGTGAGGCAGACTCAGTTGGATCCCAGAACAGTGGTTTTCAACCTTTCCAGGCTCCTGTATCCCTGTCAGCAGTCTGGGTTTGCCTTGTGTATCCCAAATTTCACCTCACTTAAAAACTACCTGCTTACATAATTAGATGTACAAATGTCACAAAACACTCTAACACTGAAGAATTGCTTGCTTTCTCATTTTGTCTGTATGAAATTTTAGGTTGTATTGACTTCACTAATGCTTTTTACGTAGCCTATTATAAAACTAGGCAAATATCTAGATAAGTTGGTGTGCCTCCTGGAAGACCTTTGCATATCCCTGGTTGAGAACCACTGTCCTACAGCACAATAACGGCAGAGACCCAAGAGATACAAAGTCATATCCTTGTTCAGCGGTGTAAAAGATGCAGTCTGTGGGCCAGATATGACCCATGAACCTCTTCTATCTGGCCCCTGATTGTGCTCTGCCAGATAACATTCTCTCCATGAGAGAGAGAGAGAGAGAGAGCGAGGTCTCACAGTATCACAGAGCACAGCCTCACATACATGGCTACAATAGTATCAGGTCTTGTGGTGTCACAGGGCACTGGGTACATGAGGCTGCACTCTATAAGACCACACTAACAGAGAGAATGTGTGGTATCACAGGGAGCAGTCTTGCATACACAGCACTCTGCGATGCTGCGAGAGTGCCTTAATATTTCAATTTATGGTATGTATGGTCCACTTGAAGTAAATTTAAGTCAAATCTGATCTGCCATAGCAAATGAATTTGACAGCCCGTCCTACTTTTTAGTCACAGGAAAAAAAAAATCCAATCCAAACCAGCATTCCTTAAAAGGCACTTCACTGGTATGTCAACAGATCTTTCCTTCACTAGATCTTGCCCATACTCCTTCTTATTTTACCAAGTTCCAAAGGGAAAGCCATGTTAGTCTAGTTCAGTAAAACAAACAAGGAGTCCTGTTAGTCTTTAACTGCCATAGGACTCCTTGTTTGCTTTTCTCATTTTATACTTTGAAAAGAGTTCCCACCATTCTGCTCTTAAAGAGATAACATTCTGTATTCTTAAATAATACAGTAACAATGGGCAAAGTCCTGAAAGAAATGCTGAGTGCACACAACTCACATTAATATTAGCCCAGCACCTCGCAGGATGTGGCCTCCTGCTTGCGAAGACTCTAGCACACTTTAAGCAACAATGAGATCTTAACTACATAACATTTGGAAGAACTATAAAAGGGAACAAACAGAATGATAATTTTTTTTAAAGGTGGTTAAAAATAATCTTTCATACATGTCACTATAATAGACTCTAAACCTACCACTGAAAGCTGGAAACTACAAGAAAGCAGATTAATAAAATTACCAAGATCCTTATCTGCCACTTCCTTGATTTCTAATTAAGAGATCAGAACACAGATAAGTGAATCCAATTTATTTAATTTAGCAAAAAACTCAATCAATAACAAGACTTCACTCAAGCACATGGATGTCGCTGGCGCCTGGCACAGGGGGCACATGCCCTGAGTCCTGGTGCCGGTGCCCTGAATGGCTGGGGCACCCCCTGCCTCTCCTGTCCCCGTCCCCGTCTGCGTTTCCGGGGCTGCGATGGTGCCTGCCTCTCCCAGCCTGGGATCCGGCCCAGACTGCCCGTGGCAGCCACCGCCTCACCTGGCCCCATCCTCGGCCAGGGATCAGTGGTCCGACTGGCAGTGGCAGGAGCCCAGGGCCCCGACTCCAGATCAGGGCCAGGGGGTGGGACTGGAGCCCCATGTCTTTTCGTGGGGCAATGATGCTCCTGCTGAAGCATATGCTGGATCAAGGAAGGATCCACTTCTCCAGCCATCAGACCAGTATGCAGACTTTGGATTGTTGCCTTATTCCCAAAGTGCTGTCTCCAAAGGACAAATGCAGCCACAATCTGTGACTGCACATTGTGTGGGTGATTGACTTTACATCTGTATATGTCATTCTGTGACAGACCCAAGTACAGTACAATATACTCCCACTCAGGCCCCAGACTCCTGGCAAGTTTGTTAATCTGCTGATCTGTTGGTGTGTTCTTCAGAACATCTGGTGGAATTCCAGCTAAGCCATCATCTGGAAAAAAGAAAACAATGTGCTTACATCACTAGACAATATTTTGGGTAAAAAGGGGGCAAGGTTAATGCAGCCTGAAGCATCAACAAAAGGGTTAAGAAGGTTTACAGTTAAGGAAGGAGGGCTGGTCTACACTACTGCCAATGGGTAGCTTGCATATCTGTCAGTGATTTACATTGCCATACCACTGTGTCTCCACTGCACTGTGTTGATCAGAGATGCCTTCCAATCAATGAAACTTTACTCCTCTCTGGGGCAGGGATGGAGTGGCAAAGGGCTGGATTAATGGCACTGACCAGAAAGGCCTTTCATGATCAATCATGCAGATCTCCATAGCCTGCTCAAATGATCCTGCTGCATCAACTCCGCAGTCCCAGCAGTGCAGACATACCCTGAATTAATTTATGAACAATGCATATGTAAAACTGAAGAATTCATTTAAAGTAATTAGCTTTTTCATTGGACTTCCAGATTTAGGAAAACAAAAAACCTAGACCAGCAGTTCTCAAATATCATTGCAGAATGATTCTGTTGTGCCAACCAAAATTACTACACAACCCCAGGAAGGGGGAATAAAGCTTGAGCCCAACCTCTGCTGCCTTGAGAGGAGGCAGGGTGAAAACAAAGCCCAAGGGTTTCAGCCAGGTCAGTGGAGCTCAAGCTTCATCTTCAGCTCCAAGCCCAGCAAGTCTTATGTCGGTCATGGCTACCCTTTTCGGGGTCCCAACCCACAGTCTGAGAACCACTGATGCAGACTTTGTGATCCTACTTAATGTGTGCCTACACAGCCTGTGGAAATAACTATATTTTTTAGAGTGCTAGTACAAGTCATACTTGCCTGAGTCTGGGAAGCTTGCTGCTATGGACTGTGTCAACACATGCTCAGTCAAAGATCAATTGCCAGACTACACTGTCCCATCATACTATCCCCTAACTAAATTGATCCAGCTCTGTTCTGAAGCCAGCTAGGCTTTTCTGCACCCACTTCCCCCTTTGGAAGGCTATTCCAGAACTTCACTCCTATGATGGTTAGAAACCTGCATCTAATTTAAAGTCTAAACTTCCTGATGGCCAGTTTACATCAATTTGTCCATGCGTCCACATTGCTATTGAACTTAAATAATATCTTTCTCACTGTTGTTTATCCCTCTGATGCGTTTATAGAAACAATCATACTTCCCCATAACCTTCTTTTGGTTAGGCTAAACAAGCCAAACTCTTTGAGTCTCCTCTCATGTAGAGTTTCCATTCCACGGATCATCCTTGTAGCCCTTCTCCACATCTGTTCCAGTTTGAGTTCATCTTTCCTGAAATATGGGAGACCAGATCTGCACACAATACTCCACCAGTGCTTTGTATAACGGTATTAATAGATCCCTATCTCTACTGGAAAAAACTCATCTGATGCATCCTAGGACCACGTTAGCATTTTTTATGGCCACATCATATTGGTGGCTCATCCTCGTCTTGTGATCAACCAATATGCCCAGGTCCTTTTCCTCCTCTGCCACGTCCAACTGATGCATCCCCAGATTATACCAAAAATTCTTCTTACTAGCTCCTACATGCAGGACATTGCAATTTCCACTATTAAATTTCATCCTATTCCAAACACTCCAGTTAACAAGCTTATCCAGATCTTCCTGTATGATATCCCAATCCATCTCTTTATTGGCAACTCCTGTCAACTCTGTGTCATCCACAAACTTTAGTAGCATATTCCTACTTTTTGCGCCAAGGTCAGTAAAAAAAAAAAAAAAAAAAGGTTAAATAAGATCGGTCTCAAGACCGATCTCTGAGGAACTCCACTAGTAACCTCCCTCCAGCTTGACAGTTCACCTTTGAGTATGACTCTTTATAGTCTCCCCTTTAACCAGTTCCTTATCTACCTTTCTATTTTCATATTAATCCTCATCTTTTCCTATTAACTAATAATTTCCTATGTGGAACCATATCAAATACCTTACTATGCCTAGCATGCATAACTCCCATTGACTGCCACTGAATTTTGCTGACAGTATAGTCTGGGCCTATGAAATATATTCACCCTTTGATGTTAGCTGCCCCTTGAGATTACTCCTTGATGGTGTATGGCCAAGGAACTTTGTCCTCAAAATTTGTTGCTCATGGGGATTGCATCAAAATGGAAGATAAAACCTTCAAAGAGAGCACTAATTAATGCCTATGGGTCTCAATAATAAATAGTCAGCCAGATCCCTACAAAAGACCTGCTTTGTGTACTCTTATTCATGGCTCTAATATCATTCTTACAATCTCCACCAATGTAGCACAGCAACAACAGTAAAAACATATCACCCCTTCCCATCATGAAAAGTTTCTCATCAGATGTTTTTTGCATAATAAAATATCCAGAGCCTGCAGATCTTTTGGGTCATTCAAGGCTGAGGCACACTATCAAGAGCTGTTTTGAACAGAAGAAATAGTTACTGTCTGAAAAATGTTAGGGTCCTTTCATCATATCTCCAGACAGCTACAAGAGGCCTGGAGAGTTGGATGGTTAACAGGGGACTCATAATGGGGCGTCTTGACTTCCTTAAGTCACCAGAGTAAACACAGCCTAAGTCAGGAGTAGTTGAACAGCATGACCCCACAAGGCCATTTGGTGGAAATGAGTTGGTGGGAGGACGACCATATTTCCTCAAAGGGAAACAGGAACTAAGAGGGGCTGGACCAAGCTCTCCCTCCCACCCTACTCCCCAAGCCCATGTGAGGGTGGTGTCACTGCTTGGCTGAGCCTGGTCTCCTCTCCTTTTCTCCTGCCTCCATGTGTGAGGCTGCCATGTGCTATTACCATCTGCTCAAGCCCTGCCACTCTCCCCACTTGGGGCTGCCTTTGCTGCTTGCTCCCCCACCTCTGCTCACATGGAGGGGTTGTCACTCCACAGTTTTTTGATGAAACTGGGCATTATCCTACCCTTCCATTTTCTGATATTAAACAGATTTTACCACATCTAGTTGTACCCCAGGAAAAGGGAATACTGAAGAGGGGGGCCAGTGGGACCATGTCCCTGCTGCTAGCCTATGGGAGGCACCAGCTGAGCCCTTTTCAGAGGGACCACCCCTGCTGTCACAGATGGCCAGGGGTCACCAGCTTTAACATCCCAGCACATGCCTGTTGCCAGACAAGAGCTCCCGCAGCAGGGGGAGCGAACTTCATCATGGGCCCTCCACCCCCATGATGGGTGCAACAAGGAAGCCACAAGGTGTGACCTGGGCCTACTGGGATAACCTTCTGAATGTGTCAAAATCAGGGCAAGCTGCAAAACCAGGGGCCAAACCCCCAAACCACTGAAGGGTGGTACTTAAACCAGTCTCCCAGTCAGTAAGAAAACATGCTTCTGATTCCCCCACTCTGGTCACCACTGAGCATAACAAAACACAAACAGCCCCCTTACTGCACATCAGTTCCTATGGTCCCCTCTAGCCCCTGGGTCTCTTGAAGAAATAGGTTCTCCTGACCAATGTTCCCTGTAAGCTGCGCTGGCACGCTGCAGCACAGCCTGCCACAGCTGCCAGCGCAGGGAAGGCTGCCGGCAGCGCATGGCTGGCAGCCAGAGGCCCTACATAGAGCTTCTGTGGAGCAGGGAGTTTTCAAAACTCCCACCCAGAGAAGCTCTAACGGAGCATGCCCAGAAAATCTGAGCATGCTCCGTAGAGCTTCTCTGGCTCCAGGAGCTGTGGCTGGGCCATGCGGCTTCAGCCACAAGGTAAGTTTGTGGGGGCTGCTGGCAGTGGGGGCAGGGAGGCTGCTGGGCAGCTGGGAGTGGGCCTGCGGGAGCGGGGGGGGGCCGGGGAGGGGCCGTGGGAGGGGGAGGGCTGGCCGAGGGGGGGGGGGCGGCCTGGAGCAGGCCTGCGAGGGTGGGTGGGCCACCAGGAGTGGGAGTGTGGAGGCTGCTGGGTAGCTGGGAGTGGGCCCGTGGGAGTGGGAGGGCCGGCCGGGAGCAGGCCCATGGGAGCGGGAGGGCCTCCAGGAGCGGGGGCGGCTGGGAGTGGGCCCGCGGGGGCGGGGTGGCTGCCGGGGATAGGGGGCTGCTGGGAGCAGGGGGGGCGGGCAGAAGCGGGCCCGTGGGGGCCACTGGGAGTGGGGGGGGGCAGGAGTGGGCCCACGGGGGGGGGGGGGCCCTGCCCCCAGGCCCTGGGCGGGGGGGGGGCCCAATGCAGCAAGCAACATGAGTTGCTCAGCGCCAGCTCCTCTTAGAGGGAACATTGCTCCTGATCCTGAAGGGCCAGCCACATCACCCAGAACACTATAGACTTGGATCATACCCAAAATACCACACTACCAGCCAATCCCTTAATAACTACAACTAAAAGTTTCACATAAAAGGAAAACAAACAAAATATGAAAGATGTTAAAGGGTCAAAGTGAATCACATAGATACAAAGGATTTAGAGTCCATAGAAAACAAATCCTTGAAGATCCTGTAGTTTGCAGATTAGTCCCAGTCCTCTGGTGTGCACCCAGCAGCAACAGCAACTGGGTGGGTCTCAGTCCTTTGTTCAGTCCCAGGAGACTAGTTCCAGAGGGGGGTGTTGGTTGCAGACAGACTGAAGACTAAAGACAAAATGGAAATGGGTCCCCTGCCTTTTATCTCAGAGTCCTTGCCAGGTCAAAATGGAATTGGGCCAGTTGGTCAGTCTCTGTAACTGGTCAGACATGTTTCTTCTTGGGTCCACTGCAGCTGGGAGGCCCCCTGATAGGAGCTGTTAAAGGGAACAATAGTTTTGCAGACACCCAGTCTGGGAGTGCCTTAAGAACAAATCGCTTGGAACACACATAAAAACAAACAGATTTCTAATTTCTAGTACAGGCATGATACCTACATAAAAACAATATAATCATTCTTGGCAGTTTATAGCCTTTCCATTGACACCAAACATGGTATATCACATATGGATTATTGCAAATATGAAATATTAATATGAAAAATAACAACAAACAGTCCCCTAGACTAAGACAGCATCACACAGGGATCCCAGCCATGCAGCCAAAGGCAGGGTTCCACCCCCTTCCCTTCTCCCTATCCACCAGGTGGCCTGGAGCATTTGGCTCTCATTCCCACTCTCCGCTGCCCCCACAGCAGGGGTATGTGGAATGGGATCAAAAGGGGAAACAATTCCACAGATCCCCCTCCCCCTGTGGGGTACTGCTGCCACTGCTACCAATGGGGGGGGGGGTGCACAACTGTAAGTTTTCATCTCTGCAGTCTCCTGGAGCCTCACGGTACACTACCCTGGGGAACTTGGAGAAAGTATAGGGTTGGATAGGGTTTTACATGGATTTCTGGGGTCAGATATCTGCATAATAGTTTACCAAGGATGACATGCAAGGTTCTACTAAGAGTGGTAGCATATTGCAAAATGCACATAGAGTGAATATTGAAGGAGTTATGCATCTACACTGAAAATGATGTTGTGGATGTTGAAATGTGAAAATGATGCTCTCCTTGTGGATCAGGAGTCTGCCATGGTGGAGTCTACCTGAGTCCTCCTGGCAGTGCCAGAACTAAGTATTTTTCTGCCCAGAGCATGCACAGGGCAAGTGGTATGAAACACATCCTCAAATTGAGTGGTGAAACAGAGCCACTCAACTGAAATCGCCCTCTAAAATACAGCAACTGTGGCAAAACCCTGGTCACCCCGCCCTCATTACAGTCCTGTCTTCTGTGTCTCCACACACCTACCCTTTTCTTGGCACACCTGAGATCCATCACTGTCATACATGAGCAATACCTGAGGAAACTACAGCACACACATAGTATCCAGAGAATATCTCAAAAGTATTTCCACTTCATCACAGATATTCTTAAGGTCTTAGAGTAAGATAGGTCACCAAAGGTGACATGCTTTGGACAAGTTCCTTTCCAACAGGAGGTAGCAGATGCTTATCTCCCTGTCTAATCACAGGTTCTTTATCTGCCTCATACTGGAGGCCCATTTGGCTATCGAGCCAGGAGGCAGTTAGAAGATTGAGAAAACTACAAAAGAAGAAAAAAATCTACAGCAAGAAACAACTACACCAGGCAGAGTGTCCTGGTTATGAATGCAGAGAAAAGATTAGCCTAGTACATCTTGGCAAAGAAACTCACTGAGTCTTTCATCTAGGAGCTACACTGACTGTCTCAAGAAAGGAGGATTACAGCCCAGCCTGGGTGTTAAACACTGCAAGAGTTTCAGGTACACTCATTTGTAAAGTCTGGCTCACCTGAGACATTATATCTAAATTCCAGGATGAGTGTCATGATTTTGTTTTATATGTATCTTTCCCTCATTCTACTTGCTATTACTCGAATCTCTGTGCTCTTACATAATTTTTTACTCAGTTTCACTAAGTGCTGTGCATTAAGTTGTGCAGTGACCCGAGGAAGAGTTAGGCAGCTGGGATGTCTTATTTCTTTGGAAGCTGGAAATCTGTGTATATTGCAAGTGGACCTGGGTTGGACCATTCTGGGAGATGGTCAGAGCCTGAGGGCTCAAGGGCTCAACCTATAGAGTAGTAGTGGGGCCTACAAAGCCTCGAGGAGAGGGCTTGAGTTGCTATTGGCTAGTGGTGTCACAGAGCTGACCCACAACATAGACCAGGCTTCCTTATGATAAAAAGCAGATGTAGTAGCAAGGTGTTCTGCTATTTTGGGTAACCCTGGGAAGCATCACAGTAATATCTTGCCTTTAGCATGTTACCAGCCCTTTAATAATAAAAAGGCATCCAGAAAAATTTTTAATTCTCCACTTAATCCAATATGGGCATTTTCTGGGATGTTAGCCAGATGATACATTTAATACAAAGCATTGTTATTTTAGTCCCAGTCCATGCTCCATGTTAATTCTTTTTTATCTATAGTAGCACATAGTGATCAGAACAGTTGGAATAGATAAATGTTTAGATAGATAAAGAAATGGCTTTTATCTTTATTTTGAAATATTGAAATAGATAATCATAGATATGAATTCAAAGTTACATAAAAGAGAGTTGAGGTTTATTATTATTGGTGTTTTACAAAAGCAAGCGCATTTCAATTAAAGGTGAAATTTACTATGTGGCCTCACCTCAGCACCCACTTTCACTTAAGCAGAGATTTTGAACTTTGGCCCATGGACCCCTGGGAGTTGGCAGACTAAGATTTCCAATGTGGTCCTCCCCTCCATTTGAAATTATTTAGGGGACTGCCAGTGAAAAAGGATTGAGAATCAGTGCACGAGAATACATGGAAGTAGTATTTAATGAGACACTTGGGAGTCACTACAAATTATTTTTATTATTATTATTTGACTAAGTAGGATTGTCTCTCACGAAAGCTCATGCAAAACATAAATCTGTTAGTCTTTAAAAGTGCCACAGGATTCCTGTTTGTTTCGTTGAACTAGACTAACACGGCTGTCCTTCTGGGACTTCAAATTATTTGTAACACTATGTTACAGACTCAGATATCGATCCTGCAAAGAGGCACACATGTGCTTAACTTTAGATACACGAGAAGTTCGACTGACTTTCGTGCAGTCACTTTTATGTGTGAAGTTAAATATGAGCCCAATCCTTTGCAGGAATGAGAACATTCACATCCCCATTTAGAAATTGGAGCTGGCAGGGTACTGGAGGGGGTGGCCCAATTTGCATGCATTAGGAGTGAAAGAAAAGCATTACAGTTTTGGATCCTTGTTCATTGAAGCCAATGGCAAAGTTCCCATTGACTTTCATGGTGCAGCTCACACTCAGGGCCTGTATTCCTGAGCTACCTCTCCAGTGCATAGACCAGGGCATGGTACTATGCTGGTGAAAATCGAAAGTGAACAGAATCGTGCCCTAAAGGGAACATTCCACAGACATGTACCCAAGCAAAACCTGCCTCACTATTATTAATCCAAACAGCACAGCCTCAGAAAGGGCAAAATGACTGGATGCCACCTGTGAATATGCTTGTTCTTCAGAGTTTCTCTGAGTCACAGCAACCTAAGGAGCCATTGCATAGCAAGGGGTCACTGAAGCTCTCCAGCAATGCCCCTGTTGCAAGGAAGGTGAGGGAGGTAGCATAAGGCTAACCAAAGCAGGCTTTGAGTCCCCTACGAGCAGTGATTTTCAACCTTTTGGGGGTTGCAGCATACTTGACGGTGTGTCACAACCCTGCAGGACACACCAGTCCCTCCCCTCCCACCTTTTCGAATCCAGCCATCTCCCTGGCTCTCCACAACAAACCACTGTGTGGTGATACAGTAATGTGCCCTGACAGTGGTTAGGGAACAGTTCTCAAAGATTTTCTTATGTCAAGGGCTTCCCCAGCTCACCACCTGAGTCAGCTGCTTTGTGCCTGTGGAGTAGTCACGTAAGGGCCAAGAATCTTGTCTTCCATTCCCAAGATTGTTGGAAGTCATTAACAAGCACATAATTCTCACTGTGCTCACAGCAAGCCCATCAATATTCTCAGTGCAGACTCTCTCCTCCAGCTTTCCCTCAGACTGCAGCTCTTCCCTGAAAAGTACCAGAGCAAAAAAAAGGCAGCCTGGGGCTCAACATTCCTCATTTCTTGAAGACACCATAGAAAACCTGCTCCCTTTACAAATTCAGTGAGCCAGCTGTCCAGCACACTTGACACACAGCTTCCAATTGCTTTCCCTGGAGCCCTCCAGACGCCTATGCACTTGCTGAAGTGAAACGGATCCAGATCTGACAGCAGGTGCTGAAATGACACATGCAAAGCTGCCAGGTTTTATCCTGTGCCAGGTGTGATACAACTTATTTAATGAGTTAATTTGCATATCAGCAAATAATTTGGATGTAACTATCAACTCAGGACATGGACTGCAGCAGAATTTGGCAGCTCTGACTGCGAAAGGTAAGTAGGTGGGTGGGAAGTCAGGAACATCTATGGGGTAGCTGGAGTGGGACAGAGAAATCTAAGTAGGAGTGGATGCTGTGGTATTTGGTGCTGGGATGGAGGACAGAGTATTGTAGCTTTTGTGGGGGGGCTCCTGGCAGTGGGGGAGGGCGATAAAAGGTTCTGAGAGTCCCTGGGAGAAGTGTGTGTGTGTGTGGGGGGGGTGAATTTTGCTGGGGATGAGGTCATTTTGCTTTTTTTGTAGTGAGACTAACCTGGCACCAAAATCAGGCTTCTCTCTTGTGCTGGTGCCCTTTCCTTTGTGCTCGCTGTTCTTGGTCACATTCCATCAGGCAGAATTGTAGACAAATGCCTGTGGACTCCTGCAGCAAATCCACAAGCGAGAGATCTAGTCTGCTCCGTGGGAATGCACAACTGGGTGTTAAATTACATGTCTTGTGAGATGAATGACAGTTGGCAGCCCTCCACCCAGAATGTGGTTTATGTACAGCATCAAGCACCTTGTTTACAGTTTGCAAATACCTGAAAATAAGAAGGAAGCATCAGAATGATATTACAGTTATTCTGAACTTCCAAGCAGTCAGAGCCTGCTCTCATTTATGCACCAGAACAGACTCAAACTGCTGATCACTGCTGTGATCTGACAGACTACACAGAAACTCTCCCCCACTTTCCAACTTTGCACAAATTAGACATTACATTTGCTCTGGGGAGGACAAAATGGCACTTTGGAACAACTCCAAATAAATAATGTATCCTGGAGCAGGGGGATATTACTCATGTACACATCAACCCTTTTCCACACAGTCTACAAGCAGGATGAAAGAGTCTGACCCAAGGACATTCTGATCAGTGGTGGTCTCTCCAATGACATCAATGGGTTTTGGAAAAGTCCTTCAAGGATAATGAACTTCTATGCTCTAATATTTGAATTTAGTCAAATAGGTTGGATATGTTTTACAAAGCTTTCCTGATCCGAGTCACTTAAAATAACATGGATTAAAACATTCTCTGGGAGGTACATAACCCCTTGCAGCTGTTTGTCTGTGCTGTTATACCTGTGAGCAATGGGTAGTACTTCATCTTGGGTGAACATGCACATGAAGCAAGATTTTGGCAGGCCCTACCCTATTCTCTCCCTCCTGCTCTCCACAAGGGGTTTTGACTCACTCTTTAGCCTCACCTACTTCTCCTAACTCAGCATGAGGGCATCTGCTCATAGTCCTGTCTTATAACTGCTGCTGCAAATTAGCTGACCTGTAAGCAGTAGCTCTCTTTCCCTTGACCATAGATGGTCTTAGCTAAGGGACTGGATGGGAAAGTGCTCCAAGCCACATGCTGGGGGCATGCCTCTGCACCAGGGGGCCGGGGCAGGGTGGATTCTAGACGCTGGCTGTCTGAAGTGCTCCAGCCAGCCAGATGAGGTAGGGGCTGGCGGTGGGAGCAAGTGTGTGGAGTGGGCCCTGGCAAGGAGGTGGCAGGGAGCCTGGCAAGGCAGCAGCTAAGTGGGAGAGGCATGGATAGGCTGCAGGGGCCAGTGGTGGAAGGGCCCAAGGGAAGTGGCAATGGACAACACCCAGAGGAGGCGGCAGGGGCTAGCAGCATAACCATGCCACCAACTAGCAGGGGAGTGGGGTGGCAGCGATGCAGAGGTCAGTGTCTATGGGGAGGTGGCAGGGGCCTATGAGCCAGGTTCTTTTCTCAGTAACACCTGTACAAAGCCAGAGTAACTCCATTGCCTGCTGTAGCATGTGATCAGAGTCTGACCTATTAAATGTACAGATTATATCACAGTATGTAATCTGTACCAAGAAGATGAAGAGGAAAACAAGTCTTCCAAAACTGCCAAAATTTTTTTTTCAGGTTCAGTTATAATGTTCTTGCTTATTCCACATCCCTCCAAACCTACTGTAGCACAGACTTTAATAACATTATGTAAGTTGGGGAAACTGTTGATTTAGGTGTATACTGTAGGTATAGTTTTGTTCCAAAGACCTTGTTTCCAAGTCTGAATTAATTCAGTATGGTTTGAAGCCTGTGTATTTGACAGCTTCTAATCTGACAACTACAAACAAAAATGTCATTAAAAGGCAGAATATAGATGTATACTGTAGAACCAGAAAATCACAGTCACTAAGTATCCATATGATACAATATTTAGTATTTCCATGTACTGCAACTGACTGATCACAGTCCCTAATAAAATGGAAGACAAAGGTTTGTAATATCCTTTTAGATACTTTGACCTGTGGCAGCATGTTTTTTCCAAAACATTTTTAATGAAACATTAGGAAGTTCTTTGTCTTTTAGCTCTAATGTATTTCTGCTAACACAATGCTAGTAAATTCATGATTCTGCAACACTGATGTCAATTTGGAATTCTAAAAGTGGCCTCAATGGGAGCAGAATTCATCCCTATATTATCAGTTTGAATCACTCCATGTCAAAATCTTTACATTGCAAGCATTAATGTACTGCCAGTAATCAGTAAATTCATTTCACTTAATAATACTGGATAGAAGAATGCAAAATTCTTTTCAATCACCTTTCCTTCCATATTGGTATGAAAAAGACAGGTTGTGAGAAGCTAAAACACATTTCTGGTATGAGAAATAAATCGGTTGTAAATTTATGAATTGTTCATGCATGTGAAGGTTTCCACTTTGTCTTAATAAAATCTGTTCATTAGCTTATTCAAAAGTTCCTGTATGTCCTAAATCACTTGCTGATCATGGCGTAGCAGTTTCAAATGTGGCACCCAAAATGTATATTATATGCACCAGAACCATGACAAAGCGGACTGTGTATCTGGAACTCTTGGTAATGTGTTTCTTTTTTATTTTCCTTTTAAATTAAAAAAACAAATCAGCACCTCAGTAACCATTTCTGAAAGCTAAGCAGTTTTCCAGAACCAATCTGACTTGGTACTTTCTACTCCCACTCATCACTTCAGTATCTGAGCACCCTCCACATTACATTTTTTAGGAACAGTGAAGTCTCTAGTAGATTTCAAATGATCCTGAGTCTTTATCTTTTTTGGATTGGAAAGAGAGAAATTATTTGAACTGATAGTAAGAAACAGTTGAGAAGCAATTTTTACCATCAGCACCAAAATAATATTCACTGCATCAATTGTTTTGCTTCTCAGCTATGGCTTACCTTCTATTCTAAGTCTACAGAGTTTAGATTCAAATGCCTAGAAGTAAAATAGATACAAATGCAAAGAAAACACTCCTTTAGCTCTTATATGATCTGCTCCCCATTTAAAGGGGGTAGCTATGCATTATAAACATTGTGTGGGCCTGACTCAGTCAGGCACCTGCTGCACTTTTTTGTAGCAGTCAAAGGGAGATACACAAGGTATGTAAAACATCTTGTGTTTTTCTCATTGCCTTGCTAATGCCCACTTACCTCCCCCTACACACTGTGCTAAGCTGAATGGCAATGCCATCTGGTCGCCTTAGTGCTACACCATTTCCAGGGCTGGTGTTACTGATGCGAATTCCAGAGAGATTGTAATTCCAGAGAGAGCAGTAATTGCACCAGGAAGAGCGCACTGATGACAGCAAGGTACATACACTTGGTTACATGAATGTTACTTAACATTGCTTGGGCAGTGGAAAGGAGCCTGAGAACAAACACTAAAGGAACAGACTTCGTTGGTTTTTGGTAGTGTAAGTATACAAAGCTGAAAGCATACAAAGAAGGGCCCTAACTAAACAAGGCATCCTTGCTCTGGAGCATTTATCATCTAAAAAGGCAGGAGCAGACTCAATACAGAATAATACGCTATCAGAAAAAGAAAAATTATGGTTAGTGATTATTAGAGATGGAACGCTTTAAGGAACAGATGGACTTTCAGGAATTACTGGAAAGAGCTTGTGTTTGAATGACAGCATATTTTCTTACACCAGATCGGACAGGAAAGTTATAAGCCTGTATTTAATGTCATTGATCTGTTGCTGGAAAATGATTATAAAATCACTAATTCAGTTTTTACTATAACATTAACTAAAAAGAGAAAATGTGCTACAATAGTGATATATTTATACACCATGACTAGCATTTCCAAACTTGGCAGTTAAATAAGTTACCTGATTTTTCAGAAGTGCTGATTGTCCATAGCTTGATTTTATTTCATTGAGATCTGTGCATGCTCAGCACCTATGAAAAAACAGTCCACTTATTTGGTGTTAAATAAGAATATTGAACTTTTAAAAATCTGATCAAATATCTTCACCAACTAGCAGATGTGACAAGGGAAATTATGAAGGAAAAACACAGCATGTCACATTTTTAAAATACAAACTAATTTTTGTACTAAAATCAACTGCAGGTGCGTTTAATTGTGGGGACAAATGCATGAAACTATGTAATTACCTGATGATCAAATATGAAAAAAAAAAATCAAGACATCATACATCTGCACACTGTCAAATGCACCTATAGTTAATTGCAGGAGTACAGCGGAAGGTCAGTTTTAAAAGTTTTGTCC
This sequence comes from Podocnemis expansa, assembly GCA_007922195.1. Classification (NCBI taxonomy): domain Eukaryota; kingdom Metazoa; phylum Chordata; order Testudines; family Podocnemididae; genus Podocnemis; species Podocnemis expansa. The sequence goes on from ML681994.1 coordinate 35,665,099, forward strand.
CACAACAGATTAGTGGCTTCATATTTAAGCAGGTTACTCATTTCAAAATTTGTTTTAAATTCACCTTTTAAAAATGTTACTGAATTTCAGTCTAAAAAATTAATAATGCATAAAATATTTTCCACTGATATACGTGAGAAAGAGGTGCATACCTCTGGTCACTTAGATTCCTGAAGACATATACCACCACCACAAAATATTTTACATGAATATTATCCACATAGAAAGACCTTACATAATGGTAGACTGTTGAGCCTATACTTGCTTTCAGAATTCAGTCCTAGAGTGCCAAAGAAAACAGGTTTGCCATGAAAGGATAGGTCCATCTTACAGTAGAATGAATAAATTCCTATATTAGAAGGGGATAATAATGCTCCACTGCTCTATGCAATAAGGTGGGACTCAGGAGATCAGGGTTCTGTTCTTGCTTTCTTCATTGGCCTGTTGGGTGACCTGGGGCAGTGGTTCTCAGCCACTGTCGGGACACATTATTGTGTCACCACACAGAGGTATGTGCGTCACGGAGACCTGGGGCTGCATTCAGCCTAGGAGAGGGTGGGCTGGTGTGTCCTATAGGGTCATGACATGCCAACAAGTGTGTTGCAACCTCCAAAAGGTTGAGAACCACTGACCTAGGGCATGTCACTTCCCCTCTCTGGTGCTAGGTTCCCATCTATGAACTGGGGATAAAGAGGCTTCTCTGCTTTGTGAAGCATTCTGAGATATACTGATTACAAATACTATACAGGAGCTAGGTATTGTATTATTATTGATATACATTAGTATGAAGTTAAATTTACACAAAAGGAAGACAAATTATAGTCAGTATTAGGCCCACGTGAATTTTCTGATATTTGGGGATTTTAAAATCCCAAACATAAAGCAAAATAAACATACTAGCTATGAAATGAAATAAAGTTAAGTGAAAATACATTTATGACAAAAATTAAGGCCTGATTCTGGAAGCTCTGCATCTCTTAATGAATTCAGGGAAGCTAAAGATGATCAAGTGGTTTTCAGCCCTTTCCCAGATTATGCCACCATCCAATCCACCCCTTCCCCCCAGATCAAATCCCCTGTAGTTGCTACCACAATACAAATAAGAAATAGCAACAGTAGTCAGCAGCTGCTTGTCATAATAACCAGCACATACATGCACATCTACACTAGATTTTCAGTTTTACCATAACCAGACTTAGCTTCACTCAGTGTACACTATGTAGGTGAGGCTGCACTTAAAGTATGTTTCCCCCATGTACATGGCAAATTAAGAAAAACTGATTAATAATTGTTTTAACTGTTACATTACAAATTAATCATATGACTTTCATCAGCAGTTTGGAAATCATTTCTTGTTGGCAGAACCCACCTTGAACCTTCATCTCAGAGGGCCTATGCTCTCCTCTCAAAGCTGTTGAGCAAGCATGAATTTGATCGCTCTTTTGCCTGGAAAAATCATGATAAAAATCTCCAGGGTGTTTATCTTCTGACTCAAAGAAACAAAAACTCTTCATAAGCAGAGTGAAATTCCTATTAGTGACATTCCTAGAGAGGGAAATTTCCAAACCCTACATGCAGCCTTTCCAAAGAAAAAACATGTGCTATGGGTTTAGCTGCAGCTGTTTCTTTCTTGCTACAACAAAAGTAACACTGCCAGTTATTAAGTGCTGTTTTGTTATATAATGCAGTTAATCTCACTTTTTTCTTCCTTAGGGGATTTAACCAAGTATTACTGTAGGCTATTCAAGTTAGCCTTTCTAAAACTATTCATTCCTTATAGAGATCTTGCTTCAGAACTGGCTACTTTTTTGGCCTTGACTTAAGAAGTCAGAATATCAAAATCAAAGACTTGTGAAGCAGATGGACGCCAGTTTATATGAAACTCTTCTGGCTGACAGGAGTCAAGCCAAGATTAATACTGTATACACAGCAGGTGACTCTTTTATGCACTCTAACTGTAAAAGTGTGACTTGTGGAGCCCCATTTGCCCCCCTGCTCTCAATCTCTGCCAATCAGTCTAAGGAGGGGAGCTTGGAGCCTCTGCCCTGTAGCACAGTGGTGGAGCTAGAAGAGTCTGCCCAGCAGGGAGGGAGGGTGTCAGGGGGTCAGTAAGTTTGGCCACCTCTGGATGCTTTACTGCGTTTCAGATGTTAATGAAGTGCAAGTGTTCTTTCTTGCCTATGGTCTCACAACAGTTCAGCCTGTAACAGTTAGGTCAACCTAACCTCCACTTTAGATGCAGCTAGATCAACAGAAGAATATTTCCATAGCTTCAGACACTTTAGCATGTGTCTACACTATATTGCTGCAGCAGTGCTGCTGTGCCATTGTACCCTAAGTCTCAGCAAGTCACTGGGGAACGTCTAACAACTGCACCCTGTGTGTCTAATACAAAAACCAAATACAGTAAGCAAGGTGTCACCTGCATTCTGAATACACCCCAGTCCACACTACTGCACTCTCTCTGCTAACAGCATTACACATAGTGAACAGAAGGAGCAATAGCCTGGATTTTTTGAACAGGTTGATTATGCATGATGGATGTTGAATAGCAGATAAGGAATGGCGTAATTCTGATAGGAATGTTTGGTGCTTATGTTTGTGAGACTTCATGAGCAATTAAATGTTCTCACAAGTAAACAGGGGCGCACCAGAACAGTTGCAAACAACAAACCGTAAAAGCCAAGGAAAACTATCAGAGCAAGCTCTTGGGTTTGAGTTTGTCATTTACAATGTGCCTCATTGACATCCATGGGCTCTGCAGGGGCATAGTGGTCCCATCCATGCATAGTTAATTGGAGGACTGAGACTCTTATTTATTCAGAAAAATATGTATTATTATTCTGTCAGGTCTAACTTTAATAGCTAGAGGCTGAGGTAGTAAAATAGTCTTTTCAGTCTGGCATGTCAGCTATCAATGGATTAGTGAATTCACCAAATAATCACTCCCTAGTTCCACACTGAAGATGATTAGGGACAATATATTGTCTAGTCTGAAAAAATAACTAGTGTCTCTTATGAGACAGTTTACAGATTAAATAAATCAAATCAAACCAAACCAAACCAAACCAAATCAATCAATAAAAGAAGGTCAGGGTTCTACAAGAGGCCTATATGAAGCACATGCAGAAACCACGAAAATAATTAGAACAGGCACCACCATCTAGTGTGTGGTGCTTCAGATTGGGAGCCAAGACTTGATTGCATCTCTGCACGTCACCTCATTGGTGGTTGGCCTCTGAGTCTGACTGACGTTGGTTGCACTTGTATTTGTTTTCTTTGGCATCCTGTCATGTTTCTACAGTGTCCCCTGGCACTGCAATCATTTCAACTGCAACCAATCCCATTCCTTGATTGCACACACTGCCCACCTTCTAACTTTCTGAGTGGTGTTAAAATCATTCCACTGTACACCTGCCACCTTCCAAAGAACTCTCATCTCTGCTACCTCCAGCCTCCTGAGGCCTGTTGCACATCATGCAGTTGTTTCCAGACCATGGAGCAATACCATCAAAACACTGGTTTGGTAATTTTTCACATTAGTACCAAACACAATGGTTTTTATCAGTCCATAAGTCAATGACATATGTGAAGCATTTGTAGCAAAAGCACATCTCCTTTCAGCCCCATCCTTGATGGGCTCATTGGCAGTAATCAAGCTTCCTAGGTAAACATATTACTTTAATTTGTAATTGTGCTACAGAAGCACCTAAACTCCCAGCTTTAAAACTGGGGAACCTGGGGGAGATTGTGACTTGCTGACAGTCACACAGGATGGTTGTAGCAGAGCTGGAAACTGAAGCTGTTGTTTTCCAAGTCCCAATCCACAAAACTTCCTCTTTTCCATGTAAACATTTGACTTTTCAGTCTCCTGATCCAGGAGCACTTAGGGTTTTCAGGAACTTCACCATTTTGATCCTCTATTTATTTTTTTCCCCCATTCTGGTGGTCGTCTGTATTCAATACGATCACATCCCTAAAAGTAGCTTGGATTTATGCCCAGAAAACTTACTCCAACAGACTGAAGGGCCAAAACACTATTGACTAGTGAAGTCAGCCTATTATGCAATATATTGAAAAACAGTTAGTGCCAATGTTTCTTTTTAAACACTGTTTTTCTCTACCACAGAATTCCAGTAAGTGAACTAACTAAAGTGTATTTTGATGAGTTACGACAGCACAGAAAACCCACCTACGAAATCATAGTCAAGCAATATCTTCCAAAATAAATTGTGATCTTGATGTAACAGCTGGAGATGGAAAACTATGAACCAGTGGTTTGCAGGAATCACAAAAACAGTTTGTGTGTGCGTCTGTGCATGACCCAGAGAGCTAGCAAGTGTTATTATTTAGACATCTGCTGTCGCTTAATGTTTTTAGTCCTGGGTTCCCATTCATTGACAGGGCCACAAAGGATTAACCTCCTGGAATACTAACACCAGCAGCCTATGTGCCTGCTCTCTTGGTGTCTTATTGCCTTATATAAGCTCTCTTTCAGACAGCAGCAGTTATTAACAGTTCACTCCCCGATCCATCCCACTGCTGGCTTTACCTTGCACTTCTGGTCCTGAATCATGCTCCTCCAGTCCCTCTCTGCTCTCTGTCACTCCCCAACAGACAGGTGAATCATGTTAAAAATATGTAAGCTACTAATATATTTGCCTACTTGTTGGAAAGAAAATGAAGCACTGTAAGGTGCCCAAAAGGCATAGATCTGGGTAAGGTTTATTGCCATTTCCTTCCTGTCCCAACAGCAAAGAGGAGGAAACTAGGGGACAGATCAAAGCAGCATTAAGCAAACACTGGCACATTTACCAGTAGAAAAGCAGCAGCAGTAGCAGCAGCCCTGACATCCATTAGAGCAATGGTTCCTGACCTTTTCAGTAACATGGTACAGTCCAATAAGACAGACAATTCCACAGCACACCCACTTTTTTCAGCTGGATTGCTTATAAACCTCACATTTACTTTGGTTATGGTCTTACTAGAGAGCTTTGCAACAAGATGCACATAAACTAAAGAAGGATCAAATGCATTAATGTTTCAAATCCACTGGAAAAAAAAAACATTATCTCAGTTTGGCCCTTTGGCCACTTGCATTTAGAACGCTCTCAATTTAGAATCAAAAGACTGATACCTCACTTTTAATTTGATGACTAATTCTCACAGGTTTTCTGAGTTGTAATTTTGTTTGGATAGAATATTGTTGAATGTTTGTTTTACATTGATTTTACCTTGGTACAAAATTTCATGGCACACCACCATGAAACAGCACACTGGTTGAAAACCACCGCATTAGAGTCCTTCCTGTTGTAAGTGCTGATAAGAGGGAATCAGAAGGACTGGAAACATCCCAGAAGCCGAAGATATGGGTGGAGGCTGTGGTCACAATGAAAGAGTGGCGGACATTACAGTACTTCTAAGGTTCACTGAACAGAGAGGCAGCCAATCCCACTCTCCTTTTCCTGAGCCTCGGATTACTTAGACTATAAACTCTTCATTGCAGGGGTGATGTCTTTATTTGTTCCTGCATAGCAGCTGGCATACAGATGAGTGCTTTAAAATAACATCTGGAGGATGGATAGTTTCAGGTCAGCTATAATTTTCTCACTCTTCTGCTAACACGCTTTAAAATGCCAGTGATTAAAGTGCTTTGGAAGAGGGGCTAGTAAAATGTACAATTTGTGAGACTTATGCCCAAAATAAGAATGAGTTGACAGGCTGTTTATTTCTGCTGTGCTAATCAGCATCCTGGGCAAGTTAGCATGTCAGGATGAATATATGTGGCAAAGAGAGGTAGTAAAAATGAAGGACGATAGTCTAAAAATTAAAATGTTTCCAATTTTGCCATACTTCTTTCTGAACACCCAAATATTTAAAACACAGACCAACCTGCGGAATGTCCAGGTTTTTCTAAGACAGGAGGTTGAGCTGAAACATTCATGATCACAGTTGTATTTTTCTTGGATGATATAATGAATCAAGTTTATTATCGGTGCCAAAGAACGTATAATAAAAATACAGAGAGGCAAGCTCTCAGATTCACCAACTCAAACCAGATACTTCCTGAGAAACTCATTCCTGTGGTGCCAGGAATACAACCCTCAGAGCTTACCTACATGGTAATGCTCTTTACAGGGGTGTGATTTCTAAACTGCATTCACTTGTCACACCTCTGTTGGTCTGTGTAGATGCTACTGGTGCCCACTAAAGGTTCCCTATTGCACTTTAACAGAGTACTATTTCAAACAGCACTAGGTTAAATGACACCTGCAGAATCTACATAGACTGACTTACATGCATTGAAGTGCACTTCAATGCAAACTCCCATGGAGCACATTACCTCACAGCACAGACTAGCTCTCACCTCTCAGAATATTCTCAGTCTCCCAAACTGCCAGGTAGATGCATATTTTGGCGAGCTGTTCAATTCAAAATAAAGTAGTTAATTTAGAAATTCTGAAAAGCCAAAACAAACAAGGAGTCCTGTGGCACTTAAAAACTAAATTTACAGTATTTATTGCATGAGCTTTCCTGGAAGAAAATACCACTTCCTCAGACAGTGAGTCTTTAGGTGCCACAGGACTCTTCGTTCATTTTGCTGAGCTAAACTAACACAGCTACCCTTCTGGAACCTAAAATAAGCAAAGTGGCTCTGCAAAGGACCCAAGATGGGTTCTTGGCAAGTATAGCCATGTGCAGTGAGTGAGCACTGTATGAACAGGGGGAAAGGTAGTTTTGCATGTTAGCATTCACAGTAGCAGTAAGGTAGAGTTTTGAAGAACGTACTGAAGTACTACCAACTGCTTGAGGAGAGGCCTCAGACTTTCAGCTCAATTACTATCTGTTTGACTGCAGCATTTAGAAGTGGCAGTCATGGACTAAAATCTCATTGTGCTAGATGCTGTACAAACATAGAACGAACATGTGGCTCATGCTCCAAAGAGGTTACAATCTAGGAATGTGGTTTTATCAAACCTTTCAGCCTCATTCCACTTTGGTCTTCCTGACTCCCTCTCTCATCTGCTCTATTCTGTGCAAACTGCAGGCTCTTAGACTATCTTCTTGATGGTGGCTATAACTATGTCCCCCCTCACAACTTTTGATTCCCTGCAAAAGGCATCCCTTCTTCACCACATTATTTTATATTCAAGCTTCTTTTCCTCGCCCTTAAGACTCTCAGGATCTTTGCACCTCCTGGTTTATCCAGCTCTCTGATTCCATCAGCCCTGCCTTAGTCCACAAGGTTGCCAGGTTCAACACATCATTTCATCCATTTCTTAAATACCCATGCATGCTTAGCTGGCCTAGAAAGCACCTATTCTCTCCTAAACTCCTTGCAGGAGGAACTGTCTGTATAGCACCTAAGGCACGTTCAAAGGGATACCATCATATAAGTTCTCCATGACTATATTACTCTAGTGCCTAGAGCCCTAAAGAACGAACAATTGTTTCCTTACTTCTTGTGATGCCCTCTGTGGTGGTGAGGAAGAAGGGATAGTTTAGAATTATGTTTGCTTCCTTGCCTAAGCTGTTCTGAATATACAGATCTAATAATATATTTTCACTCAGAGGAAAACACAATACAGTAAACTAAAGAAAACTTTGTTGCACTGTTTTTTTTTTTTAAGCATCCCTAAAGCTGAACTCTGATACCCATATGTAAGCATCTAAATACATGAGGAAATTTTCAGAAACACAGATGTTAATGGGACTGTGGGAGTACTTTTGAAAACCCAACTACTTAATTTGATGTCTATGCAAGATCCTAGCTTGAAAACCCAAGATTTCTTAAAATCTTGGTCTTCAAATTTTGTCTCTTGGACAAAAAGAGCAAGCAGTTTCAATCACGGGGGGGGGGTGTCCTTTTTATTTTTTCTTGCTAGGTCATTTCTACTTTGGGTTCAGCAAACAAAGACCCTGCTATTAAGTATTTGTCACTGCATTCTAAATACCTCATTCACCTTTTGCCAGGCTTCCTACATAAACAAAAAACATCCCTCAAAAAACACCTTCTCAAAGCTTCTTTTTGTTTCCATTGGAAGGTCATTTGCAGTTTCAGAAAGAATAATGTCCTTGTACACAGAAGAAAGGAGCCTGTTTCATCCTTGAGAAGACACAAAGATCTTAGTACTGAAAATTTCCATTTATCAGAAAATTGCAGTAGGTCACTTTCTCACTAATGCAACCTTAAAATCTATTTTCAGATATTATAGCAAGGGGAAGAATTTTCTCTTGGTTTGGTGACAGGGGAGTTGGGGCTGCTGGAAACCACTCTTTCTTGTTCCCATCCCCACTCTCCAATCATCGCTATGTTAGGCAATTATTAACGTATGTATGTTAATATGTGTGTGTATGTGTGTGTGTGCGCGTGTGTGCAAGAAATCAAGAAAAAATTGGAGCCTCCCTGCCCATCCAAAAATCAACAACAAAAATTGTAGAGTACATCTACATTCATGACTCTACAAGTGTCCATGTACAGGCTTATACCTATTAACCCCTATGATCCACACTTAAACCCCAGAGGCATATATTACAAGGTGAATAGAGGGTGAGTAAGCTACCATGCCATGGGACATAGGTGAGTATGTGCTTCAGGCAGAGGTACAGCCCCAAATGTATACCACTTTGTAACATGATTGGGAACAAGGACAGGTACCAGGTATCAAGTCTGATGAGTTCTTCATTCATCCTCAGACTGCACTGGCCCCTTTCCTTCCTGAACTTGACACACTGTAGGCTTCTGTCCTGTTGTGCATTGGCACTAGACTACTGCATTGACTGACCATAGCAGACTAGCTTTCCGCTGCACTCTTTACAGATCAAAATGGATCCAGCTCTGACAGCAGCAGCTTGGCCTGCTACAGGGCTGGACTAAGGGGCCCTAGCTTCTCCCTTTCATGAGCCCCCTTTACCCCACAGGGGTCACCAGACCCCCATCATAGCAGCTTGGCGTGGGTCTGGGGCCCGAGGCTGCTCTCTGTGGCTCTCCTGACTTGGCTCTAATCCGGCTGCTCTGCCCCTGGGGGGCAGGGCCAGCTGGTTTGCAGTGCAGCCCTCCCGGGTCCCAGGCCCTGGAAGGCCATGCTGGAGACCACACCGCATACCAGTCAGCCCTACCTCTGGAGTACAGCGAACACGCGCTGGCCCGCCCCACCACCAGGGGCAGACCAGCTGGCCAGGGGGCAGGGCAGGAGCACTGTGGAGCCCAGACTCTGGCCCAAGGCCCTCCCCCACCAGTGCCAGCAGCGATCCTCCCAGCATTGTGCCCTGGTGAGCAGGGCAGCAGGAACCAGATCATGCAGAGGTCTTGGGGGCTGTAGCCTGGAACCCCCCCTTTAGCCAGGGCTTCAGCCCTCAAAGCCCATGTGTTGATCCTGTCCTGGCCTGCTAGGCACACCCAAATGCTGACCCCTGCATGGGTGGGGTCACCATCTACCACCAATGTGGTACAGAAGCAGCAGGGGCGTTGCTGGTGCCGGGTGTACGGGGCTTGATCCCCAAGTCCCAGTGCCAGAGCCTCAGGTCTGCTGCAGCAGCAGCAGTGGTGGTGCACTTATGGGCTTGAGCCCTGAGTCCCAGCGCCTTTTCCTGGGCCAGGGGCACTCCTGAGCAGCAGTAACAGTCACCTGTCCTGAGAAATTTCAGCGGCTGGAGCAAGTGAGTGCTCAGCAGACTCCAGACTGGTGCCAAGAACACAGGAAGCATTTGAGAAGCCTGTACGGGAAGGCCAAATACTCCAACAGTCAGTGCAGGAAGGCCAATGTGCATACCCCTCCTACATGGACCCTGACTGTGCTGCCTGCAGCCTTGTCAGCAGGTATCTGGACCTCTGAACAAGGCAGCAGCTCAGCTGACTTCTGACAAGGATCCGCAAGGGAGTAATGAGGGAACTCAAATTCACCTGGGACTAACTAACTCACAAAGGCCCAGTCTACACTACCGCTTATGTCGGTATAACTTGTGTCACTCAGGGGTGTGAATAAACCATCCTGAGTGATGTAAATTACATTGACTTAAACACCAGTAAGGACAGTGCTATGTCAGAAAGAGAGCTTTGTTGGGGGTGGATTAGCTAGATCGATACAAGGGCGCTCTCAGTTTACAGCAGACATGCTAGAGAGATTATAGGCATGCAGCTGCATCAGTTCAGATGCATCTCCATAAATTCTCTAGCATAGACAGAGCCTGAGTGTCTAGAATGCAGTTAATTAGACAGGGAAGCACCCTGGCAGGATAACAGGAAACTAGTACCAGTGGGGCAGGGTGAGAAAACGGGCTTCTGAGGAGAGGAACAGTACCCAGAACGCAGAAAGAGAAACCGTGCAGGAGGAGAGCTTGTCAGAGAGAACCAGATGAGGAAACACCCTAGAAAAGGAAACCAGGGAAGAATGTCTCAGGTGGCTCCAAAACGGAAGGAATCACGATTGCCGCATCTCACAGGAACCGGGCCCCCATGAAAGGACTTACCAGGTAGCAGCAAAAGCCCTAAACCAAAGAAATTATATGCTGTTCTGAGGAGGGGTCACCAGGGTTTGGCCTCTACAGGGACTTTGACCCCAGAGGGAGACCTCAAAACCAATGACATGAGGCCTTGGCCTGAGAAGAGCATCTCAGTAGTAAGGAACATGGACCCAAATAGGGTTGAAGGAGTAAGGTAATCTCAGCACCGTCCCCTGCCAGCTAGATACACTGGGAAGGAGTCCTGTTTGTATAATATTCCACTTACATATTAAATAAACTAGATGCCCAAAGAGGCAATGTTCAATATACATTCATTGAAGTCATCTAGGAGAAACTGAGGCAGAGACACAATTGTGATGCTGCAGCGGGGTGCCAGGAGGTGCACCAAGAGTGATGGCCCCCACCACAGCCTCCAGCACTGAACCTGAAGTGGCTCACAATCTCTTCTCAACCCCACTGGCCTCACTGCCAAACAGGACATTGATGAGGGCCAAGATGAGGAGGGAGCTGGAACTATTAGGGAATCCCCAGAAGGCAAGTAGTACATGATTCAGTTCTGCACCTTTACCTGGAGGTGCAGGTTGAAGATATCTCCTTGAAAAACCTGAGGAGGACCCTTAGGCATGGCAAAAAAGAGAACCCAAGGCTGAGAAGTTACAAGGGACTTTCATCCTTCCTACCAGTATCTCCTCTCGTTCTGGTGCTATATTCTCAATTTTAAGAGCCAGAACATTTCAAGTACTGACTTTTACAACCTGTATAACATGCCATGCACTGATCTGCCTCTTTGTGTTTAAACTGCAATGCTGAGCCCACAGCATTGTCACATTCCCAAACCCCTTATCAAACTCCTCCAACTTCCGTCCTCCATCCAGCCACATTCGAGTTTCCCCTTACCATGGCCCTCACGTGAGACAGCATTCTAACTCAATGATCTGCCAATTTCTGTTTAACCACAATTACACATTTAGCATCAAAAGCTACTATTCCAAACACCATATTAAGGAAAAATCAGCATGCCCCATGCTGGTTTATTTACATTTCTCAGCTAGCAGTCAGACGGCAATGGTACTGGGCTATGTGAACTGCGATAAGTGATTTGGAGAGCACCCAGTTGTGGAAGGGAAGAGAACACAACTGCAGAAAACATACAGTTGGTTGTGTAAAGAAAAGTTAGTTATAAGTCTCTTCTCCCTTGGAAGACTACTAAGTCTTTACAGTCTCTGGCCCTGGTATCCACTCTCTCCCTATGCACAGCCTTGCGGGCCAAGTGTGGGCAGTTGAGGTGTGGAGGGATGCTGTCTGGAAGTCAGATAAAGACAATGCAGTGTCCTTTCCCAGTTGCCTCAGGCAAGGGGCTGTGGTGCAGAGCTGAATCCAAAAAACCCAGTGAAGCTGTGGCATCTCATTCATCCCCTATCCATCTCCACCACTGTTAGGAAAGCATAGAGCCAAGATTTTTAAAACCCAAGCAATAAGGAGAAGGGATATCATTAGCAGAAATGTGTCTCTGGCATGGATTGCCAGGTTCCTTCGACAGGCTTGGAAAGTCACCTCTCTTTTCCATTCTGTTACTTTGAAAATCACTATGTTCTCCAAATGTTGGCTAGCCTTAAGGCAAGAAATTATAGATGGGTAACATAGCTCCCTGGAAAGAATCACCGCACTTCCCTGCTGTCCCACTCAACCCCCTACCCCTGAGTCCCAGCTGAGACAGTATGGGCATTTTAAATTGTTAAAAGTTCCAGTAGAGTTTTCTTACTATTATTTACCTCCGTTTCTTCCCCATGGGCTGCAAAAGCCAACAGAGAACCAAGGACAGTGAGAGCGTTACACTCATGAAGTGCAGGAAAGTATCAAAATTGTGGTCTTCTGCTGCAAAGTTACATCATATGGGGGTGATTTTTCTTGTTCCAAAGGCCAAAAATATAATGCTTTCCTCCTCTTTGAGCGCTCCCACGAATGAAACCATGCCGCCAAGACAGCAGGACTAGGACCCAGAGAGAGCAGAAGTCAGTGGAAAGGAGGCAGACCCTGAGGACCTCTTCTTAGGGATGGACAGGAGAAACAATGAGCACTTTGAATTTCTCAGGACATGGGAGGGAACACTCCTGAACCAATGAACATGGAAACACGCCATAGGGAACAGGAACACTGCCTTGCTGAGAGGCTCACTGAACGGATGAGCAAAGGAATGCAACAGCTGCCTGCTGCCGCCCAAGAACCAGTTCATCAGCTGCCACTGACGCCTCCTCCCCCAACTGTTGCTAAGCTGGAGGGCCCTATCACAGTGAACCCTTCCTACCGACCAGAAGAATGCGGAGCCTGCAGGAGTACCAGGACACCAACATCTACTGACCCACACAAGAGACACCTCCGCTTCTCACATAGTCATTGTCCCCCATCACTCACCCCTCTGGAACATGGTGGAGACACTAAGTTGTGGGCATGGCCCCCTCAATACACCACTAAGCATTTGTAACCCAAACACTGCACCACGGGTATAGTGGAAGGGAACCAGAAAGTGAAACCTGTTAAGAATAGACTTTAAAAAGAGAAGTCAAACTGACCATTTATTTCTTGCATTCATGGTGCATGAAACATAAAACATCACTAGTGATGAAAAGGAGATTAGTTCACTTCCATGGGATCAGACACACATGGAGTTTATATTTGTACACTTCTTTCTGTTTCTGTAGTCTTAAATCGGTGACACCACTGTGTCAGGACACATCACCATGTCACCGCACAGCAATAAGTGTGCAATGGAGAGCCAAGGAGATGGCTGGATTTGACTTGGGGGCAGTGGGCTGATGTGTCCTGTAGGGTTGCAACATGCTGACAAGTGTGTCGCGACCTGCAAAATGTTGAGAACCACTGGCCTAAAGTGCTATTAAAAACAGGGATGTGTGTGTTAAAATAAACTATTTTTAACCCGACTGGGTCCCTGTACAGAGATACCATCATTATACCAAAACTTGTAATATTCATGTTTTGACATACTAGATTAGCGCTATAATATTAAGCACTATAGTGTGTTCAGATATATTTTACACTTAGAATATAACAATTCATGCCTAAAACTTTGTGCTGCATAAACAAAGTCCTATCTGTTGCAAGCTGAATCTTTCTATCAGACAGATAATATTCTGCAAAACTCTCTGTAGACTCAGAGTCTGCCACTAAGGTTTCAAGAATAGAATCTGGCAGCTATGTTTGCAACAACAACTTATAGCAGTTAGATAGAATACAGTATTCTTGGAGCTGAACTAACAGCATGTTTCACATCTGGCAATATCGAGCAGTGCTATTGTTGGAGATTCATTAGAGATAGATGAAACAAACTAACGTTTTGAGTGTGTTCAGACCCAGAGTCCGGATTTTGCTTCCAATCCAACTCCAATCCATCTTTGAGGTATGGAGCATGCAACGGAGATGACTGAATGAGAGAGCGGGAAAAGGAAGATGAGAAGAAATAAATAAATGGAAAGCAGACATGCATACAGCAGAGGCTAACTGCAGTTCCCTAAGAAATCCCCTCAAATAGACAATATAGCAATTAAGTCAGCAAGATCACTTCCCTCTCTCTCGTGGCTGATGTTTTGTGGACACTCTACCTGTGTCACTGAATAACTAAAGGGTTAAAAAGTATATGGGTAAAGAATTAGGAGATAGATCACTTAACTGACAAGGAGCCCAGGGGAAGACTCCATAATCAATTAAAGGCCATTCCAGCCTTAGCACGTGCTGAATTACAGCAACATGAGATTCCTGAAGATGAAACAGCCAGCCACAGCCACAAGTGAAACAGGGAAGGTTTAGGTTGGAAGAAAACTTTGAAATATTCTGAGTATTGAACCAGCTTTAAAAAGCAGACGTCTCCTAAGGCTAATGGGACCTAGAAAAAATGCTGTTCTTTGCTTAGCACATGAAATTCCCATAGAAATCAAGTGTTATCTGTGTTGTGATCATGAGACATGAATTCCCTGAGTTTGATGGCGATGAAAAGCCAACACCCCTTTGGGGGGGGGGGGGCAGAAACTAGAAGTCTGTGCACACACCCCACCTGACTGGAAGTGGATGGGCATGACAAGAAGGTGGGATATAAAAGGCAGGTCTTCCAACTCAGTTTGGAGAGAGCTTCCACGGGAGAAGGACATCTTTCCCTGGGTGCTAGGTCTGAAGCCTGATTGCTATGTGGAGAGAAACTGCCAGAGCTGCCTATCACCTGGGGTCCCAAGAACCAGGACTGGCCTGAGTCTGGGGTATCTGACAAAGTACCTGGGTGCTGTGACCTGGAGGAGCTGCCATCCATTGATGGCCTCAAGTTGCTGTTGATGATCCAGGAACCCTGAGGGCCAGAGGAGATACCTGGCCCTTGCAACCTGAAGGAGCTGCCCTCTGCAGATGGCCCCAAGGAACTTCTAGAACTGCCCCCTCCTCCAATCAATGACAGGGTGCCCCATCATACTAGAGCCCTGGGCTGGGATGCAGTGGAGTTGGGTGGGCCTGTGCTCCCTACCCCTTTTTCTACCCTGACCTTGGTATAATCACCCTGTCTGGTGTCTAGAGCCGTGGTTCCCAACATTTTCTCTGCCGTGGCACACCTTGCTACTTTTAATCAATTTGACGCACACCACCCTATAGTTTCCAAATGAACTCGTGAATATTCATGAGCCAATGAGCTAATCCAGAGCTCTTTGAGTAGGATTTCAAAAAATTTTGTGGCATACCTGCTCAGAACTGACAGCACACCTATGTGCCATAGCCCACTGGTTGGGAAACACTGGTCTAGAGACTATTCACCTCTTTTTCTGCCTCACCTGTCCTGCCTGAGAGCTAGGGCTTTTGAACTGTTGGCTTACCCAATAGAGATCTAAAAGTCTGCTTCTGCCCGCCTGACTAAAGGTCACAGCATTGTACTATTCAGTCACCCTACAAGGGCTACTAGAGATTGTCTGTCTTTGCTTGTCCATCCTGCCTGTGGTTCCGAGCTTAGAACTGCCAAATTCCCATCTCATTGCTTAAGCAACCTTGCTGGACATACGGACAGAGAAGCTGATGATAAGCCAAAGAGAAATACCCAATGTTGGAAATGATCCTGTCCTGTGATGAAGCATAAGTGTTACCTGTATGATTGTTGAATTGACACATGAAAATAGGCATCCTGTAGACTGAGGTCTGAAAACTAATCCCCTTCGTCCAGTAAGGAAATTATAGTTGCCAGAGTTGCTACTCTAAACTTTTAAGGCTTCATGCACTTGTTTATGACTCTTAGATCTAAGATCAGCCTCCACCATCTATCCTTTTTGGCACCAGAAAATACTTTGAACAGAGTTCCTCACCTCTATGGAGAGAAGGGACCTGGTCTACTGTTCCTCCATTTCTGTCTGCAGGACCAGTTAGACAGGCAGAACTACAGGATTTCAATGCACAGATGACATGATGGTGTAGGGAAACAGGTTTAGGATTTATTAGGAACTGGGGAACCTTTTGGAAAAGGAAGGATGGGCTCCACCTAAACCAAATGGGACTGGATCGCTGGCACATAATATTAGACAGGTCAGTGTCATAAGGCAGACCTGAGCTCCCTCAGCTCTCTTCTGCTGACAAACCAGCCAGAGACTTCTGGAACAGTACAATCTTCTGTCCCAGTTTATTGCTCCCCACCAACTTCTATTTACAATTTGGTCCCCTTTCAAGCAGCAGCTACAGTGGTTGCCTACAAACATAATCTCTTAGGTGAGCTTCTGATTCTCCTGCCTCAGTAGCTCCCTCCATTTTATGCCCCTTGCTTCCTTCTGGCCCATCTGGATATAGCTCCCTGCTAATAAGGCTGACAGCTGTTGTCTATCTGCAAATCAGCTGCCAATCAGGCTGCTAATGAGGCTGACACCTGTCTTCTATCTGCCTATAGTCCTCTCTGCTTCTCCTTTCTTGAGTGACAGGAGCCTGCCTCAAGAACCATTAGCCAGCACCCTGTCACAGTCATCAACCAGTTTTTAAATTAAGAGGTGGAAGAAAGCCAATAGGTGCAGAAGGGCACATGGACTCTTGCTGTCCGACACCTTTCAAGGGGACTGGTTCAGGCCACTGTCTGTGTGCCTCCGCTGGACTCTCTCTAATTTGGTCGCATCCTTCTTGTAGCCAGGAGCCCAACACTGGACACAATGCTCCAAATGAGGCCTCAACAATGCTTTCTAAAGGGGAATAATCACTTCCCTCCATTTGCTGGCAATACTTCTACTAATAGGGCTCAATATTCCATTAGTTGCTTGGCATAAAGGGCAAATCCAGCTTCTTGTTCACCATAACTTGTTTTCTGCAGAACTGCTGCCTAGCCAATCATTCCCCATCTGGAGCAATGCATGGGA
This sequence comes from Podocnemis expansa, assembly GCA_007922195.1. NCBI lineage: Eukaryota > Metazoa > Chordata > Testudines > Podocnemididae > Podocnemis > Podocnemis expansa. The sequence goes on from ML681994.1 coordinate 35,681,937, forward strand.
CTCTTTCATTCTAAATACAGAACTCTGCACTTGAATGTCAACAGATTTCTTTTGCCTTAATCTTCCAATCTGCCAAGGTCACTATGTATCCTACCTCTGCCCTCCAGCACATCTACCACTCCCCACAGCTTGCTGTCACCCACAAATTTGCTGAGGATGCAATCTACCCCATTCTCCAGAGATCATTAATCAACATGTGGAACAAAACCAGTTCAAGAACTGACCCCTGGGGCACTCTGCTTGATACCAGCTGCCAACTAAACACTGAGCCATTGATCATTGTGCGCTGAGCCTGATAAGCTAGCCAGCCTTCTATCTACAAGGAAGGAACGAAGGAAGGAAATAAACTATGGTTCTTCCTCAAGTACATGTCAGTCTGGACCCCATTCACTATTTTTTTACATCACACCTCTTATCACATCAGCTCTATACACTGAGACTTTATCCGAATCTTAGAGTATCTTCAAACTTTCATTAGAAATATCACACTTAGGAGAACAATGCAAAACTCATTTCCTCTTACTCACCCAATCAGCAAAGTTAATGCATTCTTATTTATTGCTATATATTAAGAGGACAACAGCTATCAAATCTGAATGTCAAACAATGTAATGTATCGGTATCTGTATAAAAAGTCAAACTTTATAGCCAGCACCCGTTTGTCTAGAAAATAGCCAAAAATGTACTTCAGTGTTTTTAATAACTGAAAGCAACAGCTGTTTTCATTTTACACCTTGGTGCTTTTATAGTCTGATTATATGTACCTCCACTAGAGCCACTGAAAAAAGTCACCTGCTCAGTAAGCTCTATGTTTATAGAAATGTGGATAACTTAAAACTCAATAAAAATACATTCACTGAAAAGAAAATGATTTAAAAGGCTGATAAGCCATCTCAGATAATGACTCTCAGTTTATCACTAACTTATCACCCACGTTTTACCAGACCAAATATTGATCACAATGCATTATCAAAAGAAAACTAAAAACCAAGGAATGTGTAAACAAGGAAATGAATATTATGCCACACCCTGAAGTTTGCCAAACTGGAGTTACTGTTTATAAACTAGTTGGCTGTTTGCATGATCTGCTTTTGTTCACAGTCTGAATTTCCAGCAAGTGGGTCAGATAGCACATGGCTTAAAGTTTTTTTTTTTGTCCTGAAACTTTCAAAGAAACACAATGGAGTAGCTCTCCAATTCAGTAGTTCCTAGCCTTTTCACATGGCACACTTAAATTAGACAAACAATTCCATAGCACACCCACTTTTTTCAGCTGACTTGATTGCTCATAAACATCACATTTACTTACATATACTATGGTTATAGTCTTACTAGAGAGGTTTGCAACACAGTACATACAACAAGCTAAAGAAGGATCAAATGTATTAATCTTTCAAATTCACCAGAAAAAAACATACATCATCTCAATTTTGCCCTTTGGCCACCTGCATTTAGAATTTTCACATTTTAGAATCAAAAGACCAAAATCTGGCTTTTAATGTGATGATTTTCACAAGTTTTATGAGTTGTAATTTTGGTTGGAAAGAATACTGCTTAAGATGAAACAGTCTGTTTTACACTGATTTTCATTACCTCTGTATGAAATTTCACAGCACACTGACAATTTTCACAGTACCCCAGTTGAAAACCACTACTTTAATTCCTACTAGATTCCATTGGGAGTTGAAACCTTACCCACTTGGGTTCCTTGAACATCTCAGCCTTAATGCTTAACATAAAGCTTATGGTATTATTGGTTCATGGCAACATGGACATGATCCTTTGAGGTTCTTAGCACTTGCCTTTCACGTATCTGTGTATTTGAGACACCCTCATGTTGCTGCAATAAATTGAGAAACCCATGAAATTTAGTAGTAGTAACTGATGTTCACATTTGTTAATTTAAGCGCAACATTTAGCTGGAATCTGTAAAGGCTCATGCATGCCTAATGGTGATGGAGAAATAATATTTTACTCTTCTATAGCACTTTCCATCAAAGGAGCTGAAAGTACTTTCACACATATTGCCAAATCTTGCGGGTTAGCTAAGTATCTCCATTTTACAAATGGGCATACTGGTGCATAAAATATATTCAACATGCCCATCTTCACTCAAAGCAGATGTGGCTAGGTCTTCCATATACTCCAGCTCCACCAGAAGCTCTGGTGACCAGTGAGGAATTACCGGGTGAAATTCTCAGGCCCAAGTTATGCAAGAGGATAGACAACTTTATCATAATAGTCTGATCTTAAAATCTATGAATGGGTTTACTATATTCTGTTTCCCAGCAGAGTGGCTCTTTGAATTGGATTTTTGCTATAATTTAGAGGGGGGGAAAACAGCTTTAAAAAGTTGGTAAGTTTGAAAAATTGGTTAAGTAGATCAGAAGTTGATACAAGACAGGAAAAAGATGGCAGTCTGTCCCAGGTCTTGCTTTAGCTTCCAGCTCTTGGTTCTTGTCATGTCTTTCACTATTAGGTTAATATGGTCTTTACCACCCAGTATTTTCTGCCTATGATGGTACACTCTGAGTTTAAGTCACTCCTCAATCTTCTTTTTGATGACTGAACTCTTAAATCTTCTTGTAGAACATGGATCACATCTGTATCTATCAACTTGAGATCAAGAAAAATAGAGGTCCTAACCCTCTTCCCTCTTCATTCTTTTAATCCAAGTAGAACATTAGAGGCAGCCATCACTTTCCTTAAGTCTGGTCTATACTGGCCCCGTGTATAGAGTATGTTGAATCTACATGCCAGAGCGAAAAGCAGGCGGCATCCACACTGTTGTTGATCTGACAATGGGGAGGCAGCAGCAAAAGGCTCTGAAAGCAGGATATTATGCTGATAACATAGCAATGCTGATGTGGAAGGCATTACATAGGTGACCAGAGACCTATGTAAGTTATATACATTAAAGCCTTCTCTATGTTACCCAGTTTTATCAACAAAAGTCAGCTTTTGTTGACAAAGCGGTGGAGATATGCACACTGGAATGCTCCTCCTACCAATGCAACTCCCTGCTATGCTGACAAAATAAAACCACCTTCATGAGTACCATAGAGCTTTTAGTGACAGAAACAGAGTGACACAGCATCAGTGTAGATGCTGTGTTTGGTTATATTGTCCTAAATGGCCTCCAGAAGGTGTCCCAAAACACCCATTATGATCACTCTATTCAGTGCCGTCCTTAAGGGGGGGGTGAAAGGGGCGATCGCTTCAAGCCTCACAGTTCCCTAAGCCCTGTGCTGTCCTGCCATGAGCAGGGCAGCACGGGGCCTGTATCACTATCCCCCACTGACTTAGGCACAGAGCTGAAGTCAGCGGGGAAGGGAGTGCGGGGGCTGAGCACAAAGCCAACCTCTGCTGTGGGATGGCTCTTCCCCATCCTCAGGGCAGGGAACAGACAGCCCAGGGGTGGAGCAGGCCAGCCCAGTGGCTGGGCTTCACTCTCTGGCCCCTCCTCTGGGATGGGTGTTCTGCCCTGGGGGCGGGAAGGACCAGCCCAGAGGTGGCGTGGAAGACAGGCCCAGCCCCTAGCCTGCCCAACCCCACCCCAAGGGTCAGGCGATGGGCAGCAGCATGGGACCAGCCTGCACCCCCCAGCATGGGGGTGGGGGCATGGCTCTGCACAGGCTGATGAGGCCCTGGCCTCACACCCCCTTGGGGATGGCCTTGACTCTAGTCAGCAGTTTCAACTCCACTTCCCTGAAGGTACACATGTATGTGTTCCTCCCCCTGTTTAAAGGCCTGGGAATTTTTAAAATTTCTCTTCCCATTTGCTTGGCTTGCACAGTTCACTCAGCATTTTTCCCGGGTGACGGCAGTTTACATCAGACACGCTCCCACATGGATCACGTTTGAGCTGTTGGATCTAC
>ML681994.1:35685824-35765349 GCA_007922195.1 Podocnemis expansa
AATGCAATCATAACTTCACTCCAACCATAGGATTTTTGATATCCATCGACTGACTGCTAGCAGCATGCAAGAGGAGGAGTATGAAAGGGACACACAGCAAAGCTGTGCTAGCATCACGGGGCTGAGGCAAATGTACCAGAAGGAAAGGGAGGCCAACCATCACTCTGGTGCAGTGCCAAAGACATGCTGCTTTTATAATGAGCTGCATGCCATCCTTGACAGTGACCTCACTGCCACCATCAACAGCCTCATGGATACTTTGGAGCAGTGGTTCTCAAACTTTTGATGACATATCACAACCCTACCGGACACATCAGTCCACCCCCCTGCCCCCATGCCAAATCCAGCCATCTCCCTGACTCTTCGTGACTTATCACTGTGTGGTGACACAATAACATGTCCTGGCACAATGGCTGAGAACCAGTGCTTTGGGGGAATGGAGGCAGTGGCCAGCAGACTTAACCCCAATGACAAAAGTGGAGGATGAAAAACTAGAGCTGGAGGATGATGTGGAGCACACAGAAGAATCATCTTATGGCGTGGTGAGTTAGGATGTCTTTTCCACACCAGAAGGTCCAGCCAGTACTAGTACTTTGGGTCTGGTATGTAGGATGCAGAAGATGAGAGGTTTAGTAAGTGGTCATTTTGCTTTGATACTGAGACTGAGCTCTCATTGACTGTGTTATATGGCACAGGAAGACCAGGGATAAAATAATAATGAAGCCTGTCCATCTATGCAGTGTTGCCATGATGGAAAAGTTAATAAACGTACAGTGTTCCCTCTAAGGCTGAGCAACTTATGTTCCCCACTGTGTGCTCCCCCGCCGGCCCCAACCCGGCCCCCCGCCATCCCCCCAGTCAGACTGGTCCCCCCCCCATGCTCCCCATAGCCGGTCCAACCCAATCTTCCCTCCAACCCTCCGCTCCCTTTCACAGCCAGCTGCCCCTGTTCTATCCCCAATCACTCCCCCCACCCTTTACCAGGCTGCCTGAGTGGCGTGGCCCAGCCCCCGGCCACTTCTCTGACTGGAGGAAACTCTCATCGAGTATGCTCAGTGAGAGCTTACTCCGAGCAGCAGTTTTAAAAACTCCTGGCTCAGAGCAACTCTCAGGTAGCCGGAAGACTGTTTTCTGGCTGGGCAGTGTTCCCTGCACTGTGCAGTGGCAGGGGTCACGTGGCCATGCAGCTTAGAGGGAACATTAGGAATATCCTGGGAATCTTCCATAGAGACCTCTAGGACAGTAGTTTTCAAACTTTTTTTTTCCTCAAGAACTAGTTTTAAAAAAAATTATGCCCATGACCCAACCACTACATTTTTCAGCAGTAAATTCGAGCCAATGGTCACAGCAGCAAGCACTGTGCCCCAGAGCCCGAGGGTCTGTGCCCCAGTCCCAGGTCCTGACCCATGATTTGAAAACAACTGTTCTAGGAAACTTCCCTGTAGGTATTCTGCAGTCCTCTGCTGAAGGTTCTTTGGCAGAGCTGCCTTATTTCTTCCCTCTTTATTGGAAACTTTGTTGTACCACTCGAAAATTATTTCTGCAAGGATCAAAGTGGCACACAGGCGAACAAGATACAGAGTGTGTCTAAAGCTACATGCAGGCAGGAGACACACCCTTGCTCTAGGTTACCCTTAGGAGTGAGATATCAGGTTCAATTATCCAAGTCTGTGGAAAGGGGTATCAATATTCAGAACAGTCTCCCTAAGCCACTTGTAGTAACCCCTTTAGCAAACCATTCTCTGTCCCTACTTGCCCATTTCCCCTTGCCACTCTCACAGCACTGCTCACAGGTCTCAGAGACCCTGATTTGCCTGACTCATGGACATAACAGTTAATCTTCCTTAGAAAATTCCAGTGAAATGAAACCTATTTAATCACAGGGGTATCTATGCCATCCAGACCAGGCCAGACTCAATCTGGTTCATCCATGCCAAGGCTGGATGGGACCATCACCTAGTCTGACTGCCTGTGTAAGAAAGGCCATAAAACTTCCCCCAAATAATTCCTAGAGCTAATCAACTGGAAAACCATCTAATTTGGACTGAAAAATTATCAGTGATGGAGAAGCCAACATGAACTTTGGTCAATTGTTCCAATGGTTAATTACTCCCTATTAAAAATGGTTTGCCTTCTTTCCAGTCTGAACTTGTCTGACTTCAGCTTCTAGACATATTGCATCTTTCACTGCTAGACTGAAGAGCCTACTATTAATATTTGTTCTCTCACACCTTGTGTCTCAAGCAAGACTCGAGGCAGGTTCGAGGACTCCACGTGAAGACAACACCTGAGTCAGGAATGAAGCAGACTACAGACTTTATTGGATTACAGCCAGATTAAACCCTAACACTCACCATCACGTAACCCAGAGGAGAGCCGTGTCCTGGCATAAGTGGCTACACCACCACCTCGGGGTGAGTGCCCCCCTTCAAATGAACCAAGACCCCCAGCTCTCGGCGTCTTCTGACCCGAGAGAGACTCTCACCCCTCCTCTCTAGTTGCTTCCCTTTTATATCCTGACACAAACAAGCCAGGGTTACTAAAGAGCAAAAGCAGAAGTAAAAGGGACGGGGGGGGGGGGAGTTTGCTGCTTGGGGGGGGAAGGCTGCCGCTTGAGCCAGATATGTACGTCCCCCAAACCGGAGAGCGGGGAGAAAGGCTTGTGTGTGTGTGGCGACTTCCTCTTTTTCCAGTGGAGGCTGGCAGCTTAGCCTGCAGTTTCAGCTGGCAGCTTAGCATGATTTTACTTTATTTCAGGCTTTGGGGCCTGCCATTCCTCTGGCCACCCTAAACTGACGCATGACAATGTCTTCCAGTAGGTGACCAGTACACCTTACAAAGATGTAATTGACTTTAAGAGATTATTTCCTTCTCCCATTTTTAAACACAGCTCATTAGAAAGGCATTAATATTTCCTTGACCGGTACACAGAGGGCATAGAACAGCATAATAGCTGATAAGACTTTGGTATCTGGAAAGCACAGGGGGACAAACCTATACATAAATTGTTCTAGATTATCTACTAATGCAAATCTTCTATAACAATGGGCGTAACTAGGATAGGCTGGAAATTGTGGCATCTACTTCATTCTGTAAATAAATGCAAGCAGGAACATATTGTCATGGAATGAGAAATCAATACCATTCATATAGTACATAATCACTATACTGAAAAGGGACTAATAGAAACATGGACCATGTATTAAGGTTATAGTTATGTGTGCCAGCTGCCAGTTTGTTTTCTTGGGGCTTCAGGAAGGTGGCTGTATAGGCAGTCATAAGCTAGAGTTCAATACTACTGTAGCTAATCTCAGCACACTTGCATGAGTGTAGAGATGAATTCAATGCACATCTCTCCCCCTCTATTGAGAAGATCATTTACCAGAGAATGCAAACAGTCTTCTGTTTAAATTAAACATGATGAAAGGAAAAAGCCAAGTGACATTTCCCGAACAAAGCAGATAAGAATAAGCAGGTTGTTTTAGTAAAGTGTGATGTAGTAGCTACATAGATTCTAAGGTCAGAAGGGACCCATAAGATCATCTAGTCTGACTTCCAGCACAATGCAGACCATAAAGCCTCACCCATCCATTCCTGTGATAAATCTTTAAGCTATGGCTGAGTTATTGAAGTCCTCAAATCATGATTTAAATACTTTAAAATACCAAGAATCCATAAGAATATGAGTCATGTCCCATACTACAGAGGAAGGTAAAAAAACCCAGAGAGCCCTAGCCAATCTTCTCTGGGGGAAAATGCCTTCCCAACCCCCAATATAGCAATCAGTTAAACCTTGATCATGTGGGCAAGTCTCACCAGTCAGTCAACAAAGAAAGAATTCTCTGTAATAACTAAGAACCCACGCCATCTACCCTTTCTTCTAAGGCCACTGGCATACCCACCACCAGTAGTTGAAAGTCAGTCAATTGCCAGCTAGGCCATCTCATCATACCATCCCCTCCATAAATGTATCCAGCTCAGTTTTGAAAGCAGTAATGTGGGGGATTTTTTGTTTTTGTTTTAGGTTTATTTTTGGCCCCCATAGTTTACAGGAGCAGAGCCTGAGAGCTGTCCCTTTAGGTGGTGCAAGAAAAGCACCACAATGAGACTACCACAGGGCCAGTGATCAAAGAGACATATGTTTCTGTTTTCCCTATGAATGAAAGGGATTGTGGAAGGATTCAGTTTCCTTCTCTCTACGCTTTGCAAAAAAAACTCTCAGGCCTTTTTTCCTAGTAAATATACAAGTACAAAGCAGAGCCATAATTTTCATAATCCACAGGTTCCTGCCCAGCCTCTTACCAAATGCAGCTATATTTTTGCCAAAGAAAAGGATGATTTAAAAAAATCACCAATGTCTACCAGTTTCTTCAAAGCCACAAGGGGCATTTGATCCTCTCTTCATAACTTGTTTATAATCTAACAAGCAAACTTCAGAGACGGAAAATAAGAGTTCAGCATTTTACCTGTGACATGTAGATTCTACATTCGCTACTTGCATAAAATACCCTGATGACTCACAGGCCTGATATTAGAATATAAGAACAAATGAATATATTGACTAAGGCTGACTGAGTTATCAGCTAATAAACAAAATGGGTATGTTGGCGAAGGTCTTAAATACATAACAACCAACTCATGTCGAACACCCTGTGACACAATTTCTTTTGCAGATGAGTGGGATTGGACTGTAACAAGGGTTGGACTCAGGAAAGCCTTATGACCTCTGTTATGCCAGAAGTCAGACTATACAATCACAATGGTCCCTTTTGGTCCCACAAGGTAAGAATCTCTACATTTGGACCTTCACCCTCATGCCTTCATTTTTCTGTTTGTTTCTACTTATTCCAGTTTTAAACAAGTTGATAGTTAATTAAAATGGCAAACCAAAGTCAGAAGCCAGAGACATACAGCTGGATCAGTCCCTGCACCAACCTCAGTTACCATGTTTGTACATATTAACTTTATGAGAAAACTAAAGAACTAGCATTAGAAACCATAAAATAGGCCAATAATGTCTTAGACAAATATTGTGAAGATGGCCATACTGAAAGACAGCTTTTACTGGTTCATAAACAAAAAGTTATTACAGGGAAGAAAAAGAGAAGACATGCACGACAAAGGCAAAGTTGCAGTCAAACTGACTGGCAGTGTGATGTGAGATGGACATAGTACCCTTCCCCCACAATCTGTATTTACTAAAAATTTGAGTTGAGCCAATTTCAGGGAACAGCACAAGTGGCAGCAGGCCCAGCAAGTGCATGTTCCTCAACAGTATAATTTTCTCACAACTGAGACGCTTGCAAGTCAGTCTGCTGTACTCTATATAAAGCAAACACTAGGTAATGGAAGAAAAAGTGAGATTTTGGCATTGGTCATGCGATGACTGGAGAAACTCCAGTAAGAAGGAAAGGGGTTCCAAGAACACTTACTTATCGGGGGGGGGGGGAGTGAAGAAAAGGAGCAATTCAGGAAAATAGTCTGTATCTGAGAAACTATAAATTTTGGTATGCCAAAGAACTGACCCACTTTGGCAGCATTAACTCTTTAAAATTAGATAGCTGGGTTATACAATGTAAAGCGATTGTTGCAGAGCCTAGAAGAAATTCATCTATTGCATATCATTTATACAAGACTTCCCTGATGAAGACTCCCAAAACGTAGGGAGTGCATGCCAGGCAAAAGAGGAAAGCAACTGCTGGCAGCAGCAAGGCATTTTCTATTTAAAAGACAAATATTAGACCCAATACCACAAGCTTTTATTCACTGAGTAGTCCTTACTGAAAGCAGGTTGACTCACCCAAGTAAAGATTACATTATCAAGAGTCCACATGATCAGACTATGGCTCTCAAAAGTCAATCAGCTGAAAAAGCAAATTCACTCCTACAAATAAAGCCTTCTATCATTTCCTACACTGGTGACAACCAATTTTATTACCAATCTTCCACTGCAAAACTCTCTCATAGAGTTTATTTGAGAGGAAGGGTTCCTCCTATTTGCACATATTGATATCTTTTACTTACAGAACACTACCAATTGGGTTTAAAAATAAATTACTTGATACTGTCTACTACTTACTGGGAAAGCAATTAACTATCAATCGACACAATGATTAAAGTCAAGCAACCACTGTCTGCCCAAAACCATTATTTATGTCTTTCAGATATCAGGCCAGATCCTCAGATGATGCTGTACACTGGTGTAGCTCCACTGACCCTGATAGAACACTATTAGTTGGGGATTTTGGCCTATTTCTTGCATTTAATTCCAGAAAAAACTCACATCATGGCAAGTTATGACAACACACTCCAGTAACCTACAGAACTGCCCCATCTGGGGCGTGTTGTCAAATCTGGATGAGATTTAAAATCTTAGAATCATAGAAACTGGAAGGAACCATGAAAGGTCATTGAATTCAGAACTCTGCACTCATGGCAGGACGAAATACCCTCTTAAAATGATCCCTGACAGGTGCTTATCTAACCTGCTCTTAAACATTTCCAATGATGGAGATTCCACAACCTGCCTTGATAACTTATTCCAGTGGTTAATCACCCTGACAGTTAAGAATTTTTTCCTAATGTTCAACCTAAACCTCCCTCCCATAATTTAAGCCCCCTGCTTTTTGTCCTATCATCGGCAGTTAAGGAGAACAATTTTTCTCCCTCCTCCTCCTAACAACCTTTTAAGTACTTGAAAACTTATCATGTCACCTATCAGCCTCCTCTTTTCCAAACTAAACAAACCCAGCTCTTTCAATCTTCCCTTGTGAGTCAAGTGTTCCAGACCTTTAATCATTCTTTTTGCCCTTCTCTGGGCTTTCTTCGATTTGTCCACATCTTTCCTGAAATGTGGCATCCAGAATGGGACACAGTACTCCAGCTGAGGCCTAATCAGGGCGGGGTAGAGAAGAAGAATTACTTCTCATGTCTTTCTTACAATGCTCCTGTTAATACATCCCAAAATGATGTTTGCTTTTTTTACAACACTGGTACACTGTTGAGTCATATTTAGCTTGTGGTCCACTATGACATCCAGATTCCCTTCTGCATTACTCCTTTTAGGCAGTCATTACCCACTTTGTATGTGAGCAATGGATTATTCTTTCGTAAGTGGAGTACTTTGCACTTTACCTTAGACCACTGCACCAGTTTGTCCAAATCATTTTGAATTGTGATCTTATCCTCCAAAGCACCTGTAACCCCTCCCTGCTTTGTGTCATCTGTGAACTTTATTAGTGTACTTTTTATGCCATCCTCTAAATCATTGATGAAAATACTGAACTGATCCTTGCAGTACCCCACTCATTATGCCCTTCCAGAATGACTGTGAAGCCTGATAACTACTCCCTAGGAGTGGTTATCTAATCAGTTTTGCGCCCATCTTATAGTAGCCCCACCCAGGCTGTACTTAGTTTGTTAATGAGACAGTGATGTGAGACTGTATCAAAAGCCTTGCTGAAGTATAGATCAGTGGTTCCCAACCTGTGGTCCATGGACCACTGGTGGTTTGCAAGAGTACTGCAGGTGGTCTGTGGGTGTGGGGGGAGATAATTACTTCAGGTAAATGTACTACAGAGAAATGTACTGTGATGAGTTCAATATGTTTGTAAGTGAGCATAATAAATTATTAGTAATAACTGTGTGTTTAATATCCCTCAATACACAAGTTTGACTCCTGTCAGCCATAGGCTATGTTAAAAAATTTAAAATGGTTTGTTTACATGGTGGTTCACAACAGCTTCTGATGATGATGTAGTGGTCCACATAAAGGGAAAGGTTGGGATCTGCTGGTCTAGATATACCACATCTACTACTTCCCCTCCACCTACAAGGCTTGTTACCCTATCACAGAAAGCTGTCAGGTTGGTTTGATGCGATTTGTTCTTGACAAATCCATGGTGACTACCACTTAACACCTTATTCTTTTCTAGATGTTTGCTAATTGATTCCTTAATTATCTGCTCCACTATTTTTCCTGGTACAGAGATTAAGCTGACTGGTCTATAATTCCATGGGTTGTCCTTATTTCCCTTTTTATAGAGGGGCACTATATTTGCTCTTTTCCAATCCTTTGGGACCTCTTCAGTCTTCCATATTTTTCCAAAGATAATAGCTTTGATAATGACTCAGATATCTCCTGAGTCAGCTCCTTAAGTATTCTAGAGTGCATATCATCAGGCCCTGGAGACCTGAAGACATCTGACTTGTCTAAATAACTTTTAACTTGTTCTTTCCCTATTTTAGCTTCTCATCCTATCCCATTTTTACTGCCTTCCCTACATCAGGCATCTAATCACCTTCACCCTTCTCAGTGAAGACTGAAACAAAAATCACTTAGTTCCTCTGCCATTTCCACATTTTCCATTATGGTTTTTCCCTCTTTATTGAATAATGGTCCTACACTGTCCTTGGGCTCCCTCTTGTTTCTAATGTATTTGCAAAATGCTTTTTGTTACCCTTTATGCCTTCAGCTAGTTTGATCTTGGTTTGTACCTTGACCATTCTGATTGTCCCCCTACATAATTGTGTTATTTGTTTATAATCATCCTTTGTGATTTGACCTAGTTTCCACTTTTTGTAGAACTCTTTATTTTTAAATTATTGAAAATCTCCTAGCGAAGCCAGGGAAGTCTCTTGACATGCTTCCTATCCCTCCCACACAGTGGAATAATTTGCTCTTGTGCCCTTAATAATGTCTTTTTGAAAAACTGCCAACTGTCTTCAGTTGTTTTTCCTCTTAGACATGCTTCTCATGGTATCCTACCTACCAGTTTTCTGAGTGTGTTAAACTCTGCCTTTTAGAAATTCATTGTCTATCTCCTACCATTCCTTTGAATCATGAACATTCCCATGTCATGACCACTTTCACCTAAGTTACTTTCCACTTTCAAATTCTCAACCAATTCCTCTCTGTTTTTCAGAACCAAATTGAGAACACCCTCCCCTCCAGTAGCTTTTTCCACCTTCTGAAATAAAAAAAAAATATCTCCAATACATTCCAAGAACTTGTTGGATAATCTGTGCCATTTTCCCAGCCAATGTCTGTGTAGCTGAAGTCCCCCATTACCACCAAGTCCTGTGTTTTGGATGATTTTGTTAATTGTTGAGGGAAAAAAGCCTCATCTACCTTGTTTTCCTTATTAGATGGCCTGTAGTAGACCCCTACTATGACATCACCTTTGGTTTTTACTCCTTTTACTCTTACCCAGAGACTTACAATGTGTCTATCTCATGTTTCCATCTCAACCTCAGTCCAAGTTCACCAATTTTTAATATACAAGGCAACACCACCTCCCTTTTTCCCCTGCCTATCCTTCCTAAGCAAGCTGTACTTTGCTATATTAATATTTCTTGTACTCGATATTCTGCTGGACCACTTGTAGGACCACTAAGTATTGGCATGATTGTGACTAATCTGTTAATTGTCTGATTATTTTCTTTCGAGTGTTTTTGTGTTCTACCCCTTCTATCTTCTGCAGCTGCTCTCCTTACCTTGAAATCCAAGAGGTGAACTCCAACAGATCTCCGGTAGAAAATAACCTGAAGCTTGTCAAAGTATAGCTGAAAAACAAACAAGGAATCTGGTGGCACTTTCAAAGACTAATACTTTTAGTTATTGCATGAAATTTCATGGGAGAAATCCCACTTCCCATCTTCAAGTGTCTGATGAAGTAGGATTTCCTCCCATGAAAGCTCATACTATAAATAATTTGTTAGTCTGTAGAAGTGTCACCAGAGTCCTTGTTTGTTTTGCTGAACTAGACTAACATGGCTACCCCTTTGGAACTTTTCATCAGCTAAGGTAGTTAGACTACTGCTCTGTTCATTCCTGAAAACCATGCTGAATCTTATGTTTGTGATTTCTGCAACAGAAACATCACTTTAGAAACTGTGGGCCTTGACTTTGGAATATTCAAAGGCTATGAGATGTGACAGATAGTACAGATACATAGAACAGTCAAAGCCTATTGTATCAACTATATTAATATCATATGCATCTTTATGAGCTGTCTTGTACTGTATTCCTGGTTCAATGGGTGAGCTATAACCACAGCAGGATAATTAATGCAAATACCTATTGCAGGTAACAAGTTTGTGGAAATCTAGCCTCTGGGGAAACAACATATACTGGTTTGAGTTGGTGTGTGGGATCCAGTAGACAAACAACTAAGAAATGCATATAGCTCTGGTGAAGGTAGAGGTGTCACTGTCACTTCATCCAAATATTCACAACAAACTGTAACCAAGAGAGGCAGGTCCCGTGCAAAGAGAAAGTGCCCCAGGCTCTATTGGGGGTCCATGGAGGAGAAGATGGACAACTGCCTGGCCAAGTCAATCCTGCTAAGATAATCACAGAGAACTGCAGGAGTCTGCAGTGAAAGTTGCCAGTCTGGAGGGAGGAGCTCATGGGAATCCTGCCCTGAGAAAGGTGATAGAAGACTGAGATTTAAATGGAGGTGCCTTAAGGAGGCCACAAAGTGTATAGAGGTGTAGCTCCCTCAGAAACTGGGACAATCATTTTTATTGGTGTCAGCATGACACACTTTATATTCTCTCTTGCACGGCATGTCTATTCCTGCTCCCCCTGCCCCACCTTTATTGTTTCATTTTTTAAAATACCCCATTAACAACAAACTTGGAGTTTTAAAAAATTCAGCTATTGGGATAGCAAAAAGGGAATATTTCTCACTATTTTCCTCATGGCTCTTGATGGCTAAATACAATTTTTAAATTGTGTAACTTTAATTTGCAGTGCAGAGCAATCACAAAAGCCCCACCAACAGAAGCTGCCCACTTGATACTTTGAACCACTGTGATGCTCAGTTGGCAGGGTCACAAACTTCAACCTGCACTAGCTACTGTCACACTTGCCAGTGGAGTGGGTTTGCAGGAAAGTTGTAGTACCTCTAGGCAGGTCTTCCACCATCCCAAACCCACAAATCTAGGTTTCCTTGGTAGAATGAAGCAAAACCATAATACCTACAATATCCAGTGTTGCAGCTGACTGGCAAGAGAGGCTGGCTTGGTAACACAAAGACAAAGCCACCGTGGTCCTTGACTTTCAATGGAGTTGGGGGCACTCAGCAAAATAAAGAAAAGTGTGTGGGGACTGGAGACAGAAGAGGAGACAAAGTAGGATCTGCTGAGCAAAGAGCAGGAAAAAAGAAAATGAGGAGGAGGGCAGGAAGTCACAAGTTATGGCATTCTTTCATGTGAAAAACAAAATCAGATGGAAACAAGTAACTTACAGTATTGCCTCTTCCAGTAAATCTATATGGAAAAAAAAGGAGATAAGTAATTCAGGAATAGAGGGAAAGACCACAAAAACGTATTACATCATTTATTTTTTGATTTCTGAAAATTTATTGAATTATTTGTTCATTTACTCAGCCCTTCCACCCTCCTTTCCCCCCCGCCCCCTTTTTTTTTTTTTTACGTGTCTGTAACTGGCATCACTTTTTACTTTGGGTGGATAGTGTTTGATTTTTCAGTGACAAGATTGTACCCGTATTTACTAATTGCAGTACTGTTCTGACGAAACATGTTTATAAAGGTAGTGTGTTATATAACGCATTACAAATCTCTATTTCACAGGTCTTCTAAACTTAAAAAAAACACTCACTGAATTAATGACTCCAAGTTTTCAAATTCTAAGTAGAGCATTTCTCAGTTCCAGGATTCCTGGAAAACTCTAAGAATAACTAAGGAGAAACCAGGAACCACAAAAGCACAAATAGCGGCTCTAACACAATAACAACCTACTGTATTTCACAGCTCCAGGGAGTATTAGAAATTACAACACACATTTTGGACAATATTCAGCTTTCAGATGGGAGTCATCAATAAATATCTTAATACTTTTATTTGTTTTTAGAATAATCTTTTGCTGAGTATACAATGATTTTCCAGAAGCTCAGAACTACACTCTCCGACAATCAAAACACAGTCCAGAGATATAATAGGATTTACAACTACCAAGATTAATGCTGAAAATCCATCAACACAAAGGCTTATTTAATAAAGGTAATTATTTGATATACATACCCAAAAGGATAAGTGTCAATTATTTGCACTGTATGATAAAAAATATGTTCTGATCTTCATTTTAATTCAGATCTAGAAACATTATGATGCCTTTACTTTACAAAAATTTGTTAAATAAAACCATCTTCTTTCCCTCTTATAGCTAGACTTTTCTGAAGACTTGTACTAGATGCAGTTAGCTTTAAGATGTCTGTTTTTGTGAACAAAGAAACCTGATTTTCCAGAAACATTCTCATGTATTTACAGTAGATTTGTATTATTATAGTGCATTAAACAGTAAGAAATTGTTTTCAGAAAGGTGCCCCCCCTTTTTTCTCATGTGAACTGTTAAGTCAGCCAGTGGCTTTTCTAATAGCTAGGTTTATTAAATCCAGATAGCATCATCAACTTTTACTACAGCTGGTTGCAATTCCTTGATTTAAGTCTCTCTCCCTATTAAGCCACTAGCTTGATTACAGTATGTATTTTCTTTGAGACAGAAATCAGTGCATAGTTAAGTGCAAATCTGTTTACTGAAACTTCATGCATCAATTCAGGACTAGTCATTCTGACATGTCTTTTACAGATGCCTTTCATAGTTCCTGCAGACTGCTTAAAGTAAAACCTGCTTGTGATAAGCAGCATGACACATTTGCAGGGTGCAAAGAGTCAGATTATGTCTATGCCATTTGACCACAATAATCATGTTTACATTTGCCATTACAATTAATCGCAGCAAGCCAAAGTTCTGTGCTTATTCACTATTAGACAGTAAGTATAAAACACACCAGTTATTAAAAAATGACAAAACAAGTAACTGAAAAACAAATAATGTTATGATAGCTGAAAATTCATTCATTCCAAATCTATGCACTTCAGCAAACCGTACAGGACTTGAAAGAGCAACTTCAGGAGAGTTTAATCTTAGAAATCCAATTATTTCAATAGCTTTAATTAAATAGATACTGATCCTTGGAATATTCACATTTTAAGTTGGATCACTAATGCCAGTTCTGACACATTCCTAAAGATATAGCCTTGAGATTTTTTTAAATGATTTCATTTGATAGATGAAGGAAGGATGATCTTCCAGTTATGGCACCAGAATGGGACTTAATAGAGCTGGGTTCAGTTCCTGCATCTGTCATAGACCTTTAGCAAACTATATAATTTCTCTGTTGCTCAGTTGCCCACTGGAAAACCGAGATATTCAGCCTCTTTTGCTTGTCCATTTAGATCAACAGTTCCCAACCAGGGGTGGGGGAGAGGGGGCAACAAATATCACAGGGGGCCCATGAAGGTTCAGTAACATTGAGGTCATTTAGCCCCCTGAGCTCCATGCCAGACACAAACCCCTGAGCTGGCAAGAATGGCTAAGTTGTTCCTCCAGCCCCACACAGGCCAGGCACCTGGCCAGAGAGGAGCAGCCCTGTGCCAACAGGGGCCTGGAGCAGCCCTGGCCAACCTGCTAGGGCCTGCCTCCATTATCCTCAGTCCATTAGGGATGGGAAGAGGCAGGCCCACGTGATGCATGTGCAGGCAGCTGTGCCAGGGTAGGCTCAGCTTCTTACTCAAGTCAGAGCAATTTGTTGTTTATGTAATTTGGTGTTAGCATCATTATCATGTGTGTTTATAGGGCTAATGTGTGTTTCTGAACCTATTGCTCTTTCACTCAGAAAGGCTGGGAACCACTGATTCAGACAACGGCAGGGACTTCCCAGAACAAAATGGCACTAATCTCATTTGAAACCCGTGTGCAATCATAATACCAGTAGTAAATATTATGCTGATTTGGGGTTCTATGGCTGAGCTCACATATTCATTCAGGTGCAGGTGACCATCTTAAATCTGAATTAAACCAACAATTGTTTATGGGTAACTGAAATCTTACCATAACCCAGAACTGAGCAACTATATACCTTAGCAAAATAAGCCTTTTCCTGCTTATTTCCTCCAATTTATAAGCTATTTATTTTTACGCACCTTTTTTAAGTCTCTAGCTGGATCATGAACAATATTGTTCTGAATTCAAACTGCTTAGTTGTGACTGGTCACAGAAATCACTGTTTCTATTCCCAGACTGGACAGCTGCAGCACTTGGAGAACCTGCACAGGAGCTTTGAACTTTTTAAGGAGGAAAAAGGTAGGCAATGTGTGACTACTGACCACTGTGCTTTATTCCCCTCTGTACCCATCCATCAGAGGAGGCAAGTGTCTTACAGCTCCAATCTACAGAGTTGGGCTCTTTAGCTCAAAGACTGTGTTTCCAGCTCTGGAGGTGACCCAAGATCTTAGATGTTAAACTTTATCTTTTTGGGACTATGCAGACCTTGCCTAAAGCATCATTCCTGGAGAGGGAGGGGGAAGAGTCTGTTGTAAGTTGTGACTTACACATATAGATACAGGCATAAGTACATTTAAATTAGCTCTATTCACATTTATACAAAGCTGCAAGTACAGTCCAATTTGCAGTGGGTATGGAATCGGATCCTTGTTTGGCTCTTCTAGTCACTTCTATGCCCAGGCTCTGCCAATAGGTTTGGGAATCCTTTTACCGTGCTGTGTCAAGTAGTAATTCACTCCATAAACACACACTCACAAGTGATCTTAAAATGGACTATCCTCATCTTCTCTAAGAATGAAACACAATGTCTTGAACGCTCACAGAAAGCAAACCCCAAAAAGGAGGTGACGTTTAGGTGTGATTCAAACACAGCCACTGTTACACGTGGATGCTTCTGGAAAATATTTGCAGTGCTTGCACCCAACCTGCTACAAACTAAACCCTAATCTAATGCAGCTGAACTGTGCCAGAAACAAAAGTCCCAATTCTGGTCATGGGCATTTGGTTTGGCCCACATGGGACAGCTACCAGGACTGGTATCATTGTTTGTAAGACTATCAAGTACAGACAAAAGTCAGGTGACAAATGTAATGGTATTTCGAATGCTGCCACAACCCCTCTGCTCCTCAAAACAAACAGAACTTAGTGCTAAAAGGCCAAGAGGCCAAATTCAGTCTTATTGTCATCAACTGAAATGACAGTAAAGCTGGATCTCTCCTTCAATTCTAGCTCCACACTTTAATCATCTGTGATTTTTACAAAAATATTTTCTACTTTTAAATCCCACTCTATCCAAAAAAAAAAAAACCCCAAAACAAAAAACACTAGAAGTTCTCAGTTTCAGTACTGACAAATAAGATAACATAAAACATGGGGGGGGGGAATAACATGAAATCTGGAATAATAAAACAACCCCAAAACCCTGCTGCAATTCTTAAAGTGCTTGTGTCAAAACAAAGAACACTATATTAGCATACAGTGACAGTTTGTTTAATCCCTGCTTTCTAATCTGATTGCTTTTATTATTTCCTTTCCAGTTACACGTCTGTTTATGGTGTCCTAGAGCCCACATTGCGACATCATAAACTTTTATTTGACATATAAATTAAATACCCATAAGCATCTTAATTTTAAAACAGCAGCTGTGAATTAGTATGACCTATTCAGTATATTTTGGGCCAAACACTGTCTGCCTGAAACACGGCCAGAATTAAACATCCTAATTCTGGCTCCTGACGAACCCACAGGAGAGGTAAAGATGCCGCATGCAAGAGCTGCAGATGAGTAGCTTAGCATGGGGTTTAGACATCAGGCTATGCAATCCCCAAATGAGTCCACAGGCATCCCCCGGCCTGACAATGGTAGATTATGCAGATATACACACACAGCAGAGATTAATTCCGCCCTGCATAGTCCTAACCATTGCAAAAGGACTGTGCATGAGGCCACTGCCAGCTAGTGAATAGATGCTATTAACTTGGTTCTAGATTCCTTTTATGTGATGGGCCAGACACTGGCCCTTTCTCAGTAAAACAAGCCCTTCCATTGGCTGAGTTAGCTCTCAGGGGGCAAAATACTGGCCCTTGTTTACACACCACTCAAGGACAGAACCACTCCCCCACCCCAGGGCTGCTATCCTCTAGCTCAAACAGATTTAAGGGCTGCTGGTCCTGCTCTGGAAGGGCCTTGAAGGCCAAATTAGATCAGTGATTCTCAACTGATTGGGAACCACTGATCTAATTTCAGTAACCACTGGGAACCACTGATCCAATTTCAGTAACGCGGCACACTTCAATTAGACAAATGATTCCACGGCACACTCCCTTTTTTCAGCTAAACTGATTGCTCATACATGTCACATTTACTTACATTTACTATGTTTACGGTCTCACTAGAGAAATTTGAACTGTAGTGCATACAACAAGCTAAATAAGGATCAAATACATTAATGTTTCAAATCCACTGGAAAAAAAAATACAGATCATCTCAATTTTGCCCTTCGGCCACCTGCATTTAGAATGTTACATTTTAGAACTGAAAGACTGATACCTTGCTTTTAAATTTGATGATTAATTTTCATGAGTCTTATGAGTTGTAACTTTGGTCGGATAAAATATTGTTTAAAATGAAACTGTTTGCTTTACGTTGATTTTCATTACCTTTGTACAAAATGTCATGGCACACTTAGATAGTTCTCATGGCACACTAGTTGAAAGCCACTGGACTAGATAATCATATGGTTCATTCCAACCTTAAGGTCTATGAGAAACCCCCACTTCATTAGTGGCAGGCACAGAGCTTTCAGCACAGGAATGGTAAACATGCAAGTCACTTTCAGTCACCCTCGGAAGACAAAGGTGTATTCTGACACACTTCTTCCTCACAGCAAAATAGGGCTTCGGGGGGGGGGGGGGGGAAATGACTAAAATAGCCCTTGAACATCTCCTGCAAGGGACCGAGGTTAACACTGGGTACAAGTGGTTTTAAAGTTGGAGAGGAAAAGTCGTTTCAGTAAAAGAATGTTATCAATCAGTTAAATGTTCCTCCCCATGGAAATCTTAATGTTACTTCTTATCTGCACCAATCAACTCTCCTGTGCTTTAAACTTGCAATATTATTTAGTGTCATAAAATCGAGAATTGGTGAAGCCATGTCTTTAAAACCCAAACATCCTCTCCACCTCCCTAGAAGCACAGGGGATGAGAAGGCAACAGATCTGAGTGGGACAAGAAAGGAAGTTACTTCCATGACTTCATTGCCTTGTTCACACAAAGGCCTCTCTTCAGGAATCCAGCAGGGAACAAGCTGCATGAATGCAAGCAGATCCACCTACCCTAACCCGCCGAAAAGCCAGAGATAAGTTTGCAAGAACTTACGTATTCACAGCTTGCCAAAACTACAGAATTTTAAATCTGCACATCTTCCAGGGGGCAAATACTAAGTCTCTTCCCCTGTATGCCGTCCTGAGATTTCCTTTTTTATTGTGTGCCATCCACATGGATCATTTCTTCTGCCCCAATGTCTCACTTTAGCATGTGGTTCCTCCTACAGTGCTTATACCTGTTTCAGCAATTCTTCAGCCTTGTTTCCTCCACTCATCTTATCATTTATCCAATTCTAATCCCTCATTACAGCCTGGATTCTCCACCCCCAATTTTAGAGCCCAATTCCACCCACAGTAACCTGAACTCCCCAAAAATCTGCTTCTCCCACTCACAGCAACTCGGAGACTGACAAAATTTTAAAACTGAAATGAAACACCTGGTGATTTTTTATTCAGATACTAAAAGAAAACTAGCTACATACCACAGTGATAGGCACTTTATAAAAATCTAGGAAAGACAGAGGTCAACCGAAAGTTTAAAAATTGTACTAGGATTTCTAGCTGAGTTGGAATGAAGGTTATTTTCTGTTTATACCAAGTAAAGTGTAGTTTATGATTTATCATTGCTGCATACACAAACACACTTACAGCTATGTCCTGCAAACCCTTACTCACACGAGTAGTATCTACACACACCAGTAGTTACATTGACTAGCCAGACTACTCACACAAACACAATCCACAAGACCAGCCCCATACAAATGTACAAGTACATATGCACACTCTATTTCTACAAATAATAAGCTATGCAATAATTAAAATAATTATAGAAACAAGACGCATCTTCCAGGTCTAACTTACCAAACCTCATCTCTATTATTCAGCAGTATAAAACTGCACAGGATAGAAAGCCAATGACAATATAATGTACAGTAGTACAAGGAAATAGCTTGAGCTTTTTGGAAGAAGCTTTGTCAGATATACATCAACATATCACTTGAATTAGCACCTGAATTATAGATGATAAACTCTGTGTTTATTATTGTAAGGAATTATCAGTCAATAAGCCAGCACTACTAACATACTGTGAACCCAGTCCTTCAAAGAGATGGGTACAGGTTGATCCCCTTAATCAAGGATAGGCAATAATATTCAGAGGTGGGCTGGTGGGATGGTGGAGAGCCAGCCCAAGGCCTTGGGTGGAGAGCAGTGGGAGCTGACGGGGGAACTCAGGGGGGTGGGGGCACAAGGGGGCTGGGGTCAAAGGAGAGCTGGCCTGGGAAGGGGGGAGGGGGGTCAGGCAGAAAAGGCCAAAGGTGAGCAGGCCAGGGTTGGCAGGTCAGAGGGAGACCTCAGGTAGGCCAGATGTGGCCCATGTGCCATATTTTGACCACCCCTGCCTTAATCTGAGCAGGACTCCAGTGACTGCACAATCTCAGAGGTGGGGGCTGCGGGAGGGAGAAGGGAGAGTCTGCCTATGTACATCTCTTTGCAGTAGGGAGGCCCATATAATTAAAACTACATGAAACATCACTAAAATGGAGCTATAGAGCCAGATCCCTCAGCTGGTGTAAACAATCATTGCTTCATAAATTCAGCTGACCTACAAGCAGAAGGTTCCCAATGCAGTAAGCATCCCATAACATGGGAGCAGAAGGAACCCTTCCCCTGATACGCAAAAGCATAAATTATGCCACTGTAATGAAAATGGAAACAAAAAGTTCAGTCCACAGAATCCAATCAAATCTTCCTGCTGTTACAGAAAACCAAGTTATTAAATCCTGTTTTAAAATGTAAACACAATATAGGCGGTTGCAGGTGTTTAACGCATCAGGGAACTCTGACAACATCAATTGCTAGCAGTATGTCTCTCTAGGTATTACAGGTCCAGCACTGAACAGCCTACATGCAACGGGAAGCGAGATATAGAAAAGTCGGGGGGGGGGGGTTAGTTTGCAAATTCAAGACACAAAGCAAATTTCAGATACATGGCACATTTATTTTTCCAGACTTGTTTCCATAATTAGAATGGACTGTACTTTTAAACATATAACATTATCAAGAGTCCTTTCAATGATCTAAATTGCTAATTCACAAATATTTTCAGTGCAGATGGAATGATCCATTCCTAAATACTAAATAATAAGGTAGATATGGGCTTAAGTTACTAATGATCTTGCTGAAATACAGTGAACATCACACTCTGTTTCTCTTACTGTCTCCTTGCTCAGACTGAGCTGGAAACAGTTCTGTCTGCATGTAACCCATTACTCCCCAAGACACACTCCAGAGACAGGCTGGAAACCCAGCAGGAGCAGGGATCATTTATAAATTAGCAATGCTTGTAGCAGTCCCCAAAGGTGCTGATCATCCACTGAAGTTTGTTTAGTGACAAGTAGGACCAGCCAGGATGTCCAGTCCCTTGTCTAGGATGCCAGACCTCCTGTTCCCTAAACACACATATACAGTGCAGAGGGAAAGAGGCTACATGCTCCAGGATTACTTTCAAGAGTTCCTGGCCATACCAGCCTCCAAGAGTAGGACACTGCTCCCTCTACTCTAGAGCTGGCAAGAGGTTTGCTGCAGAGGGTTGGGTGTGGCAAAGTTTCTATTCCCCAGAGCAGCATTTGCTGCCACATCACTCCTGAACAGCTTGTTCATAAACTGCTCCAAAATTCAAGCGCACAACTATCAACAACTCTGGGCCCACCATGCTGATTTACCTCCAGTACAGTGAACACTAGAGAGATGTGCAGATTTTGAAACTGCCACTGGGGGGGCAGCTCCAAAACTCCAGCTCCCCGCCCCACCCACACACCACCGATCTGGATCTGGCCATTGGGGCCAGGGCCAGATGCTGCTGTTGCCTCAGTGGAGAGGCAGAGAGTAGCTGGCAGCAAGAGTGGGTCCCAGCTGGGATTCCGGGTCACCACCTAAGTGGCCCTGGTTCCTGGATGTGGCCCCACTGCTGCCTCAGCAGGGAGGCACAGAGCAGCCATTGCCTCCCCTTGCCTTCAGTAAACTCTGCCCCTGACAGTACAGTTCATTCATCATGAAGGAGGGGCAGTCAGGCCAAATCTTGAGTGGCATCACAACTTCAGATATGGGGTTGCAATGTCATTTATGTTTGGCCCAGCTGTGCCCCGCCCCGGCCAATCCCTCCCGGGGAATAACATTATTAAATTGAGAGCTGGGAGTTTTGGGCCTGTAAAAGGGAGTCTCCCTAATGTAATGTGAGACTTGCTCAATACACTGCTGATTCCTCCATATTCCTAAACAGTCCTTACAAGCGTGATTACAGTTGGGCTCCCACTGGCAGCACATACTATTTCTCTCAAATATATACACTCCCTGGTTGCATTATTTTCCTCAGCAAAGCTCCCTAGCGTTGGAGCAAAGAGTGTATGGCCTAGACCCAACCCAATCCCCCATCTCTTGCCTCTGTCCTACCCAATCTCTGACCCTTGGCTCTGTATGAATGACAGACACAAAGAAGGCTCTTTGCACTTTGTAGGGGGAGGATGGATTCATTGCTGTAAAGGTGGCCAATCCCTCCCTGCACCTCCATACAGTATGGATGAAATCTGTGCCTAAAAGGAAATGTTATGCGTGGATAGAGAGGGATGATCTGTATCATAAAGATAAGTCTGCTAAATATCTTCTCAAGAGCAGCCAAAGAGTGGTATAATCACAGATATGTTGTAGATTATGTTTCACAAAACAGTCTACTGACCAGCTCAGTAACATCAACTGACAGGTCAACTGGCCCTTATAGCTGATCATCTTCAAATAGTGTCAAATATTCTGCCCCTGATGTATGGGACAGCCTATCTCTTTGAGTGCAACATGCTAATATCTGTTAGCAAGCCTACTTAAATATTTTGTTCACTCACTTTACTACATGCTAATGCTGCTTCTTTTGAAAAAGGTAAACAGAAAGCTGAGCATCTTGATTGGTTGGAATATTCTAGAACAAATGTTGTAAATGTGTACAACTTTATTGGCACACTAGACCATCAATGTATATACTGGTTTACAAGGCACATTAAAAGATATGGCCCCTGCCCTGAAAGTTTTACAATCTAAACCAAGCAGACAAACATGCAGAAATTACATCAGAAGGGAGTGGAAGTAGGAGAGGCATGTTCACAACCATTAAACCTCCTTCTCCAACACAGAGAGGATAGATGCTCAATCATTAAGCTGCTTGAAGACTTGGCTTGCTGCCTACCTAGCATAAGTGCATTTTAAAATGACTTTCTTTTATATAGTTGCTATGCATCTGTTTTATTTGTTTAATATCATTTCTCTTTTCTTTTGTAATTATAATTAATGTTCACACAAATGCTAACCTAATATTGCTAAAAATTGTAATAATTTGTTCATTTCTTTAAACTTCATTTCACTGTTTCCCATTTTCCTAAGTTAGAATAGCTCAGTTAAGTAACTTTTGTTTAAATAAATAGGCACAAAAATCTTCCATAATTAGGTCTACTGGAGATCAAAGGGTTTTACTGGGTTTTGGTACTGTCGTAATAAACCAGTGCAGTAAAATATTTGACCATTTTTGACATTATCTGGACAATATTTGACCAGTAAAATGCCCAATTACTTTTAAATTGGTCAAATGCCCAACCACAGTGAAAACTATAGCACCCCTCATTATGAGTCTTCTCCAACCCCCCCCCAACCCAAAAACCATAATTTCTGTTAATTTCCCATTACACTCTTTTTTTTGAGCCAACAAAAACTGGGGGAGAAAAGTGATACTAAGAGACTGAAACCTTCATTAGAAACCTAAGACTGAAACCTATATTAGATAGGCTTTGTTGTCTATATTAGAAAGGGTATGACAATATGGCTACACCAGTGAAACCTTCTAATGGAAATGCAGCCTGTAAACACAAAACTGTGCTTTTGTTGGTATATTGTGCTGGTTTCCCTAAAACAAATATGTTATGTTGGCAGAAGCACTCTTTTGCTCGCCTAACTGCATGTGTATCAGGCTTTCAGGATTAGAAGAAAATCATACCCCTAACCAACATAGCTATGTGCAAAAAAAATATTAAGTGCAGATTAGGCTCTAGAAAGTGCTTCAGCAGACATGACTGTATAATGTTTACCTTTTGGATTTTGTTTAATCGTGTCATAGGGATCCAAACTTATTAGATGCAAACACATGTTGCAAATGACAAAAAGCTGCCTATATAAGTTCTTGCAAAAGCAACTTTTACATAACATCTAGTAAAGAAATGTGAACTACATAAGAGAAGGTTAAAGAGAATACACATTGGTGTGTTTTGTTTTCTCAAAAAAAGTGTGGTATTTGAAGTCAGGCCCTTTGGCTTATCTGTTGTAAACCATGACTGCTTCCCAATGCCATACCACTCATTATTTCCTAGAGAAGGGATTCTAAAAAAAAAAAAAAAAAAAAAAAAGAGTCCTGGTTCCCTAGAAACATTAAATTAACACAAGGGATCTGTAAACGAAACAGCAGAGGTTTGAAAGCCTTACTCCTTTACTGTTTCCTGCCTTCTTGGAAAAAATCTCAGCATTAAACAGAGGGGATTACGTTACAGGACGGGTTGCTGCTGAAGAATTTTATTTTCAGTTGTAAAATACGATGTTTGCTTTCTTTCTAAGTCAATTTGCTTTCACCTTCATTTTGTTACCCTGTTACTAAGACTCCTGTGAGACATGGAAGGTCTGCATTTGTATGAAAACTATTATAACACAATCCTCATTCGCTCCTCACTTTGCAAAACAATCCTTGTATGTACTTCGCTGATTCAAACCCATTTCAGTCTGATTTTTGCTCTGAGCATATTAATAAAAAAAAAAAAAGTACATTGAAAACTACTGATAGTTAAATGATTTAAAAAGGAAAGCAAGTGAGTTCTAAAGAAATACTCCCAAAGCCATTAGCCAGATTCAGCCTTCGAATCAGGAACTGTGAATAAGTGACAAAATTTTACCTTTGAAAGTGAAGTGTACATGGTTATCTCACACATTCTAAGCCCTGAAGGAACCAATGTGATCTTCCAGTCTGACCCCCCCAGCCAGACCTCCCCTTTAAACAGCCCATAGCTCTTCCCCAGAAAAATTCTCAGAACACATATTTTAAAAAACATCCAGTTTTGAAATAAAAATGGTTAGTGATGGGAAGTCCACCATGATCCTTAGTAAACTGTTCTAATGGTTAATTACACTGTTAAAAAATTTAGACTTCATTTCCAGTGTGAATTTGTCTGGTAAAACTCAGAGTAAGTATAGTCACATACCTGCTGCATAACATAATCTGACAAGAACCAAAGTGTTTTGAACACAGATCAGAATCTGAAACTATGGCAGTTGCAAGCAAAACTCCCTTTACTATAATGGAATTTAGCCTAGGTGACAGCTAGAGGATAAAGCCTCCTGGGTCACAAAATCTGCAATCTTTTTTACATGCACATTTAAATGTTTTATTTAGCTGAAATGAAAGCTCTGAGCATTCTCAGGTAACATCAAGAATTGTTACAGAAAAAAACCCAAAAGATTCCCAGTAGCAATATATTTAGCACCCTTCTTGGAAATAAATTGTTACTGTGAACTTCTGAGGTGTCTTCACACTTGGCCACTGCTGTACATTAAAAATGCTTACGCCTCTGAACTCCCAAGAGTACTGTATAAAACCCTATCAGAATAACAACAGAAAATCATAGAACTACATTAATTCTAGAGATACATGGAATATTAATGTGTACTTTGGAAAGCATGCTACTGCCTATGTAAAAGCAGTAACAGAGATATTCAAGATATGCAGCAAAGCTTCCCATATCAAGCAAACTTACAAAGTCAACTAACAGAGATATTGAAGATATGCAGCAAAGTTTCCCATATCGAGCAGAACTTACAAAATCAACAAAGCAGGCCTTGACTTCCGCAGTTTTATGGACACAAAAAACATTGATTTGAAGTAGTGTTTTCCAACTCTGACGGGTGGAAGAATGGGATTGCTTTATAGTGAAAAGGAGTGGTCAGGAACAAGATTAGTTTGCCTTTCTTGCTTTTTGTAAAATTTGTCGATTTGGATTTAATTTTCTCAATGCCAATCAGATACCAAAACACAAACCAAAAGTTTTAAAAAAGATACATTTCCCAGTTGCACAATGCTTGGAAAATTTATATTCCCTCTTAAAAATAACACATTACATATCCAAAATATATCGATAAAACCTGGCAATTGACATCAACAATTGAGTGAAAAACTTTACTTGGATTTTTTAAAAACTTGTTTGCAAGTGTTTTGGTTAAAAAGTATGAGGACAACATTACAAAATCATCTATATCTTCATTTCTGGCAAATAGCTAGAAGGATCACCTTTTATTTAAGGAGATAACTCCAGCATGGAGTTAGACTGCACAGGTAATTATTTATTTTTAAAGTCAGACATATGCAGAAAAACACAAGTGACATGAACTAATATGGTTTGCACAAGAGTGCTAAAGATTCACAGTATTTATGTGTTCTTTTTCACATCATTTTAGCAGCACATAAAAATATATATTAAAGAAATATCTACATATAAAGTATTCTCCACTCACTAAAGTAACCACTTGAAAATTCTTCTAGAAAGTCAAAAAGCGTGTTACCTTTTCCATATCTGATTAAAATCTGGAGATATTTTTAAATGACTTGCATAACAAACATTTTCAGGTTTTCTATTATCCACTGAGATTAATCCACAGTCAGACATGTAAATAATATTCAACCACAGAACTACAGCAGTTTTCACAGCACAATAAAAAACGCCTGCCTGACAGAGTTTTTTCATTCACTAATCTCACAAACATATCATTTAAATCATCATAATGTAAAAAGATATTAGAAGGGAAGGGAATTTTTCTGATTTAGTTTTTATATGCGCGCGCACACACACACACACTTTCAGTTTGGCTCTGAACTAAATTAGAATATGTGCACATACATGCATGTGCACACACACTTTTATATTCCTTTGGTTTCTTTATAAATTTTGGAAAAAAAAGTTAAATTGTAAGACAACCATTGACAGCTGCATTTTTGCACTTGCTGAGCACCAGCAACTCCCACTAATTTCAGCTGGATTTGTGCTCTTTCATTGCTGATAATTAGGCACTAATTATATAAACAAACACATAAGACATGAGAGAACAAAACTTTTTCAGGCCATCATAACTAATCTCATAGCTGAATGTTGATAAAACAGTGTCAGTGTTATATTAATTACTAATGTTATATTCTAGCAACAAGTAGATCCAATGCAGGGTGCAATCCAACCTGAGTTTTAAAGTTGATAGGCCAAATTTTCTCATTTGCACGAATTTAACCTTCAGCCTCAATGAACTAAGTGACTTCAGTAGGTTACACTAGTGTACCTGAAGGCAAATTTGACCCAGTGAATGGAAAATAAGATAATGTAAATCACTATAACCATCTTTTTTGATTATTCTGGCTCCTTTAATTATTGGGAATAATGGTATATTTGTGAAAGAGCCATTAATGGCTCAGACACTAACACAAAACCACAAATTTTATCTCAGAAACAGGGTTTTTTGTTAGACTGAAACAACTTGTGTATTTGAAGTGACTGTATATTAAATGTGTGTACACCAACTGCAAATTGCTACAGTAACACAAGTATGTAACCATGCACAAAGCTATTTAGACACAAGTCTTCAGAATAAGGACATATTAACCAGTAAATTATTTCAAGACTATAATAAAAGCATATCTAGTGCATCTAACACAGCGGATTGGAGCCCTCAAAAGCATATTCCTAAAGAAATCTGTTAGTCTTTAAGGTGCCACAGCATGCAAAAAACTGAACTTTACTGTAATTGCAATAAAAACAAAAGCAAAGCCGTAATGAGTAGTCTTAAAGGACGAAAATTAATTACTGTCTTAGTCTCATTCAGTGGGGCAGATCCTCAGCTGAGATATGGCATAGCTCCACTGATGTCAACAGAGCTATGCTAATACACATAAAGCACAAGATGGGGATACTAATAGCCCTCTGCTACATACCACCTAATCACAGTACGGAATTTATACACCAATTTGTGATGTGCAGAGAAAAAGCCGCATGTTCATAGGAGACTGCAATTTGAGTGACACATGCTGGCGGTCTCACAATGCCAAGCTAAAACCTCCTTGGAATTACTAAATAGATTGCAATTTCTTAACTCTCAAACTATTGCTGCTCATACATAAGAAAATTCTGTATTAGATGTAGTCTTGGCACACATAGAGGAATTGATCACAGACTGAAAATTAATGGTAGCTTACAGATGTTCATAACTTGATCACTTTTCTAACACCCAGTAAGAAAAAAACTCCAACCAGTAATATAAATGCTTGATGCATCAAAATGGTCATTTTCACATAACTAAAACAACTACTGACCCAAATGAGCTGGAAGCATTTAAATCAGAAAAATGTAAATAATAATTAGGAATTGTTTAAGAATACTTGACTGGATGCTCAAAAGCTACTCTACCACAAGGAGGCCCATATTAGTTAAAAAACAGACCTGGCAGTGGACATGGGCAATTATGAATCTAAATCAGAAGCAAAGAATTGTAAAAAACTGGAAAGGGAACCAAAGGGACACAAGGAAGAAAGCAATGGCCAGAAGAGTTGAGGACAATAAGATGGCAGTTTTAAAGCATGACAGGAACAAAAGGAATTCTGAGAAGGGTATTGGGCCATTACTTGATGGAAATCACCGAATTATAAGTAATAATGCACAAAGGGCAGAAATGTACAATAAATATGTCTGTTCTGTATTAGGAGGGAAATGATGATGTACTTATATTGTTCGGAATCAGAGCCCAGGGTCACAGCTGAAGTCAGAGGCAAGGAGCTGAAACCCAAAGTCAGAACCAAGGTCAGATGCCAGAACCAATCAGAGCAGAAATCAGGAACTGGAGCCAACAGTCAGAACCAGGTTACCTGGTATAAAGTATGAAGGAGCAGGGCTAGATAAAGGCAGAAACAAAAGCTTTTGCAGCAGTGGGTGAACATTTTGAGGACTCACTGAACTGTTGGGCTTAGAGATGATTGCTGATTCTCCCAGGTGGTGTAGCTCATAAGGCAGCCTGCTACAGACCAGCTATGCTCATCTGACAGGCTCCAGTTCTGGACACAAATCTTATGACAATATTCTTTCCATACACTAGTAACTCAGGAGCATTTTGAACAGCAGTTACTGAGATTAAACATTTTTAAATCAGCAGGTCCAGGTACCTTTCAACCAAAATTTTCAAAAGAGCTGCCTTAGGAGCTTACTGGACTATTAACATTAATTTTCAGTAAGTCTTGGAACACCGAGAACATTCCAGAAGACAAAGAAAGCTAACGTTGTGTCAATATTTAGAAAGGATAAATGAGGTGACCCATGTAATTATAGGCCTGTGAGTCTGATAGTTATCTCAGGAAAGAATAATGGAATGGCTGGCATAGGACTCAATTCATAAAGCATTAGGAGACAATATAATCAATGTCAATCAACACTACTTTATGGAAAACAGATTGTCAGACTAAATTATGTTTCTTTGATGAGATAAGTTTAGCTGATAAAGATAATAGTGGTGATGTAATATGTATTTAGATTTCTGGAAGGTGTTTCACTTGGTACCACACAACATTTTTATTAAAACCAAGAAAAATATAAAATTACAGTGTCATACACTAAATGGATTAAATGCTGGCTAACTGATAGATCTCAAAATGTAACTATAGTTGGGGAATCATAATTAAATGGGTATGTTTCTAATCAAGTCCCATGGGTCCATTCTTGGCTCTACACTATTTAACATTTACAGATGATGCAAAAATTGGGGCGGGGGGGAGGGAATATGGCAGGTCACTGATCGAGACTGATCCAGATTGCTCAATAAGCTGGTAGTAAGCAAACCAAGTGTGTTTTCGTAGGATAACTGTACATATACATGTCTAGGAACAAAGAATGTGGGCTATATTAATTGGATGGGGAAAGCAATCACTCTGAAAAACAATTTGGGGGTCTTGGTGGATAGTCACTGGAACACGAGTTCCTAGTATAACTGTATGACTAACACAATCCTGCAATGCAGCAACAGAGCAATCTCAAGAAGGAGTAGAGAGATTATTCAGTCCCTCTGTTTGACACTGGTATGGACCACTGCTGGACTACTGTATTCAGTTGTGTTGTCCCAAATTCAGAAAGGATGTTGATGAACTGGAGTGGGAGAATAGCAATAATAATGATTAAAAATATTAGAAAACATGCCTTATATGGATATATTCAAAGAGCTCACTATTTATCTTATGGAAGAGGAGATTAGGGAGTGACTTGATTAGAGTCTATAAGTATCTACAAAGGGGAGACAAATTATAATAATGGGCTCTGTAATTGAGCAGAGAAAGGTGTAACATGACAATGACAGGAAGGTGAAGCTAGACAAATTCAGAATAGAAATAAGGCATATTTTTTGAACAGGGAGAGTAATCACTGGACCAATTTACCAAGGGTCATAGTGGAGTTTCTATCTGTGATAATTTTTAAATCAAGATTGGGTGTTCTTGTAAAAAAATATGCTGTAGGAGTTATTCTGAGAAATTCTATGGCCTGTGTTCTACAGGAGGTCAGACTCACTAGATGATAACAGTGGTCCATTCTGTGCTTGGAACCCAAGAATTAATGAATTTTTAACCAGACCTACATAAATCATTGACTTTGATGACAAGATTTCTGTTAAAATAAACAGTACCACCTGATTTCATATCTTTTTTTTCCATTTTAAAATAAGAACTCATACTTGAAGTCAGTAATACTATCACTCTCTAGCTATAGGACAGAAATCAATAATACACTGTTGACTCTGTTATGAGAAAGAGCCTTTAATGGTTTTAATTATCTTTTCCTAGAAAGGTTCATAGATTGATGTTGATATTTTATCTTGATAGCTCTGTTTTATATTACAAAGTGCATAATGTCAATAAGGTAGGGCATGTGCCTCAGAGCAGAGCTTGCAAACTTTAACTCTTTGTACATGCCAAATGAAAGAGTTTTCATTAATCAAAGGACATGCTCCTCTCAATACCTATGCATGATGGGTAAACCTAAAGACTCCTATGTCCCTTAAGTGCTTTTTAAAATGTTACTCCATATGCTTAATACTTACAGAGCACTTACAACAAGTAGATTTCAAAGGTATGTCAGCACTGGGAGTGAGTCTTCTAGCCCATTAGATGAAATCACACCAGTGGGGCTCAAGTTAGCACAGTCAAAATGCAGTGTGGACATCAGGGCTGCGGGAGAGACTTGAGCTAGCCACCTCAGCCTAGAACTCTGGGCTTGAGAGCTGACCCTGGAGCAACAAACAGCCACACTGCTATTTGTGGTGTCCCAGCTCGAGCTCTGTTAGTGTAAGTCTGTCTATCCCTGCTGAATGGCTCGTTCTGAGGAGCAGTATATCCATGCCCTCAAGTACCTAATTCCATTACTTTTAATGGGTGTCATGAGGGATATTGGTATTGCCTCCCCCTAGCATGTACCACTTCACATGTTATTTACACAACATCTGGGGCTCTTTTTTTCAGCTTAGCACATTCCATGGCTCATAAACTCTTTACAACCTAGCACTAACATGCAACAAAACCCTGGCCTTTTTTGTGCACACTACACTCACTTTCCACCCACGTACTAGTCCTAGGATGGCTTCAGAATTCCCTTTTCTTGGGTTTCTCTGTCTTTCCATTGTTTTTCTTACACTTGTTGCACTTTTTTTTTTTTTTTTTTAATTAAACGGCTCAGGATTTGACCCAAGCAGATTACCACACCACTAAACACAGACTAGCTGTAGAGGTTTATTCTTGAAAGCTCTTTCAGTCTAAAAAACAAACAAGGACTCCTGTGGTACATAAAGACTAACAAATTTATTTAGTGCATGAGCTTTGGTGGGAGAAAATCCCACTTCATCAGATGCTTCAAAGATGGGCGAAAAGTAAGTTCCCCCATCTTCAAAGCATCTAACGAAGTGGCACGGACTTCAGTGGAGCTGGATTAGGCCCCCATATCTTTTCATTTCTCCATTAAATAAAATTCAAAGGGGGAAGAGGAACTAGTGTTTGATGGAGAAATCAGATGAATGCTATTTAAGTGACAAACCTACATTCATATAGTAAGTGAAACAAAGTATTAACCTTGGGTATTTCTAAGGCTCCTGTTTCTAGGCATGAACAGCAGCATTCATACTTAGAAGCAATCAACAGTAATCGCTTAATGGTTTTTTCCTGCTTATTTGAGATACAGTTCTGGGGATCAGGATTGCCCAGTTCTTGGGATTTAAGAGACTGGCAGAAATCCTCCATTTAATCAAAGAATATCTAGGGAAGCAGCAATGTCCATATTATGCTACTAATCAGTTCAGTGTTCTGTTTGTTTCAGAGGCACAGCTCTCTCCCAGGGGAAAAGTAATTCAATCTCTAATTTAATCTTGTCCCTTCTCCTGAACAAAGTCTGCCAGCATTGCTGATGTACTCTTAGTTGATTTTTTTTTATGATGATTGATTTTTAATCAGAAACAGTGGTCACCAAACACTTCCACCCAAAATTTCCACTAAGAGTTAAACTTAATTCCCAGTAAAACACGAAAGAGATACAGAAAGGAACACTTGCATGAATTCTTTTTTGGTACCTTCTGCTATGCGTAGCTTTCAAATGCTTCATGTTTCAGCTGCTTCGCTCCTTTAGCAATATCCTCAATCCACACAAAATGTGGATATGAGAAAAGCATTCCATTTTCTCAGAATTACAAACTCATTTCAAATTCATCGAGCATGGGATGGGGATAATAAAAATGAGTGATTTAGAAATATGCTAACCACTGAAGTTCTGTAATAACCAGTACAACTCGGTAACTGCACTTCACATGGGTCCCTTCTCTCCTTTTATTTATAGCCCAGCTGAGTAGTTTGGGGAGGGCCAATGAATAAGCATTATTAGTCCTACTTTACAAAAAGGGAAGAGACAATAATGATTTACCCAAGCCAGACAATACATCAATAGCAGTGGTGACGTTAAAATTCAGGTGATCTTGTCCTGCTCCCTGCACAAGCCACTAGATTCACAATCTAGTTACTAGATCACAATTCAAATAAATCTCAATACAGGCAATATTAATAGATTTAGAAGGGGAAATTATTTAAGCTAGGAGCTGTGCCAAGGAACATGCACTCAAGCTGAAACAGAAATATCATTCCTAAATACGAGTGCTGAAGGATACCAAAAGAGAAGTGTGTAATTTCCAATGGGCATACGTGCTTCAGAAGAGTTTCAGCGTCACATGGCTAATGCTAACAGCCATACTATGCTATTCAGAAGAAAAAATGTTATGTCTTTATGATAATTCTGTAGACTTAAAACCCCAAATGGGACAGCTGGAATATTTGTTGTGGTAACAGGGCTAAAAAGAGAAGAAAGCAGGATTTGCAAAGTAGGGGCCAGCTATGTGGTGCCATCATAGATCAGAGTACCTCAGCTACAAAATATGTAGAAAATATAGGTTAAGGTCAGTTGGTGGAAGTTGGGAGGAACAGGCAGTGAGGGTTGCTTCAGGGACCTGACATTGACATGTCCTGGTAATTCAATAACAGGGAGACAGCCAATAAAATCGGAAGATAAAAATTTAAAACTGATGAAAGAAAATAACTTTCCACAAAATGCTGGATTAACCTGTGGAACTCATTCCCACAAAGAATCACTGACACAAAGGAACCGCCCATTGTTATATCATCTAGAACATGAATTTTTTTTCAGATAAGATAAGCACCCTCATGCTTTTTGACTTTAGTCAATCATTAACTGGTGTCAGTTAAGAAAGCTTTCCTGTGGAAAATTTCATTCCCTAACTGTCCACTATTCCATAAACGCATCTGGAACTGGCCAGGGTTAGAGACAAGACAGTGTACCGGCTGGCCCGTAAAGTCTGACCTAATATAGCAGAGGTGGACAAAACTGGCTCACAGGTAGGCGCCACCAATTTTACTTTTGTTCACCAGAGGGCACTCCTCCATTACATTCCTGCAGTGGAGATAGGCAACAGGCTACTAGAACTGGTCGCTGTGGTGACCAAACACAGTGATTTGTTGAGGCCTACAGTACAGCAGATCCTATGTTCCTACTATATAAAAATGACTATATGTTCTACGAGCAGTTTATTTCAATGTAGAGTCTATTTGGGTTTAAAATCTCAGGTACCAAAAATAGTAATTGTAAAATTACATTGCAGACTCCTGAACTAGAATACCAATAATAAGACTGCAAGTCTTGAGCTTCAAAATGTTGCAAAATCTGTTGGTACCATATTATCGACAGTTTAACAATTCCAGCATTACCTGAGTGGATGGCACATGAGGGCAGTAATTTATTGATACCATACTCTATAACCAACATCAGCCTATTTTGAGGCCTACTGTATGCCAATTGCATCTTGAGAGGCAGGAGTTAACACAATAATAAGATGGGGTACAGCAATTAGTACACAACTAGGTGTGATGAGCATAGGTGGGAGTAACTACCCTAGGCAATGCACAGATGATCTTTAGACAGAGTGGATGTTTAGACATAGGGTAAATGGTTGAGAATAGTCCAAAAATCAAAACGGAACAGTGAAAAACAACAAAATCTGTTTACGAGCTGTTTGAGAACACCACATTAGGAGATAGTTTGTGACCCTAATATATAGATTAGTAGATTCATTTATCTGAATGCCACATCAGGTGGGAATTAGAGACATAATTATAAAGAAATAAACTACGGGAGGCAGTGTAGCCTGCTGGACAGGAGATTTGATCAGTAGTCTGGTGGTCTGTGTTCTATCTCCCATGCTGCCACTGACCTAGCGTTGTCACAAGTCGCACACAATTTGGTGTTTTTGTTAAAAACCCATGAGAACAAAGTTGCATGTAAAAACAAAGTAAACCAAAACAACCAACAATGAAGTGGCAAACAAAAAGAACCCCCAAATGGGCTGTTTTTAAAATCTCATTATTTTGGTAGGCTTGATTCTTGGCTTGGGGTTTGTTTTTTTGTTTGTTTGTTTTTTTTAATGCATCTGGTTTGCAATTTTGCTGCCCATCTACGTACTTTGGGCTTGTCATGTCACCTTGTTATGACTGTTTCCCGTCATACCCTTCTGTTGTCTTTTCTATTTACATTGTAATTTCTGTGGGTCGCCTGATGCCCCTCTTGCTCACTACCTGCTTGCCTAGCCAAATGGAGTCCCAGTCTTAGCTGAATCATCTAAGTAGGCATTGCTACAAGGTACATAATCATCTAAAAGGTGTTTTCTTTGATAACTATTAGAAAAAAAGATGTTTCCCTGCCTCACTATAGATAGTCTAACCTATGGAGGGGATGGCAACTACAGAAGCATCAGATAAATTAACATTTTTGTATCATTCTTTACCATAAAATCTGAAAAAATTTCCTTTTTCCAAACAAAATTTTCACAGAAAAACCAGTGCGACCTGGACAAAGATTAAACTGTTCAAGGGTTAAAGAAGAGGGAATTCAAGCTGCAAATCACCACCAGGTGTGAACGCTAATTCTTGGAAGAGTTCTGAAGAAAAGGTTGTGTCAAACAGCAGAGATGCTGACAGAGAGAGAGAGAGAGAAAACATACTGTACCCTTTAAGAGCAACTGTTCCTGAAAATTCATTTATGGGGTGCCTATTCTTAAAAATAGCAACATGAAGGCAGACTATAACAATTATAGTCCAGGTGTTACTAATAGAGTCCTAAGTTCAGTTAAAGGGAAAAGGAATGAAATAAGGGCTGAAACATTTGGAAGCATATAACTTAATAAGGCAAAATCAATACCACTTCAGTAAAAGAGGGCAGGGGGAAGAGAACCACTCTGTGCTTACATAAGTGTTAAAACCAAAAGCTCAAGAAAAGTAAGCATTTATGCTCTTTAGTAGCTACTTATTTATTTCCAAGTTCCAAAGGGGCAGCTGTGTTAGTCTAGTTCAGTTTAACAAACAAGGAATCTTGGGGGGATTAGAGACTAACAAATTTATTTGCTACATGAGCTTTCATGGGAGAAAATCACACCATCTTCAAAGTGTCTGACAAAGTAAGATTTTCTTCCACAAAAGCAAGGGTGCAAGTTTGAGACTTGTGACCAGCACCTTGACTTGCACTGGAAATGAACAAACAAGGAGTCTCGTGGCACTTAAAGACTAACTAATTTATTTATTGCATGAGCTTTTGTGGGAGAAAATCCCACTTTGTCAGATGCTTTGAAGATGGTGGTATTTTCTTCCACGAAAGCTCATGCAGTAAATAAACTTGTCAGTCTTTAAGTGCCACAGAACTCCTTGTTTATTTCCAGTGCAAGTCAAGGTGCTGGTCACAAGTCTCAAACTCTAAATTAGGGGTCTCAAACTTGCAGCCCATGGGCTGCATGTGGCCCCTGACGTTATTTCCTGCGGCCTGCAACAACACTATTGTTATTGATACATGCAATATTGTTGTATGAAAAGGTTTCAGTGGTGCAGCCCTTGGGCTAACATACTAGTCCTCATGAAGCCCTCCTGGTGATTTGAATTTGAGACCCCTACTCTAAACGATTTGGGACAGAGTCATCAGACACTATGTACCTCTTACTGAAGAAATTTCAAATATCGCCATCATTGTTGCTCTCAGTTCTGATATTTAATTCCCCAGGGCCAGTGAGAAGATATTTCCAATCAAGATGTCACACTTCTAGAACAAGCTCCCACCCCAAAGACTAATCCTTTTTTGGAATCATCCTGAGCTCCTCATTTCAATGATACCTTATGACAATGATCTCCAAAGGTTAGTTGTAGTTCCTTTTAAATCCAAACCATCATAAAAGATTGAGGGCACAAGAGAGGACATCTCTATTCGACTAAGACTTTGAAGGATTTTGGTTTAATAGCAATGGTTTGGGAGCTCTTGTTACAGAGACAAGTTTCATTGCTCACCTTTAAGATGGAGGCTTGTCTTTATTGCTTTATGATCCACTATTTATACAAAGTAAGGTTTCCTTTGCCAATTACTTGGATGCTATTATTAATTTCTGTGTATGAACAAGGGATGTTTCTTTTCTCCGATACCAGAGACCCATTTGACACTAACACAGCCTGAAGTTTAAATTCCTATTTCCTGCCTCTCTTTTATGGCAGCTTAGAGTCTTGGCTTGGAATTTAGCACCCACAACTTGAGACAATTCACAAAATTATAATTATGTTGTTCAGACTGTAGTTAAAGTCTAAAGGTGATTTACTTTTTTTCCCCCCACATTATAGCTTACATACAACTCTGCAGTAACTTTTTAAAATGTCTTAAATCAAATGAAGCCAAATGATCTCTATGTCAATACTAAGAGTCCTATGTGCAGTTTTCTATTCTCTTTGACAAATTACAGTCCATTATTTGAATCAAACTAAAAAATAAATACCCTTAAAAAGCATAATAGAGATAGAGACAGTTTAGAGTAGTTCCCAGAAACATGCTAATAATACTGAGAAGTTTCTGGCAAGGCACAGGCGCTAAATGACAGACTCCAACAATGATTTATTGGTACTTTTCTGGTGGTCTACAAAAAAGCAAGAACAGACAGAGAATTTGGTGGTGGAAGGGCAGGGGAACACAAAAACTGTGACCGACTAGTGCACAGTAACAGCACCTTTACAATGAAGCTGTGCAAACCTTATAGTGTCAAACCAATTATTTGGGTTCAGTACCAAAACGAAAGATCTGTCAAGATTTTAGCATCTATAGAACTTTTAGCAACAAGTTTCTGTTGGAGTTCTGACATCTCTGAATGGGTATGAATGTCTTAGACTATGTTCCAAGGCTCCATAATAAAACCTGATCAATAAATAGGTTTTGTAAATTGAAGGAACAAATGCATACATAATGCAAAGCTTGCCAGTTTCATTTTGAGTTTTGCTTTACTCATAATAGAGTTAAAAAACAAACCTTGAATTTATCTGCTTGCACTTTAAGATGATGGGTGCAAATACATGAAACTTAAAATACATAAAGTGAAACTCGGAACGTAGAAAAAGCTGTACTGAACAACAAATTATTTGATTAACTAGCTTTTTTTTTTTCCTATGCCTAACAATAGCACAAAGGGCTCACAGGCACTAAGGTAGTGCAGATAAATAATAGTAATGTCCAAACAAACAAACAAACCAAACACCTCATGAGTCAACCCAAACATCAATTTTCTTCAAAAAACAGAAAAGGTTTTAAAAATTCCACTCCACTAAATGGAGAGGAGGGATGCGCCAGAGGAAATACATTGTACTTGGTGAACCTGAAAATTGCTGAAGTAGTTAAGCACTGTGATGAAGCCTTAGATAGACGTATAATTCACTTCACTGTTCATTCAGTTTTCTCTTCTAATTTCAGCTCCTTCACATCACATTTCCAGTCCCATAACCTTTCTAGGATGCTGCTATCTCCTTTGGTTGAAGCATGGCATCCATTTTATTGTTTATGGCAAGGGAACTAGTTAAGTGCTTAAAATTAAGCATATACTGAAATGCTTTACTGGACTGGGGCCAGCATGATCAGAGCCTTCAGCTATGAAGTCCATAAAGCATACACGCTTTATAAAAATGTAAATCCATTCTTTCCAAGAAGTGGCTTCCCATTTCTGTTTAGACTTAAAAAAAACCAAACAAAAAACCCTGAATTTTTCTAGTTAAGTTTTTATACACTCCAGCAGATTGTTCCTAACAAAACAAGAGACCTAATTAAAGGAGTTACTGAGCAAGCAATCCTCTTGAGATAAAAAAAGAAGCTTCCTTTACAATTCTGCTCTCACAGATGTCTTTCTTAGCGTGTTCAACCAAACTGACTCAACAGTTACTTCCAACTGCATTCTGGTTCCTAGTAAGATATTTTTAGATGTTAAACTGTGCTTCAAGAAAAAACAGCAAGTCTGAATTATTTCTGTTTTAACAAGTTCATAGAACAAGAGACTTGTAGCATATATAAAAATATACCCAAAGTGGCAGCGATTCTGGTTTTTGAAAGGTATATACAGTCAGCGTGTTTTATTTAAAAGGACTGCCTAGATTTCATTAGGATGTCTAAATAATAGGATGCCAACTCTAAAAATCACTTTATTTTGTCCTAGTTAAAATATTATTTAGTCTTATGGTTGTTCAGAAAGTCTCCTTCATAATGTGTTTTCATCAAAACAGAAAAAAATTGGCAAAGTAATTTGCAATAATTTATTCTGTTTGGGTACCAGCTCAATTTAGTATGCTGTCAGTGTTTCAGATCATCTACTTGCTATACAAACATTAACTGGTTAATCAAAACCTCAATAATCTTCCTGTTAGGTATGTTTGCAAAACAGGAATAATACTACAATAAGGAAGACATGAGGTTTGTGTCTCAGTATCTGCACTGCAAAGAAAAACTTGCAGCTTCCCACGCTCACAGCAGGACCCCTGGCCGTAGGCCTGTTTCACTACTGTGTAGAGTTCCAGGCTCAGGTTGAAGTCCCATCTCTGGGATTCTCCCACCTCACAGGGTCCTACCTGGGCTCCAGCCCAAGCCTAGAAGTCTACGCAGCAATGAAACAGCCCTGCAGCCAGGGCCTCCCAAGTCTGACTTGGCTGGCACAAGCTAGCTGCAAGTGTCTCTGTGCAGACATACACCAGTGCTAATTAGGTACCTAAACAAGCTCCATTTTTAGACTCCTTTATGATCCACAAATTCATGCTCAGCTGCCAGCTAATCCTGTAGGCACCTAGGGTCACTCAACACCGACATTTTTGAATTTCAGGTTTCCTATGTTTTTGCATCTGTCTAGGAGCTCTGTTCTCTCTAGAAGTCCAGGCACCTCTGCAGCCTGGGGAAAGATAATAGATCATTAAATCATGTGTAGAGCACAGTTTGGTGGACATGCTTAGAGGCCACCTAATTCCATATAAAACAGCTGGGAGAAAGAAAAGGACCACCTCCTTTATAAAATGGAGTCTGTAGTGGTTAGAGTATTCCCACAGCATGTGGGAGGCCTCACAGTTTTAGTCTCCTCTCTTCCTGATGAGAAGGAACTTAAAGAGGGATGCGCTAGCTTTTCAGTGACTGCTTGAACCACTGAGCTATCAATTGCTGCCCTTTTTTTTTTTGGAGTGAAAGTGCCTCTAGTTAACAGCAGGTAAAACATGTCCCCCATTCCCCTCCTTACTGGTCATTAACAAACACATATAATGCTAACAACAACAACATGAACTGAGGACTTCAGTGACTCAGTCATAGGTTAAGTGTCTCTTGGTGGGTGAAGTTGCATCCTGCATTGTGTGGGAGGTCAGATTAGGTGATCATAATGGTCCCTTCAGACCTTAAAATTTATGACACACTAAATTACATAAATAATTATAAATTACTCTTATCTCTGAATAAGAAGCTGAGCCTTCCCTGGTGCAGTCACCACCACATGCACCATGTGGCCCTACCTCTTCCCATTCTTCATGGACTGAGGGCAATGGAGGTGAGCTCTGGTTGGTTGGCCAGGGGCTATTCCAGGCCCTACCGGAGGAGGGCTGCTCCTCTTTGGCTAGACACTCACCCAATGTGGGCTAGAAGGGCTGCTCCTCTGCTCTGGCCAGCAGGGAGCTCAGGGAGGCTAAGAGATCTTAATATTACTGAAACCTTAGGGACATCCTGTAACTCTTCATGCCCCCTCAAGGGAGTCCCACCCCCCAGGTTGGGAACCACTGAAATAGTCTGATG
Organism: Podocnemis expansa; assembly: GCA_007922195.1. Taxonomy (NCBI): domain Eukaryota; kingdom Metazoa; phylum Chordata; order Testudines; family Podocnemididae; genus Podocnemis; species Podocnemis expansa. Next base: position 35,724,817 of record ML681994.1, read on the forward strand.
TGGGGCTCCATCAGTCTCTTCTGTTGAAGTTGTTCCATTTTAACTGAATAATTCAAACATAAAATATTAATTGGGCCAAAGAAAAAGGTAGGATGACTTTATTACCTTAGAGTTAGGGCACCCACCTCAGAGGTGGCAGAGCCCTTTTTAAATCCTCTCTCATCAAGTGGAGGGAAGAATTGAATTGGGCGCCTTTCACCACATCTTGGGCTAAAGGTCAAAAGCAGGCTTGGCAGAATGTTCATTTTTTTAATTTCACTGCGTAATATCAATATTGAGGCTGTTTTTATTTTCACCACTTTAAATTTTCATAGTTGCAGGAAATTATTTAATGACAGCAGACGTTTGGATTGATGCAGTTAAAGCTCTATAATAGGTAAAACACACGGTTTCAACATCCCATATAACATAACATACCAGGAAAATATCCTTAACTCAAACTCTAAGAAGTTCTTAAGCAACAGCTTTTCCTGCTTTGCCCATCTGTAAATCCAGATTAATACTGAAATATTTTTTCATGGGTTGTTATTGGTATGGTGAAGTAGACATTTAGTGATAACCTAGTCCTTCCAAGTCTAAATATATAGCTTGCTATAAATGTAACTGCATAGTTACAAACAAGGAGTCCTGTGGCACTTTTAAAAACTCACAAATATTTTATCATAGGAGCTTTCGGGGGAGAAAATCTCAGTTCATCAGATGTCTGAAGATGGAGAATTCATTTATTTTCTTCCCATTATGTGAAAGGAAGTAGATCCTATGACTTATACTTCCTGCATTTATTTTCCTCCCATTATGTAAGTTCCCCATCTTCAAACGTCTGACAAAGTGGGATTCTTTCCCATGAAAGCTCATGTGATAAATAAATTTGTCATTCTTTAAAGGGGCAGAAGGCTCCTTGTTTGTTTTGCTGAACTAAACTAACATGGCTATGCCTCTGCAACTTGTGCAGTTATAGGGTCAGTGCTGGTGGATCTCAATGTAAGATCAGGGTTTTTTTTAATAGTGGAAACAAACTACCAGCTCCCCCAATAACATAAAAGATTATTTTCAAACTTAGCTTTCTTTTAAAACTAAAATGCCCCCAAAATGAACCTTTCTGATCATTATGAACATACTAAAATAAGGGGATTAAATCAAGAGGGCTTTCCATCCTTAACTATAACCATCCCTGCTAAAGGATGAGAAAGGGGAAATAATACCATGCAGTGGCAGAAATGGAATAGCTGTGTGATTTATAATCACAGAAAACAACAGAATAAGTGTAAATAACATGGCCTGCCCTTTAAATAATCAAGTAAGAACAACAGTTTCTCATCAATCATAGCAAATAAATGTATATGTTGAAACTTTCTTCAGACAGAAAAGAGGGAAAATACTGCGGTTCTCCTTTCAGCTCCTCCCCTCTTTTTCCTGAAGTTGTTTCCCCTGGGCATTTATATGTCAATACTTCCAGAATCAGCTGCCCACTATTGATAAGGCACTAGAGCAGCTTAAAATAGTTCAGGCTGAGGGGCTGCTTAATTAATTAATCACATACCTACCATAGACTACGTCCCTTCACCCCCTCACATCAAATGTTGTATTACATATAGCTATAGATATAGAAGACACGGGAACTGTGCTGTCCATTAAATCTCAATACTGTCTAAATTACAAACAAAGGGTGAGATTTCCAAAACTGCTCAGTGTAGGACTAACTATGCTGTTCTTGAAATCAAGAGGAGTTTCACCACTAACCTTAATGGGAGCAGATTTAAGCCAACTCAGCAGTTTGAAAGTCACACTAGAGGTGGTTAAACACAGAGATTAAAGAGCATTCACAATAAAAGGTGCCTTAATGTCACTTTATTGCTGTCAGTTCCATTGCTTTACCACTGATTCCTTTAAACACAAATACAAACAAAACAATAACAAAGAAACAAAACAAAACCAGTTGCTCGCCTAAAGGGCATTTATGTAGGAAAACTGAAAACAGCTTATTTTCTGCTCTCAGTGTTACGAATTATGAGTTCTTTCAAGGCTTCAAAGAGAAGCTGCAGAGATCATATTTATTTGCAAATTTGGTTGCATTGCCTCAGGACTTAATAGGGACATTGGATTTTTCTCTCATTACAACAGGTGATTTGACCTCATCTTCCTCTGTATGCTGTTCACCAGTGTTTGAATCTTTACAACTGTTTTGATCTGCTGTTACAGTGTGAGTCCCACGACTTATACTCCCCTTCATTTATTTCCTCTCATTCTGTAAGTTCTCCCATCTTCAAAGTATCTGATGAAGTAGGATTTTCTTCCACAAAAGCTCATGCAATAAATAAATTTGTTAGTCTTTAAGTGCCACAGGACTCCTTGTCTGTTATACTGAACTAGACCAGGGGTCTCAAACTCAAATCACTATGAGGGCCTCATGAAGACTAATAGAGGACCACATGAGGATTAGTATGGTAGCCTGAGGGCTGCACCACTGAAATTTTTCCATACAATGATATTGCAAATATCAGTAATGGTTGTGTCATTGTGGGCCGCAGGAAATAGCTTTAGGGGCTGCATGCAGCCCATGGGCCATGTGTTTGAGACCCCTGAACTAGACTAACATGGCTGACCCTTTGGAATATAACTGCTTAGCAATGTGTCAGCACATGAATGCATAGAAATCTATTTACAGACAAAAAGAATCAGGAAGAAAATTCAAATAAAAGAAAAAAACCCAACAATCCATCAGAACAATGGCTCATAGGAGCAACAAGATAGGAATTCTATTTACATAGTCACTGCCAAATAGATAATGATTAGTTTAAAAAGCCTGGCATATAAACCATTAAAACTACTAACAGGGATAAACTGCAATCAAATCCTGGGACAAGCAAGGTATCTGTTCTGACTCTATCACATATATACAACCAAATGAATTGAAAAGAAAGAAAGAATCAGTGAAAGAGTAGTTGCAGCAGGGGTGGATTGCATGCGAGAGCACACTGCACTGTAGGACTGGGGTTCAGGTTTGTAATGACCAAAAGTTACTACTGTCTTATAATAAATTTGTTACTCTTTAAGTGTCACAGTACTACTTGTTTGTTTTACTGTCTTATGGGAGCTTGGTGATTTGCATCCAATGAGTTGTGGCCTCAGTCAGCTTCCCGAAGATGAGAGTGCCTCATCATTGTTGGCAGCTTCAGCAGAGGGGGAAAATATGGGTATGGAGACTACTTTATAAACGCCCTTAGAGAGGGTCATTTCACATCCAGAGTCCAGGTGACATGTTGGCATATTGGTGTGACGAAGTCTGTGTTGCATCTGTTCTGTGCATGAACTGATCATGTCAGTCTCCAAGGGTGAAAACTTGGCTCTAGCAAAGTCAATGGAACTTTGGCCATTGACTTCAATGGAGCCAGGATTTCATCCCAGGACATTTGGTACTTTTCATGTGCTGTAAGAGCTTGGACTCGACACCTACTGAAGGAGTTGGGAATCTTTTCATTGACTTTAGCAGATTTTGGAATAACCCTGAATTTTCATACACACAAAATAAATTTGCTTTGAAAGAAAACTGAAGAGCATTCACAACATTTCCTAGTTTTCAAGCTGAATGTATTTCTTCACCACTTAAAGAGACAACAGATGTTCTCTACTCAGTGGGAATACAAACAAAGATGAAAATCATTATCAGATGGTGCCCCACAGCAATTCAAAAGAAGCTGGCTTTTACAAAATAAAATATTCAATACTTCAGAGTACAAATTCCATGAAAGAAGTTCCAGAAAATCATGGGCAAGGACTTGTCTGGGCCACTCTGACATACGTGGGGTAGATATTAATATCAAGGGTGTGGTGATGGTGTGAGTCTAAAACAAAGTAATAAATTTTTCCAAGCTTTTCAGACTGAGTTGTTTTATTAATTAATTAGTCTATAAGAGCAGGTGGTTAAAGAAAGCTTTAATCTGTAGTTTAAAAAACATAATTGTTGTCTCTGCAAAGTGTTTTCAACAGCTCATTTTCCAAACCCTGTTAAAGACACATGCAATAATGAGAAGCTGGCAACAGCTAAGAATGGACTCCCAAGATCATAAAAGGGATAGTTACTTACCTGTAACTGTTGTTCTTCGAGATGCGCTGCTCACTTCCATTCCCCTCTGGGTCTGTATGCGCCAGCATGCTCAGCCATCGGAAACTCTTTTCCTAGCCCGCCCTGCTGGGCCAGCGGTGGAGCCCCCTGGAGTGGCGCGCATGCCACCCCTGTTAAATACCTCCGCTGGTCCGGCAGGCGCCAGTCCCTTCTTTCCGCAACTCCGAAAGCGGGGACGGTGGGCGGGTGTGGAATGGAAGTGAGCAGCGCATCTCGAAGAACAACAGTTACAGGTAAGTAACTATCCCTTCTTCTTCGAGCAGCTGCTCACATACATTCCCCTCTGGGTCAATTACAAGCCTGGACCCGGATGGTGGGCGGAGTTAGGTGAGAGGCCGGATCTCAGGACAGCCTCACCGAAGGCTGCGTCGCCCCTAGCCTGTTGTACTAGAGCATAATGGGAAGTGAAAGTATGCACTGATGTCCAAGTTGCCGCTCTACAGATGTCGCGGACAGGCACCCCTGCGAGGAAGGCCATTGATGAGGCCTGAGCCCTTGTCGAGTGGGCCCTCACCCCCTCGGGCAGTGGCACCTGTGCCAGTCGATAGCCCGATTTTATACAGGACTTAATCCATGACGCTATTGTCTGCGAGGACACTGGGTTCCCTTTCATCCGATCTGCGACTGCAACAAAAAGTTGGGATGATTTCCTGAAGGGCTTTGTCCTCTGAATGTAGAAGGCCAATGCTCTTCTCACATCCAATGTGTGTAACCGCCTCTGTTCGTTCAACGCGTGTGGCTTTGGGCAGAAGGTCGGGAGGAATATGTCCTGATTAAGGTGAAAATCTGAAACCACCTTCGGGAGGAAGGCCGGATGGGGTCGGAGCCATACCTTGTCCTTAAAAAAGACCGTGTAGGGGGGTTCTGAGGAGAGTGCCCTCAGTTCGGAGACCCGCCGTGCAGAAGTCACTGCCACCAGGAATGCTACCTTGCGAGACAGATCTAGTAGAGGGCAGGTGGCCAACGGTTCGAACGGTGGCCCCGTCAGCCTTTGGAGGACCAAATTCAGGTCCCATTGTGCCGGGGGTGGCCTTGTCGAAGGGAAGGCCCTTTCTAACCCTTTCAAGAACCTTGTTACCAGCGGGTGGGAGAAGATTGCGCGCCCCGCCACCTGTACATGGGCTGCTGAAATGGCTGCGAGGTGGACCTTTAGTGATCCCTGCCTCAGGCCAGAATGTTTTAGCTCTAACAAGTAGTCCAGAATGTCTGGGATGGGCGTCACCCGGGGGACCAGGTTCCTGCCCTGGGCCCACCTCTGGAAGTGAAGCCACTTGGCATTGTAGGCTGCGCGGGTCGAGGCTTTCCTGCTGGCCACCAGGATACGCCTCACCTGAGCTGAGCATTTCAGTTCTCCCGTGGACAGCCACAGAGCCTCCACGCTGTCAGGTGGAGTGACCTCAGGTTCGGATGGAGTAGTCGACCGCGGTCCTGCGTTAGCAGATCGGGGCGTAGTGGGAGTTCCCGGGGTGGGGCTACGGAGAGCTCCCTCAGTAGGTGGAGCCAGTGCTGCCTTGGCCAGGCTGGGGCAATGAGAATCACCTGGCCCCTGTCCCTCTTTATCTTTAGTAATACCCTGTATATCAGTGGAAAGGGAGGGAAGGCGTACATCAACAGCCCCGCCCATGGCACTAGAAAGGCATCCGGGAGGGAGCCTGGTTCCTGACCCCGCAGGGAGCAGAACTGGTCGCACTTGCGATTCTCCTGGGTTGCAAACAAGTCGACTAGGGGATATCCCCACGTGCAGAAAATTAGGCCCAGGACTCCTGGGTGTAGCGACCACTCGTACTGGGAGTTGAATTGCCTGCTGAGGCGGTCCGCCCTGTCGTTCCTCACTCCCGGTAGGTGAGAAGCGATAATGTGAAAATCGTATAGCACCGCCAGTTCCCACAGCCGGGTCGCCTCTTGGCAGAGTGCCAATGAGCGTGCGCCTCCCTGATGGTTCACATAGTGCATCGCTGCAGAGTTGTCTGTCAAGACTTGGACTACCCGACCTCTCAACTGGCCCCGAAATACCGTGCACGCAAGTCTTATAGCCCTTAGCTCTCTGACATTGATGTGGAGCAGTCTCTCCTCCTCTGACCATTTCTCCTGCGTACTGACGCTGGTACTGAGATGCGCGCCCCAACCGAGATCTGAAGGGTCCGTAATTAGGGTCACTGAGGGAGCCGTCACCCCGAAAGGGACTCCCCCCAACACATGCCCCGGATTCTGCCACCAGCCCAGCTGCGAGAGGACTTCGTGATTTACCATTACCGCCCTGCGTAAATGATGCCTGCCTGGGCGGAACACCGACCGGAGCCATGTCTGGAACGGCCGCATCCTGAGGTGAGCTAGGGGAACTACACTGGTGGAGGCTGCCATGTGGCCCAGGAGCCCTAGGCAGCGCCGGACCGTGGTAGTTGGGTTTAGCTTCATTTCGCCTATTATGTCCGACATGGTCCTGAACCTGGCTCGTGGAAGGAACGCTCTGGCCCGGGACGAGTCCAACACTGCGCCTATGAACTCTATCCTCTGGACTGGGCAAACCTGCGACTTCTGTCCATTGATAAGAAGGCCCAGGCGGTTGCATAAGGCTTGAACCCTCTGGACGCTGGTTCGAGCCCGTTCTTTTGAGCGGTCGTGGATCAGCCAGTCGTCGAGGTAAGGGAAGATGTTGATGCCTTCCCTCCATAGGTGAGCCATAACGACCGTCATACATTTCGTAAACACCCTTGGCGCCAAGGAGAGGCCGAAGGGCAGAACTGTAAACTGCAAATGTCTCCCCCCCCGGACAAATAGCAGAAATTTCCTGTGCTGGGGCTTGACTGCCACGTGAAAGTACACGTCCTGTAAATCGAGGGAAGCGAACCAGTCGCCAGGATCCAGGGACGGGATGATTTGTTTGAGGGTCACCATCCTGAACTTTAATTTTCTTAAAAACCTGTTCAGACCTCGAAGATCGAGAATGGGTCTTAACCCCCCATTGGACTTGGATATGAGGAAGTAGCGAGAGTAAAACCCTTTCCCCTGCTGCCCTCTCGGCACCTCCTCCACCGCCCCTAGTGCGAGGAGCCTGTCCACCTCGTGGTTCAGGTGTTGTTTGTGAGTGGTGTCCCTGAAGAGGGACTGGGAAGAGGGGTGGTGGCGGGGGGGCCTGGTACGGAACTGTAGCGAGTAACCGTCCCGCACGGTTTTTAAAGACCAACGGTCTGTCATGATAGAAGCCCATTGGGGGTAAAAGGGAGACAGTCTGTTGAGGAACATAGGATCCTGGGGGGGCGACTTTGGTCCGCTGCCCTCGAGCGTCCCATCAAAAGCGTCACGTGCGATTGGCGGGGCGGCAACGGTTGGGTCGAGAGGACCGGCCTGGGGGAGAAAAGGGCCTACTGCGGGAGGGTCCACCTTTGTCTCTGTCTCTCTGCCTCGGTCTACCGATAAAGGACTGACCAGGCTGGGAAGGGCCCTGTGCGAACTGTTGCCTAAACTGACGCCGGGACGAGTGCGAGGAGACTAAGCCCAAGGAGCGAAGTGTAGTCGTCGAGTCCTTTAGCCTGTGGAGCTTTGCATCTGTCAGGTCGGAGAATAGTGCCGGACCCTCGAAGGGTAAGTCTTGGATTGATTGTTGGACTAAAGGGGGCAGGCCTGATGCCTGCAGCCATGCCGTCCTTCGTAGCGTTACTGCAGAGGCTATTGTTCTGCCCGCCGAATCAGCAGCATCCCAGGACGCTTGCAGCACCGCTCTAGCTACTGCCTGGCCTTCCTCCAGGATGGTATCGAAGTCTGAGCGGCGGTCCGGAGGAAGGAGTTGGGCAAACTTTCTGAGGGAGTCCCACAGGTTATAGTTGTACCTGCCCAGGAGGGCCTGGTGATTGGCAATCCGAAGCTGCAGCGTGGCTGTTGAATAAATCTTTTTGCCGAAGGTGTCTAAGGTCTTCGCCTCCTTACCCTTCGGGGTGGCTGCTGGTTGGCCCTGCCGCTCCCGCTGATTTGCAGCATCCACCACCAGCGACGAAGGGGTAGGATGCGTGTACAAGTACTGGCAAGAGGTAGCTGGCACGTAGTACTTCTTTTCAGTGCCTTTCGATGTAGGGGCTGACGACGACGGCGACTGCCAGATTGAACGAACGATACCCAGGACGCCCTCATGGACAGGGAGTGCTAATCTGGTGGATGTAGTAGTAGATAAGACATTAAAGAGCGAGTCGGAGGATGCTTTCACTTCTTCCACCTCCAATCCCAGGTTCGACGCCATTCTGCGGAGTAAGTCCTGGTATGCCTTGAAGTCATCTGGACGCGAGGGGGAGGCCCCGTACGACGTCCCTTCAGAGAAGACCGAGGGGGAATGGCCCGCTGTGGTTGGTGAGGAGCGGTGAACTGAGCGTCCTGCTGCATCCGCTGACACTGATCCCTGGGCCCTGCTGTCTTGAGGTCTCGGCTCATAATGGGGCTGAGCGTCTTGTGGTACCACCCAGGGTGCCCAGAAAGGCCAGTCAGATGGCCAGCCCTGAGGGGGCATCTCCCCCGCTGCTGGCTGGAGCGGAACGGGGGCTGGATTGGTCCGGGAGGGGCCATGTCGCCCACGGCCACTCCTGGAGGCGGAGGGGGATCGTGATCCCCAGGAAGAAGGGGAGGAGGAGGCAGAAAGATGTCTCCCCTTTCGACGGGTTCTTTTGCCGCGGCCCCGGCTACGCCAGGGGGAAGCTTTCCTCGAGCTCCAGTGCTGCGGCTCTGAGGAGGTGGAGCTAGATGGGGACCGGGTCCGTTTCTGAGGGGCTCTCCCACGTGTCCGGTGCTGCTCCCACGGGTGTTTGACAGCCCGCGGATAACTTGAGTCCCCAGAGGAGGAAGCCTTCGGTGCCGGGGACGCCGGGGACGGCGCTTCCCTGACTTGCCGCAGGGGATCATGGGGCGCTCCCGACCCCGACTGTGGGGCCGGTATTTGACTCGGTGTCGCTGCCGCCCGCCATGCGGGTGAGCCTAAGGAGTCCTGAGGCGTCTGGCGCGGCGGGATCCTGGCAGCCCGCGGCGGAGATGGTAAAGCTGACAGCGCCTTTGCCGCCTCGTACGCCTCCGGCGTTGTGGGGGCCAGCGGGGAAGCAGGCACTGATCTGCCCGGGGTCGAGGGAGAGCCTCTGCCCTCGCGGCTAGAGCGCTCCCGACCCACATGGGCTTCCTTCGGCACCGCCGGTGCGGTGCGTGCCTCCTGTAGTGCACCCCCCGGTGCCGGTGGTCCCCCCAATGTTGGAGCCATCACCGCGGCCGCGGTGCTCTCAAGAGGGGAAGACTCAAGGACTGGGGTCAAGGACGCCTCCATCAGTAAGGCTTTTAACCTTATATCCCTGTCCTTCCTGGTGCGGGGTTTGAAGGCCTTGCAGATCTTACAGCGTTGGGGGCGGTGCGATTCCCCCAAGCACTTCAGACAGTGATCATGAGGATCGCTGACCGAAAACGCCTTGCCGCAAGCGGCGCAAGGCTTAAACCCCGGGGATCCAGGCATAGCCCCAGGGCGGGGAGGGGGGTCTTCGAAGCTTGAACGATGAATTCGAGTTTCCAATGGCCGATCACCTATGGCGGAAAGGAGGAAACTGGCGCCTGCCGGACCAGCGGAGGTATTTAACAGGGGTGGCATGCGCGCCACTCCAGGGGGCTCCACCGCTGGCCCAGCAGGGCGGGCTAGGAAAAGAGTTTCCGATGGCTGAGCACGCTGGCGCATACAGACCCAGAGGGGAATGTATGTGAGCAGCTGCTTGAAGAAGCCTATATTTGTTTGAAATAAAACAAGATCCTGACATGAGTTTTTCACTTTATGTCCAACAGCTTTGGCAAAAGCTAAGGAGGAAACAGGACACAAAAGACAGTATTATGAAAACACTGTGTGACAGAAAATTACAGGTAACACAATCTAGGAGCTCAATAGAAATGGATATACTTGATAAGGAGGGGGACAAGCACTGTACACTAGTTTGAGTGGAGAGTATTGGTACTTTAATAAAAGCACGATTTCTGTCGTTGTGGTAATATCGCAGCCCCCATACCAGACATGCATAGCAGCATGTTTTGGGAGGCAGAAAGCTGGTATCAAGACAGCTTATGTTTATAGACAATGCTACCAAATTCATTAGCCAAAAAAGTTTCCTATTTTCTACATCAATTAAATTTTGGATTGAAGTGTTAGGCCCTAATCCAACTCCCAATGACTACAATGGCCCACTGAAGTACCCACCTCTTAGGCTGAGAGGGAACCCTCCAAGGCGGACTCAAGGGATGATGATAGAACAGTGCAGGGAAGCTTTCATTACTGTTGCCCAAACTGTAAAAATAAAGGTGTTCAGTCTCCAGGGGAGTCAAACTGGACCCTTCTTCATAACAACATTTACTTTATTACACACAATCCATCATTCCCTCCTCTCATACCCAGCCATCATTTCTATCTGTTTCTCAGGGAGTCCTGTGGCACTTTAAAAGACTAACAAATTTATGTATTGCATGAGCTTTCGTGAGAGAAGTCCCACTTCAACTGATGCTAGAAAATGAAAAACTTAGAGTATGGGGGTAGAAATAAATCCTGTGATTATGTTTCACTGCACAAGCTTAGATTACTTCAGCAAATTAAACAAGTTGTATAGATTAAACAGTGTGGAACAACATATCAGAAAGTGGTGGGTTTGGGAGAGATGGGAATCACTGTTCATAATGAAGACAAAAAGAGTCCCATGATTCTCACCTCTCCCAAACCCAATGCTTTCTGATATGTTGTTCCACACTGTTTGAATCTATACAACTTGTTTGATTTGCTGGAGAAATCTGACCTGATGCAGTGAAATATAAATCGTAAGATTTATCTCCCTCCATATTGTAAGTTTTCTGTTTTCTAGCATCTGATGAAGTACAACTTTGTCCACAGAGGCCTATGTGATAAATAAATTTGTTAGTCTTTAAAAATGACACAAAACTCCTAGCTTGTTTTGCTTAATTAGACTAACAGGGATATGGCTACCACTTTGGACCTTGTTTCCCGGGGGTTGACCAAGTATGGTTACTTCTTCTGATCACTTAGTGCATGACAGAACAGTGCACTCGTTAAGTGCTGGCCATGCCCTAGGGCTTTCAAAATGAGAAGCAAACAAACAACTGTCTATTAAAATAACAAAATGTAAGCTACAGAACAAAGGGGCATAAATTTGTACTCTCACGTATTAAATTGAAACATGGCTCACCTGGAACATCCTGCAGCACTGCAGTCACTTGAACATGTCATGATAAATGTTTATGGAGTCCATGTTCAGACTGTAATCTCAGATCTCTGAGATCTCACTGCTGTCAGACCCAAAGCAAAAACCCTGAATGTTGTATCTGACTTGCACAGGGTTTGGGGATGGGAAATGCTCTCACAAGAGTACACTCGATCCCCTCACTTGAGAGGGCATTTCCTACAGCCCTCAGGAAATATTGTGCATCACTAAGCAGAGAACTTCTTGATCTGCCAAAGATAAACCCAGTGAGGCCAAAGCCCATCTGCTTCCTCCAAACATGGGGGGGGGGTGACAGAGAAAAGAAATGACCCCTGCTGACACGTGACCATGTAATTAAGAGATGAGGTGGGGGAGAAAGGAGAGAGGGCAAATACACACCCTACTATATCCTTTCCCCTCTCTTTACTGCCTATGATCTCAAAATGGGCAATGAGGAGAAAGACACCCCTATTTCTTGACCACACTATGGATAGGACAAAGTAGGGCAGCAGCAATTAGAAATTAAGGAGAGAAAACAAACCTACCACCACCAAAATGTGACAGGTCACACAGTTTAGAATTCCTGTTCAGGACCAAAGCACAGGTCTGATGTGGAGAAGGAACTTTAGCAGACCTGGGCAAGCTCTTTATCTGCAACAAATTTGTTTTTCGAAAAATGTATATGCTTTATTCAAAACCCTAAACACATACAAGGACACAGATTCTACACATGACAAAACTGTAACTCAAAAGAACAATATAAACACAAATTGACAAGACCCAAACATAATTTTCTGGTCATACACTTCAACAAACAGACCATGTATTAGAAAATGCCTCTTACTTATTAGTAGCACGACGTACAATCCCCTGTCAGGTTGATTCTATCTGACTTCATCCCCAAAATGTACTAAAAAAATAGCCAACAACACAGGTTGGTAATTGCCATTCCACTATTTCAAAACCCAACTTTATACTTCAGACTTTCCTCTTTTTTGAAATGCCATGTTTTTCCGGGAAAAAAAACAAACAAAATCCCTACTAAAGAGAGGTAGATTAAAGAGGCTTTTGAATTGAACACTGTACACAAACATCTAGAATACAGAAAAAATAAGAAGAAATTCCTGAACAGAAACCAGAATACAAAAACATTTAATCAAACAAACAAATTCCCTCCCTAGTATGCATTTTCCAGTCTGTACAAATATGCGTTGGGTAATGGATTGCTGTTCCTAGAAAGAATTACATTTTGTTGCCAACAGCTGCAGCGTTTCATAGGAATCATAAACATTATACAGAAGATTTACAGTTCTGACAAAGCCATAACACTGTTCATAGTAGGAAAAAGAACCTTATCTTACAAAATAGGCCTACTAACTTGTCGTTAATACTTAGCACGATAGTGGCTTTGATATTCAAAAGGGGAAATGCACTTCTCAAGTGTTTAAGTGATGTATGAGCCCTGTGCTAGTGCTCCACACAGGGTGAATTGTTTCCCCTAGCTACTTTACAAACAAGAAATGAAAACCACCAATTTAACAGGCTACAAGTACCTTACCCCAGCTACACGACTGTATCTCTCTCCTCATCTTTTGGCCTATAATCATGCCTTCCCATTTAAAAAAAAAAAAAAAAAAAAAAAAAAAAAGTTTCTCTGTCCCTTGTTGCTATATAATACATTCACAAAAAAAACAAAGGCAACCACTACACAGGGAAACAGACTACATACAAATCACTGTCAAATGCCCAAAGTAACTAACAGAGTGGTTAAAGGAGGATGTACAGTTCCTCTGATCTCTTCTGGTTCTAGCAATCTTATATTTCCAATCCCATACTTACATACATGTAGGTAGACTAGTGTGTGCAGCCAGGATCCCCCTCCATGCAGCTGTAGGATTGGGACCTTTCACTGTTTCTCATAACATTATTTGGGAAAATATTTCCACACAGAACTAATTTTTAAGTTCAGCAATTCCCTTATGCTACCAAAACTCAGGAGTATTGCATATATTTTTGCATTTATTTACAAATGACTAATTGGACATTTACAGGGCCAAATTCTATGCAGTTACTCCAAATCAGTGGTTTTCAAACTACAGCTTGGGACCAAGTACCGAGCCATGGCATCCCCTCCTGCTGCCACCACAAGACTCGAATGCATTGCCCAAAGACGTAATTGTTGGGCCACGAGCATAAATGAGTTTTTTCAACTGGGTCCTGAGAAAAAGAGTTTGAAAGCCACTGCTCTAAATAATACAACAGTGAGTTATGGAAGTTGTGACTCACTGCATAATGTGACTCAGAGTGATTTGCCCAATGCTACACAATGAGTCAGTAGCAGAGGCTTGTTTAAAACTCAAAGTTCTGGCTTCCTTTCCATAGCTACTCAGTCCACTAGAGCACAATTACAGGACTTCTGGAAAACCTCACTACAAAGTTATGGTATTTATGTTGTTTTTCTAAAATTCCTTTGAAAGTTTTTTTTTTTGTTTTGTTTTTTTAATTTAGAAAGGGGAAAATAAGAAAACAACTTCTCAGCAATTGAAGCAGCACTTTTTTATAACCATGAAACCACCAGAATGCATTTCCTGAGTCAGAGATAAAATGAGGTTGATTTAGTGAAACAAAAATGTTGAATGATTCAGAGTTCTGCTCAGGAAGACATTTAAAAAGGTTCACTTTTTTTGTTCTTTTGGATGGTGGAGGAATGGTACAGTGAATTTAGCAATCTTAAACATGATCAGCAACAAATCTTGATCAGCTGTGAAATTCAACCTTCAAGGAATACATTGTTATATGCCAACTGGCTCCAATTCTGTAACTGGATCTGCACACATTGGAGCAATGTGGCTTGATCCAACCAAATCCAGGTAAATCCTGACTTCAAAGGGACCACCTTCCATGGGTAAGTATTTCTCATATAAGTAAGGACTCGGTCCACAAATGAATTAAACAAATTATCAGTGTGTAAAAAAACATTAACACATGTAGATTTTTTTCCAGTCTACATGGATTCTCTTAAACTAGTTGTCAAACTAACAAGGAGCCTGATGGCACTTTTAAAGACTAAAAAATTTATTTATCACATAAGCTTTTGTGGGAGAAAATCCCTTTTAGTCAGACACTTGAAGATGGGGAACTTACAGAGTGGATGGGAAATAGATGCAGGGAACTACACAGGTAGTCAACCCCCGGCACATGTGCCAGCAGTGGCACGAGAGCCCATTCAGAGCGGCACATGGCACCCTCTGCAATGCCACAGAAATTGTGGCTACTGTCACTGAAAGCCACTCCTGGCATCTTCTTTCAGGGGCAGCTGGGGCACCACCATGCCCATAGTCCAGGCATGGTGCAGAAAGCAGATGCCTAGAACGGCTTCTCCCCGTGGCATGCGGCCACCAAGGAGCCACTCTGGGCGGCATCTTTCCTCAGCATGCCTCAGCAGCTTCTTTCCATGGCATCCCTGAGGACCCCTGTCCCCAGGCACGCTGCCAAGAGGAGCCACTGCAGGCAGCTTCTTTCCACAAGTGGCTCCTTCCAGCGGCATGCCAGGGAAGCACCCTCCTCCCTACCCCTCAATCTCCAGTCGTGGCTGCCACCAAATTTTCAAGCACCAATTTTCCACACCTTTTATTTCTATGGAGGGAGCCACTGGCACTGACTGACAGTCAAAGAGGAGGGGCCAGCATAGGAGTTGGCAAAGGTTGCTGACCTCAGTCATAGGATAAGGTCAGACACAAATCAATGCAGCTATTTAGATTCAAATAGTGAAGAGCAGCATATAGGAGGGAAGTAGGAAAGCAAAATTACATGTTGTAATGTAGGGGGGGACGACCCTGTCCCCATTAAACCCTAATACATAGGACAAACAGGACAGTCCCTGCACAAAAGAATAAATGGACACAAATCTGAAGTCAGAAATCATGTTCAAAAACCAACAGGGGAACACATCAATCTCCCTGATCACTCCATTAATGATCTGTTAATAGCAGTACTCAGGCAAAAGAATAAGAAACCAAAGTTTCAAAAAAGAAACTGGGGAACTGGAATTCATATGCAGATTTGACACTGTCAGTTTAGGATTAAATAACAACTATTTTTCCCCCCAATACAGCAGGTAATTTTGCTTTCCTACCTCCCTCCTATACGCTGTTCTTTACTGTTTGAATCTAAACAACTGAACTGATCTGCTTTTACCGTCTGACCTGATCCTATGATTTACATTTCCCTGCATTTATTTTCCACTCATTCTGTAAGTTCCCCATCTTCAAGCTTCTGAGAAAGTGGAATTTTCTCTCATTAAACATAAGCGATAGATAAATTTGTTAGCTTTTAAAAGTACCACAGGACTCCTTGTTTGTTTTGCTGCACTAGACTGACACAGACCCCCTTCTGGAACTGGTAAATAAACTATGATTCATAGCTGATAATACTCCCACAAAAGTCAATGAGAGACTTTCTACTGACTTTGATAGGAGATGGCTGGAGATCTTATCTGCTATGGCCTTGATGCAGAAAAGCACTTAAATGTGTACTTTAACTTGAAGTAGGAGTCCGATTGACTGCAATGGTGCTATTCACACGCTTAAAATTAACCACATGCCTAAACACTCTGCTAAATCACAGCCTAACTCACAGGTTCTCAAACTGTGTGTTGAGATCACTCAAGGGACACAAGGTCATTATGGGGGTGGGGACACAAGCATGGACATCCCTAGAAGGGGTGTGGCACAGGGTGCTAACTGGGCCAGAGGCCACGATCTGTGTTCCCTTCCTGCCCCGGGCTGGCTGGTCCACCCTGGGGGCAGAGTTGGTCAGCCCAGAGGCCAGGATTTGCACCTCCTTCCTGCCCCTTGCCTTTGGCTTGCTGACAAAGGCAGCAGGAGGGGGGCAGCAGTGTAGGATCCCCATTGCCCTGAGGCACTACAGGGCCCAGAACAATTGCCCCATTCACCCCCCGCAGGATGGGCCTGGGCACAAGCTGTCAGCCTTGTGCATGGCTGACAGCTAGCACCTTTAGTTAGGTGGCCAGAGAACAGCGGCAGTGCCACTCCCAGCAATAGCGCAGAAGTAAGTGTGGCATGGCATGGGGGAGAGGGGTGGGTTATCGCAACTGGAACTATTCTAAAAGGGGCCCCAGAAAAAAAAAAAAAAAGTTTGAGAACCCCTGACCTAACTGAACTGATTCAATCTGCCAGTTTAAAGTGTTTTCTTTTTTCTGTACTTCAAAATTATTACAAAAGTTTCAAAGACTGAAAATAATTAAGATAACATTACACATGCTCTTTCATCAGAACATTCAAGATCTTAGTAATAACAAGTCAATGCCCCACAAAGTGAATTGCTGTACCCCAAATACTTAAGTAGAATACATTAAGAACTTCAGATAACCATGGATCACAGAGTGCTGCAGAGCACTTTGCTACTGATGGTGTTTTTCCCCCCCAAACATTTTTTACATCTCACCAAATCTTTTATCTTCGTCTGCCCCCACCTCTTCAGGATCTATGTGCCTTCCAAACAACAGCAAATACCCTGACAGGAGAGAAGTGCTCTTACACCCATTTTACAGAAGGTTTAGCAAAGGCATAGAGAAATGAATGATTTAGCAGGACTATGTAGAAAGCACCGTATGTGGTGTTATCTTGCAGTTGGAATCCCATCTCCCAAGTGCCAGTTCAGTGTTATAGTCACAAAACTGATCTCCCCTATGATGAAGAATCATGCAGAAAAATATTCAATTGTTCTATTATTACCTTTGTCTTTACTACCTGACAGTAAGACAATGCATGTTAAGGCCAGGAAGGATAGAACTAAGAAGCTGGCAAATAAAAACATAATTTCTTTTTAAAGTCTTATAACAGATTTAAGGCAACATGTTATTAGCTATAACATATGCTACATATCTAAAAGTAACTTTCAGCTGATGATTTCAAAGTATGTTAAAAATACCAACACGCTAAATCTCACAGCAATGTAAGATATTATCCCCATTTTGCTGACAGGGAGACCAAGGCAGACACACATATGTGCTGATCCAGCAAAGCACAAAAGCACATGCTTAAGATTAAGTCAGGGGGAACTATTCCTGTGCCTAAAGTTAAACATGTGCTTATATGCTTTGTTGGTCTGGAGCCAATGGACACATGATAAATCAGTGTGGCAGCACAACTGTTCACATCTGTAAACAGTAAATGACTCTTTGAACCTTCCATGAATTTTTAACCATTTCCCTAGTCAGTTTAAACAGGGTCCCTAAGTTTCAAGTTTTAACATGCTTTTGCCAGCAACCATTGTGGATAATTCTATACTATTTTTTAACTGTAAATTTGAACTTTACTTCAAAGATTCCACACTAGCCTGCCTAACCATGACAAATAACTTTAGCAGGAACTGTGTTTCAATTCCTTAATAAATCCACTTTAGATAAGGCTAAAGATTATAATTCTAAACATACAAGTATTTAAATAAATAAATAAAGTATCATGCTATTTAAATAGGATAATTCTATTCTTCACTGTTCTTAACATCCACTTAAGGAGCTTGGAAAATACTTTCCTCCTTAACAATTCCTTCTTTTCCATTTGGCAAACATAGGCTTTTTTCCTCCTATACTTTTAGATGGAACAGAAATTAATGTATGTTGTTCAAAAAAAAAAAAATACAGAACAAGACCTTACATGCCATACTATCTTTGTTTGCATACAAGCGGCACTGGTGACATCATCAGCATTAGCAACATATTTCAGCAAAACAAAGAGACCTGTGGCACTTTCAAAGAGTAACAAATTTATTTATCCCATGTGCTTTTGTGGGAGAAAATCCCACTTTGAAGATAGGGATCCTTTCCCACAAAAGCTCATGCAACAAATACATTTATTAGTCTTTAAAAGTGCCAGAGGACTCCTTGTTTGTTTTGCTGAACTAGAGTGACATGGCTATCCCTTTGGAACTTGGAATAAATAGTGTTGCTACAATAAAAATAAAAGGCATACTAATCTAGACTGGAGCCCTTTCTGAGATTACACACAAAGTCTGGCAACAGGATTATCAACCAAAGCCAGTCACTTTCAAACAAAATTACTTAATGTGCATAGGTACTGAATAGCTAGTGACCAATGTACTTTATGAAAAAGAACAAAAAAAAAAAAAGAATCTTAAACCTATCTTTTTAATACCAAACTGCATGATGAACATACCTGATGGATCTAGGCATGTAACTAAAAATTATTCAGATGACAAACTAATAAGTAACAAATATGCATGCCACTGATCTACAGCAAACAAACAATATTACCACAATGGATCAAACATATTTTTCAATGAGGTATTTTTCAACAGTGTTTAACACTACAGGTATCTACTGTGCTTATGACTCCTTTGGTGATGCAGAGACAATGTGCCAAGGTACAAAAATGTACCCAACTTCTATTAACTTTGGATCAGGCCTATGCTGACAGTGTACAGCGAATAACAAACAGTTTTTGCTTTGCCTGGGTTATTTCACTTGCAAAATGTGCAGCAAGTGTGGAGCTTCACTGAGTTCCTTCACTAAATAGCCACAACTGTAGAGCTAAATCAGCTGGATGCACACTTGCTTTCTAGCCTTCTCTCAAGATAAACCTTCACAAATTTAGAGATAAAATCTTGTGCAAAAAACTTCCAGGAAGAGCACAATTTTTTTAATGAATCATAACATGATCAAATCAAGGCTAGTTTCCATCTGAATGCTCAAAAACAGTGCTCAGAAGTGAGGACTAATTCCCTGCTAATTTTATATCATAGTCACTTTGGGACTACAGCTGTTAAAAAAAAAAAAAATTGCCAGCATTTGTATGATGAGGAAAGTGCATTTATTTGTTCTCTTTGTACTTAAATATAATTGAATAATTTCATACAAACAAGCACCTCTGCTTAATATGCAGAAGGTCCTGGGTTCAAGCCCCAGGGGATTGGACTTGATGATCTCACGAGGTCCCTTCCAACCCTATGATTTGATTGATTGATTGATTTTTAAAAAACACTTTCAAACAAAGATGTAGCTTAGAAAATTTCAGTCTGGAAGTTGAAAGTTTTGGTAATATAACTGTCAGAACACCAGAAATCCTAGCTATTTAAGACAGAAGGGTTGAATCCTGTTTACACCAAAGCCTATTTTACATAGCTCTGGGAGTGTAAAGGGTCCAAAGTTGACATAAATTTACATTTACACGCACTTTTACACCCCCTTATACTGTCAAAGTGGGGGTAAAAGCAGCCCTAGTGTAAATGAAAATCAGACCCAAAAATCAAATTTGAACCACCCCTTAACACTGAAGACTAACTTACACCTTTAGTCTCACTGGCTATGTCTACAGTAGCAAATTAGTCCCAATTAAGAAGGCTCAATCCAGACTAATTTGATCCCTGCCTACACAAGGCTTTGCCAAGTTCAAACTAAAAAAATTTTTTAGTTTAGTTCAAACCAGTTAGTTTGAATGGTTAGTTCGAACTTAATGCTTAGTTTGAACTTAGTTCAAACTAAATAAGTTCGAACGAAGCAGTTAGTTAAAACTAACTGCAGTTTTTAGTTTGAACTAGCCAAGCGTTTTTTAGTTCAACCTAAAAAGTTAGTTCAAACTAAAAAAACGCGGTTAGTTAGAACTAACTCTGAACTCTGTTCTGACTAAGCAAGTCCAAACTAAGCAGTTAGATGTAGAGACAGCCACTGAGAGCTGCTGCATTCTTAGCTGTTCTTGTGTCACTCTCTTGACAAATAAAAATGTGATAGAGACTTGTAACCTATTTGTGATGCCGCCGGTAGTTTATCAAGTAGCAAACAATAAAAGTTAACATATATTCATCCATTAGAACAAAAAAATAATAAAACCCCTATAAAAAACCTTACATATAACTAGATAAAATACACATTAATATATAATACTGAGCGGAGCCTCATACACTTGGCTGATGAGGTAGTTTCTAGACCTGTTCTTCAGCTAGTTAATACTGTTCCTTAGCTTATAGCACCGCCCTTTTCTGATCTGGAGGCCTAGCATCTCCTTCCCGGCCTGGGTCCTCCAGATTCTGCTCCAAACTCTCATCTTCTTCCCCTCTGCTGGGCTGTGTACCAGTACCTAGTAATCCAACAACACCTCTGCTCACACCACAAGATCTGCATTACTTCCTATCACTCAGTTAGTTGCCTGTCAAGTAGAACTAGGGTCTCTGACCTACTATGGACACTAGGTATCACTTCTACTGGGCACAGCACCTCTCATACCAAAATATGGGATTATTGACAGTATCAACACAGTCAAGAAAGTGCAGCTACTTGATCGCTAACATGAAAGCAAACACCAAAGCCACAGTAATAACTGTAGTCTTACCTACAGGATCCTCTGGCATCATTTCCTTACGTTTTCTCTCCAATTTCTCTCTCACCCATGGAAACTCCTGTAAGGAATCCAAGAATGTCTCAAAGGCCTTGGGTCCTCTGGTAGGAAGAATATCAAGAAGCATCATGGTTTTTCTGTGATTTGTGGCTTGGGATTTTATTTCTTGAAGGTGGTTTTCTGTTATAATGCCTTCCTGGTAGAGGTAGTGAATGATGAGCCCATCTACCAGCACAGCTGAGCAGAGCTCCAGCCGCAGTGAACGCAGAACCTGCCTGTCTCTGGCATCCATCCTGTCACAAGATATGCAAGAGATGAAGTAGGACACATGAGATATTATAACAGTTCAGTTTTTAACATCAAAGAAAGCTATTTCACTGTTCAAAGTGTTTAAAACGAAAACCAAACTGAGCTCAGCCAAAGTGGAAACCATATATTGCTGGCCAGCCATCTTCTTTCTCGATTGGATTTCATTATCAGTCCAGCCTCATCAGGCAGTTGATTTCTTGCCTCTCAAATTGCACAGGGGTCATGAATTTGGGACCTGATCTTTCTTCTGCTGAAGTCAATATGTGTTTGCCATAAACACAGATGGGAGCAGAACTGAAGCATTAAGGCCACAATCCTGTAAGGTCCCTGGCATAGGGGTGCAGGTGGAGTAACTTGCAGGTCTGGGGCCTCAATATTAAAATGGCACATTTCTCCATAAATCACTTTTTTTTTTTTTTTTTTAACAGAAAGTAACAAACTGGGAAGTCAGACAAGACAGATACTCCGTGAGAGGATTTTAAGGGAAAGACTCAAGCTTTTTTCAGACTCTGAAATAGCTCATCTTGTATTAAAACCAATATAATTAATTGTTTAAATTATTTGGATTCACAGCCAATACAAGGCCACCCATGAGAAACACTCCTGATATCCCAGAAACACAAAAGATTTGAATGATTAACACTGTAGTTCCCATATAAAGAAAAACAGTTTTTGCACAGAGTTCACCATTTCCTGAGAGAAGGAAAAATTAGTACTGCTCTTATTTCCTCTCCTCAACCCCAGCTGAACTCTTCTGGCCACACACCCATCTTTCCAGTATATGACATACCACAAGGCCCCTCCCACATGGCTCCCTTCCAGAAAGCCAAGGCCATTCACGCAATTTGTAAGAGGTTAGAGGAGCCAACACTGCACTGATGAGCAGTCTTGATACTTCCCAGCAGCTGCTGGGAGAGGCAGTGAAGTGAAGTGTGTACTTATCTTAGATATTTACACAGCACCAACCACCCCTGTGGTATTTTAGCATCATTTTAAAACATGGTGTCTTCCAGGGCATTCAGGGTGGAGAAAAAAAGCGCCAAAGGTCCAGATACTTGGGATGGGGAGGGGACACAGAACCAATGTAACACAGCTGAACACTTACCATTAGGAGAATACGAAGATAGATGCTCAACTAAAAGCAAAGATGAACTGTCCCACTCCCAACCCGCTTGTATTCCCCTCCCCGCTGCTGCAGTGAGAGCTCCCCCTCATTTCAGTCTGCTATCACTGCTGTCTGGAAAGGATCTGGGATGAAGTCAGAGGGTGCTTTTTTAAAATAACAAAAACAGTGGTGGTAGTGGTGAAGAAAGAGAACAATGAAACACCAGATCACCCCACCACAAAACACAGATGCCTACCAAGCAAGGCCAAAGTTATAGTAAAGCCAACATTTCCCCAAGTATTTGTAATTTTTAATCTTGTTTCCAGGCTTTAAGAAACATCCACAAACTAAAGTTGTATTTGCATAGCCCCTGACTTGCACATAAGCATCACTAGAGACGCAAAGGAAATCAGTTTCCATATTTACAATGACATGGAAACACATCAAAAAGTGCAAACTGAAAATCTGGCTCTGAATGCTTTCCTCACACCTATTCATTTAATCTTTGAAATAAACACTCTTTCCCCCTAGATTTAATAGCTATTACATTAATTGGGTTATCTTCAGTCTATAATAATTTGTATTGGATCCCTGTGACTCTTGGCACCTTTCAGTAGGAAAGTTAGTGCCTAGGTAGGCCATTAACTCCAAATGGCCTCATTAACCTCACAGGTCTGGGTGGTTTTTCCCAGCTTTTTCAGTTGCAAAGTGCTCCACGGTGGAGACAGATTCCCAATTCAGAAATTACAGATACTTCAGAAAACAGATGCATCTTTTACAGTAAACAACAAATCAGTTAGCTATTTATTACCATTCTTTACTTACTGGCATTGAAAGTGTAGTATCTTCTGTAGCTTATCTAATCCAGCAAGCACCATTTAAGATTCCCACCTTTCATCAGTAGTCCTCTTGCATAAAGTGATAATATCAGAAAGCTGCAGGGAGACATATTTTTATGGCATTGATACATGCTACTGTCTTTGACACTCTGTACACAAACACACCCATGCAACCACCTGAAAACAAGTGAGACCTGGACAGTTTCCCCACTGGAAGTGAGACTGACAGTCAGAGGTGGTCTGAACCTTTCTGGGGCCCTAGCAAAGGCCCAGTGTGGGGCCCCCTACAGAATTCCCATTAGCAGCCCCAGCTCCCCTTAGCCACACCCTCCCCCCACAGCCCCAGCACCCCATCTGGGACCCCAAACCCCCCACCCATGGCCCCAGCTTCCCACAGCAAGCCCCCCCAGTCCTGGCACCCTGCCAGGGCCCCACCACCAGCCACCCACCCGCCATATATCCTGCAGGATGACAGGCAGACATGGCTTTGGAGAAGCTGAAGAGGCCCCAGATGGGCACCTGCTTTGCCTACCCCAAAAGCCACCTCTGCTGAGCACGGCTGGTAATTTAACTGTACGAACCCAGGAATCCATCAGGTAATGGCACTGACAACGGGGTGGCTGGCCTGCTTTTACCCCAGTGTTGGGTTACCAGATGTCAGGCAAGAGGAGGACATGGCCTTCTTTTTACCTTCATGCCCTCCACCTGGCAGGTGTTTTAAAAATACAGATTTTCTGCGGCTTTTTACTGAGAGGGGTTAAAGGATGCTGGAACGCCCCAGAACACCCTATTTTTAGGGGGAAGCCTTCCAGGGCTCCCTAAAAACAGAAGACTATTCCATGAATGCTACATTTTCTCCATGTGTCCGCTCCCATGTTGTCTTTTTCCTACTTCCCTGTCCTCCTTTCCAGGCTTTGGTATCTGGCAGCCCTACCCTGGTGTGTCTGTAGGAGTGCGAGGGCAAAGCCCTTAGCTGCGCTGGCCAGGCAGGCGTGGATCTAGCCCCCCACAGGCGCGGGGCAGGAGCCTTGTAGCCTCCCACCTCGCTCCGCAGCAGCGGCGCCGGAGTGTAAACGGAGCGGGCAGCGGTGCGCTGCGGGGGCAAGGACGTGCCGGGGGGTCTCTTCCAGCAGCAGCCGGCGCGGCGCGGGAGGGGACCAGGCAAGCCGGGGGGGGGTTCGAAGCGAGCCCGCGCGGAAGGCACCAGGCAGCACGAGCACGCCCGCGCGCCCGGGACTTCACTTACAGGCGGAAGGGGAGGGGAGAGGAGGAAGGCGGGATTTCCCGCGCTCCCGCCCGCCCGCGGGCGGGCCAGGCACCCTCTCGGTTGCAGGCAAAGGGCTGGCTGAGCAGGAAAGGCCCTGCCCCCATCTTCCTCAAAGGCCATCGTGCTGGCGCAGAGCCCGGCTGTTAGGGGGCGCTTCGGGTGGCCACCTGTCAGTAAATTTGGGGGCAGTCAGTAAAAAAGAAAAATGCACCGTGAATCCGCAAAGAAATGGAAAGCTGGGCTGAGCGGGAGTTATGTTGTCTATTATTGCACATCCCCAAAGATCAATTCAGTGCTGCTAAAAGGTGCAAATAGTGTAGTGGCTAGCACCGCTGCTTAATATGCAGAAAGGTCTGGGTTCAAGCCCCAGAGGGTTGGACTCGATGATCTTACAAGGTCCTTTCCAACCCTATGAGTTGATGAGGTCCCTTCCACCTCTCTGATTCAATTCTATTCTTTTCTGTAAGTTCACCCATCTTTGAAGCATCTTTGGAAGTGGGATCTTCTCCCACCAAAGCTCATGCAAAAAATAAATCTGTTAGTCTTAAAGCACCACGCAACTCCTTGTTGTTTTTTTACTGGACTAGACTAACACAGCTATCCCTTTTGAAATTAAAAGAACTGTGTCATTCCAAATGTCTCTCTAGAGCAGTGGTTCCCAACATTTTCTCTTTCTTCACCTTGCTACCTTTAATCAATCTGAGGCATGCCACCAGATAGTTTCCAAACGAACTGATTAATATTCCTGAGTCTATGAGCCAATCCAGAGCTCTTTTTTGAAAAATTTTGTGGTGCACCTGCTCGGGCCTCATGGCACACCTGTGTGCCATGGCACACTGGTTGGGAAACACTGCTCTAGACTATCGCCAGGGCTAGGATTACCAGATACCAAAGCCTGGAAAGGAGGACAGGGAAGTACGAAAAGGAGGGGAAAAAAAGCAAGGAGTCTTCTGGCACTTAAAGACTAACAGATTTATTTACTGTATGAGCTTTAGTGGGAGAATATCCCACTTCATCAAACTCTTCAAAGCGTCTGACAAAGTGGGATATTCTCCCATGAAAGCTCATGTGATAAATAAATCTTAGTTTTTAAGTGCCACAAGACTCCTTGCTTTTTTTGCTTTACTAGACTCACACGGCTGCCCCTTTGGTACAAAAAGGAGGAGGTTGGAGGAGGCATGGAGAAAATGTAGTATTAATGTAATAGTCTTCTTTTTTAGGGGGCCCTGGAATGCATCCCCCTAAAAATAGGGTGCTCCGGGCCATTCCAGCATACTTTAAACCCTTTAAGTAAAAAGTCAGACAAAATCATGTATTGTTAAAATGCCTGCCAGATGGAAGAGGTGAAGGTAAAAAGGAGGCCATGTCCTCCTTTTACCTGACATCTGGTAACCCTAGCCAGGGAGTACACACATTTGTGACATTATTGTATTGTTTATGGTATTCTTAGTGATGTCAGTAAGCAGTTTTACCATGTCAGTACAAAAAAAAAAAAAAAATCAGTTTCAGATCTTTATTTCAGTAAAAACTAAAATGCAAGATTGGCAACCCTGGAGTGC
Organism: Podocnemis expansa; assembly: GCA_007922195.1. NCBI lineage: Eukaryota > Metazoa > Chordata > Testudines > Podocnemididae > Podocnemis > Podocnemis expansa. The sequence goes on from ML681994.1 coordinate 35,750,604, forward strand.
CATGTAAGTAGCATGAGAACATTACAGTCACTACCCCAGACCAGGAGTGCCACTGGCCCAGAAAAAAATCCAGGGCTTGGCATACTGAGATTTGGGGTTCGCACACTGCTGCTACAGCCACTGCCACGAGCAGCACGGTGGCAGGCTCCGGCACTGGGACTCAGGGATCAAGTCCCATAAGCCTGCCACCAGCAATGCCCCAGCCCGACATTTTTCTTTACATCCAGTGGTGCTGTAGCCATGGCAGCCCCAGGGTATTAGAACAGGTGGGTGGGTAAGGCAGTGTCTTTTATTGGACCAACTTCTATTGGTGAGAGACTGGGCCAGTCCGACCACATAGGTGAACGAGGCAGTTGCCTACAGTGCCAGGCTTTACGGGACACCAGATTATATGGAAGTGTGTTTTTTTCTGTTTAGAAAGATATTTATATGTTATCTTTCATAAATGAAAGAATTGCCCCTTGACGAGGGCACCAAAATCAAGAAGTCTTGGGCTGGTCCTCGTGAGAGAGACCAGCTTTTGCACTTGCACACAGCTTTTCTGCAGGTCTGGAGAGGGGATGTTGTTCTTTGCTATTAGTAGCAGACTTGCTTATATCTTTATTATAATTATTAGAGTGCACATAGGTCCATCCATGGAACAAGAGGACAATTTAAAATGCTCAGACATCAAAACTATGAGAGTTAATGTTGAAAATTACAAACAAGGAGTCTAGTGGCACTTTTAAAGACTAACAAATTTATTTATTGCATGAGCTTTCATGGGAGAGAATCGCACTTCATGAGATGCTTAAAGAGGGTCAAGCATCTGATGAAGTGGGAGTCTCTCCTACAAAAGCTCATGTCATAAATACATTTGTTAGTCTATAAAAGTGCCACCAGACTCCTAGTTTGTTTTGCTGGACTAGATGAACACAGCTGCCCCTTTGAAGGTTGAACATATAACCTTAACTCAGGTCTCATTTTGCACTTTCATTAAAATACAGTCATTTAACTGTATTCTGTAACAAACTGTAATATCTATAGAAGTATAATTATAATATCAAAAGTCCATTGGAAGAGAACAGTTTGGCTCACTGTTTAGATTTGGCACAGTCTTAAAAATAACCATCTTCATTACAAATGTTGGTATTCTTTTTTGTTCCAGTGGAAATTGGTTCTTTAAACAAACATGCAAACAACTTTCTACAGTGATTATAGCCCAGAAACTGTAGCGCTGGAAACAAACAAATTAAAAGGACTATAAAGATGAAACTGACTCAGTTTCTAACCATAGCAAGTGAAAAATAGATTGGATCTTTAATATTCTTTCAGGCAGTTTTAAAAATTAAGGTGTCATTATTAGAGACAGAGGCACCACTTCTGCAAGACTCACGCACATGCTTAACTTAACTCACTCTGAGTAGTCTGACTGATAACAGTGAGAGTATTCAGTGCAAGAAGTTAGGCACGTATCTTGGCAGGGTAAGGATCATCAGTAATCAAATCAAATCCTACAATTTCACATGCAAAGCTGAGCCCCCTTATGCATTGGAGGACTGAGTTCACAGGCAAAGACAAAATGTTTCCTCATAAGCAGGAGTGTAGCCCTGGTGCCCCATTCACCACAGTGCCCTGGAGTAGCAGTGTAGTGGCTAGCACCTCTGCTTAACATGCAGAAGGTTGTGGGCTCAATTCCTAGAGGGTTGGACTCGATAATCTCATGAGGTCCCTTCCAGCCCTATGATTTGATTTGATTTCATTGCCATGGGGGCTGGGCGCCCCTGCAGCAATGTTCATACTGCTGTCAGGGGCTGCAGTGGGCAGGTCTCTTCAAGCCACTTCTCCCTCTCCTGCAGCTCCATTTGCTAACTAACAAGTTGAGCATCTTGGGACAGCTTCCAGTCTGCCCTTGGTGGGCCCACACTGAAGATCCAAGTTCCAAAGGGGCAGCTGTGTTAGTCTAGTAAAGCAAAAAGGCAAGGAGTCTTGTAGCACTTAAAGACTAACAGATTTATTTATCACATGAACTTTCGTGGGAGAATATCCCACTTTGTCAGACACTTTGAAGAGGGAGAATTTACAGAATTGGATGAAAATAAATGCAGGGGAATGTGAGACATGGGATCAGGTCACACTGCTGCTGTTGCATTGTGACCTGATCCCATGTCTTACACTCCCCTGCATTTATTTTCATCCAGTTTTGTAAGTTCTCCCTCTTCAAAGTGTCTGACGAGCTGAATATCCAGGGGCCCAGCCAGAAAATGGGGGCTGGCTATGCCCCTGCTTATAACATGAGATTTTTTGGTTGGCGTGTCCCCTTTTAAACGGACATAGACAGAACCAAAGCATCATATTGAAGTTTTAGTTTAGTATTACTAAATTTACAAAGTGAATATAAAGAGAAGTCATATTTATGGACAAAAAGCTGTTCCAACAGTTTGGGCTGTTCCATTTTTTTTATAATTAATGTTCTTTCACAACTGTTTTTGTGAGGAAAGAAGAATTTATCAACCTTGTCTTAAAATAAAATGAAAACAAAAAAGCTAAACACAAGAAATACTGGGAATTTCCTTATTTTAAAAAAAGGTTTATTGAATGGAAGAAGAGGAGTGGCAGTGTTGCTGAAATAGTTATGCACACAAGAGAGTGGGAAGCTTTTTAGTACTGAAAGGGTTACATCTGAGAAGGAAGGGAAGGGAAGGAGAGGGAAATGATTCATAAATGTGACCAGATTGCATCTCCAAGTCTGAATGAGAGGATGTGGGCAATGCCTGTTCTTGTTGATTCTTTGTATCAGTGGTTTGCAAACCCTGGGTCGGGACCCAGAACTGGGTCGCGAACACTCACGTACTGGGTCGCGGTGCCCCCTGCTGCCATCGCTGAAAGATTGGAATGCATTGCTCAAAGATGTAATTGTTGAGTTGCGGCCACAAATGATTTTTTTTTTAAAGATCCCGAGAGAACAAGTTTGAAACCCACTGCATTATATTGCTGCAGGATCTTGATTGGCTAAAAAGAGGCTGAATTTCCTTGTATGTCTGTCTCCCTCAACCCCAACCCATTTGGTTTCTCTCGGCTCTTCTACCCCCAAAACTTCTCAAGACTTACTGTGTCCATGATTTTCCCTTCTGGATTCCAGTGATACACAGCTGCTGTTAGTGGCAGTAGTCTAGCCTCCCAGGACAACTGCCCATAGGCTAGTGTGATAGTCACATATTATTGCATAGATTACACTCTCATCCGGTGTGGTAGGTGTTGTACAAGCACTTAGGGAGACAACGTCCTGCATAACTGACAAGGAACCAAAACTTGAAATTAGATCTGTGCATGGAGATTCCAATGATCATGTGGAGTTCCATTGCACAATCAGTGAAACTTGGAAGGCTTGAGTGCACACCTCCAAGGGATGACTGGCAGTACTGGGGCATCAAAGGAGATGAAGAAGGTGTGAGAAAGGGATACAGCATACAAGCCAAGAGGTCAGAGTGATGACTGATATCTCTCCTTAGTTCCATTGGGTTTGTGCCATTGGTGTTTTCGCTTGTTTGTAATATATGTGAATATATATTCTATATAAAATCCCCAGCTACCTCTCTAGCTTCCCATTATTCTTTCCCCCTGCTCCCCATTTTAATCATTGTTTACTTTCAGTTGTAAGTTGTTCTGAACCCTTTTCTAGTTCTGAAACCTTGCCAGTTTTCCATTCAGTTGCATAGCCCTTTCCCATTTATTATTTCTACTGAGTTATTTTTAGCTAATTGCTCATTTTCAAATGTACATTAGCCCTTGGCTGTTTCTATTTCTCATCTTTGTCTGTGTCAAATCACCCTAGTGTTTTGTGAATGGTATGGGAACAACATTATGATGGTGTTCTTGCACAATGGCTTGGAAGCACTAAGCCCCTTACCTGCTGCCTCCAGTCTTGTCATGAGGCATAGCCCACAAAGGCAGATGCTACTAAACTTAACCAGCAATGGAATTTTAATTTCACCCTAAGGGAGGGGTAAACAGAACAGACAGTAGCACAATTGTCATACACAACCTGCATAGAGTAGGTGATGGTGGGATCTTTATATTCCAGGGGGATACCGTCCCTTATGGTAACAGCCCTTCAGCTCCAGTAAAGAAAAAATTCCAAGTATGTCCAAGCTTTCTCTTTTTTGGTACGGCTATGCTTGAAGTCAGTAGGGCTTTGGTTGGGCCCATTAGTCTGCCTATGAGAGACAGATGCAGGATCAAGGCCACAAGAAGCAATCAGAGGTTGATCTTCTATTATAGAATACCAAAATGGTTAGGCCAAGAGAAAGCAATTTTCCAGTCTTTTGATAGTACTTCCTTTCTTTAGTAACATTGCAAATCAATTTAGCCTCCATCCACTGTTTTTAGATCCCCCTTCAGTGGTTTTGACTGATAGATACAGTGCCTGGGAATAAACATCTTGAATTGGCTTCTGCAACAGTATTAAATATAAATACCACATATAACAAGGAAATTTTTCTGGAAGGCAGGGCTTTCCACTGCTGTTTCAAAATTCTAATTTCAGGCTACTTGTTACAACTAACATTAGATTAAATAGTTAGAATGCCCCATTTTAAAAGATATTTTTGCTAGATGGAGAGGGTCTTGTACTTCAGAAACCTGTTTTCAGCAAGACATTCTTGTTATACCTCTGTTAGTACAAAATTCCATTACAGAAATAGTTGCTTCTGGGGTATAAATGTTGCCCCAAAATAAAATTTTTAACCACCTTTTGGATTCTCCCTAAGATATTCAGTATCAGTAGGAGCATTGCCAACAAATGAAGGGATGAGATTATTCCTCTCTATTCGGCACTGGTGAGGCTGCATCTGGAATACTGTGTCCAGTTTTGGGCTCCCCACTACAAAAAGGATATGGACAAACTAAAAAGAGTCCAGTGGAGGGCAGCAAAAATTATTAGGGGGATGGGACACATGACTTACGAGGAAAGACTGAAGGAACCAGGCTTATTTAGCCTTCAGATGAGAAGACTGGGGGAGGATTTGACAGCAACCTTCAATTACTTGAAGGGGTGCTCCAGAGAGGAGGCAGCTAGGCTGTTCTCAGTAGTAACAGAGGACAGAACAAGGAGCAATGGTTTCAAGTTACAGCTGGGGAGGTCGAGGTTGGATATTAGGAAAAACTTTCATACTAGGAGGGTGGTGAAGCATTGGAATGGGTTACCTAGGGAGGTGGTGAAATCTCTGTCTTTGGAAAAATTTAAGGTCTGGTTAGACAATACCCTGGCAGGGATGGTTTAGTGAGAGTGGTCTTGCCTTTAGCAGGGGTTGGTCTAGGTGACCTCATGAGGTCCCTTCCAACCCTATGATTCTATATTCAACAAATATTCTAAACTTCCCCTTTTAAACTCTTCTAGGCTCTTATTTACGTTTTAGACCATACAGCCATGTTGGTCCCAGGATATTAGTGATGAGATAGGTGAAGGAATATGATTTATTGCATCAGCTTCTGTTGGTGAGAGCATAAGCTTTTGAGCTTAAACAGAGTTCTTCTTCAGACCAACACAAGTTGATCTCATAAAAGATATTACCCCCCCTTTTTTTCTCTTTAACTTTTTAGAGACACATTCAAAAAATAAAATAAGATAAAATAAAATAAAATTGTGACAAGATTCCGTACAACAGAAATCTACTCAAAACTTTGAACAAGTGATTTTGGTGGGAACCTTATATATGTGAAGAGAATTTTTGTTGAAAAGGACCTTGTATACAGAATATATCCTGGCTTGTAAACTCCTCATTTGAGGTTGATACATATCTGGAAAAAATTAGTAACAAGGATTCTCCCATAGGATTCCTTACCTACACACTACAAACTTTTACAAATATGATCTCATAATAGCACACAAGGGGATAAACTTTCAAATAACCTTGCCAATTGCTTGTTTCTTAATTAGAAGGTTGTATGTAATTTCCTGTTTTCCAATCATTACATTATGTCTTGTTTGTATAGCTCTTTTTAAGATGTAAAACTCTTAAATGCTTAACCTCTAGTAGTGATATCATTATTGCATTTTTCCTCCCCTGTGCAACTGAATGATGTTACGTGTTTCAAATTTGAACATGGGTCAATAGGTTACTTGCAGTATCCATCAGTTTATATTCTGTGAACTACCATTGTACTGTGAGGTGCTGCATTTGTTTATCATCTATGGACTTTAATGGGAATTGAAGGTGCTCAGAAGTACACAGGGCCAAGCCTTGGGTCTACATTAGAGGGTTGCGGGGGAAGGCATGGGGGTCTACCCCTACGAGTTTCTCTAAACTACTATCAACATTTAGTCCAAATGGATCTTGTTATTACTAATTTAAAAAATCTATTTACAACAACTCCAACAGCCTTCAAACATTTGGACTTATTACTAAGTGGAGGTATTGACTTCCTTCTGCAAGTATACCTTGCAAAGGGTAACACATTTCACTGTAATGTATACAGTGTTATACACGGTTATGTACTTTGTGCTCATTTGAACAGCTGCATCAAACGTAAAACAAATGAAAATATCTTTCCCATATTAGAGAAATATTGGTAAGGTAGGACACTCTCAGTAACAAATACATTGGTATTTTTTCACACTGTATTTACTGTACTTCACATGCCACATGCAGGCCAATACTTTCTTATTATTAATATCATCTTATTAAATACGAACATCTCTCTATCAAGAGCCCCTTGTTTCATCAGGATATTTTAAAATTTATACTTGATTCAATACAATTTTTTTCTCACATAGCATAGAAATACTTTCTTCTGAGTGAGGGAGGGTAGAGATGAGACATCATATGTACTTGAGCGATGACAGGTGCTTGCTTTTTATAACCCAGTTTACTTTTTAAACTCAGTTTGCAACACGTACTGTTTCTGGGGACCGGAATAGTGATAAAAAAAAAAGAGAGTAGCTGTATTGCCAGACCATGTTGCCTTGAAGATGTAGGGCAGTCACAGCAAGCCTGCTACCATCTGCTCGAGAGCTGATGATTCTCCTTTAAGAAACAAAAATAGCAGCTGCTGCAGCTGCTCCTGAAAATTTTGCCACCTTGTTTTGCAGACCTGATTTGTATATATGGTTTAAATAGCTCATACATTATTAAGCATATCTGAAGTTGTTTATGGAAACTTTTCCCAGCTATTTGTTGGAGATTGTGCTCAGGGAATATCTGCAACAAGGCTAAGAATATGCAAACCAAAGTATTACTGGTTAGAGTTAGTGTACTACATACACTATGGGTACTTTGCATAATGGAGACAATTCTTACCAAAAATAAAAGTAAAAATCCAAATCTTTTTTGCTTCCACCTTTTGACTGACTTGTGGCTTACAGCAATGTTAGCACTTTCTGTGGACCCCAGACACATTACAAACTAAAAAGCAAGGTTCAAGGCATTCTGGGTTTGAGAAGCATTTAAAAAGAGTTAATGCCTATTTTATCACTTAGGTAGCAGTTCTGGAGAGGCTGTCTATTAGGAAGTCTAAAAGAATATTTGAATAGACAGCCCCTGAAGAAGTGGCATACCAGTTATCTGGGATGATTTCAGTGTAAGACATTTAAATTACTTTAAAATAATGGCTACATAGCATCTTACTCCGATACTTTCTTAAAACACGGGAGAATGTTTTCGCCAGACATACATATACAGATTTGTCAGTTTTTCAAGAATATAAATATATTGATATTAACCACATTGCTACTATTTGACTCAGACTGATGTACCAATATATAATTTTCACATTACCTGAATAAAATACACTAGACAACCACACCAATGGACAAGTTCTTCCTTCTGTGCATCAACATCAATGAGCCAGAAGAGTATATTATAGTTAGATCTGAAGTGTTCAGTTTCAGATGCCAGCTTTCAGACCCCAGGGGGAGTTTGTAGGGCTGGTGGTGAGGAAATGCAATACTTATCAAAGAAAGCCATGCTGCTATGGAATCATAGAAGACAAATGAGGAATCTCAGGATCCATTTATACAATCATTCTTGAAAGCAGAGCTCCATGTGTCTGTGAAAGCCTCCCTGAATGATTTCCTGATTTTCTGGTGGCCTGCTTGTTTCTCTCAGATGCACAAAGAACATATGAAATCATATTGTCCTGGCCTGTGGTGATCAAATCCTGGGACCTGTACTGTCACACCACCAGGAGCCTGTCGACTGTACTTAATGTGCATGCATTTGAAAATTCAAAAACTGAATGGATTTGTACCCACATTAGCACAAAGCAAATTATTATTTAGTTTTTATTGTATAGTGTCCAAGCGTGTCTCAGGAACTTCACAGGAGACAGGAATTCATAGGGCAAAATTGGTAAAACTCCCATTGACTTCAATTGTGCCAAGATTTTTCCCATCATCAGCTTTGCCTCAAAATTGCTTAATCCCAGATCCACAAAGGTACCTATGTGCTTAAGTCCCAGTTTTTGATTCCACTGAGATCCACAAAACCCCAGCTGAACTCTGTAGGTGCCTAAACCCCCTCAGTTCCTCAGTTTTCAAGGTAGAGGTTACGTAGGTGACTGCTTCTGCCTCTGAGAACAAGCACTGCTGCCTCCTTCTAGGTGTCCAATGGCCCCAGGGCAAGTCACAGACATGGGAAAGATAGGCATTCAGCTGCGTAAATTGTATCTGTGGAGCATGATCACATAGGTCCCTCTGAACACTCCTCTGGGAGCAGATCCCATTCAAAATGACTGGAGGAGGTACTGGTACCCACCTTGTAACTTTAGCCCAATGATTAGAACACTCACCTGGGATGTGAATGACCCATTTTCTGTCAGAGGGGAGAAAGGATTAAGTAGGTTTCTGCCACATTTCAGACAAATGCTCCATCCACTGTGGTGTGGGACTCCCTCAATCTATTCCATTGAAGCTGTTCTACAGTGGCTAACTAATGAAACTGATAGGAACTAGGGACCTGGACCAAAAGTCTCCAACATCCCAGGTGGCTGCCCTCACCACTGGACTAGATTTTCTCTCTCTTGCTCTGGCCGAAAGACTATTTAAGTATCCGCTGCGGTACAGTCACTGGCAGGAGTGTTGCTGCCCCGGGAAAGGATCTGGAGCCCGAGCCTAGGCCCAGGCCATGCCCCCTACCTGGAGGCCATGCCCCCGGCTGGGGCCTGGGCCAGGAGTGGCCACGGTTGGCTGGGCCAGGAGCAGCAGCTGTGGCCGTGGGTGGCTGGGCCCCAGATCTCCAGCCTGATCAGGCTGGAGACTATGAGAGGCAGGGCCCCACCAGACCCAGGGCACTGGCACCAGGATTTGGGGCACAGGCCCCGTGTACCCAGTGCCAGCAACACCCCTGGTCACTGGGCCAGAAAAACAAAGCAAGCAAGAAAGAATGATTATAATCTAGAGGTTACGACACTCACCCGGGTGCTGAGAGTTCTTAGATTGCATGCCCCATTTCCTATCACCTCTCAGTATTTAGCTGGTATGGAACAGCTTCTACTGGAGAAATGGGAGTCCCACTGTGACGCTGTCTGGGTCTAGGGGACTGTTTATTATTATTTTTCATATTAATATTTCATATTTGCAGTAATCCATATGTGATATACCATGTTTGGTGTCAATAGAAAGACTATAATCTGCCAAGAATGGTTATATGGTTTTTATGTAGGTATCATGCCTGTATGAGAAATTAGGAATCTATTGTTTTTATGTGTGTTCCAAGTGACTTGTTCTTAAGGCAATCCCAGACTGGGTGTCCGCAAAACTGTTGTTCCCTTTAACGGCTCCCATCAGGGGGCCTCCCAGCTGCAGTGGACCCAAGAAGAGACCTGTCTGACTAGTTACCCAGGCTGACCATGTGGCTCAACTCCATTTTGATCTGGCAAGTACTCTGAGATAAAAGGCAGGGGACCCATCTCCATTTTGTCTTTAGTCTCTAGTCATCAGTCTGTCTGCAACAAACACCCTCCTCTGGAACTATTCTCCTGGGACAGAACAAAGGACTGAGACCCACCCAGCTGCTGCTGCTGCTGGGTGCACATCAGAGGAGTGGGACTAATCTGCAAACTACAGGATCTTCAAGGATTTGTTTTCTATGGACTCTAAATCATTTGTATGTATGCGATTCACTTTGACCCTTTAACATCTTTCATATTTTGTTTTCCTTTTATATGAAACCTTTAGTTGTAGTTACTAAAGGATTGGCTGGCAGCGAGGTATTTTGGGTAAGATCCAAGCCTATATTGTTCTGGGTGATGTGACTGGCCCTTTGGGGTCAGGAGAACCTATTTCATAAAGAGACCCAGTGGCTAGAGGGGACCTTAGGAACTGATGTTCAGTAAGGGGGCTGCTTCTATTTTGTTATGCTCGGTGATGACCAGAGTGGGGGAATTAGGAGCATGTTTTGTTACTGACTGGGAGACTGGTTTAAGTACCACCTGTCAGTGGTTTGGGGGTTTAGCCCCTGGTTTTGGCACATTCAGAAGGTTATCCCAGGAGGCCCGGGTCACACTGGCATAGTCTTAGCAGGATCCACAGAGCCAGAACATTTGGGTTTTGGGATCAGGACCCCACGCTATTCCTAAATTTTAATATTTAATACTTGTTGAACCCTGGGTTCGCGATGCGACTGGGATGGACCAGCGACACCCACCAATGAGACAGACACCAGTTCAAGTAAACAAAAGCTACTTTTATAGTGACACCTTAAACACCTCTAACCACTTAACAGTATAAAACAAGGAAATCTATGCAACAACACTTGTAATCAACTAACAATATGAAGCAAAGGTCTATATAGGACACTTATAACCAACTAACAGTATAAAGCCAACAACCAAAATAAACACTTATAACTAAATAACAATGAAAAGCTGAAAATCTATACAAAGCACTTATAGCCAAAGGACGGTGTGGAGCAATGACCTACTCGAGGGTGGCCATAATAAGTCAAGGACTTTTCTGGCCTCTTACTGCCTCAACATCGGTATAGGCACTGACCAGCCCACCTGACGCGTATTTACCAATGGCTGAAAGCCATTCCTCCTTGCTAGCCAAGAAGGGTGGGCGGCAGAATGAGAAAGTCAAATAAGAGAGAAAAATAAACCCCCACACTCCCCCCGTGTACACTGGGGAAGTTTGGGGCCAACAGTTTAGAGCAGAAGCAGAGTAATGAACAATTATACAGTAAGAAGGATGCAAAATACAAATGACTAATAAAACACCCGGCAAATTAACATCACAAACTATGCTAGACCATAAACAACTATATCATGAAGGATTATACAGGATACAGAGAAAATAATAACAATTACACAAACTATGCAAAACTCAAGTAAAGAAACTACAATCACAGACTATATATAAATGGTACCAAGTAGAATGATTAAGAAAAAATAAGAGGCCTATATTGATTTATAATACCTGTCCCAGGACCACGGTAGAACCCAAAGCGAGGAGGCAGACCAGCTGCAGCATCCCAGCACTTAATCGTTCGGCCGGCAATCCGTGTACACACCAAAAGGGAAGGTTTCGTGGGTGGGTGCAGTTGGAGGCCAATCCAACCAGGTCGCAACGTGCCCTTTAGCATCTGGTGGGGGGGGGGAACATCAAGCTAGCTGAGACAGGGGGTTTAAATAGAATTTTGCACAGCCAGAGTAAAAATAGCCAATTAGGAGTGGGATTCTGGTCAGGACCAGTGATAAAACTGGGACCCCAGACAATGATTCCTCCTTTGTGGTGATGGGGGTGCCGAGAAACTGTTGGGGGGGGATAGAAACTCACCCCCCTTGTTGTTGACAGAAACTAGGGAGGAAAAAACTCACACAGGAGATTGAGAGCCATCAGGGGAGATTGATACTTAGCATTCTTCCCCCTTGTGCTGGATGGCCCGGAGATGGAGGCCCATCAGTGAGATCGATACTTAACATTCCTCTTTGAGAGCAGCATAATCCATGGGGCTGCATGTGGGGTGGGGTGGCCATCATGGCTGCCACCTTCGCTGACTATACTGAGACAAAATGTTACTTCGAAATAAGAAAAAAAGCAGGAAACGAAATAGCAGGTTCTCACTGTGAACCTGTTATTTCGCTTCCTCAGGGGGCTGCAGGCACCGGCGGGGTTCAGCTCTGTGGCACCCTGGTCAGGGAACACTCAGCACCCTGGCCACGGTGCTGAGGGGGCAGCCCTTGACCTGTTGTTTCGGAATGTCTTGTTCTGAAACAACATGTTCACACGAGTTGTTTCGCTCCCAAATGGGGTTTAACTTGTTTTGAAACAACGGTGCGTCGTGTGAACATGTTTTTTTTTGTTTCGAAACAACGAGGTTGTTTCGAAACAAAAGTGCTGTGTGAACACAGCCAGAGAGTTGAAGACTAAAGTGGTCATAATGAGTGAACAGCAGTCATATAAAGATATGAGTGCAAGAGAGCTCAGGCAGTTGTGTAAGGAAAGAGAAATAACCTTTAAGGGCAATGTCTCAAAGCAGAAGTTAAGAGATCTGCTTATGGACTATGATCGGAAAACAGGAGCCCTGTCTGATAGAGGCTCAGCCACGGATGGTGCAAAAAAGAGTGAGCAGCCAGACCTAGGCAAGGACCAGCACCTTCAGAGGGAGAAAGGCCTGATGGAGCTCCGCTTGTTGGAACAGCAGAAGAAGCAGGAGCTGGAGCAAAGGCAGTTACAGCTGAAGGAAGCAGCTGAAGAAAGAGCTCATCAACAGTGAGTGGAGGAAGTACAGATGAAAGAAGTGGCTGAAGAAAGAGCTCATCAAAGACGAATGGTAGAGGCGGCAGTGTCCCACCAAAGACAAATGGAGCTGGCCCAGATCCAACTCCAGATCCAGGACGGGAAGAAGGATCTGCCTTCACCTGAGTTCCTCGACTTCCTCCATTAAGGAGTGGGAAAGAATCTGTCCCCCTCTAAAAGACGACGAAGATATTGAGGGATTTCTATATACTTTTGAAAGGCTTTGTGTAGTCCACAAAATCCCTGATGCGAAGAGGATGCCTGTTCTCCTCACCAGACTATCGGAGAGGGCCAGAGAGGTATTTAATGATATGGAATTAAATGATGAATTAGATTATGGAAAGTTTAAAGAAATGGTATTGAGAAGGTTTAAAATTGCTCCTGAATCATACTGGTTAAAATTTAGAAATTATAAGCGATCTGATAATGTTACCTATACTGAAATGGTTCACAAGCTACTGGGTATTTGAAGAAATGCATCATGGGGGCGGGGGCTCATGGTAGTTATGACAAGGTGGTTGATTTGTTTGCCAGGGAGCAGCTCCTGGAAATAGCTCCCCACTATATCAAGGCAGCTGTGCTCGATAAGAAGCCCAATACCATTTTGGAGGCAGCTGAAATTGCTGATGATTTCATTCAGAACAGGAACCAGGACAGGTACAAGCCTCAAGGGAAAAGCAGCACCCACCCCTCACAGGCTGGGGGTGGGGTGGGCCCAAGAATAGGATTAGCCCAAGCTTGGCTCGGAAGATTTATATTACCACAGAGACTAAGACCTCTTCCCCAGGGGGAAATCCAGCTTTGTGTTCTCAGTGGGGGAGGGCAGGCCACATAAGGGCAAACTGCCCCAACCAGGGGAGCGGGAGTGCTTTAAGGTCAGCATCCCCCCCAGAATAAGGTCCATTCAAATGCTGTCATTCTAGACACAAAAGTGGATGCTGGCACTGTGTCAGACTCTCCAATTATGCCTGTGGCATATGTCAATGCAACCACTTCAGTGTTCCCTGAAGGGGGGAAACAAAGGGAACCTCACTAGGGTTAGGGAGATGGAGACCTGGAGGGCAATCAGGATTTTATGAAGGGGGCCAGAGTCAATGGGATTATGTGTACTGGGTGGAGGGATTCCACCTCAGAAATCACCCTGGTTAAAAGTGAATTGGTTCGGGAGGAGGACTACCAGCCAGGTCAGGATGTGACCCTAGTGGCACTTTCTGAATATGAGGCCTGGGTCACACCCACATCCAAAATGTCCTATAGTCAGGGGTTAAAGTCTGGGATTAAAGTATAATTTGGCAGGCCCAAAAATTCTCCTAAATTGGCGGGCCCCCCTCACACCAGTCTGGGTCTCCCTCATACACCCCAGCTACTGCTCTCCACACACCTACCCTCCACCCCAGCTACTGCCCCCAGCCCCGTCTTGCCACTGGTCCCTCAACTTCCCCTGCCCCCAACATGCTGTGTCATCTTCCCCTGCTGCTCCAGACCAACCCCTCTCCCCTACACCCTTTCCCTGCTGGGCCAGCTTGCCTATCCCCGAAACGTGCCCCCCCCGAGCCCCCTTACCTGGCTGTCATGTCACTGTGAACAGCCCCGGCTCAGGCTGAAGCTCCCACCCAGAGCCTGCTCTGACTGAGCATCTCAGAGGTTCTGAGCAAGCTCAGTCAGAGCAGGCTCTGGGCAGGAGCCTCAGCCTGGGCCAGGGTAGCTCCCTGCCCTCTCAGGATGCACCAGAACAGCGTTCTGGGGCCTGCTATTTTTAGAGGCTCAGCATTCAGGGGGCCCACAAAAATAGAAAATAGAGCTAGAATGATGCATTCCAGGGCCCACTGTTTTTCAATGGTGGGCCCCAGAACGCAACATTCTCGCTCCATTTTCTATTTTTAGGGGCCCTGGAACACTGAGCCCCTAAAAAAAGTGGGCCCAATAATGCTGTTCCAGTGCATTCCAGCTAACTTTCCCTGGTTAAAGTATAATTGGGTGGCCTCTGGAACCCTCCTAATTGGTGGGTCACATGCGGGCCCCAGCCTAGGA
>ML681994.1:35765359-35937111 GCA_007922195.1 Podocnemis expansa
ACAGGAGGTGGATGTTGGCAGAAAGTAGGGGGCAGAGGCAGGAGATGAAGGGAACAGGAACGGGGCAGGAAGTAGGGCAGAGAAGGGTTGGAGCAAGGGAGTTGGGGGCCTGGGGCTATTAGCAAAAGGGAAACTGGGCTGCTTGCCCACTCAGTGCCCCTCTGCAGCCGCAGAGAGCTGGGGGACTCCAATCAGGGCCAGCCTGGCGGGAAAGAGTCTGCCCTGCTGCTCCCTGCGCCAACCCCAGCCCTGGCCCAACTTGCCACTCCAGGGGCTGCGCTGCAGAGGTGAAGCAGCCTCAGCCCTGCTCTCCTGGCTCCTCTTCCTCCTCCAGTACAGGCCCACCCCAGGGCACCTTACGGGGCTGCTGGAGTGGAGCAGCCACCCCATGAGCTGCTCCTTCCACCCTGAGCTGGTTCTGAGCACACTCAGTCACAGCAGGCTCAAGATGGGAGTTTTAAAAGCTCCTAGCCTGGAGAAAGCTCTCTGCTGGCCAAAAGACTGTATCTTCGAGCCAGCAGGGAGCTTCCCTCAAGATGGAGCTTTTAAAACTTCATAGGGGTAGTAGGCAGAACACACCAGAATGCTGTGTTCTGGCTGCTGTTTCTATTTTCAGGGGCCCTGGAATGGCATTCCAGTGCATTCTGCCTTACTTTAGCTCCTTCCTATAGTTCAGTGGCAAAAGTATCTGCCTGTGTGGTGAAAGGGCCCCTGGTTAAATTGCAAGGAGAAATGAAATTATGAAACACAAATAGGCATCTCCCTGCAGATCAGACTTTGGTGCATATCTCTGAGAAAGGGATGGGCTTAGACACACCCCTTTCACTGGCATCTCTCATTAGTTATTTAGGTGGCTCTGCACCTAGTGTGTTGCCTTTTGGGGATCATATTCTTTGGCATCTTTCTCTCGTCAAACACTGCACTGAGAGCCTAACAAGCAAGGAGTCCTGTGGCACTTAAAGACTAACAAATTTATTTATCCCATAAGCCTTCGTGGAAGTCCCATGTCATCAGATGCTTTGAAGATGAGGGAAACTTACAGAATGGGAGCAAAATAAATGCAGGGAAGTGTAAGTCATGGGATCAGGTCACACTGTAACAGCAAATCAAAGCAGTTATTAAGATTCAAACACTGGGAAACAGTGCATAGAGGAAGGTCCAGTCAAATCACCTGCTGTAATGGGAAAAGAATCCATAGTCACGCTTTAATCTTGCTTTCATACAATCAAACCTGCATGCTTTCTGGATCATAGTGTTGTTCCTGTAATTTGTCTAGATGCCCAAAAATTAGATGTCGTGACATTCAGCTTTTGCATGCCCAAGTCTCTTCATGGATCCCATCTGTGCAAAGGAGGTGTAGTCATAAAGCAAAAAGTTAAAATGACAAACAGAAGATGGGGCTGGAAACAATGACTATGTCTACACTAGAGGGCTCAGTTTAGTTGACTTAACAAAGCTGACTTAAAAGTTAAGTCGATTTAACAAAGTCTACTTAAAGGTTATGTCCACACTGGAGGGCTCTGTTAAGTTGACCTTGTTAAGTTGATTTAACAAAGCCTACAGTGTAGACAACCCTATCTACAACGTGTTAAGTCAACTTAATAAAGTTGACTTTAATGCTTAAGTTGACTTAACAAAAGTCCAATGTGGACATGTCTTTCCTTAAGTTGACTTAAGGGAGGTTAAAGTCGACTTAAGGCTCCAGTGTAGACGTACCCAATGAGAGTGACATCAAGTTGATTGTGTGGTTATTCCATTAAGGCACATGCATAGCTTGATGTTTTAATACACAGCAGTTACTGGAAATAGCAAATGCATGTCTGGTTAAGTTCATCAGCAGCAACTGAAATAAGTCAGTCAGCTCTGTTTCCCCCAATAGTTACAGGGCAAAGATGCAGAGAATGCTTCAGGAAGGACTCTGGAGAGTTCTCACCTTCCTCTGTAGCATGGGACGTGCTCACTTGCTAGGGGATCTTCTGTACTTTAAAGTTTTTAAATCACAATTTGAGGACTAATAACCCAGTCATGGGTTAGGGGTTTACTACAGGAGAAGGTGGGTGAGGTTTTGTGGCCTGCATTGTGCAGGAGGTCAGACCAAATAATCATATTGATTCCTTCTAACTTTAGAATCTATGGCTATGTCTACAGTAGGGGCTTATATCGACTTAAAGCTCCTTAAATTGACTTAAGCAAAGTCCAGGCTACATTTGGAATTTATTAAGTCAACTTAAGCATTTGCTTGTCAACTTTATAACTCTCACTTGCTAAGTCGACTTAAGCCAATGTAGTCTGGCATTAGGCTTAAGTCAAATTAATTGGCCTCCTGGCCATCTGAAACATTCCAGGCAACCAGGAAGTGCCTGCCCTGGCCAATCCCAGGGCAGGATAAAGCCTTGTCCACCCTGCTCCACAGCCAGAGCTAGCCAGGACTCTGGCTGTCTAGCAGGCTTGACAAGGGTAGAGGCAGGCAGGCCAGGTGGCAGACCCCATCCTGGACCCACCAGGAGATCTTACCTCCTGGCCATTTGGGAGGATGGGACCATACACTCCTGGCTCCAGGGCAGCCAAAGGAACCAGGAGGTGTATCGGTCCATCTCCAAGGCCCTGGCAGAGAAGGGCCATACCTGTGACACCCAGCAGGTGCAGTTGAAAGACAAAGACCTCTGTCAGGGCTCCCACAAGGCCCAGGCGGCCATGCGGCACTCGGGGCCAGCTAACACCACCTGCCCTATTACACCCAGCTGCATGCCTTCCTGGGCTGGGAGGTGGGCACAGAACCAGCCTGCACCCTCACCTCCACCAAGCCCCACTCCCACAATGATGACCAGGAAGAGAGCTCAGGAAATGAGGATGTGGTGCTCAGCCAGGGGGAGGCCAGCTCCCAGGCTCGTTGCATCCCACCAGCCGTGGACAGTGCCAGCCAAGAGCTCATCCCAGGGACCCAGGAGGAGACTCCCCCAACCCCGGATGAGGGGACATCGCGCCGAGCTCCTGCTGCACGTGCCAGTGAGTGCTCCCTCCCTGTGGACATGACGGCACAGCCAGGTGGGACAGGGCCAGTGGCAAACAGGGCCAGGGGACAGGCAGGGTTCTGGGGGTTGAGGCAGAGGCACTCCCAAGGGGGCACAGTGGCAGGGGGCCATGTGGTGGTGGGGACCTGGAGCCAAGCAGGGTGGGGGCATTGTTGGTGCGACAGCCAAGGCCAGACAGCATCCACCCAAACACCATTGGTATGTGGCCTCAGGAGAGACTCCAGAACAGGGTTGCCTGGGGTTCACCATCCAGGGGACTGCATAAACCCTGTGCAGCAGAGCAAAGGGGTATTTACTAAGAGGTTCCTGCCCCAAAAGACAGGGGGACTGGGAAGCAGGGGGATGGGCATAGGACAGCAGCAGTTTTCAGCCAGCACTCCACTCTAGCTAATGGGGGGAACTCCTGTTCTTTGCTTCTGTCCTGCAGACCCTGTGACCTGACACCAGTCACTCATGGGGGCAACCAGGCCCGGCCAGGCAGAGGAGGGGATGTTGCTCCAGGAAAGAGATCCTCAGGGACCACCTCCAGCTGGCCAAGCATACGGAGCAGACCTTTGAGCCTGGTGGGAGCAGCAGAGATAGAAGAAGAATGCCCACCACAGCCTTGAGCAGGCCCAGATGGACCACCTGCTCAACCTGATGGAGCACCAGACCTGTGCCCTGGATTCCCTGGCACGGGGCCAGGGCTCTTGTTGGACCAAGGATCTCCCGGTGCCGGACCCCAGCAGCAGCCCACATCGCTGCAGGCCCTGGACTTGGGGGGGCCGGATGCAGGCCCAGGACCCACCAGATTGACACCACTAGGCACCCACCGCCCCATGCCCTCATTCCCCAAACCCGCCTCACTCTCCTCCATAAATAAAACATCTACACCATCACTCCATGTGCAGTGCATCCTTTCATTGTTTTGGGGACGGGGGAGCCAGGTGGGAGGGGGCAGGAATGGGTTGGGGAGGATGGTGACAGCAGCTGGAGAAAAGTGCTCTTTATCACCTGCAGCTTCCACAGCTAGTGGTCATCATCCCAGGTGGTGAGAATGACCTGGCGCCATCAGTGGCTGCTGGGTTCCTGTGCCCAGATGCATGGGTGCACAGAGGGCAACGTGTCTGCACCAGCTGCCAAGGAGGGTGAGGGGACTAGCCTGCTGTGGCCTGCCCCTGCGCTGGCAGTTGCCCTGCAGTACCTGGTCCAGAGTCAGAGGAGTCTGGCCAATCCACGGAAAGTGTGGAGTGCTGCGCTGGCACACGTCAGGGTCCCTGACCTACCAGAGCTCCATGTTGCCACACACTGGTATGGAGGGTGGTGTAGTCACTTCTTCCTGTAGTAAATGAGTGGCCGGGTGAGAGGGGCACTTCTGTTGTGGTGCACTGTGAGCCAGCTACCCACAATGCACCACTCCCAGAGTGACCAAGTAACTGCCAATGTGGACATGGGCAGTTTCCTGGCATTCTGAGCGTGGACTCTCCAAGCCATCTTAACAAGGTCTACTCTAAGCCAATTTAAAGCAGACTTTATTAAACCAGCTTAACTGAGCCCCTTAGTGTAGCCATAGACTGTGAGTCAATGAGGACTGCTTGCCTTCTGTTGTTTAAAGTATCTAGACTGGGGTGGCCAGGCAAAATCTGTAGGAACCAAATTGCTCAGCCTCCCATCCTGATACGCCCATTCTTTTCTTTAAATGTGGTTACTAGAGATCAAACTGCCACACTTTTCAAGTGATCCATGTTTAAGAAAAGCTCATTATAAAATTATCAATTCTTTTAGAGACCTCTCCCCCATATATAATTAGTTGTTAAAAACAACAACACACACCCACCCACCCCCTTTGGGAGGGTCCTTTACACAAAACAGTCAGGTGCTATATTAGCATCTAAATGCTTCATTTGTTTTCCACGATAAGTGATTTTTTTTTTCTTCTGGGGACAAGAGCCAAAAATGTACTAAAATTGGCTGGACCATTTTAAAATCAGTTAGGACTCTACTTTGTTCTCAGTTGGCTGTAGAATGATGTTTTAAGGACAAAAAAGCAAAATCTAGGCCTCTACTTTTGTTAATTTAAAACACACGTAATTTGTCAAAACAAACGAGTCCTATGGCACTTAAAGACTAACACTGATTTATGGCATGAGCTTTTGTTAGAGAAGATCTCACTTTGTCAAATGCTCTGAAGACTGGGGAACTTACTTTTCTGGAATTCATTTGAAATTTGACCATTGCTTTTGGGGGCTAAATAGGGACTCTGGATTTTTTTTCTCATTACAAAAGGTGATTTGACCTCATCTTCCTCTATATGTTGTTCCCCAGTGTTTAAATCTTAAAAACTGCTTTGATTTGCTGTTACAGTGTGATTTACACTGTCTTGCTTTTATTTCCTCCTATTCTGTGAGTTCCCTCATCTTCAAAGCATCTGATAAAGTGGGATTTTCTCCCACAAAAGGTCATGAAATAAATAAATTTGTTAGTTTTTAAGCACCACAGGACTCCTTGTTTATTATAGATTAGTTTTTAACTCAATGTGTTTTAATGTGTTTGCATCCAACAGGGAAATTCTGTACTGGACATCATCTTGCTCGATAAAAGTTAATCGTACCTCATGACATTTGCCAGCAGAATAAAGTCCAGACCAGTGATATACAGTTGTTTTAAACAGGCCACATATACAAAGCTGAAAATTTTGAGCCAAAAATCATCTGAAAGGAAGAATTTAAATCTGAAATATGTAAGTGATAATTGGGGATTGTTTAAGAAAACTTCACTAGATGCCCACAAAGCCACAATCAAGGAAGAAAGCTGTATTGGTTAAAAAAAATGTTAGTTTAGAGGGAAGTAAAGGCAGGTGTAAAAAAAAAATAATAATATGAAAGAAAGGGGAAGATGATAATATGGTAGCTAAATGAGAAACTAGTAACTGTAGAAAATAGCTAATGGAGGCAAACAGCCATGAAAAGAAAACTACAGCCAGGAAAGTTAACAATAAGGAGGTGGTTTTTTAAAGTTTTATAATTAATATCAACCAATATGGGTTTGTGGAAAATAGGTCCTGACATACTATGTTGAATTTTTTTAAATAAGATTACAAAGTATGGTTGATAAAGACAGTTGTGTTGATGCACTATAGTTAAGACTTCTGTAAGGCATTTGACTGAGTACACCATGACTTTTTGATTAAAAACTAGAAGATATAAAATTAACATAGCAGACAGTAAACTGATTAAAAACTGGCTAGCTGATACATCTCAAAATGTAACTGTATACAGGGAATCATCATTAAACAGGTGTGTTTCTAAAGCCATGATTTTCAAGCAGCATGCTGCAGCACATTGGTGTGCCATGAAATTTTGTACAAAAGGTAATGAAAATCAACATAAAACAAACATTGTTTCATCTAAAAACAATATTCAATCCAACCAAAATTACAACGCTCAAAAATTAATCATCAGATAAAAAGTAAGATATCGGTCTTCCAATTCTAAAACATGAACATTCTAAACCAAAGGGCAAAAATTGAGATGACAATTTTTTTTGGGTGGATTTGAAACATTTAATGCATTTGATCTTTATTTAGCTTGTTGTACACACTATGCTGCCAATCACTCTAGTAAAACCATAACTGTAAAGGTAAGTAAATGTGACATTTCTGAGCAATTGATTCAGCTGGAAAAAGTGGGTGCCATGGAATTGTCTGTCTCAAAGTGTGCCGTGTTACTGAAAAAGTTGGGAACCACTGTTCTAGAGGGATTTTGTAAGGATCAATTCTTGGTTCCATACATTTTAGCATTTTCATAGTGGCCTGGCTGAAAAACAAAAATGTGCAGAAAATGCAAAAACTGGGTGAGTGGTAAATAATGAAGACAATTCACTGATGCAAAGTGATCTGAATGCTTGGTACACTGAGCACAAGAAAACAATATGCATTTTAGTATGGGTAAACGTAAGTGTATATGTCCGCAAATAATGTGGGTCATACTTAGAGGATGGGGCCTTCATCCTACAAAGCAATGACTTGGAAGATTTTGGGAGTGGGGTGGACAGAGCGGAACACGAATTTCCAGTGTAACACAATGGACTAATGTAACCCTGGGATGCACACTTGAGTATGTATAGAGAGACTATTTTACCTCTATATTTGAGCTGCTGATTGAATGCCGCACCCAGTTCCACTGACCACAATTCAAGGATGTGAATCTATTGGAAAGGACTCAGAGAAAAGACACAAGAATGATTGAAAACCATGCCTTTATGGATATTGAGCTCCTCGAGTCTATTTTGTTTAAACATAGAGAGGTTGAAAGGTGACTTGATTACAAGGAACAAATACATAATAATTGGCTCTCTAATCTAGCAGAGCAAGGTACAAACATAATAATGGGTTCTTTAATCTAACAGATCCAATAGCTAAAAGCTGAACCAAGAGAAATTCAGACAAAATTATAGGCACATTTTTAACAGTGAGTAATTAATTGTTGGAACAATTACTAAGAGTCAAGATGAATTCTCCATCACTCATAATTTTAAAATCAGGATCAGGTGTTTCTCTAAAAATGCTCTCTATGAATTATTTAGGGAAAATTCTACAGCCTGTGTTATATACCAGGTTAGAGTACATGATCACAGTGGTCACTTTTTGCCTTGGAATCTACAAATATATGTTGAAATGCTCAGAATATCTGTAAACTTAAAATTATTTCAATACCAAAACATAACTCTTGATCAAACAGTACAGAAAGGAATTTTTTCTTGATGATATTTATAATTTTATAGATAATCTCTCACCAAAAATATATTGTACCGTTCCAAAATTCAAATGTGCATACAGCCTAATCTTCACAGGAAGAAACCCTGGAATGCATGGCATTTGCTACAGATAATTGCAGAGTTTAATGATATTATTTTACAAAAGCAATTTTTAGTTCATTTTTTAAAAGTATATACACGATATTTGTAAATTTAATTTCTTAGTGTTCTTAATGTGGTGAATCTACAAGCTGAATTTGAAGGGTACCTTTTGGCAGATACATGAAGTCCTGAAAAAATGCAGTGTTTTTATTGTTTTGGGTTTAGAGGAAAAATTTAACTGAAAAGCACCTATTTTTAACAGTGTATGGATTAAAAACAAACAAAACACACTTTGACCAATAAGGGAAGAGTAATGGCTGAAACTGCTCCAAACACAACCTATGTTATTTACAAATTGCAGCAGATCACACATAAAACTAGTTGCCTGGCATGTTAAATATGGAGGGGGGAGGTTGGGATTAGAAGGATGGTTTTGTTATTTAAAGGAAGAAATTTGGTACCTTATTTTGGTAAGCTTCTGTACGTTGTCCCAGCTTTGAAATTGCCAAATCAACATACAATACATTTTTAAAAGGCTTAAACTTTCATGGTAACTTTTAAGAAGTCATTGATGACCCATGGAAAGTTTTGAAAAGTATTCTGTTTAGAGACTTGTCATTTTCTTTATTTTTCTCCCTTAAAAAAAAAAAAAAAAAAGATTCCTCCAATTCTCTACTACTCTATTTATTCCCTGGTTGTAGTGAAAATACCTTTCCTTTGAGGCTGCTGTGGAGTGATTATTTTGTCAGGGAGCAAAGAGAAAAGCCAGATGAACATCTTTAAAACAGTGATCTTAATGTAAGCAATTTTCTTTATAGATAGCGTGCCACCGAAGTGCTTCAGTTAATTTCTCCACCAAGAGGATATTTTGTTGCTATTGCTTATGTAATGTAGTCACACATGATGCTTGGTTTCTTAAATGATTTTCATCTCTCCCCATCAGAATATAGGCATATAATCACATTAACACCACTGTAGCTTAAATTCATGGCAGATGTTATTGAAGTATAGCAGAATTTTAAAAAGTACCAGATGTAATAATTAAAAATACAAACCCTTACAATCATTATATATAAGCACAGATTATTTCTTGTATAGCCTGTCTTGTTTAAAACTGTTTTTCATATAAAAAAAGTGAACCAACAAGGAATTCCACAAACAAAAAATAAATGAGAAATAATGATCCATGACATTTCCTTACGAAAGATGGTATTTTAATTATGGCCATCTTTGCTGGGGAAGAGGAAAATTGTTCCATTATATCATTAATTATGGCCACCGTCCCACAATTAAATCTGTGCAAGTGGGACCTGTGTGCTACTTTATCAGATGAGAAATGATCTGAGATTCTGCAAAGATTCAGAGATCATGCAGGAAATTTTTAGCAATGACAGATATCTAAGTTCTGTAGGTTAACAGATAAGCCCACCCAATCTAAAGATCATCAAACTCAATGAAAGACTGACTCCATCTGATTGTAGGACTGTGTCCTAAACCATGTTCATTTAATTTTAACAAATTAGTAAACTGTCTGCCATAAAGCAATATACCATGCCACTTTCTCACAGAACCTGATCCAAAGCCTATAGAAGTCAATATGATTTTTTCCAGAGACTTTGAACTGCTCCTATATTTAGCATATTTCAGAGTTTACTTTTCTACAGCAGGCAGAACTGAAACCTCAATTATGTAATTGTTAAAGCCAATTTGATCTAAAACAAAATCATTTACATAAGCCATGCCAATGAAAGAAAACCAGAGGCACATTTAATTTAGTTGCTCTTTCTTATTTTAATTCTGCGTATTAGAATCAACACTGAAAACTTCCTGCATGATATCCAATTTTTTTCCTAGTAAAATCTCTACTTGCCTGTCATCCCCAAATACACAGTGTTTGTTCTTGCATTGTTCTTGAGTTTTTTCATAATGCTGTTGCTCCAGCATTCAGCTTCTGGATCATTCGGCAAAAGCTTTTGGTTGATAGTGAGTTGTGAAAAAGAGGAGGTCCTCTCCTTTTTAAATATTATTTCTTTTAGTTTTCTGAATGCAGTAGGGATGGACGTGGTTTATCACTGAAGGTCAGACACTAAATCTGACTTGGGGGGATGGAGGGAGCATATCTTATTGCTTTCTGAAGCCCTCCTTAGAAATCTGTAGACTCTCACCAACATGTAAGGTTTTCAGTGTATTTCTTAATTAAGTCCTTGCCCTCTGGGATCCCAACAGCCACATGTTTACCATATGCTCCATTCTCCTGAAGTTCAGTCTTATAGGCCAAGACATACATGGATTTCAGTTATTTCCTTCTGATCTTTAAAGTCATTTTCAACCTGCAGCAACTTGTATATTATAGCCCTCAGAAACTCTAGTCACATATAAAAAGACCCCGGTGTGCTATGTGCTGTACAAAGGACATGATGAGAGTCCCTGCTCCAAAGACCATACAACTGAAATATACAAGACAACAGATGGATACAGACAGATTGGAAACAATGAGCAAGAGTGGGCAGCATGGTGACTCTCATAACCTTCACATAAATATAACAGGTTTTCTCAGCCTCACTTCCTTTATGTTGACTAGTTAACCTACTCATTTGGGTGGCTTCTAATTATGCTATTTATCTGGAAATTGAAGGAATGCTTTCATGCAATAGAATGTCAGTTGCGACAATGTTGTTCAAATCAGACTTCTTCCACCTTCTTTAAACTTACGAGTTAGAGAACATTTCTAAACACCTATGCATTGTGGCTGCACCAGTATAATGCCTTGAGTTTATTTTAGCGATAGCAAAGGCAATGACGTTTAAAATTGGAAAAGACTATTCATGCAATGCACTCTTCCTATCAAAATATTTTGATGGGGAGAGGGAGAGAGCCCGCACACACAGAGAAAGGCTTAGTAGGAATTTTGCCATGAACATATCCTTTTGTATGAATGCAAAAAAAGTTACGAGTTGGGCTGAAACAAAAAGATGCTTCATTTAACGCCACTATTAGGTAGCTTTAGTAGTAAGAGCAGTTACTTACCAGAACAAATTAATCCGTAATAGAAGTGGATAGCTACTAGGATATTGCCCATCCTGTTTTATTTAGGAAGCAGGACTAATTCTCAGTATCCGTGGTACGGGGGAAGTACAATTGGTTCATTAGAAGGGAAGAACACACATTTTCCCAACAGCTCACCTTTCCTAACTTAACTAGACAGTTTTTCCCTAGAACATGACGACATAAATAATATTAGGGAGATCAGATTAAAATAAACTTTAATGGGATAGGTGCAGCTGTCTGATTATGTTCCCAACTCATCCACCCATTTTGTAGTTGAACCATTTATTCTCTCTGGGGCTGGTATGAGCAGCACTGAAACCCTCCATACTTAAAGATGTAGCTGCCAGACTCACACTTCAGTGCAGAGCTTTAGTATTCCCAGTACATATATTAGTGTTGCCAACTTGTAATTTTCACTTGAAGTTCCATCCTCCTGGAGCTGAGACAAACTCAGTTTTCAATTACTCTTTTTAAGTTCCCAGGCCTTATGGTTGCAGGGAAGAACATGAGAACATGGACCTTCAATGCTCAAAAATGTAAACAAAACCAAATACTTCTCTTTTTTAAAGTCTCCTGGTTTAATCTCCTCATGATTTGTGTTCTGATTCTCAGTTTTTGAGCACTTACAGTTAGCAATGCTGATTCAGTCTGGTTGAGCCTGCTACAGATTCCAGGCAACAATACGGTAGTTCAGAGTCAGGTTTGGACACTAGAGAACTAGTAATTTAAAGATTAACATTCTAAGCATTGCTACAAAATCCACAAACCCACCCTCCTCCCACAGCTTTTTAAGAAGTTTGTCTGATGATTGTGTCCTAGGCTCAATGAGTTTTTTTCTACAAAGTGTATTTTTACTTTGGTACATCTTATCACAGCCTGCTGTGCCGTTATGAAGCGAGGCCTGCGCCAGTGCCATTTACCCTGGTTTCAAGAAGGGTTAAGTCGCACCGATACAGTATGTCCACACCAGGGGCTTGCACTAGCCTAGCTGAACCAGTATTAAGACCCCTAACATAGAAAAGACCTAGGATTTCACGGGATGTTTCTCCTCAAGTCCCTTCAACGTAGTTAGTTGCTTGTCACATCCACCACACCAAGCACGAGCTACTTATCTTCATCAAGAAGCATTTCTGATTTACTCCCATCATACCTAGCTGATTGTACATTATCCCAAACTCGTTTTCACTTGTTTAGCAATTCCCAGGCTTCAGTCAGCAGCTTCTCTTTTGCAGTCCCTTATGCACTGGAAAGTCTCCAACAAAAACCCATCTAGCCACGCTGTGAAACCTACAAAACACCTGACAGCCCATTGTCACCGGCAAGCCATGACTCACTTCCATTGTACTCAAATGAATAACCTCTTACTATTGCCTCGTAACACCCCAAGCCCCTCTAATTCGTTTGATCCGCTTGCTCAGCACATGCGGTAGGCTCTTTGTGGGCAAGGAATAACTTTCAGAGTGTGGCCCCTCCCACCCACGCCCTCCCCAGCGTAGTACAATGCTCCCCCCATTCTACCATTCTGAGATCTCTGAAATCAAATAGCTGTTGAATATCACATTTCTTTTTAGATGATCAGTTTAACAGCAAGCACTAAAAGTAACTGGGGCTAAAAGGCCATTAGCTCACCTCCCCAATTACCCGCCCAAATTTTCCAGCCAACTATATGGCAGTTCTGTATTCCAATACAAATGAACGTACAAATGCACTGAAAATATAGGTGCAACAAATAAGTAGCAGAACAGAAGGATACTGGATTTGGTAACCACTGCCAGATGTCCTGGCTTGCAAGCAGGGGGCAGGAGCCCCGCAGCAGTCTTCAAGACCAACATGCCACACCGTGGGCCTTGGTTCTGAGGCACTCCAGGATTAGGGTTCCCTGAAAACTACAGACAACTGGTATTTCAAAAGGAGAGAAGCTATACCTAGCAGGGGGGCAGCAGATCAAGAAGGCATGGTGCGACTACAAAGGCCCACTGTTGCAAGCTTCCATGAAATCAAAACACCAAATAAGAGTGTTTAAGTGGGATTTGCTGCCTGAGTTGGAGGATTCTTGTCACATAAGATGGAAGTCTGTTTAGATCAGTGAATATATTGGCTCTGGACAGTACCATAAAGGCCTCTGACTCAAAAGAAGCAGCCCAGATTGTTTTGCTTGCATTTCAGCCTGGACAGGTATTGCTCATAGCAAGTCTTGACAGTTCTTGCTCAGAATCTGCTCAAGTTGAGAATAAGCAGATGTTAAAATTGTCTTAACTGATCATCAAGCTGTGCACCAGTTCTTCTGTGTAACTACGTATTTCTACTACCTCTACCCTCTTCTGTTACATGCTTTTTAATTATGCTGGGATGATGCACAGATCATCTCTTTATATGTTTGTTGAGCATTTATCACCATAAGGTCTTCATCCCATTTGCAGCTTCTGGGAACTACTGCAAAACAAGTAAGAGTCTTTGGTAGTTTCTCTGCCCCCATTTTGGTTACAGGAATTCATCAGGCAGTCTGTACTCTACTAATCAGAATATCACCCAACCATCTGATACATGTGTATTTGCGTTTTGGTTAGGGGGAAAAGAACCAAAGTTCACAGGAAACACTGTCTAGATCAGGGGTCTCAAACACGCGGCCCACGAGCTGCACGTGGCCCCTAAAGTTACATCCTGCAGCCCGCAACGACACTATTTTTACCAATATTTGCAATATCAGTGCATGAAAAGGTTTCAGTGCTGTGGCTCGTGGGCTAACGTACTAGTCCTCATGCGGCCTTCGTGGTGATTTGAGTTTGAGACCCCCGGTCTAAATGTAGCAAAATTAGAAAGAGATACAACCTGTGCAGTTAGGTTCACTTTATTGAATACAGTCTGCATGGAGTCTGATGGCTACAGCAATGAATAAAACTAACTTGCCTGTGTTTCTAAGAAACATATTTTAAAAAGGTCTTCTACATTGTAGAAGGCAGCCATAACCACTGAAATTCATGCTTAGGAACTGAAACTGAGGAACTGCAGAGCTGCAGTATAGAGTCTATTGCCTCATCCAAAAGAGGCTAAATAGTAACGAGGGAGGACGTTAACACATTAACAAAGATGCTGGTATACCAATCTGGTATATCAGTGACACAGGGGAGGTCCCCTGAAAAACAGTTAGTGAAGTGATTTCCCCTTAAATCCAGCTTATAAAACTTTTGGAAATAAGGTTTTTAATTTGATTACTACAGTACTCTCGTGTCTGCAAAAGAGACAAGACAAAAACCCCACAGGATTACGGTTCAGTACAGACTAAACTGAGGTTGATAGCTTTTTGGCTTGGTTGATTAGTTGCATAAGTTTGGTAAGAGAGTTACAAGCAAGAGCCACTGCAAAATTGCAAAAGTATACCAGCATCAGCACCAAAATAGTCTGGGAATCAGATGACTGAGACCATTTACTTATTCCGTGACCTCTCCCATCTAAAGCTGCAGTCTCTCCCACTTCCTGTGCATCATCACGTCAGATATTACTTGGTGGCCATTTCAGTGCTGTACGCTACTTTCTTCCAACATCAGACAACACGTTCTGGACAGAATCCCAACTCCTCACGAGTTAGTATGATACCAACCTACCTTGTTAAAGAGACTGCAGCCTTACCCCTCCACTCTCATCAAAAATACGATTTGAGAAGTGCAAGCCTTGCTTGGTGGCGTTTTAAATCCAAACCTTCCATCTACCCCCCAAAACAGACTGACTATTTTGGTAATAAATTCCAGGCCTGAATTATACGACTGGATACTCAGTTCTTTGGCTGATCTTAATAGTTGCATTTAAAGTTATTCTACTGAGGCATATTAAGAAAACATTTATTATTTATACCTGGTACTGATACTCTTTCAAGTAGTCTTTTAATCTTGTTGGTAAAGGCAGTTCCCAAATCTTACTTGTACATTTGTTTATAGTTATTCTACAGCGATGTTGCAAAGATGGAGTCGAAGTATAAAGAGGTTTGTCCAAATAAAGATGCACAGTTCCATTTGGAGGAGTTTCAGACCCAGATTTTCTATCCTTGCATGTAAGAACATAGTATTCAATCAGATGAACCACACTATCAAATTGTTTAAGCCTAGATCGGACACATATGATGGAGTCCAGTCTGAATTTGCCATCTTGATACTCAATTCGCAGATTGGTTGGTCCAGCGGATGTTTTTACAGAGATAGTCAGTAGGTACTCCGAATGAGAGCTGTCTCTAACCAAAAAAGTACCTTCCGGAGCATCCTGTAATCTCTTTTTGGCTTCAGCAACATTCATGTTGCCCCAATACCACCCTGTTCGAAGAGAAGAG
This sequence comes from Podocnemis expansa, assembly GCA_007922195.1. NCBI lineage: Eukaryota > Metazoa > Chordata > Testudines > Podocnemididae > Podocnemis > Podocnemis expansa. Next base: position 35,780,594 of record ML681994.1, read on the forward strand.
GTATTGTTGATTTAAGAAAACTGTAAGAATTTTTGTAAAAACTTCACTAGAAAAAAGCCAGGTACTAACACTTGCCAAGAAGCAAGCACTCTATCATTTCTATTAAAAATTTAATTGCTTTTACTGTACAACATCTCATCAAGATACTGTCAGGTCGCTATTTCCCAGTGTATTGCTGTTTAAATAAGTCTGCAGGGCTCACACTTCTAAGCACTAGATTTCAAAATTCGCTGACAACTGCAGGGGAAACTATCAGGCACCATCTTATATACAACATCCAAAGTAAGTTCATATCAAAATATAAATGAAGTCAAGAAAGATCCTACTTTCTATAATACTGGTTGTCTGATTAATAAAACTGATCATGTATTCCTCAGAAGTGAGACAGCAGAAAGAAGTAGGAGGAAGCCCATTTTGTGAGACACGTCCTTTGTTCCAGCAATCCAGCTAAAGCAAAAATCTTGCCTTTTGTAAATCCTTACGATTGTTCCCCGACCTGCACGAACCATTCACTTAAAAACCCCACGGTATAACAGATGCGTTGTATAGGTATTTTTCCTTTCCGCAGCTGAGTGGCACGAATACAACTTCGGAACTCATAAACACAACTGAAGAGGTTTTCAAAAGTGCATGGGAACGCAAGACAGCTTAAAAAAACCCACTACGCTCAACTCTTCTGGACTTGGGAAATTCAAGTTTATTACTATTTTTAACAGTTTATTTCCCTGGGGACACTCGGGCTGAATTCCTTGTGGGCCAACAAGGCTATTTGAGCTGTTCGCGGCATGGCAGCTTAATTTAAAGCTAGCCCCCCTTTACGGGCGAAACCAAACACAGTGCCCAGACCATTTGTTTCTCCACCAGACAAAATCTTTCCAAGACGGGCAGCTTAACGCTGCTGAGGAGTTTTGAGAAGGGGCGTTTGCTAGGCGCCCAGAAATGCCCCCACGAGGGGGAGCGAGATCCGGACAAAGGGTCCGCGGGGAACAAAAACCTTCCTGCCCGCGAAGGCGGCGCGGGGCTGCGAATCGCTGCCATCGCCTCGTCCGGGAAGGGCGAGGCGGGAAGCAGCCGCCGCCGCCGCCGCGCCGGGATGGGGCCTCCGGGCGAGGCGGTTTGTTTCCTCGGCGGGGCGAGGCGGGACTCTCCCGCAGGCGCCCGCGCACCTGAGCGGCGCACGTGGCCGGGGCCCCGTCGCGAGCCGCTCCCTTACCTGCCCGCCTCAGCTCCCCCATGGCGGCGGCCAGGCGCTCCGCCTCGCCCAGCTCCTCCGCCGCCTCGCCGCCGGGACGCCGCCACGCGGGCCCGGCCTCCTTCGCGCCACCCGAGGACTCGGAGGCGCGCAGGGTCATCGGGGGGGAGGCGCCAGTCGCCCGCCGCTCCGGGCCCGCTCGGCGCCGCTCCCGGCCGCTGTCGAGGAACACGCGGCCTGGCGCGCGCGCCCAGGTGGGGCGGGAGCAGGTTGCTCGGCCTCCGCGGCAGGGGGCACTCCCCGCTCCCCGCGCCGCCGGCCGCTCGCACGTCTCTGGCTGGCGGCCCGGGGCGCCCCCCGCCCCTGCGCTGGTGACTGCAGATGCGGCGGCCGCTTTCCAGGAACTTTCCAGGAACCGCATCATGTGACAGCGCCGGCGCCGCGCTCCAGCCCAGCCGAGCCGCCGCCGGGCGGGCGGGCGGCGAGCAGCCGCACGGCGGGGCGGGGAGGAGACACGCCCCCGTCGCTGTCCCCCTCCTCCGCCGAGGGGGCTGGCGACGGACACAGCAGGTGAGGCGGCGGCGGCGGCGGCGGCGCGCCGAGGGCCGGGTCAGGTGCCGGCGCCTTCCTCGGCCTGGCGGAGGCCCCGCGCCGCTGCACGAGGCAGAGCCGCGCCTGACCGGCCGCGCGTGCGGCTCCCCTCACCTGCGCGGCGCGGCCGCCTCCTTCCTCTCCCTGAGGAAAGGCGGGAGCCGCAGCTGAGCCCTGCCCGTCCCGCGCCCCTGAGGTAGCAGCTCCTGCAGCCGGCGGGGTGGGTGGCGGGAAGTCCCGCGTCCCCGTCGGCGGGCGTTAGGGCTGGGCGACGGGACCCCCGGCCCGGCCGCCTCGCGCTCCATTTTAAAATCGTCCGTCAACGGCTGCTCACAAAACGGTGCCCTCTGCTGGCTCTGCCGGAGCTCCCGTCACCCCAGGCCTTCGCCCGCGGAAGCGTTGATCGAGGTGGAGCTCGCCTGGTGTTCCCAGATGTGAGGACACGTCCTCCTTTTTACCTTCGTGTCCTCCATCCGGCGGGCATTTTAAACATGCATGAGTTTGTCCGGCTTTTTACTTACAGGGGGTTAAAGTCTGCTGGGATGCCCCAAAACACTCTCTTTTTAGGGGGAAGCGCTCCACAGCCCCCTCAAAGCAGAAGACGGTTACATTCATACTACCTTGTCTGCATGCGTCCTCCAGTGTCCTCCTTTTCCTACCTCCCTGTCCTCCTTTCCACGCTTTGGTATCTGCTTACCCTAAGTTCACCAGATGGGGGAAAACACACACACACACACACACACACACACACACTTACTTTCCATTCATAAAAGTAAAAACCCACAGTAAGCAAAAGGCTGCCTAAACACACACACACACACACACTATTTCCATTCATAAAAGTAAAAACCTACAGTAAGCAAAAGGCTGCTTGAACACACACACACACACACACACACACACACACACACACACAAAATTTCCATTCATAAAAGTAAAAACCTACAGTAAGCAAAAGGCTGCTTGAACACTTGATGTGAGACTACTTTGTCTAATTTGATGTGATAGAGACAGCAGGTGTTTTAACAGTTCAAAAGCTTTTAAGTTTTTGTCTCAATATCTAATGCCATTCAATAAGGATTGCATAACCTCTCCCTTTGTCTGGTCCACCATAATTCCCACTGCTGTGAAAATATGTAATGGCTAAAATAGAAGAATAACACTAAAAACATTACCTGTCAAAATCATAATAGAATACTCTTTGATTTCTGCAAAAATCAGAATACTGTTTGATTTCTGCCAAGCCTATTTATTATTTAAAAGCCAACCAAACAATAGCAATGTCAATATCAGCTCTACTTCAAACAGGCAAAATGTCACCTCTTCAAGAGAAGAGGGCAAAATTGGGATGGAAAATAGTTTTTAAGTATCAAGAGGTAAAGAATTAGTTTAAAAAAAAATCCTAGAGGCTTTATTGACATACTTAATTGTATCTTTAATGAAAAAATGAAAACTCCTGTCTTGGGAAAAATGCAAACATAATGTATAACACCTTGCTGGGTTTTGTGGCTTAGCTGGCTACAGGATGAGCGCTAATGATAAGATAATGTGACCTTTAGTTAAGATGACTTCTGGATAAAATAACTTAGTTAGAATATGCATATGTATGTATGTTCATTCACTGTGAATACAGAAAGAAAGCTCAGCCAGTGTCAAATGTCTTTTGAGTTCAGACTTTGGGAATTCCTGAAATAAACTACTTTTAAAATCTGAAAGGGTGGACAGTTTAAAATAGCTGCATTGAAATAGATTTTAAATTTCTAAACATAATGCTGAAAAGATCTGATTTAGTTTTGTTTAATTTGCTGGTTGCCAAAGAGTACCTGTTAATGTTTAGCTGGCCATTTATACAATTTATGAGGCTCACTGTAAATATGGCATTGTGGGCTTCCAGGTTTATAATTTCAGTGATTCCAGATCACATTTGTTTAGTTCGAACAAAAAGATGGTTTTAATTACTGCTAGCATCTCAAATTCAAGATGGAAGATGAAAATTAAGCAGGGCTTTTTCTGACTCATGCATCATCGTCAGTGATATAAAGTAATAAAGATTTTGAAAACCATATGCTGCTCCGGTTTTCATCTGTGCAATTCAGATGTTTTCAGATTCAGCTCTATAGTACTCCTGCAGAACTCATTTGTTTCCAGTTGCACAGATGTCCATGTAGTTAGAAATTTAGTTAACAATTCTGATGATGAGGCGAGGACTTGATTAGGATTTAGCTCACTCTTTCAGAACTGTGTTGCTTTTGCATTGTTTACAGGAGTTTTTTTTTTAAACAAGTAGCGCGAATGTGTTTCTGTTGCTAAAATAACTTTGTGTTTCTGAAAATGTGCTGGGAGCAGATCTGTTGCTCAAGAAATTGCTATTTTAATATGCTAGCTTCTCAGATTAGGATCAATATTCATGCTGGAAAACTTTTTAACATATCCTACCTGGAGACAAAGCTGCCCTTACTACAGATTTGCTGTATATATCTTCTCCTGGTTTTTTTAGTGGCATTTGTAGATAAATTGTATTTTAAGATTTCCTCTACTCCTGCTGCTTATTTCTCATTTGAAGTTTTAATCCCCTGTAAAAATGCTGCTGTAAAAATGACTGTGATGGTCCTAGAAGGAGTTGACTTCAGGTGACGAGTCAACCACAAAGACAGAAAGTGTTCAGAAATAAATAACTTATTTTCATTCAACTATCAATATTTGATATTCAAATACTATTGTAAAGGGCTAGAACAAAAAGAGAAAGTATGTCAGTAGGATCTTTTCTTATTAGAATGCTTTATTAAGCTTTATGTGATGTTAAGGGACTGACAGATTTGTTACAAGAGTGAGGAAGTTCAAACTTAAAGCTGCAAGTACACTGTTAAAATTGTACTTTTGTGCCTCCTTATTGTAGTTCAGTGCATGTTTAAGTTTATAGACTCTTAACGAGTCCTGCATTAATACCTGTAGGCTTCACTTGAGGAGTTAACAGTTCACTCTTCCTACCGATAGTCTGTTTTGCTTTTTGTTTGTATGATATTTCAAAATCAATAGAAGAGAGAAAATGTTTAAAATGTGGGAAAATACAACTAAATTAAATAAGCTGTAGGATTTGGGAGTGTGTGCAGTGTGTCAAACTATGCAGTAATTTAAACTCCTTTTCTGGATATTATCTAAATTGCAAGATAATGGTGACCCTTTACCTTGTTTGGTACTGCTATTTTTGGTGAGTATGTGGTCTCCTGTGTACTACACAACAAAATTAGAGAGAATGAAAGAGGAAAAAATGGAAAGAAGGGTGAAAGAAAACTAGTAAGTTTACTTCTTAAAAAAAATAAAAAAGAAATTAAGAAAGATTGGTCTAGTGGCACTTCTAAAGACTAACAAATTTATTTATTGTATGAGCTTTCATGGGGGAAAATACCACTTCGTCAGATGCTTGAAGAAGTGGGATTTTCTCCCACAAAAGCTCATGCCGTAAATACATTTTTTTTAGTATTTAAAAGTGCCACCAGACTCCTTGTTTGTTTTGCTGAATTACTATCACTGTGCTTTATGGGGACAATTCTAAGGGAAGTGTCATATACATGTATAGTTTCTGTTCTTTGATTGTATTGACCACTTCATATTCTGAAGCTCTTCTGAGTATTCAGGGCAGGTTAAGTCAGATTTTAAGGCCAAATCATCCAATGAAATATTAGAAGCATGAATTTCAGAAGTCTCTCAGGGACCTGTTTCAGACACTTTCCACGATGCATAAATTTCCTTATTTAGTCTAGGGCATGATCCAATCATTGAACTGATGTACATATTTTTTTACTACTGAGAATACTTACATTTTCAAAGTGCTATTGAAAATCAGGAGCAGAATACTCTAGCATTTCAGATGTGCTCACATAGAGGAAGGATGAGGGACTGGAGAATTTATTTGTGTATTTTCTCATTTAAACTATTTTTTTTTCATAACCGAGAAGGAAGGCAATAGCTCTTGGCAAAAACATGAAGTGCCTTTTGATGGAAATGTTTTTACTTTGTTCTTGAAAAGTATGTTGAGTTTATTGGCAGGTTAGCACAATGTTTTACTTGTGTAATGGAATGAGTGGAGGAGGGGGGCCTTGGCTCAGATTACTGGCGTTGTTAAGGTTGAAATAGATATAAAGCAGGTTTATCCAGCTACCTATGGGAATATATGGACAACATAAGTAAGCCTTTCCTAATTCTTTCCATCCCTGAACTTCAATTCCCTAGTGCAAAAGACATAACTTGAACATCCTTGCACTCTGACAATCCCCAGTTGCTCCAATAGCTCTTTGGCCACGGAAAATATTTCCTATTTTAAAAAGTTCAGTATTGGTTGAGAGACATGCCCATTTACTAGTTGCTGTGTTTTGACAATTCTTCACCAGTACCGATTTAAACAACATTTAATAGTCAACAACCCATCTCACTTTTGTAACAAACAACCAGATACCCTAGCTCCTGACAGATGAATGTGTATACTGAGTTTCAACCCATGTAAATTGTAACAACCAAGTTGTACATGCACTCCCAAAACAGGATTTGTGATGAAAACCCCTGAAGACTCCTTTGGTTCCTAACACTGCAGCCAGGGGAAGGAGGAAGGCTGCCCTTTTTTTTAAACAAACTGCTTTTGTTCTTTCCATCAGTTTAATGGACTGAGGTTAAATTGTTCCTAAAATGTAAATAAATACAACATACCTCCAGACAATCACATTTGTCTCTTCAAAAATCTCACTGATAGCAGTGTTGGATGCAGTATGATTTGCCTGCATTAGTATTCTAGAAGTTGCCAGGGAAAAACAAGAATTTACACTTGAATGAGCCCAAAAGTTTTTTCTTCAGAGTGGTTAGTCCTATTGCTCAAGCTAAAAGAAAGGAGTTAATGTCTGTGAAACATTCTTTTCTGGCAGACAATGTGTTGGGAGGCCTTCCTGTCCTTTACGTGGTGACAGAAAGTCAGCTCTGGTGCTAATGGGGAAAATTAAAACAGGACATACAGCAGACTTCCCCAAAGAGAGTCGGGAGGCACAAAGCAAGAGAAAGACCGTTCTTTAAAAACAACTTCTGACCCATTGCCCTCTGTTCAGCACAGGAGTATTGTAATATTAAATTGGTGTTCTAATTCTTTTATTAAAGAAGATGGTTTCCATTTCACTGACTAATTTGAACTTCAAGATGAATTCTCTACAATTAATTCTTTCTCATTAAAAGAATTACAATAGAAAGACAGACAAATAAAGGTCATGTAAGAGTGTTGTGATTCATCACATGGTTAGGAGATAAATCATTACTTTTCTTACTTCGCTGTAGACAGGATTAGACACAGAATATCCTCCTCATGAACCAGACCAGATTAAGAACATAAAAACAGCCATACTAGGTCAGAACAATGGTTGAACTAGCCCAGTATCCTGTCTTCTGACTATGGCCAATGCCAGATGCTTAAGAGGGAAAGAACGGAAGAAGTGATCAAATGATCAAACTGTCATCCACTCCCTGAACAAGATGTTGCATCCCTACCCTTCCTGACTAATGGCCACTAATGGACCTATTCTCCAGGAATTTACCTAGTTCATTTCAGTACCCTTCTATAGTTTTGGCCTTCACCCCATTCCTTGGCAGAGTTCTACAGGTTGGCTGTGTATTGTGTGAAAAAGTACTTAGTTTTGTTTGTTAAAAACCTGCTGCCTGTTAATTTCATTGGGTGATCCCTAGTTCATGTATTACAAAAAGACTTTTCACTATCTCCACAGTAGTTAGGATTTTATAGATCTCTATCATATTCCCCCTCTTTTCTAACATGAAAAATTCCCAGACTTCTTAATCTTTCCTCTTATGGAAGCTGTTCCATGCCCCTAATAATTTTTTTTTTTTTTTTACCCTTCTCTGTACCGTTTCCAATTTCAATGTATCTTCTTCGGAGATGAGGCAACCACATCTGCATGCAATATTAAAGCTATTCGTGGTTAATACAGCGGCATTATGATATTTTGTGTCTTGTTATCTATCCCTTTCCTAATTATTCCTAACATTGTTAGCTTTTTTGACTGCCACAGCACATTGAACAGATGTTTTCGGAAAACTATCCACAATGATGCCAAGCTCTCCTTCTGGAGTAGTAACAGCTAATTTAGACCACATCACTTTGTATGTATAGTTGGAATTATGTCTTCCAGCATTCATAACTTTGCATTTGTCAACATTGAATTTCATCTGCCATTTTGTTGGCCAGTCACCTGGTTTTTAGGTTCCCTTTGTAACTTTGCAGTCTGCTTTAGACTTCACTGTCTTGAGTAGTTCTGTGCCATCTGCAAATTTTGTCACTTCACATTTTAACTCTTTTTCCAGATCATTTGTGAATATAGTTCTGCTCACTCTGTGTCCTGGGCTTAAAAGACCAACAAATATGGCACTTGTCAGTCCTGTGTCCCTCATCGAGGCACTTCAGGCACTTCTCGTAAGGGTTGCTAACTGAGAAGGCCTTACCACAGGTGGCGCAGAGCTTGAAGCCAGGCATGGCTGAGCCTGTGCCAGCTCCATGTGTGCCCCCTGGACCATGAGAAGCAGAGAGATTCTCTGATGCAATCTGATTCTCAGAGGAAGAAAACTGTCCAGATATTAGACTAGTTGATGAGAGCAAAGAAAGCAGGAGAAAAACGACGGGAAAAACAGACGCTTGCAAATATGGAAGGGCAAGTAGTTCCAGGACCATCGTTTGGGCAGAAAGAAGGAACTGGGGGTGGGGCAGGGTCAGTGCTACCTACATACCGCATTGAAGCATGGGACCAAGAGGGTGTTGGCGACTCACCCTACAGGGAGAAGCTAGGGCAAACAGCTTCCAGATGACCATGCACTGCAGCACGTACACACCTGAAAAAGAAAGGATGTGAACAGCACTTAAAGAAGGACATTTATGGGTAAGTAACACTCCTTTCTTTACCACAGTGTCAGCTAATTTGCTTGGTACTGAAATTAGGCTTTCTGGCCTGTGTTTATAAAAATTGCCTCTGTAGCCTTTTTTAAAAATTGTCATCGTCTTAACTATGGATTAGTCAGCTGGTAAAGAAAATGATAGGTGTTACATACCAAAGTTAGTAGTTCTACAATTCCACATTTGAGTTCCTTCAGAACTTCTGGGTGCATACCATCCAGTCCTGATGACTAATTACTGTTTCATTTATCATTTTGTTCCAAAACCTCTAATGACACTTCAGTCTGGGACAGTTCCTCCAATTTGTCAGCTAAAAGAATTGGTTCAGATATGGGAGTCTCCCTCCCATCATCTGTAGTGAAGACTGATGCAGAGAATTCATATAGTTTTTCTACAACAGCCTTCTCTTCCTTGAGTGCTCTTCTAGTACCTCATCTGGTGGCCTGGCACCACTGATTTGTTGGCAAACTGCCTGCTTCTGATATACCTTTTTTGCTGTTGACTTTGCAGTCTTTGGCCCGTTACTCTTAAATCTTTTTTGGCCTGCCTAATTGTACTTTTAAATTTGATTTGGAGTTTATGCTCCTTTGTATTTTCCTCAATAGGTTTTAACTTCCAATTTTTAAAGGGTGGCTTTTTGCCTTTAACCACTTTTTTTTACTTTGTATTTTCTTAGATTGTACTTTTGTTTAGTGTCTTTTATACGTGTTAAGACTCAGCTAGCTTGCAGGTAGTTTCTCTACATGTTTGTTGTCTGATTGAGAATGCTCAGAGCTTCCTTGGATCTCAAGGTTTGGGGCTATGTTCCTTGACAGCTTGTGAGAAACTGAAAGAGATGCGTAAGATCTGTCTCGGCTTGCAGTTCTGAAGACCAAAAGAAAGGGGAAGCTTTGTTGTTGAAGCTCCCCCATGGGAAATACACAGATGACTGCTGATGGAATGCAAGGAAGGACCTCATTTGCATGAATTCCCTCACTGAAGCAGTTCCTCTCCTCCTGATTGCAGAGTAGACATAGATCTACTCTTCATTTCTGAACTCAGTCTAACCAGGTTTGCTATTGGTTGCTCTTAGCATAACTGAAGTAGACAGGACTTACATCTCTCTTATTGTCATAAACAGAGGCTTGTAATCAAATTCAGACATACTGATGAAATGATGTTATTGTGACTGTCTTTCTTTAAAGGTGAACTAGAAAACAAACTTAAGATTCCTGCACAATAACCAAAATAAGTGAAATTTTAAAATACATATGAGCACATACACGTGTGGGGTTTGGTAAAATATCTTCTGACTGCCCTGGCTACTGTCAGGCATTTAAATTTTTAGCGCTATTTTTATCACTGATTTTCTCCCTCGAGCTCACTTGCTTGATCAGATTTGTTCATAAAGGTCTAAATTATCTGGAAAGATGCTTGAGGCACTGTAGAATTTCAGGCTATGCTCATTTAGGTCCAAGGAAACTGCAGCACTTTCTGCTGTGGAAAAGACAGTTGCTTACCTATACTTGTCATTATTCTTTGAGTGCTGCTCATGTCCATTCTAATATATATAGAAGTGTGTACGCCTACGTGCACAGCCACTGGAACTTTCTTCTTCTTAGCAGTAGCTATAGGACCAGCTTAGGGGCTCCCTGGAGTACTGCACACATGCTGTAGTATTTTAGGCACCACTGGTCCTACGCCCACACAGTTTCTTCTTTCCACCAGTGACATTGCTAGAACATGGTCTTGCTCTCGCACTCATCCTCCCCTCTCAGTATTAGCTAAGTTGTATTGTTCTTAGGATAGACTAAGTATACTTTTAAGTACCAGTTACGTGTTTTAGTAGTAGTCGTTAGCATCTTCATTGTTTCAAGGTGTTGGTCGTTAGATAGTAGTTCAGGACAGTAGCTCGGGTGGATGTGCACAAGTCCATACTGGATGTGCACAAGTCCATGGGGCCGGACGACCTGCATCCGAGGGTGCTGAGGGAGTTGGCCAATGAGATAGCAGTACCGCTGGCCATTATCTTTGAAAATTCATGGTGAATGGGGGAAGTGCCAGAGGACTGGAAAAAAAGCAAATATAGTGCCTCTCTTCAAGAAAGGCAAAAAGGAGGATCCAGGAAATTACAGACCTGTCAGCCTCACCTCAGTCCCTGGAAAAATCATGGAGCAGGTTCTCAAAAAATCCATCCTGAAACATTTGGAGGAAAATAGAGTGATCAGGAACAGTCAGCATGGATTCACCAAGGGTAAATCGTGCCTGACCAACCTCATTGCCTTCTATGAAGAGATGACTGGATTTGTGGATGCGGGAATTGCCATTGATGTGATATACCTCGACTTTAGCAAGGCTTTTGATACGGTTTCCCACAGCATTCTCATCAGCAAGTTAAGGAAATATGGGTTGGATGTGTGGACTGTAAGGTGGATAGAGAACTGGCTAAATCAACGATTTCAGCATGTAGGAATCAATGGCTCCATGTCTAGTTGGCAGCCAGTTTTGAGTGGTGTGCCCCAGGGGTCAGTCCTGGGGCCCGTTCCGTTCAACATTTTCATTAATGATCTGGATGATGGGCTAGATTGCACACTCAGTAAGTTTGTGGATGAAACCAAGCTGGGGGGAACAGTAGATATGATGGAGGGCAGGAACAAGATTAAGGAACACCTTGACAAATTGGAGCAGTGGGCCGGTAGAAATCCCATGAGGTTCAACAAGGACAAGTGCAAAGTCCTGCACTTGGGACAGAAAAACTCCATGCACTGCTACAGGCTGGGGAACGATCAGCTAAGTAGCAGCACCGTAGAAAAGGACCTGGGGGTCCTGGTGGATGGGAAGCTTGATATGAGTCAGCAGTGTGCTCTTGCTGCCAAACAGGCCAATGGCATACTGGGCTGCATCAGAAGAAGTGTTGCCAGCAGATCGAGGGATGTGATCGTTCCCCTCTGTTCGGCACTGGTGAGGCTGCATCTGGAATACTGTGTCCAGTTTTGGGCTCCCCACTACGAAAAGGATGTGGACAAATTAGAAAGAGTCCAGCGGAGGGCAACAAAAATGATCAAGGGGCTGGAGCACAAGACCTATGAAGAGAGCTTGAAGGAACTAGGCTTATTTAGCCTGCAGAAGAGAAGACTGAGGGGGGATTTGATAGCAACCTTCAACTACCTGAAGGGATGCTCCAAGGAGGATGGAGCTCAGCTGTTCTCAGTAGTAACAGAGGACAGAACAAGGAGCAATGGTTTCAAGTTGCAGCTGGGGAGGCCAAGGCTGGATATTAGGAAAAACTTACTTACTAGGCGAGAGGTAAAGCATTGGAATGGGCTACCTAGGGAGGTGGTGGAATCTCCATCTTTGGAGATGTTTAAGGCCCGGCCGGACAAAACTCTGGCTGGGATAATTTAGTGGGAGTGGTCCTGCTTTTTTGGCAGGAGGCTAGACTAGATGACCTCATGAGGTCCCTTCCGACCCTATGATTCTATGACACGATGCCCCGATCCCTGGTGTTTAAGTCTTGTGCGGTGTGAATGAAGGCCTTCCCACTTAGGGACCCCCACGACAGTTGTCTGAAGTGCCTGGGCGAAGTACACTGCAAACTAAAATGCAAGATCTGCAAATTCTTTAAACCCCATACACAAGAGAGAGAAAACCACCTAAAGGCTCTCCTGATAGAAGCTGCACTAAGACTTCCTTTGGAATCACCAAGGTTGACCTCGGCACGGAGCAGCACCTCAGTGTGCAGCATGCAGGCAGCCCCGGCACCACAACTGGTGCTGACCACAGTGGTACCCTCGTCGGGCACCAGCTGGCATTGCAGCTCCTTTTCTGAGTGGAAACAGAAGCATCACAGAGGTAAAGTCAGCTTCCCCCAAACCTCAGGAATCTCAGGGGCTGAGCTGTGTGTTGGGCTGACTGGAGCAGCTCTCTCACCTTCCCTCAAATATAGCAGTCAAACTACACCCATGCTGTACTGCTAAATCAAGCAGAACTGGCCTTGGGAGGATCAGTCCAGATGCTCCAATACCCCTGGCACCTCAACTGTAGTTGGAGAAGGGGAAAGCAGTCAACACTTGTTTGAACCTCCCAGAAGTCTTTGCTGCTGTCACCATCCCTCTGTCAGAATGACATACTCTAGGACAGCACCCAATCAGGCTAGAGTTGAGAGTTCAAAAGGAGCATCTGTGCATCTCCTTCCCAAGTTGTGCTGTGTTCCTTGGCCATAGCTGAACACCTGGACCTGTATTTAAATCAGTACAAAAGCTGTAGTTCAAAATGACAGTTCCTGAATCTTCAAGCTTTGGCCTTGAGGGCTCTGTACAACCCGTGGTGAAAGATAAAATTATTAGCCTCACATTTGGATGACCTAAATAAGAGACAACCTAGCTGAAATGTGGAATTGGTGAGGCTCCCAGATGGAGCTGAATTCCTGATTAAAGAGCTTTATTGTATCACTTTGATCTCTTGGATAGATCTCCTATGAGAGGGTGTTTTGTTGTTGACTGCCTTAAAATGTCTGATTGAAAACAGATGGTCATCAGAGGGGCTGCATTTGAAGCAGTTGGTCCTGGTAGTTAGAGCGATAGTCAAGAACAGGTAAAGAATTGGAGCTGGCTGTAGAGTTAGGACTAGGCTGTGGATTGTGTTGAAATCAAGGTCAGGGACAGAGCCCAGATAAGAGTCCACAAACCAGAGGTTCCCAACCTGTGGTCTGGGGCACAAAAGTGCCTGTGGAGTTTTCCCAAGGTGCCTGTCGTTTCCCTTGCACCATCTGCAGAAGGGAGCTGCTGCCTAAAGACCGTATTACATAGAGCGTGTTATTATGGGACTAAAAGACTGATCCCTGATATAGCCAGGGGAATGGGAGATCAGTGCTCCCCTCTTTCCGGCTGTTGCAGGGAGCATGGCACAGCACTTCGCCTCAGTCTCTGAGTGCTGGACAGAGCCGGTGCAATGCAGTAAGCGATGCAGGGAGGCGCCGCTGCTTGAGAGGTGCCAAAATGGGAAGCGTGCTGTTGTGCGGCGCTATTATATCATTCGTATGTGCCAGCATCTGCTGCACTTGTGGGGGGTGCCAGTAATGCTAGCGCTGTTCCTGGTGCTGGAGCCTGTCTGCCTGCAGTGGGGGGAGGGCTGCTGGCAAAATGTGGTGTCCCTTCAGGGTTGTAAAAATGACATTGGTGGCCCTTGAGCCTAAAAGGTTGGAAATCACTACCACAGACAATCCAAATCAAGACCAGAGTCAGAGTTCAAATGGAGGACAGAAGTCAAAGCCTGGGAGGATCCACCTGAGAGTCAGGAGGCAGCTGCAGGGCTAGAGCAGACAAAATAGGGGAGAGGAAAGAAGTAGGTATGAATGAGGCTTGGGTAAGGCTTAAGTAGCAACTGGAACAAGGGCAGTTTGGAAGCCTAGGGAGTCTGTGACAGTATGAGGAAGCAGGAGGTTCCTGGTCAAGAAATGCTGTTGCACAGATTAACTTGCAGCTCTAGCAGGGTTACTGAAAGTAGTATCTGTGCCTGGGGTGGGGGGTTGTCATCTGATCCAAGCCTACCTCCGTACACCTGAATGCTGACTGACTTCAGGACAGACTTTTCTTGAAGGATTAATCTGTGTAGCTGAATTGCTGCAGCATTGCTGAACAGTAAGTCATTGCAGGCTCTATTTTAGGGCAAGTCATGGTAGTTAGGGGGCAGCCTTGGTCTGACTGCAAATTTGCCTCATGTTGGGCATCCTAATACACAGACTGTATTTTTAAAATGTAAATTCTTGGTCATGAACAAATTTATTACACCTCTTGTATCTATTTAGAACTTTTATATAAACACTGCCAATTCCCCTGCTTCCCCAGTGTTTTCTGAGGATTGATAGTGTGAGTACACTGCCACCCATTTATAAGTTAAAGGTTAAAATAAATATTATGTAACAGACCCTGTGCTGTCCCATTTACTATTTTGTTATACTTGGTCTTTAACTGTGTTTATTAGACCAATGAATGTGCATGACTGTAAAGTAAGTCAAACAAAAAATCCTACTGTTAGTTCAGTTTTACAGTCTCCTATTGCAGATGCCCTGGCTTCATGTGTGACAGATTGAGATAGGTCTGTATCATATTAGGAACTCTGTTATTTATTATGCTGTTGGGCTATGCCTAGCTTATAGCACTCCCTGTGCACCAAACATGGCTCTAATGAGGCTAGCCTTGGTTTCGCCTTTACTTGGGAGTCCTTAAAAAGTCCATGTTGCCCAGATATTTAAAACACTCCCCTTCTGGGGTCCGATTTATTAATTAATATATACAATTTTACAAAAGAAGGCTCAAAAAGTCTTCAGCCCTCTTTTCACTGAGCCAGCCTTCGTACCTGCATAGGTATTGCCTTTCTTCTCTCTCAGCACTTCTTGCCTAGAGCTCAGCTTCCCCACCCCAGGGAAAACTAGTGTGTTTTCCCCTCCAGACATCCCTGCAGCAGCTGTAAGGCACAAATGTCTTCCCTTTCACTCAACTGGCCAGCAGGTAAAATCAGCCCAGGTGCACTGGACACCTTCCCTCTTAAAGAGGCCAGTCACCCATTGATATTTTCACACCCCCAGAGACTTCCTGGGCCCAAAGTTAAGCTCTGTGGCCCTCTTTTTGTCCAGTTCTCCAACCACATGGGTACTTCTTTTGAAAGCAAAGGATCCTGTAAATCCTTATGGAAGCTTCAGTCTTGGCCTCGACAAGGATGGAACTTGGGGGGTGCCGGGACTGTAACTCCAGGGATAGAAGAGAGGATAGTTGGAACATGCGGGGGGTAATCAAATAACCTTCTTAGATGCTCTAATGAAGCCCTAATGCCTGAGGCAGGTGGGGGAGGTCAACACCAAAAGAAAATGCAGGGAGGTAGATACAATAGAATTGAAAATCAAAATGGGAAAGTAGGGCAATCAGCCGGGTATGTTAGGTGCCTATACACAAATGCAAGGAGCCTGGGAAACAAGCAGGAGGAATTGGTAGTACTGGCGCAGACAAAGAACTATGACATGATTGGGATAACAGAGACGTGGTGGGATAGTTTGCATGACTGGAGCTCTGCAACAGATGGGTATAAACTGTTCAGGAAGGACAGGCAGGGGAGGAAAGGGGGAGGAGTAGCACTATATGTAAAGGAGCTCTATGACTGCTCAGAGCTTCATTATGAAAGTGGAAACAAGCCAGTTGAAAGTCTGTGGGTTAAGTTTAGAGGGGAGAGCAACAAGGGGGATGTTGTGGTAGGTGTCTGCTATAGACCACCAGATCAGAAGGAGGAGGTGGATGCGGCATTCTATGGACAACTGACAGAAGTTTCTAGAGCACAGGCCCTGGTTCTCATGGGGGACTTCAATTACCCTGACATCTGCTGGAAGGCCAATACAGCAGTGCACAGGCAATCCAGGAAGTTTCTGGAGAGTGTTGAGGACAACTTCCTGGTACAAATGCTGGAGCAACCAACTAGGGGCCTTGCACCTCTCGATCTGCTGCTCAGAAATAGAGAAGAATTTATCAGGGAAGTAGAAGTGAATGGCAACCTGGGTAGCAGTGACCATGAAATGATTGAGTTCAAGTTGATGATTAAAGGAAAGAAGGAAAGAAGCAAAACGCAGACCCTGGATTTCAGAAAAGTAGATTTTGTCTCCCTCAGGGAACTGATGGGCAGGATCCCTTGGGAGGCTGATCTGAAGGGGAAAGGTGTCCAAGAGAGTTGGGTGCATTTTAAAGAAACCCTGCTAAGGGCACAGGAAGATACACTTCCGATAAGGAGAAAGGACAGCAAATGTGGAAGGTGCCCACTGTGGCTTAACAGAGAGCTTTGAACTGAGTTGAAGCATAAAAAGGATGCTTAGAGGAAGTGGAAGCTTGGACAGATGACTAAGGAGGCATATAAAGACATTGCTCGGGACTGCAGGGATAAAATCAGAAAGGCCAAAGGACAAATGGAGTTGCGACTAGCAAAGGATGTGAAGGATAACAGGAAGGGGTTCTACAAGTATATCAATAGCAAGAAGAGGATCAGGGATGGTGTAGGTCCCTTACTGAATGGGGCAGGCATCCTCGTGACAGAGGATGAGGAAAAAGCTGAAGTGCTCAATGCTTTTTTTACTTCAGTTTTCACAAACAGGGTCAGCTCCCAGCCCACTACACTAGGTACGGTAGACTGGGGAGAAGAAGAGAGGCCCTTGGTGACAGAAGGTCAGGTTAGGGACTACTTAAAGAAACTAGATGTGCACAAGTCCATGGGGCCGGATGAACTGCATCCGAGGGTGCTGAGGGAGCTGGCTGATGAGATAGCAGTACCGTTGGCCATTATCTTTGAAAACTCATGGCGAACAGGGGAGGTGCCAGAGGACTGGAAAAAAAGCAAATATAGTACCTATCTTCAAGAAAGGCAAAAAGGAGGATCCAGGGAATTACAGACCTGCCAGCCTCACCTCAATCCCTGGAAAAATCATGGAGCAGCTTCTCAAAGAATCAATCCTGAAACACTTGGAGGAAAATAGAGTAATCAGGAACAGTCAGCATGGATTCACCAAGGGTAAATCATGCCTGACCAACCTCATTGCCTTCTATGATGAGATGACTGGATTTGTGGATGTGGGAAGAGCCGTTGATGTGATATACCTTGACTTTAGTAAGGCTTTTGATACAGTTTCCCACAGCATTCTCATTGGCAAATTAAGGAAGTATGGGTTAGATGCGTGGACTATAAGGTGGATAGAAAACTGGCTAGATCAACGGTTTCAGCGTGTAGGAATCAATGGCTCCATGTCAAGTTGGCAAGCAGTAATGAGTGGCGTGCCCCAGGGGTCGGTCCTGGGGCCAGTTCTGTTCAATGTTTTCATTAATGATCTGGATGATGGGATAGATTGCACACTTAGTAAGTTTGCGGATGATACCAAACTGGGGGGAACGGTAGACACCCTGGAGGGCAGGGACAGGATTCAGGGAGACCTAGACAAATTGGAGCAGTGGGCCAAGAGGAATCTCATGAGGTTCAACAAGGACAAGTGTAAAATCCTGCACTTGGGATGAAAAAACCCCATGTACTGCTACAGGCTGGGGGCTGATCAGCTAAATAGCAGCACTGGAGAAAAGGACCTGGGAGTCATGGTGGATGGGAGGCTTGATATGAGTCAGCAGTGTCTGCTTGCTGCCAGAAAGGCCAATGGCATACTGGGCTGCATCAGAAGAAGTGTTGCCAGCAGATCGAGGGATGTGATCATTCCCCTCTATTCTGCACTAGTGAGGCCACATCTGGAATACTGTGTCCAGTTTTGGGCTCCCCACTACAAAAAGGACATGGACAAATTGGACAGAGTCCAGAGGAGGGCAACAAAAATGATCAAAGGGCACAAGCCCTATGAAGAAAGACTGAAGGAACTAGGCTTATTTAGCGTGCAGAAGAGAAGACTGAGGGGGGATTTGATAGCAACCTTCAACTACTTGAAGGGTTGCTCCAAGGAGGATGGAGCTCGACTGTTCTCTGTAGTAACAGAGGGCAGAACGAGAAGCAATGGTTTCAAGTTACAGCTGGGGCGGTCCAGGCTGGATATTAGGAGAAACTTCCTTACTAGGCGAGTGGTGAAGCATTGGAATAAGCTGCCTAGGGAGGTGGTGGAATCTCCATCTCTGGAGGTGTTCAGGGCCCAGCTGGACAAAACCCTGACTGGGATGATCTGATGGGAGTGGTCCTGCCTTTTTTTGGCAGGGGGTTGGACTAGATGACCTCGTGGGGTCCCTTCCAACCCTATGATTCTATGATTCTATAATAGGTACGTCTACACTGTATGTTTAAGTTGATTTAAGGGTCCTTAAGTCGACTTACACAAAGCTCTGTCTACATTGCAGGGCAATAAAGTCGACTTTAGCATCAGGTAAAGTCAACTTTATTACTTTTGCTTATAAAGTCGACTTGACAGTTAAGTTGACTTTATTAAGTTGACTTAAGGCAGTGTGGAGTAACTAAGTCGACTTAGTGCAGTGGGGCCACTAAGTCCACTTTATAAAGTCGAATTAAGCCAGGGCACCCATTTAAAGTCAACTTTATAAAGTCGACTTTGCTTTTATAGTGTAGACATATCCAATGTAATCAAAGCTCAGCCAGCACTATGGCCAGTGCACTTCATATGACACATGTAGTCTTCAATATTATAATTTATACCTTCCTGTACATTTTGAACATCCAGTTCTTGGGCTATCTGCCAAGTAATCAACAAACTCAGGCTGGGACTCTGAATGTATTGATAGAAAGCTGTTTTGAGACTCCTTGATAGTTTTCCAGAATATATACACACCCTTCCCCTTCAGTGCAGGGAATATCCATGACAATGCCTAGCCTCCTTCTGAGGTTGCCAGTTACTAAGGTCAGAAGTGCCTTGCCTCAGGCTTTTATAGTTTTAATGTAACTGAACCAGCGTGTTATCTGGGTACACCTCTCCTTTCAGATCCACCGTTTCCTTTCACCACTTTCCTTTCTCCATTGTTTTGCTTTTCCATCTCTAGAGCTGTGTAACTCTGATACTATTCACAAGATGGACCTCATGGTCTTGTCCTTTCTCCCTTTGCTGCTTCCTGTACCCATCTCCTCCTCCTCCCACTGCCTCAGCTCATTGCACATCTCCTCCTGCAACTATTCCTGTCTATACTGAAAATGTGACTCTGAGGGTAACAAACTATTCTGTTGACTTGAGCAGCTTGCTTTCTGAATGGCTCAGAAGGCCTGTGACATTGCCTAGCTCACCTTGTAGTCATGTGACTTTCTTACTGACCTCCGTCCACACACTTTTTCACATTCAGTGAGTTTTAGCTGCAGCTTTTGGAAGCTGGATTTCTACTTTCTTCCTCTTGTGCTCCACATCCCTTTGATCTGCCAAGGTATCTTCACCTTAGTGGAGAGTTCTGCCCACTCACTCTCCAGTGACTGCTGTACCTTCTCAAAGCTCAGTCACCTGCTTTGTTCTAGCTGTTCTGTCCATTCCTCTACTGTTGTAAATGCCTTCACCTCGTCCCCTTGATTTATGTCTCATGAGTTTTTGCTTCATCCACCAAAGTATTCTTCAGAAAAGTTAGTTCCTGTTCCTGCCTTGACCTGAGTTCCTGCTGTGTAACAGTGAAGTTCAGTTTGTCTTCTGCTTCCACTTTCAGTGCCTCCTTCTCTACTTCAGACCCTATTTCTGGATTTTTGCTTTCTTCCTGGCTCTGTGCTCTGACTCCAAGTCACCCTGACCTGAGAGTCCAGCTTAGGGATTGTCAAGGCTGCTGGCGTGGTGTTCCTCTTCCTTCTTGGCCAGCTATCTTTTAAGTTCTACACTCCGAGTGTGCACTTCAGCAATCTGGTCATGCAGATCAATGGATCTGCAATTTAACTGCAACTCTGGCTGCTGCTTTTTGTGATACAGGTTCTTGTAGACATCTGCAATCATTGCTTTGCATTCACTTATGCCTTTAATGAGATTCTTAGGCCTAGTTTACACTACAGAAGTTATGTCAACGTAAGCTGCCTTAAGCACATCTGTGCTTATTTGTCTCCTAATAACATAAGCACCTGTTACTTCAGTGCAGTAACACCAGCTACCCAAATGCTGTGATCAAATAGACCGATGCAGAATGACTGTAGTCACTGTATGATTTATCTGGCCCCTAGCTTACTTAAGCAGCTGTCCCACAATGCCCAGCACTGACCGCTTTGGTCACTGATTGGGGTCTTGGAAACCAGAAGCCACCCCCTCCTTTTATAACCCCATGAATTTTTTAAATGGTTTTTCCTGATTGCCTGTTTTAGCAAGCACACTTAGCAGTCATCCTTTGCATGCAACTGCCGATGCCAGCTACACACTCCAGATACATTAGTACCTGGACTAGAAAGAAGGTGTTTGGTCTTGTTGGTCTGTGAGAAGGAGAGATGTTGACGTCTCTGCAACTGATTCCATAAACCCAGGGAGGCTGTTCCTTTAAATTATTTCAGAAGCTTTTATTATATTTGTTAGTTACACATTATGCAGAACCCTGCAGGCAGCTCTAACAGTATGGTTATTTTTCTCACAGAGATTAATCATCTGACTAAACAACACCAGTGACCCTCTGTCTACCAAAAGCCCTTTAACTCTCACTCTGCACTTGCTGAGTAGGTAGGTGAATCATTTCTTGGTGCTGTTGAGGTGGCTGGTGTACAACTTCATGAGCAGTGGGTAGGCTGGCTCCTCCAGAGTCCCTACCAGTATTTCAGTGTCACTGTGGTAGTTAGTTTGTTGCTTGGGAAAAAAAGTTTCTTCCTGCAGCTTTCTGAACAGCCGTGTGTTCTGTGTTGGTGAAGCATGGCTGGTGATCCACCAATGCTTGTATGTAGAGTCCTGCAGATGTGTGGGTATCCACTTCTGTGGATGCAGATATCCACAGTTCCATTGTTGTGGATTGAAGCTCAGATGCTGATTCTGTTTTTATCTACCTAGGGTGCATTAGCTGCTGCAGCCTCTTCCACAGCTGTGGAGAGCAGCCAGCAATGTTTAAATAGCACATCAGGGAACAAAGGAAGTGCTCCAGCCAATTCCAGCTCAGCTCTGCTTGTGTCTGCCAGCCCATCAGAGACAATCACTCACGTGTGCTCAGCTTACCATCTAATGCCGCCTCTGACTCTAGGAGCCCCAGCAACCAGTCCCCACACTCCGCCAATGAGCTGGTGATAGACAGCTACCCTCACACTCCTTTCCCCACTGTTGGCCACCCAATCAGATGACTGACAACTGCCACTGAACAGCTGAGTGATCTCAGTGGCTCCAATTTCCCTAGCCCAGCTGGAGTAAAAGTTGTTGAAATTGGGGCCAAGGGAGGCTCTGAATGGCATCTGGAGCTGCCAGCAGCTCCCTTCTCTCCTACTCTGGTCTTGCAGCCTGAGCTCAGCAAAGCTGTGGCAGCCAGACAGAAGCTCTATGCCTATAGTCAGAGCAGAACCTGCTGTGAGGTGGGGTGATGCAGATGGACATAAAACCTGGCTAGTGGATCGCTGATTGGATGCAGGCAGACACTGAACAGATGTGGATCCACAATTTTGTAGCCGCATAGGGCTCTACTTGTATGACCACAGATGTAGCCTTTTCTCTTGATGTAGCCTATAGCAAGGTGGACTGATGCCAAAGCTGGGGTATTCTTGCTGCCTATAGCCTTCTCACAGTTCAGATATCTCCACTGCTGTAGATTTGTCCACTATGTCTTGCACTTTGCTGAGAGTCACAGTCCTGGACAGCAAGAGGCAGTTAACGGCCCTACTCACTTGCATGGCAAGAGCCACTTGTGGATTTTCAAATGCCAAAATTATTTCCCATTGACTGGTAGAATCTGGCATTCACTTCTCAGCTGTCATGCAGCTTTCATTCTGGTGTCCCTGTGCTAGAGAACTGGGGAGAGCTCAGCATACAGGTCTAGGAATGTGGCCTTTTGCATCTTTCTGTAACTGATGGTTTTCAAGTGCGTGGTCCCTATCTGGGTTCCATATGTGGGTGTGCATGTGCACCATGTGCTAGAGACAGAATTAGTTTGAAGTAGTCTCTGTCGACCCATGAGCACTGTGTGGTCCATGTGGTGTGTCCAAGGTTTTATGCAGCTGAGTGAGTCAAAGCCCCCTCAGTTCCCTCTTTCCAGCAGTCTTTGACCCATAGCAGAGAGGAAGGGAGGGTAGGATTAGAATCTGTAAGGACCACACATCTCAAAGAATTGTGTGTTATAGTAAGTAATATCCTGTTCTTCCTATGTGGATTCTCTATGTAGCTAGTGTAGCAAGCAGTAATCAGTTTGGAAGTAAGAGGAGAGGCTCAGGAGTCCCTGTGGCACATGCACTGTGAAAGGGTATGTGAAAGGGTGGCCTCAGAGCTGCCTGCATGTGGCCCCTCACCTGTTTCCCCTGTGAATCCCCAAGGATAACACCGTGGAAGCACGTCCTCAAGGCTGTCAGCATAATTTCATAACCAGCCGTCATGCAAAAGTCCAAAAGCATAATCCATGTCACCCCAATGCCAATAGGCCTTAATATCAGCTTTGTTCTTACCATTCTGATGTCTTCTGCCACATTTGAACACTTCATCTGTCCTTCTCTGTCCCCCTGCCAAGACAGTCGCTCCAGCCTTCCTGAAGCACAACTTCACTCTTCCCTCAGGAACTCCTATAGGTTCTCTAGTTCTTTTATGGCCCAGCTCTGTAGCAAGTAGACATCCACATGGAAGCCCCTTGCTACTGCTCCCACTGCCTTCAGCCCTCTCTGGCCTTTGGCTCCTGCCTTCCACTTTAGAGCCGACAGGTAATGCCACCAGGAATATTCAAATGGCATGGTCTATTCAGTGGTACACAACTGCTTGCCACCGTCCTGCCTTCAGCTATCATATAGGACCCATCTTCTTTTTCGGCAGCTTTTTGCTCTGACAGAACCAGCCAGCTCCCTTAGGTCCCCCCTCTCTTAATTATCCTGACTAGGAGCATGAAACAGCAGAACTGAGCCCAGTTCACTGAATGGGCCAGCTACCCTTTTATAAGAGGAAACAGTTGTTTTAGTTACAAATAATAAAATTCTCTGTGCTTGTAAAGAGGTATTTTCTTCAATGTTGGGTTATAGAACACTAGTTTTCAAATTTTTCTGTAAGAACCTAGGTTAAAAAAGAATAATTTATGTCCGTGGTCCAAAAGTTATATCTTTCAAGAACACATTCCAGTCATTCAGTGGCCATAGAAGGGCGGTGCCAATGCCACGATCCAGTACCTGAGGGTCTATGACCCAATACGGGGCCTGCCCTGTGGTTTGCTATAGAATGATTAGGGTTGGAATGGACCTCAGGAGGTCATCTAGGCCAACCCCGGCACCTGCTCAAAGCAGAACAAATCCCAACTAAATCATTCCAGCTAAGGTGTTGTCAAAATACACCATAAAACCTCTAAAGATGGAGATTACACAACCTTCCTAGGGACTCAGTGCTTCGCCACCATCTTAGTGAAAAAGCATTTCGTATGATCCAACATACACCTCTTCCATTGCAACTTGAAATCATTGCTCCTAGTTCTGTCATCCGCCATCACTGAGAACAGCCTGTTCTGGGGGATCAGCAACGCAGACTCAGTCAGCCACCTGTGATTCCCTGAGCGTCCCCTTCTGACTCCCTTGCAAGATCTTCCAGGGAGCCAGGTGTGCTCTGTTGACTCCTGGCTGGCCCCAGCATGGTGGCCAAATCCAGGGTGCCAGGGTCACCCCCACCCTCCCACCACAACCACATGAGCTGGAAGCAGCCTAGCAGCCCCTAGCACTGGGAGGGGGTATACGGGCAGTGCATGCTCCCTCTGTCCCTCCCTCTGCTGGTGGGGCGGAGCAGCGCTGCCCTGCCTACCCCCAGCCGGCTGTCCGTCCCAAGAGTGGCTGGTGGAGAGCTGCAGCTTGGGGAGGCAGGGCCCTGGAATGGCCTACTCTGTGGAGTTCAGGCCATTTTGACCTGGCCATTCCAAGCCTGAACAGAGGCTGCCTCACCCCAGCCCCTGGATCAGGCCTGTTCAGCCCTGGGGCGGCTGGGTCGAAGCGGCCTGAACTCCTCAGTGCGGGCCATTTCAGGGCCCTCATTCTGCATGCTGCAGCTCTCCGCTGGCCGCTCTTGGGAGGGTCAGCCAGCTGGGGGTAGGCAGGGCAGCACTGCTTCGCTCCAAAAGCGGAGGGAGGGATGGAGGGAACATGTGCCACCCACACACACACCCCTGCCAGTGGTGCAGCTGCTGAGCTGGCTCAGGATCATGCAGTTGTGGTGGGAGGGTGGGGGGATATGGCTTTTCTGATTTTTTGGGTTGCTGACCCCTTCCCTATTCCATTTTCCCTGGAGCTTCCTTTCAGATAGTTAAAGGCCAGAGCAGTAACTATGGCGGGGCAAATGGGCTTTGCCCTGGATGCGCTGGAGTGGCTCAAGAGAGCTGCTGTATTAAAAGGTACATTTCACGGGGCTGGGCCCAAGTGCCACTAATTACAAGGGGAACGTTCCAATCAGAACACACCCTGGGCACTGAAACAGAGTGTTACAGGTCTGTTAAAGGCTGTTACCAAATCTCCCCTCTTCATTCTCATGTGCAGACTGAACAACCCTAGTTTCCTCAGCCTCTCTTCATCAGTCACATGCTCCATCCTCCTAATCGTTTTTGTTGCCCTTTGCTAGACTCCCTTCAATTTATCTATGTCTTTTCTGTAATGGGAGACCCAAAACTACATAATACTCCAAGTATGGCCTCATCAGTGCTGAATAAAGGGGAATAATCACTTCCCTTGATTTGCAGGCAGTGCACCTACTAATGTAGCCCAATATGCTGTTAGCCTTTTTTGGAAATAAGGACATACCGTTGACTCATATCCATCTTATTGTCCATTGTAACCTCTAGGTCAGTGGTTCCCAACCTGAGGTCTGCAGACCCTGACGTCTTCTGGTGGTCCATGGCCCTGCTACCCACTAGGGCTGGAACCCAGCTGCCGCCCCAATGCTCCCCACCGGGGCCAGATCTTGCGGGGGGAGGGGACAAAGTGCCACCGGTCATGGCTCAGCTCTGCTTCTCTGCAGTGGCTGGCTAGGCTCCATGGGCATGGCAGCCCCACTTTGCTGCAGAGGCAGGGAAAGGGGCGATAATGATGGTAGCCCCACTCCATAGCTGCAGCAGCGCCACCAGAGTGGCATGGGCCAGATTCTGTGGCAGCAGTGGCACAGCATCCCACCTGCAGCAGGGGGGCCTGCAAAATATTTTTCCGCTTAAGAAGGAGTCTCCAACCTTGAAAAAGCACTGCTCTATGACCTTTTTTGCCAAACTGCTGCCTAGCCAGTCGGTCCCCAGTTTGTAGCAGTGCATGGGATTCTTCCGTCCTAAGAACAGGACTCTGCACTTGTCCTTGTTGAACCCCCTTAGATTTTTTTTTTTGGTTTGTTTTTGGCCCAATCCTCCAATTTGTCTAGCTCACTCTGTATTTTAGCCCTACCCCACAGTGTTCCGCTCCGCCCATATTAGTGTCATCTACAAACTTGCTGACAGTGCAGTCCAACCCATCCTTCAGATCATTAACAAAGATGTTAAACAAAACCAGCCCCAGCACCAACCCATGCAGCATTCCACATATCAGCTGCCAACTAGACATCAAGCCATTGATCA
Source organism: Podocnemis expansa (assembly GCA_007922195.1). Classification (NCBI taxonomy): domain Eukaryota; kingdom Metazoa; phylum Chordata; order Testudines; family Podocnemididae; genus Podocnemis; species Podocnemis expansa. The sequence continues at coordinate 35,806,443 of ML681994.1, forward strand.
CTACCCATTGAGCCTGATGACCTGGCCAACTCCTATCCACCTTATAGCTCATTCATCCAATCCATAGTACTTTAACTTGCTGGCAAGAATACTGTGGAAGACTATTGAAAGCTTTGCTAAAGTCAAAGTACATCATATCCACTGCTTTCCCCGAAGAGCCAGTCATCTCATCATAGAAGGCAATGAGGTTGGTCAGACATGACTTGCCCTTGATGAATGAATGCTGGCTGTTCCTGATCACCTTCCAAATGCCTCAAAATGAATTCCTTGATGACCTTGCCCGTAATTTTTTTCAGGGACTGAGCTGAGGATGACTAGTCTGCTGTTCTCCAGTTCTTCCTCCTCTTTTTTGAAGATGGTCACTACATTTGCCTTTTTCCAGTCATCCAGGACACACCCCCACCCTTGCCCCCCAGTCCCCACTAGTTTTCCAAGATAATGGCCGATTGCTCTGCAGTCCCATCAGCTAACTGCCTCAGCTCTTGGATGAATTGTATTCAGCCTCAAAAACGTGTGTGTCCAGTCTTATTAAATAGCACTGCACCTGTTCTTTCAGCACTGAGGGTTGCTTATCTCCTCCCCATTCTGTGCTGCCCAGTGCAATAGTCTGGGAGCTGATCTTGTCTGTGACAGCAGAGGACAAAAAAAAGCATTGTTGAGTACTTCAGTTTTCCCCACATAGTCTGTTACTAGGTTGCCTCCCCCATTCTGTAAGGGATATGACTTCCCCATACCACCTTTTTTTTATGTGGCCACATATTTTCTGTGTGTGGTCTACTCTATAAAATAATGTCAGATAAAAGTGTGCATGCGTGCATGCGCACCTGCCTGTTCTCCATGAACTCATTTTGCTGTTTACATTGATTTTGCTTATGTGGGCAGGTGTTTTAACAGTTGTAAAAAAACCCCACCCATGAATATTTGCAAGTGGCTTCTCTGTATTCCTCTGCATGTGTATATCTGACTTTCTGTGCTTCTGTGTGTGTGACTTGTCCTGATTACACTTGATGTTCAGATGGTCCCTGTATGTATTTGCAAAATTGGCAAAATCCTGTTAGGTGAAGTCTTTATATGGCTTAACATTTTAACAAACTGCAGTTTTCTATACTTGGAATAAGGAGAGGAGGGAAGGGTAGGGAAAAAGTGATCTGCAAACGTGTGCCTTGATCACCAACTATGAGCTAAAACTTCTGCCTCGGTGATTGTAGGCAAATGCTAAATCGGGTTCTCAAAGTTGAACATCTGCCCCTCAGGGGATCTTGAAGTTATTATAGGGGGTTTGCAAGCTGTTAGACCTCATACATGCTGGTAAGGATGGCACAGCATGGGGGAAGAGTAGCATGAGGGGAGGGGAGAATCATCACAGCCTGAAATATTTTGAAAGGGTGTTCCTGCGAAAAAGTTTGACAAGTCTTGGACTAGATACAGTCTTGCATTCAGACCTTCTGACAAACAGGAATAAGCCAGAAAGCAAGCAAGCCAGCTTTTTCTGAAGATCAATCTTGTGAGCAATTTTAAAATTAACTATTGACAATTAGGTATATTTAGTTTGTAGCAATGTATATTTCTGTCTAGGGCTGTGTCTAGACTGCAACCCAAGATGTGACTGAACTCAGGCATACTTGTGATAGCTATACCTAGCATGCACTGAACTGCAGGTGCAGTGTGGGCTTTACCAATCCAGCTGGAATTTGGTTGCTGATTCACTTTGCTGAAGTCGGTGGCACTGCCTTTCCAGTTATTTTTAGCAAAACTAGTATGGGTAAAGCTAGCGCAGGCACGCCTACCCACCTGGCAGTCACACCTGGGATTGCAGCATAGATCAGGGTGGACAAAAGTAGCTCACAGCTAGGCTCCAGCAATTTTACTGTTGGTCACCAGAAGGCATGCCTCCATTACATTTCTGAGGCAGAGCTAGGCAATAGGTTGCTAAAACTGGTTGCCATAACAACCACAAACATTGATTTGTCAAGGCCTAGTGTAGATGTAAACTTAAGCTATGGCTACAGTGCAAGTGAGAGTGTGATTGTAGGAAGATTCAGCACATCTTACATGCTTTAGCTGTGAACATTTTGCTCATCTAGCAAACTACAATCTGAAAATAAGTAGTATGAACCCCTTAGGGTAAGTCTAAACTGCAAGTGAAGCTGCAAGTGTAGGCAGACTTTATGCTAATTTTAATTTAGCCATCTTAAATAATAAGAGTATGCATGGTGATGCAGGCTTTATCACCGGCTCCCCAAAAGGTTTAAATGTAGGTTGGTGGCATCCACTGCCACATTTACACTATTATCATTATCCATGCAGACTAGGTGAAAGCTGGCACAGCTCCATCTACCCTTCCTATAATCATACCATCACCTGCAGTGTAGATATACCCAAAAGGGATTCATGTTTTTTGTTTTCTGTTTGTAGTTTGCTACATGAATACAATATGTACTGCAAAAGCATCTAAGGTATGTTGAATCTTACAAAAAGCCTTTGTGTTTAGTCTTACAAACACTAAAACAGAATTGTCCCTGTTTTATTGCATTTATTAAATCCATGCTTAACCCTTTTCATAAAGTTGTTTTCTATTGTTTATAAAAGTTCTCTTTTTATAAGTTCCAAAGGGTTGCCATGTTAGTCTAGTTCAGCAAAGCAAGCAAGGAGTCCTCATGGCACTTTTAAAGACTAACAAATGTATTAATCACATGAGCTTTCATGGGAGAAAATCCCACAGAAGTTCGTGCCATAAGTACATTTGTTGGTCTTTAGAAGTGCCACAGGACTCGTTGCTTGTTTTTCTCTCTTTCTACTTTATATTTGGAAAGAGTTAGAGTTAGCAGAATGGAGATACTTTTTAGTAAGAACAAGCAAAAACGTTATCAACCTTTACCAAGAATAGTTTAAGCAAAATGTGCATTTTGTCTTAAAAATTATTCAAAACTCATCTCATCTTAGCTCACAAGTTAAAATAATGCCAGATTCCAAGCGGGTAGCTGTGATATAGTCCAGCAAAACAAACAAGGAGTCTGGTGGCATTTTTAGACTAACAAATTTATTTAAATATTGCATGAGCTTTTATGGGAGAGAATCTCAAGCATCTGATGAATCTTGAAGCATCTGACAAAGTGGGATTCTTGCCCGCAAAAGCTCATGGAATAAATAAATATGTAAGTTAAATAATCTGTCACTCTGATAGAAAGTTCACAGGAAATACATAATGTAAAGTTTTTGTGTAGATCATTTCTTTTAAAGTAGGATTGTGTTTTTAATATCAACATATTTAAAAAAAATACATGAATGTGTCTGCATACTTTGGGGTTGGTTTGTCTGTATTAACTGTGACAGGGTCAGGCTGGAGTCTGGATGGCTTCCAGAAGATACTAGAGGGCCAATAGATCAGCCAGGCTCAGCAAATCACTTTTCCCCTGGTAGCTGAGCAGGGGATTACTATAGGTTAACTGGCACACATGGACCTAATCAAGGTCCAACCCAAGACTTGTTAAAAAGCCTCCCCTCCAGACAAAGGGTGTAGCTGGAGTGTGAGAGGAGGCAAAGTGGGTTTAGAAGGCAGATATCTGGAGGAGTAGCAGCATGCTTGTGAGGAAGAGCCCTGCAGGTACAAAGATGGGGGGAAAGAGGGGGGAAAAAAAACCTGTCTGAGGGGGGAAAAGGACTTTTCCCAGGCCTGGAGGCTTGAAGGAAACAGACCTGCTGCTAGAGGGAGGGATGGGACCCACCAAGGTAGAGGAGGAACTTTGTCACATAACATCATCAAAGGCTGGTGTAAAACAAGGGTCTCAAACTCAAATCACCATGAATGCTGTATGAGGACTGCATAAGGGCTGCATGAGGGCTAGTACGTTAGCCCAAGGGCTGCACCACTGAAACCTTTTCATACAAGGATATTGCAAATATTGGTAATGATAGTGTCACTGTGGGCCATAGGAGATAACATTAGGGGCTGCACATGGCCCATGGGCCATATGTTTGAGACCCCTGGTGTAAAACAATGGGGAAAGAGATGAAATTGGGAACAGGCAGGGTGTTAGAGGAAGATGATGTTACAAGACCTCAGCAGCCTTTCTACCAGCGATTCAGAAAGCAATATCTTTTCTCAGTACCTTTATACAGACTAATTTACACAGGTGTCTATTTTACAATGAAAAACTGCTGCCTAATGATCTCAGACTCAATCTTGCATGCACACCCCATATAGTACCAGAGCAAAATCAACTGCTTTTTCAAGAAACCTTCCTTAGGTATTTGAGAAGATTTAACCTCTTATTCAGGAAAACAAACAAGGAGTTCTGTGGGACTTAAAGAAGAGTAACATTTATTGCATGAGCTTCTGTGGGAGAAAATCTCACTTTGTCAGATGCTTTGAAGATGGGGAAACTTACAGAATGGCAGGAAATAAATGCAGTGATGTGTAAGTCATGGAAGCATGTCACCCTGTAACAGCAGATCAAAACAGTTGTAAAAATTCAAACACTGGGGAACAGCATACGGAGGGATATGAGGTAAAATCACCTGTTATCTTCAAAGCGTCTTGACAGAGTAGGATTTTCTCCCATGGAAGTTCATGCAATGAATTTGTTAGTCTTTAAGTGCTGCAGGATTCTGTTTGTTTTACTGAACTAGACTAACATGGCTACTGTTTTAGCTCTTGTGCTAAGCCCTGCAAATAGTGTCGTGGCTAGCACCACTGCTTAGTATACAGAAGGTCCTGGGTTCAAGCTCTAGGGGGTTAGACTTGATGACCTCATGAGGTCACTTCCAACCCTCTTGATTCTATCCTAAGTCAGGAATGAGCAGAACTGCAGGCCCTTCCTGTTGTGAACAAGTGTAATGCAGAATGCCACACCTTTGAAAGCTGCTGTTCACAATGTCTGGGCAAATGGAGAAAGACCTGCTGAGATGGTTCACCAATTCATTTTGAGATCCTAGAAGGTAAGTTGTATTGAGTGGGCTATGCAAAAGTCCCACAGTTCGAGGGCTTCCTAGCACAGGGAGGGGAGCATGCTCCACTCTGTTTTTACAAAACATCACCATTGTATTGTCCATCATGAACAATACACATTTACCCTCTAGTTGGGCTTGGATGGTCTGGCAGGCCAGGTGCACCACTCTCCACTCTGCAACACTGATGTGAAGCTTGAGCTCCAGCTTGTTCTTCTCCTGGCCACTAATTAAGAGTAAATGGTCAGCAAGCCTGTGCTACTCCTGGCACCTTTGCTGCTGCCTGGCATGCTGGGGGAGTGAGTGGTGACCCAGGCCCACCCATGGATCCTAAACGCCTCTACCAAGGCCTTCCACCTCCCTCCAGTCACATCACAACTGTCCATTCTAACTACCGGGGCTGCTTTATGTGCAGCCCCCAGTCACATTCAGTCTCTCACTTGACTGGAGTCCAGCCACTGTCTGCTCCTAACTCGTTGCCTCTGGACTGCTACTTTGGTCCCTCCTGCAGTCTGCTCCATCTAGGATCCCTGGCTCCTGGTTAGCTCCTTCCACCCAGAGGTCTCTGGGGTGCTGGCTTCCTCAGCCAGCCAGCTGGGGAGATGACTTTCTCCCTCCAGCTTCCCAAGGCAGACTGAGCAGCTAGCTCTGCTGTTCTCTTTTTATACTGGCAGCCTGCCCTCTGATTGGCTGCCACCTCATAGCAATGGATTGACTGTCCCTCCCTGGTCCAGTTAACTCGATAACTGCCAGTGTGAGGCAACTGCCCCTTCATGGCCCCTCAGGATTTGAAACTGTACTTACTAAAGACTGTTTGCTACTTAATGGTGTGAAGCTGGAGCCTTCCAGTAGACTGTTTTTTTACTTAAGTGGTCCAACCTCTTTGAGTCCTTTGCTTTTGGCATGGGCCCTTGTTCTTGTATCTTGTACTTCTTTATGGCCTCTACTACCAGAGAGCCTGTTAGGGCATGGATATATAGATATTCACACCCTTTTGATGGCACAAAATATTTCCTCTCCATCCTCTTTGCTGTGGGGAGCAAAGAGGTTGGAGTCTGCCATGATGCCTTGGTCATATCCTGTATCGTTTCAATCAGTGTTGGGGCTTGCAAAGGTAAAAAAGCTAATTGTGTAAAATTACATTAAGAAACCACAGAGCCACGTAGGGCTGGCAAGACTCAAGATGTCCACTGTGGGATCTGAGCACTCAGACACCTCGTCTCCCTAGAGCCCCAGGTTTTGGGCCACCCTTCTCAAAAGATGATGTGCTCTGCTGTCATCAACACAAATATCCCTGCCATATCTTCATTGGGAGATGAGTAGGATGACACTTGGACCAGTCCAGGTCCTTGTCCTTCTGACCCAGGGATTGCATGGTGCTTTTTCCTTGGCCTTGGTGACATGAGGCTGGTCCTTGATCAAAGGACGTGGCAGAAGAGCACTTCCTTCTGAAGTGACTGAATGTGATATCCTTGAATACTGGGCCTGGTGAAATGCCTGGCGGGAAGGGAGGGGGCTTCTAGAAGGGCCATTGTGCATGCATTTGCTACAGTGCTGGCCAGAGCATAGGAGGAAAAGTCTTGCCCTCGTTGGACTTTTGGTGCCGTCACTCTGACTGGTGCAGACTGCTCTTTGAGGCATCAGACTCCAATGGTGAAAAGTTGTTCTGTGGTGATGGACAGTGCCAGAAAGAAGGCAAGCAGTACAGCATCCTGGCCAGCTTGTTTCTGGATAACACCACATGTCTGTGTAATGCTGGTGGTATGGAGTCCAGTCTCTCTTGTGGCTGGCAGGAGCCAGTGATGCAGTCTGGGCAATAAAGTCTTTAGCCACCTCAAATACTTTATGTGGAGGGAAGCTCATATGCCTCTCCATTACTGTCCTTCACTGAGGAGTCCAGAGGCACCAAACTCCACAGATTCCATAGTGGAGCTGGGATCAGTTATGCTGCACAATGTTTTCCCCAGGCATTGAAATGGGGGGAGAGGTTAGGGGCGGGCTGTATTGCACCTTAATAAAAACTGAAAAATGTTTCACATATACTTTATTAGATTTAACTCGTGAAGCAGCCAAGAGGTGTGGTCTTCCTCAGAGACTGAAAGCAAAGGAGAGCTTTCACTATCTTGGGGTGGTGGGGAGGAGGGTGATCTGGTAATCCACCCCCACCAAACTAGAAGCACAGAGTTGGGGCAGTATAAAGATAAATCCTTCTAGTTGGGAGCAAGCGGCCGAGGGAGAAGGATGTCTCTCCTGGGCTGCTGGGGTCTTAGCCTGACCACTGCCCTGAGGAGAAGCTGCCTAGCTGCCCCAAAGATATACTGGAACTGCCTGAAACCTTGCAAGCCAGAGAAATGACCTGGCCCCTCTGTCCTGGAAGAGCTGCCAAAGCTACCCACTCCCTGCAAACCAGAGAAGACACCTGGGACATGCAACCTGGAGGTGTTACCCGATGACAATGATGGTCTCCTGGGACTGCCCCTCCTGTTCTACCCCGAGGAACAGGACTACAGCCTGGAACGTAAGAGACTGATCACTGAGCCCTAGTATATACTGAAGGCAATGTTTGCAGCAATCAACCACCAGTTACGCAGGGAACATAATAGTCCTTGCATAACTACTGGCAACTTTTAAAGCTGCCGGTACACATTAGGGAAAAGCCAACCGCAAATTGCTAGTGGTCAGCTTTCCCCCAGGACTTCTAGGGCTGACTTCCAGGAGCAGCATAGCGAGTGCTCCCAGAAGAGTGAACAGATGGTGTCGAAATTGCTGCCGTCAGTGTAGACATACCCTATGCCTGTGCCATTCTAGCTGAAGGCTTGAGTGAGAGACTGTTTGCTTACCCTGCTTGGGTCCTGAGGTCATTCACTTGGCCTGCTCAGCCCTGAGGGTGCAGACCACAGATTGCTTAATTGCCATGCCTGAATATGGGGACCCAGGGTTTTGGGGATTGGCCAGCTAGGATGAGGAGGCCTAGAAAATGCTAATTTTCCCCTCTAGCTGAAGCGTCTCTGATTGGAGGAGGTGTGGCCACCCTTGGAGATTGATAGCAAGGTAGGGCCACCACCACATGCTATGGCACATTTACATCATGTTTTAAAATCATCACACAAATTAAAGTTGGCTGCTGAAGCCTTCTATGAAGCACTTCATCTATATACTTCTTGGTTTCTTCCTGTAATTTTGCACAACTCTGTAAATGAGCTTCTCAAATCCAATGTGTTCATCTTTGGTGATTTTTTTTCTGTGTCCAGTACTTCTAGTCTTTCATGACATGCTCAAGATCAGGCAGAAGGACTTTTTGAACACAAAATTCTATTCAATGAAGAAAAAGAGCACTCAGCTGTAGCTGTTGCAACTGGGAGTAGCAAGAGATGAATTCCTGCTTCTTTCATCCTGGAAACCTAGCACAAAAATGGGGTCGAACCACTAGTAGTGCTAAAGAACAATTGAAGTCAGATCTTCATTCATGTGACATTCCTCTCTACATTCAAATTCTTTATCCCGTCCTGATCATAGAGCAGCCCCACTGTGCTAGTACCTCTCCCCACTCAGCTGTCAGTATTTATAAGACTGGCATGTGTAAAAGCTATGTAAAAGTTGAGTAGAATCCTGCAGTCCCTGTTGTTGATTTGTAAAAATCAAGTCTGCATACTTTTCCCGTTGGCTTAAACACTTCTTGCCCTCTTTAATTAAATATTCAATGTAAGTGCCTTCATTAGCCAGCTTCTAGATTGAAGTCTTTGCTTCCATGTGTAGCTTCTGTTGCTGGACAAACATCTATTACTATTGTAGCAGATGCCCAGGTGAGATTGTTTAATGACCTAAGTGGTTTCAACAGTAGACTTACAAGAGAGAATGGCAATTTTCTCAGAACTTAGTAAAAAAAAGTAGTAGTCCACTTGGGACAGTGAAGGATTGTCTTGTAGGATGGGCTGTAGATTCTTGATGACCTCACCCAACATGCCAACATTTTTATGGCTGACTTTTAGGATGGTGCTTCCTCTGCTCTGGTCCCCAAGTACTACTCCTCTACTTATGCTATATTGGTGACATTTTCATCATCTGGACCCACTGAAAGGATGCCCTTGAATTTTTCCAAAGCAATTGCAACAGTTTCCACTGCATGATCAACCTTTGCCTGGAACACTCCATATAAGAGATCCACTTTCTGAACACTATAGTACAAATTAGTGATGGACACAAACAGCACTCTATACTGAAATCCTATTGGCTGCTATAGTTACCTACATCCCTTGTGCTTTCATCCAGGACACAACACATGATCCATTGTCTACAGCCAAACCCTAAGCTGTAAACATATTTGCTTCGATCCCTCAGACAGAAACAGACACCTTTAGGATCTCTAGTAAGCATTCTCAAAACTACAATGCCCAACCGGAGAAGTGAAGAAACAGATTGACAGAACCAGATGGGTACCCCAATGTCAACTACAACAAGAGAAGCCCAAGAAAGAAACAACAGATTGCCACTGGTCATCACTTACAGCCCAAGTCAAAGCTTTACAGCACATCATCAATGATCTACAGCCTATTCTAAAAGACAATCCCTCTCTCTCCCTCAAGCCTTGGGAGGCAGACCACTCTTTGCTTACAGATAGCCCCCCCCCCAACCTTAAGCAGATACCAGCAAACACAGACCAAACAACAGAAGCATTAAAGGAGGCACATATTCTTGCAACAAAGCCTGTTGCCAGCTTTGTCCACATACCTGCACAAATGTCACCATCATAGGACCTAATGAGGTCAGCTGCTCTATCAAGGGCTTGTTCACCTGCTCATCCACCCATGTGATTTATGCCATCAAGTGCCAGAAATGCCCTTTGCAGAAAGATGGTGAATATTTGCCTGTCTTGTTTGAAACCAGTGTCCAGCTTCAGAATTAACAAGAGACCATATACTTAACATTGGCCTCCAGTTTGTAGGTTGTATTTTTTGTTTGTTTGCATTAGCTGTGTTTCCAGCATTCTTAACAGTCTCATTAAGTACTGCTAAAATGAGCTTTGACAATGGCCAGCTTGAAAGACTTTTGCATGTCCAGAGGCTTGGCGTTTTGAAACCTTTTCCTGTAGGTTCTCAACACTGGCTTTGCTGGTTGTTCTGGCAAACTAAGCTTCTCCACTTTTGCCATATAAATTCATTTGTACACCCTCATCTTGAATACTGCATAGTTCTGGTAGTCTCGTAACAAAAAGAAACAATACATTGGAAATGGAAACAGTACAGATAAGAGCAACTAAAATGATTAAGGGTATGGAACAGATTCCATATGAGGAGAAGTTAAAAAGATAGGGACCTTTCAGCTTGGAAAAGAGATGATTAAGGTGGTATGACAGAGGTCTATATGAATCATGATAGTGTGGAGAACATGTCAGCAGCTGAGAGTGGATGTTAGGGATGATTCACTTGATGATTGTTCTGTTCTGTTCTGTTCATTCCTGTTGCAGGACCTGGCATTGGCCACTGGCATAAAGATTTAAACAAACAAGAAATCCTATGACACACTTTTAAAGACCAAAAAAATTATTTATTGCATAAGCTTTCATGGGCAAAAATCCCACTTCATCAGATTTTCTCCCACAAAAGCTCATGCAATAAATAAATTTGTTAGTCTTTAAAAGTGTCACAGGTCTCCTTTTTAAAAAAAAAAAGTTAAAAAAGAAAACAAGGGTCTTGTGGCACCTTAAAGACTAACAGATTTTTTTTTTTTTTGAGCAAAAGCTTTCGTGGGCTCCAACCCACTTTGTCAGAAGCATCAAAACAGGACTCCTTGTTTGTTTTGGTGAACTAGACTAATATGGCACCCCCTTTGGAACATACTGTAAAGAAAGATAATGATCTACTGAATGGTGATATTAAGATATAGTCCAAGAGTGGGGACTGGCCAAACCAGTTCCTCAGGGACAAAAGAAAAGCTGATGCCTCAGCCAGGTGTAAACAGGCCAAATGGGCTATCATTTGATTATGTGGCAATTCATTGGCAGGAAAAGGATCATGAGTGAAAGATAAACATCTTAAAAAAGAAACAGCTAAGGGTTCCTATCTCTACAGACTTTGTTTTTCCCAAACCTCAGCTGGAGCTCTCCCCCAGACTTTGTGTCTCCTGAAACTCAGCTGCAGCTCTTTTTTAAAAAGGGAAAGATGTGTAAAAGAAGAGAGAGCAAACACTCCAAATAATTTGTCCTCCTTCTTTGAGTGCTGCTTCCACAGCGCACAGTTATCCGGCAAGTCTTTTTAGCCCTAGCCCGTCAGCGCAGGGTCAGCGGCCAAAGCCCCCTTCCATGCCCCGACCGCAGCTATATATATGACCCTCATCCTGACCCCCCTCAGTTCCTTCTTTCCACCCCCAGCAACGGTACTGGAACAGCCCGTCCTTGCTGTTGTGCAAGTACCTTTCAACTCTGGCTAGCTGCACCCTACTATCCCCAGAGGCACCTGTTGAACAAGGTACTGTTGGTCCTCTGCGATGTAATGGGAACACTGGAAATCTGGCAGGACCCCTTCTTTGCCATGGGGAGCATTTCCTTCGAGACTTCAAACCCTATGGTCACGCTGATCACCGATGTGTCAGACATGGGGTGGGGGGGCCTGTCCTGGGGGGCCTATCAACTCAAGGGAACTGGTTGTTCAGGGACAGACCCCTTCACATAAATGTGAAGGAGCTCAGGGCCTTTCTGGACTTGATAAAGGGGAAAACAGTCCAGGTCCTGAGGGACAACACAACAGCCATATTCTACATAAACTGCCGGGGGGCTGGGTTTGATCCCCGGCTCTCTGTGCGGAAGTGGCCTACCTTCCCAGGGTAGACAACAGCATGGATGACTCTCTGAGCAGGACCTTGTCTGATCATGAGTCGTCTCTGCACACAGAAATTATGTCCCATATCATCAGTCAGTGGGGCACACCCCAGGTGGACTGAGTTGCAACATGTCAGAATTGGGAGTGTCATCGTTTTTGCTCTCAGGGGTCGGGAGAAGGGCTCACTCTTGGATGCCTTTCTAATTCCATGTACCCCCCGTGGGGGGGGGCGGTCTGCTGATGTACACATTCCTGCCAATTCCCCTGATCCACGGGGTCCTCCTGAAAATAAAGAGGGACAGCGCGGACATGATACTGATAGCTCCAGGCTGAACTGATATTCAATCCTAATGGACCTATTGATAGATATGCTGCTCTGCCTTCTCCACAGAGTGAACCTGCTAACACAGGACTTGGGCTGGTTATGACACCCAAACCCGAGACTGCTGTGCCTGACAGCCTGGAGGCTGCATGGTTGAATGAATCTGAGAAACTCGGGTTAAAGAGGTACTGATAGGCAGCAAGAAACCTTCAAGGAAGGCTATCTACACAGCTAAGTGGAGACATTTCTCCCTCTGGTCCAGAGAAAGAGGGATGATACCAGAGTCAGTTCCCATTCGCTCCATTCTTGACCACCTTTTGGTCCTTAAAGATAGGGGCCTATCAACCCCCTCTATCTCAAGGTTCACTTAGTGGCAATCTCGGCCCTTCATGACAAGGTGCAAGGGGGCCCAGTGTTATCTTACCCTACTTTTGCCAGGTTCTTGAAGGGTATTGAGAAGATCTACTCCCCAAGCCAGAGATGCCACTCCCTAATGGGACTTAAATGTGGTGCTCCACAGTCTAACAGAGTCATCCTATGAACCTTCTGATTCCTCAACATTGGTGGTCCTGTCACGGAAAGTGGCCTTTCTAGTAGCCATTACCTCAGCAAGATGAGTTTCGGAAATGAAGGCCCTCTTGTTGGAATCGCTGTATACAAGGTTCTTTACTGACAAGGTGTTGTTATGCCTACATTCCTCCCCAAAGTGGCCTCTCCATTCCACCTGAACCAAGACATTTGCCGCCAGGTGTTTTTCCTGGACCCTCTGGTTACAGAGAAACAGAGGAAGTGGCACACCCTAGCTGTCAGAAGGGCCCTTTCGACATACATCAAAGTGCACATGCCTGGTCTGCAAGCCTGCCCAACGCTTTGTTGCAGTTGCAGAGCAACAAACAGGACAGTCAGTGACAACTCAGTGTATCTCCAAGTGGATAGTGAACTGTATTAAAGACTGCTACAGAAGATCAGGTACACCCCCTCCCTGCGAGGGTCAGGGCGCATTCAACAAGAGCCCAGGCTTCTTCAGTAGCCTTCCTTGTGCAGGTCCTGATCCAGGAGCTCTGCAGAGCAGCCACGTGGTCATACGTGCATATCTTCTCGATGCACTACGCAATAGTGCACCAGGCATGAGAGAGTGCTGCGTTGGGTAAAGCCATATTCAAAGTGGGTAAGTTGTCAGTCCACACGCCATCCTGAGCATGGCTAGCATGTAACTAAATGATGTGAGCAGCACACAAGGAATGGTGGGTTACCGATGGAACCGTCCTTCTTCGAGATGGGCTGCTCACATACATTCAGATCCCTCCCTCCATCCCTGCTACTCAGAGTTGGCAAAAAGAAGGGACTGAGGGGAAGTCGGGGTCGGGTCATATGTATATAGCCACATTTGTGGCATGGAGGGGGCATTGACCGCTGATCATGAGCTGACAGGTTAGGGCTTGAAGACTTTCCAGATGACTGTGTGCTGTGGCACTTAGACACCCGTAACTGAATGTATGTGAGCAGCCCATCTTGAAGGAGGATGGTTACATCAGTAACCCACTGTTTTCTCTCTGAACCAATGACACCTAAAGAACAGAAGCTGGACTGGGCTAGGAAAGGGATCCTGATGGAAGGCAGTTCAGCAGCAGGACTTCTGAACCCAGTGGCTGAGGGGGAACCATAGGAGCTGATGTGCAATAAAGGGGGCTATTTTCTATTTTGTCATGCTTGGTGATGACCAGAGTGGTCAGAAGCATGTTTTGTTACTGATTGGGAGACTGGTTTAAGTACCACCTGGCAGTGGTGTGGGGGTTTGGCCCCTGGTTTTTGTAGCTTGCCCTGATTTTGGCACATTCAGAAGGTTATCCCAGGAGGCTTGGGTCACAATGTTCACTTAAAATCTGTCTTTTTATCATTAATAGACTTGGTTTGCTTAAACCAGTGTGTTTGAATTGAAATGTTTGGGAAACTCTTTGGGATAACAAGATATGTGCATATCATTTGTTACTAAAATGATGAACTTTATCTGAGCTAGTATTGTCCAAGAGAGAGCTGGACAGTACGAGACATTGATTTCTGGGGACAGTCTGGGACTAGGAGTTTGCTGGTGTCGCTCTGTAATGCAATTCATGAGTGGCTTGCTGCAGCACTCATGTGACATAAGTGGGGGTGATGTACAGGCTGGAGTTGTGAGAAAGCAAACCAGGAGCAATAGCTCTTACAAAGCAGCAGTGTAAAAGGCACCCGAAGTTAGAACACTGATGGAATATCAGCTGTTCATCAATCCAATTGTATGCTGGGTATGTCACAAAACAACCATCTTGGAGCTGAGCAGCATGTGGCTGCTGCATAGAGGGTTCCTGGATTGGAACAGAGGATAGTCAGCTGGCCTCAGTGCCCTTGCTGGCCATAGGTAAAGTGGCACAAACTCCAAAAGGGGGCAGGACTTATTTGGGAGCCCAAACCAAACAGCTGAATTTAAAGGGCCCAGAGCTTGACTAAAGGTCCTAGCAAGGACTCTAATGTCCCTGTCTGGATTTTGTGAGTTGGTTGGAAGGCCAAGGTACTGAAGAAGAAAAAACAACAAGGTGTTGTGTAGCACTTTAAGACTAACATTTATTTTTTGCATGAGCTTTTGTGGGAGGAGATCCCACTTCCTCAGATGCTTCAAAGATCTGTTAGTCTTTTTTTTTTTTTTTTTTTTTTTTTACTGGACTAGACTAACACGACTATCCTTTTGAAATTGACAAGGTACTGAAGACCTGCCAAGGTCAGTAAGCAGCCTGCAGGGGCCACCAGGGACAAGGAAAGGACTGCAGTAGCACAGCCAACAGCTTGGTGACTTCAAGAGGTGAATGCCCTATTACAGGTCCCTGTTTATTCCAAGATTGTCAAACATATGGCCTGCAGATAAGATGCAACCCCCAACCTCTCTGGTCCAGCCCCTGCAGCTCTCTTCACAGTGCCATGAGACCACTCCCTCTCAGGGAGAGCATGTGGCATCATGGAGCACAGTCTTGCATATCCAGTGCTCTGCGATACCACAAGAAAGTACAGGTCTTGCAGTAGCCCAGAGCACTGTGTACTCAAGATTGCACTCTGCTGTGCCACAAGACCCCGTTCCCTCTCTGTTAGGGAAAGTGTGTGGTCTCACAGCATCGTGGGTTGCTGTATATTCCAGAGTGCCAAGGCAGCCGTTCTCAACCAGTGTCGGGATACATTACTGTGGCATCACAGTGGTGTGTCACAGTGAGCCAAGGAGATGGCTGGATTTGGCCTGGGAAGGGTGGGCTGGTATATCCTGTAGGGTTGCAACATGCTGTCAAGTGTGTTGCAACCCGCAAAAGGTTGAGAACCACTGTGCTATGGTGATGCGGTGCATACACAGCCTTCTGTAAGCTGGGCCTTATATAGCCCACTTGAAGAATATTCAGTTCAATTCTTGCCCACCACAGCAAATGAGTTTGACACTCCTGGTTTATTCTTTATCTGGATGATGGGCTAACACGATGCAAAAGCAGAAAGAATGGTCTTATTGCAGGTCTAAGTAAATAATTTCCCTCTTGTGCACACACAGCTAAGTACCAAGGAAGATAAGAATGGTTTCTGGTAACTTACTTTACCATGCTTTTCAGACAGTAATTACCACCCTTTTATATGGACCACTACATCATCATCAAAAGCTTTCACATACCACCTTGCACTCCCCAGCCAAGCCCCTTACCGTGCCACCCCTCACCCACAAACCTGAGCCACTTAGTGCACCCATCCCCTCACAGCCCCAAGCCCCTTACCGTGCCCCTGTCCCCCACAGCCCTGCGCTCCCCAGCCTTGATGCCCTTGCTGTGCCAGTCTCCCTGCGGCCTTGCAGTCCCCAGCCCCTTACGGTGCCGCTGTCCCACCATGGTCCTGCATTCCCCAACCCCACGCCCCTTACGGCACCAGCTGTCTGCTTTTCCCACTCTGTGGGCCATGTGCAGTGCAGGCCTGCACTCCCTAGCCATGAGCCTGTTACTGCCCCCACCCCCTTATACTCCCTGACCCGCACTTTTCCCATGTCCCTGCACACCCCAGCTCCAGCAGCACTTTTCCTGTCTTGTGCCCCTGCGGGCCACCAGTTGGGAATAGCTGTTTTAAGACATGCAAAAAAAATACACACACACCCTTGATATAGGCAGGGCCTAGTCAAGGCCATGCATTTTTGTCTAGCTACTAAGAAGAGTTTTAAGATTGATGTGCAAATGACTAGTACTGCATGACAGTAATACTAAAAATCAGGTAACCGGCTAATCAGTTCTGATTTAGACACACGGAAGTGGAGAATTCCTATTAAAGAACAGCATGTTTGCTTCTATTTGCTGTATATAGCATCTTTCAGTGTACTTAAGTGTGTACCAGTACACCCTATCTGTAAAAGGGAAAAGAGAAAAAATTCCATTTCTATATTGAAACTATTGCCTCTAGCTCAGCTACTGACAAAAGATGTTTAGATATCTTAGTGTAGAAAGATGATTGTCTAAAGCTCAGATGTCAATGGAAAGATACAATGATCCCTTTCTTGTGCTTATGGAGTCACACTAATTTTATAAAGGGCATGAAAATATTGGAAAACTCCAGTGCAGCAAGCCCTTAAAAGGTTTGAATGCAAGTAGAACTTACTTTAAATTACATTTAAAATGACTTTTGGGATAATATAGTCATGAGTAGAACTGTTGAAACTTGGCATTTGTTTTATAGGAAGTGTTTCATTCTGAATGGGAACCAAAAGTAACTTTCCTGCAAAAAGAAAAAAATTTCATCTTGGAAAAACTTTTTCAGAAAGCTATTTTCCATTTTATAAATTCTATAATACACACAAATTAAAAAAAAGTGAAAATTTTGAAACTCCAAAAGCTGTTTCCAAAACAAAAATTTTGTTTTATGGGAAATTGTCCAAAATTGATGGGATTTTGTGAAAATGTTCAATTTTGATGGGAAAAGCTTTTCCCAACAAAAACCTCTTTACCCAAAAGCTTTCTGTCCAGCTCTAGTCACACCACTGAAATGCGCAGTTTGTTGTACAGTAAAATCTAGAGGTCACAATCAAAGTCAGGGACTTATTTATAGGGCACTGAAAAAAAAAAAAAACCTATACAAGACTATTTTTGCACCAAAGCGTTTGCAACTTAGACAAGTCAAGCAAAGTGTGAGGAAGGAGATATTACTGTCTCCCTTTTATTTTCCTGCCCAAGGTCTCTCAGGAAGTCTATGGACTGATCAAGAACTCAACTTAGATCTCTTGTCATCCCTCTCTGTGCCTTTGCCAAATGTCCATCCTGCCTTTGAAGCATCTCACAGCAGAAGGAAGCAGCAACAGGTGGACTGGGAAGGGGACTCAGGAGGCAGAACAGTGGAAAAACAAAAGTATGTACCGAGAAGGAGCTTTACTCCTTACTGGGCTCAGTGCAGATACAACTGGATGATACAATGGCCTGTGACATACATCAGCTCAGACTAGATCTAATCACCTCTTCTGGTCTTAACTTACAAAAACTCCTTAATGCATCAAAGCCCAGATGTGTTCACCTTAAAACATCTTCCAGAACTTTTCATTCAGGTTTTCCTGAGGACAGTTGAATTAGAAAGTCTGTGCCTTAGTAGTTGGGGGGGGGGGGGGGTCTTTTATAGTAATATTGCGTCTACTTTCCTTTTGCTGTAATGTAAATTGAATACATTTATCTGAATTCACTATGTTGGGGGCAGGAAGGAAGTTAGTCCCAAGGCTGGGTCACTGGCTGTTACTCATCCCAGAGCTTCTTTTTTTGTGAACATATCCTCCCCACACATTTCAAGATACTCGATTGCCACAGAAGCGCTCCTTGTTGTGAAAAGAAGTCAAGTTAGCATTATCTCTCTTCTGATGCAGGAAATGAAAGTGTCACCTAGCTGATCCCTGCCAACTGCCTCCCTAGTGCATTTTTCAAAGCAAGTGTTGTTAGCTTACTTTTTTTTTTTTTTTTTAAGAAGTGGACACTTCAGAACCTTTGGCATAAAACCTACAAAAAATAGATCAACTAAAACTAGCAAAAAAATTGTTTTATAACAGGCACCAAACACCACTCAGCCCACAACACACCTCTGACCTCTATTCAAACCATGCCTTTTATGCCTCTTCAGCCTCAACAGGCAAAGTGTACCTATCTTGCTGCACCTATACAGGCAGTGAGTTCCCATTGCTCAAGCATTTCAAAGCCACAAGTCAACTAAGTAAAAGCTACTTTTAAAAAAAAGAGTCATATAGGTTTCCACCCGCCTTCCTTTCAGATATTTGAATATAAATCTCTGATAATTTGTTTTGAGACATTTGACTGAGTGCTTGTGTAAGACTGCCCTCTGGTGGTTCCATTAGTAATCAACACAACCACATCATTTGTATCTGGAAAAGTGGAAGGCTTGTTTTGACAAATGAAACCTCTTCTCATATACCATTGTGATGTTCCAATTGTCTTATACATAGTTTCCAAGAAACATATTGAATCTCACCAAAAAGAGCATCACCATTCATTGTCACACGGTTGAATAAAACTGAATTGTTTGCTACTATTTTTCATATACCAGAAGTTTCAATGTTACACATCATGTGTTCCATTTCTTTTTGTACTAACACCTTCATTATCTTATTACTATTTACAGCACACCACCTTAGCTTACACAACTCTTTAGAAAAGTTTGAACTCTACAGGCAGACTGACAGACCAGTTTCTTCCATTTCCCCCTCGCATAAGGAAATAAAATACTTTGTAATCATTACCATAAAAAGGACTTGTTTGCATACCATAAACAGTGACCAAAACAAATGGTACTAAAAAACTTCTATGATATTCAACCGTCTATAAACAGATAACACACTAGATGTCAGACAAGAGGATCAAATCATTGCTTTGGCTGTGAAATCTATGAACCATGGTAGCATGACAGGCATGTGATCGTGCGGGTACGACAAGACTAATTCAAGAGATGAAAGTTCTATTACTGGCTCTGCCATTAAGCTATGGTGACTTTGGCCAAGTTACTTCATCATTTTATGCCTGTTTCCCTTCCAACCCTCTTTTTATTCTGGTTGTAAACTCTTCAGGGCACTGACTAACTGCACAGTGCCTGGCATGGTGGGGCTACATTCTCTTTTGGGGCATCTAGGTGTCCTTTTAGAAAATAAGAATGACCTGATCCTGGTTCAGGATCTGCAAATATGACTCCACAAAGTTACCTGGATCTCTCCAGACACAAGAATCTGGGCTAGTGTTGCATTCTAGAGGATTGGTGCCTAAGACAATAATAGGCATAAGAGATCCAAAGAAACAGAGAAGCAGCTGCTGTTGTAGAACATTTAATATAAAAATACATGAGCACTTGAGCAGGTGGTAGTATGCTCTGCTACTTCAGAGGAATTATTTCCTGTCAGAATTGCACTTAATCCCCATTTAATATCCAGCAACCATGACTTTCTCTCTTCAGTAGGTCAGACCTTAAAACCCCCAAGGACAAGAAGATGCAGGAATAGAATCTGTGTACCGGTTGCTGGAGGCTATAATGGAAAAACAAAAGCAAGTAACCCCAAATGCCCCAGCCTCACTGCACAGGGCACAATGAAGACATTTTAGATGTTGGCCTGGAACTGAGCTTCAGTTACACTAAGGTATTCGAAGTAATGCCAATTATAGCTAACATGTTAAGCAACTAACATACTTGCATATATTTTTATATTTAGTGCCCTACAGCAGGAGTCACACTGTTCATCGAGCAGATTCTACAGCGCTGGTTTCAGTCCTCTACCCCGTCTCATAAAACAGAGAATTTACTGTAATTTCAGCCTTCCACTGTCCAAAAGGCAGTTAGTTACACTTGCCACCAGTAACATTATCATCTACTGGCTTGCTTGGAATCAAATCCTATCTTCTACTGTCCTGACTACACACAAATTCCAGCCCCATAGATGAATGAACTAGAATAGTGATATGTTTATATCTCCTGAACTTTAGAAAGATTATTTTAAAAAATCCTTCTTCAGGGCGAGGTGCTCTCATGACATGTTGGAAAGGCTCTGGCATCTTCAGTGACTACCCTGCCATGGCTGTCATCCCTTCTTCATACAGCTACAAGCACAGAGGCATGTAAAACTAATATAATCTTACTGAACACTGGCTGTCTAAATACCTACAACTGGGAGCTGCAGGCAATCAGTAAATATACCAGTAATTATATCTTGAAATAAAGTTGTAACCAGAGCTAGCTGGTTGCAGTGGGAGATGACAATTTTAGATGGTGGTAATGTGGTACCTGAAGGCAAAAACATTACTTGAAATCATCAACAGCTGTAGCAGCCTTATATTTCTTTCAACTTAAATCTTAAAGGTCATCAGTGTTTCACTTATTTAATTTCTGCCTTCTACGCAGCCTCAGGCATTCAGCTGTATTGCTGGGACTTTCCATCATGATCTTCATTCCTACATGTACAAAAATTTCAGAATCAAGGTTTATTTATAGGACAACAAAGACTAATGATGCAACTTTAATACAGAATTCATCAGCACTCCAGTTTTTGCCGTTTATTTCCACTAAGGATGAATGACAAAGAGCAGAGACACAAGAAGTTATTGTAAATCATCTGTCTTTAGGAGGACTGAGTTTCTTGCGTCTTCTGTGATACCTGGAAGAAAAAAAGAATTGAATGATAATTTGGTTTAATCATCTTGTATTTCCCTGTCAGGATTTGTTTGTAGCCAGTAGTCTACGGCAATGGTTCCCAACTGGTGTTCCCCTTTGATGTACCGCCAGCGGCAGCTCGACGTAGCCCCGACCATGGTCTGGGGGTCACTAGTGGCCAGGGGGCTGCCAACAGTAGCACGGTCCGGGAGCTGAGAGTGATAGCGCCGCGGCAGATCAAAGGTCTGGGAACCACTGGTCTACAGACTAGATATTAGTAGAGCTATAAAAAGATGCACACGAGCTACTCAACATCTTATCCCCAGTTCACAAGGTGTTACCTACAGAAATAACCTTTCTACTGCTGCATGAACAAGTGCACAATACAACCAACTTGCAAATTCATATCTGTCTGAATTCTGTACCTATTCTAGTTACAGCCACCGCTGAGACTATTAACAGCAATCGGCCAAACAAAAAACACCAAAAAACCCCCACCACACAACCCATCATGCACAACAAAACCTTTTTTTTCCAGCTTGTTTACTCTGTGCATGTGACAGCAATTCAGGTATAATTAATTTTACTAGCCAGTTAGGACCCTTTGAGCAAGGGAAAAGCTTAAACATCAAGCCCTCCCCCATTCTAAAAGCATAAAAAAAAGTCAGAACATCCTTTAAGAACATGTTACGGCCTAACCAATCTTTTTCGTAGTAATTTTAACTACAAATTCAAGCTGACAGTGTTCTTTTAACTAAACAAACAAACAAAAAAAAAAACAAAACAAAAAAAAACAAAACAAAAAAAAACAAAACAAAAAAAAAAGACATTCCACTTTATCAGAAGGTGATATCCCTGGTTTCATATACAAGGAAATTAAACTTTGCTGCTTAGTGTGGGAGAGCAGAGTTTTCAACTGGGGCAAGTTTCTGAAACCAGTGCGTCCTCATCTAGTCCCATATGTTCTCTCTCATGTAACTGCAGTCATTCAGGGAACAATTTGGACCACCTTTTCAAGGGCTATAAGACTCTGAAGAGAAAGTAATTTGACCGAAGTTGGGAAACTGAGCTCAGTCACTAAGGCCTTCTCTACACTGAGGACACTTATCAAGCTCATCACTTTTGCTAATATTGACATAGTTCCACCATTGTTCAGAATAGTGGAAGCTGTGGTGCAGACTACCATTGTTTAGAACTAGGTCATCTAATCCTGCTCAGAGAAGGCCTGTTCAACAGGGATAATCAGACAGGAACTATCATTTTTGGTCAAAGGCACTTTACAGAATAGACTGGCTTCACAGCAAGACTAACAAGGCTGTCAAAATCACCCTTTAATCCATCAAGTGACAAAAAATAATCTCCCTTGACATTACTATACAATACTCTTTTTGGCAAGTTCCTAAGACAGAAGCTAACATGAAAATCCTTAAGGATTCCACCCCTGCATAAATTGAAGTGTTATGCAAAATATTTAATAGTCAAGGTGCTAAGATTACTATGTCAAACCTAATGAGTTATAGTAAGGGGTGAATTTGAAAATGTGTTTATTCCTCTTTCCATTCAACAGCAAAAGAACAAATATTTTTGAGAAGACCACTTACTGTCCCACAGGGAACCAGCGATGTTTTGTTGTATAAAACATTTTGCTGAGTTCTTCATATGTAGGACCTTTGTTATTCTTTAGCTCCTTCACATCCAGCCTGGATTTCAGCACTTGATCAAGTGTTTCCTCCTTGTTATCTACTGGATCTGGTCTAGGTATTGGCTACAAAATCATCAGTAAGGAACAGGTTAGTTTACAAGAGACACAGTTAGCCTGCTTTTTAACCTCTCTTTGAAAGGCTACGAATCAAATCATTGCTGCAGTTAGCATGACCAGGTACTTTTCACTCATGTATGTACCACTGAAGTGCTCCTTATTATCTGTACTCCCCTGCTGCCAACACATCCTTTGGATTTCCTAAGAGTTACTAAACTTTACTCTGCACTCTTTACCTAATTACTCTATCCACCTCTCCCTTTCAATGACACTGGGGCAACCATCTGGAGTCATGGGGTTCCAACAGCACTGGAAACCTGAGCTGTCACCTCCACATCCCTTCCAGGGGTGAACCTCCCAAGTCCCACACTTTCCCAAGACTGCCACTACCACTGACACACGCTCGACTACTCAGCATGTATGTACGTTGTATCCCTCCTTCACCCTTTCATTCGTTTCTTTTGGGCTTTTAGGCCCTGAATCTACTGCACTGGGACTACTACCATAGGAGAAAAGATACTCAGAGTATGACTGCATCCTTAGACTGTCAGCTTCTTGGAGAGGAGACCATCTCCATATATTTGTACATCAGTCCCCTTGGGCAGCAAGACTATCATTATAAATAAGATTATTGCCTTTGCTACTTCTGTGTTCTGTTTTCTAAAATACATTATTACTTTTATTTAAAAGTTAAATTTCAAAAACATTAACAACTACTAGCAAGTCTTTAGGGTTTTTTTTTTTTTTTAATTCCAATTGAAATATTTAACCATTCCCAAATATGTTCAAAATCCATCACTGCATTATTTTACTAGTGCATAAGATTTAGAGAATGAAAAAGATCTCTGAACAAAAAGTGTATCTAGTCTGTTTTATCTTACCTACGTCAACAAGTGCAAGAAATACACAAAGGGCACAAATGATAGAAAGAAAATGAACTCATCAAAATGTAAAGTTTCAGAGGCAGGCTAGGCTCCCGTGAACTGCCAGACTGTTTGATTTAAATCAATCCACCTCATGCTTGTCTTATTCTGGTTGTGAATCTCATTCCCCGAATGGTATACCCTATGCCTCCATTGTAATCTGCTTGCAAGTGAATTTTTCCTATGGAGTCTATAGCACACAGAGATGAAGTAACTGGTTCAAGACCACACAGGAGTCAGTGGCGGCATGGATAAGAACCGAGATTTCCACCCATCACCACAGCATCTTTTCCTTGCTCCAACCAACAGTTAAAACTACCTCTAACCAGTAGCCAAATTCATTGTAAATTTATATCACAAGATTATTTTGGCCATGTTATCCAGTGTACTGAGACATCACAAGAGATTAAAAAAAAAAGCAACCTAAATGAATGTTGTTGGCCAAACTCAAAGATGTCTGTGCTTTCAACTGATCAGGAAAAACAGTTGTACAAATCTGTACATACCTTTGTGTGCTCATACGGAATTTCAACCGAAGGATGGTAGCAGACAATTGTCTTTCTATCTGATGTCAAAGCAAGTTCCACTTTACTGTAAAAGATGGGGAAAAATATATATTTTATATATATAGATCAGTGTGTCTTCCTTATTCCTGTGAACTCCACTTCCTTCCTCAGGTGAATGAACTCTGGAAAAGACATGAGTCACACGAGCTAACCAAGACACTGGTAGGAAGTCTAGAGTACTAAATACACAAGTTTAAAAACAAACAAGGAGTCCTGTGGCACCGGAAGACTTACAAATTTGCCACAGGACTCCTTGTTTGTTTTTACTGAATTAGACTATCATGGCTGCCTCCCTGGAACACAAGTTTAAGTGCACATGTTTTCTTTTGAATTTTAGATAGCAATCTTGAAATTTTTACTAAAATTTACCACCAGCCAAGGAACCACTGACTTTCAATTGGACTTAGACTCCCAAGTCACTTAAACATCTTTGAAAACTGTACCCAGCACCAGGGTTAAAGGCACAAAGTTCCCTGATGGCTTTCTTAGTTTTTTGTACCTTGTTTGGATTTTTAAAAATATTTGGAAATGAGGCAAGAAAAATGTCTACCATACACCTAGAAACCAGGAATAAAGCAGAAAGATGACGATAACTAGCCTCTCTCAGTGAAGTCCAGTGTTAACACCCTTCAGAAGAGTCCAGCATCTCCAATGGCAAGAAGGGAGCTGGGACTTCTACTACGTGTTTGGCCTACACATCAGTTTCTCCCTAGCAAGCATGATAAAAGTGAAACTCTCCCAACTCATTCTGCAGGAAGGGAGGTGGGTTGGATTATCTCATCTCCTCTCCACGGCCTGCTGGCTTCTGAGGTGAGAAGGCCTCCACTATTCTACCCCCCCCCCCCTTTTTTTTTTTTTTTTTTTTTTTACTCAGTGAAGAACTCCAGTGCCTTGTTATATTGTTACTCAGTTTTCCCAAGCAGCTGCAGGACAGTGCCAAGATATTGTCTTGGTATTGAAAAGCAGCCACTCTAATTTTACTGGGTTTACTGCTGGAACTGTGACTGTCAGCAGAGACACTACAGCCCACTGTCTGTAGGTTCAAGTGACAACAATGCACCAATTTTCAACTGATTCACATTTGGGACGTTAGTTTCACAAGCTTATGGCTCAAAACAAGGCTCTTCAGAAAATGGCTAGTCCAGTCCAAAACTTGCAGAAGGAGTATCTGGTATAAAGAAAACAATAAGACTAACAGCATGGAGAACAATTACTCCAATATGTATCCCTGAAGCTATGGGTCAATTAAAGTCCCTAGATCAAAATGGATTTTACAGCGTACCAGTTATAGTCTTCTGGAAGAACTGAATATGTAGATTCATGGTGAGCACAATGCACAGGTCCGTCTGCAAAAGAAAGAAAAAAGTACTCATAAGAACAAATGAAACTGTAGCAGAATGAATTTTACACCTGCCTTTCATCTCCTGAAAAGTGAGCTCAACCAGAAACACACATTCAGTTTAACCCGTCCATTTAGAAAGGAGGTGCAATATCATGCCAGTATTTCAATAATCCTATCACAATACAAGCTTCTAAAACAGCCACTGGCTCAGGCTCTGGATGTTCACTGTATCCCAGTCTTATTCTTCTAACTGTCCTACTTCTGCAAGTAGTAACTGTACTACATCTGACACTGCAAAAAACCCCGTACTGCACCAGACTGGCCACACACTAACACCGTAAAGTGCTTTACACGATAAAATGAGAATACACCTATTCTAGACAGCTGCTCACTTGTTGCTTCTCTAGGCCAAGCTATGCACCCAGTGAGAGGAGGCATATATTAACCTGCTGTCTGCAGCGTGTGTGCGTGCGTGCGTCATAGGAGCCTCAATGGGAACCAAGAAAGGCAGAAATGGGGATCATGGCAGCTTACATTCTCCAGCCCCTGCACTCTGATCTGCCTTTCCTCTACCTTCCAGTTACTCTGCCTATGTCTCTGCCCTCTTCGCCCCACAGGTTGATTCTCCTGCCCAGTTCCCACAAATACTGGGCCTGCCTTTCTCCTAGCAGTCCATGTTTGCAGAGGTCGAGCTGATAGGCCTGTGGTTTTCAAACTGCAGGTCAGGGCCAAGTAGTAGGTTGCAGACCCTCAAATCCTGGGTCATGGGGCTCCCTGCAGCTGCTGCCAAAACAGTGGCATGCATGGCTCAAAGATGAAACTGTTGGGTCATGGGCATAAATGATTTTTCTCAACTGGGTCCAAGAAAAGTTTGGACATGACTGCCCTACAGTATGTTGTAACAGTCTCTGGCACACCTCTAGTCCCAGGTCCTGCTTTTTCCATCTTTACTTCCCACACGCCCAGTCCTTGCTTTCTTACCCACTCCCCACCAAGAGAACTCCCAATCCCTGATACTCCCCCACCCCAAGTCCTTCCTCTCCTTCCCCCCGCCCCATAACCCCCACTTCCTGCTGCTTTCCCCCAACCACACTCTTTCCTACTCCACCCCCAGCTCTCCCCACACCAAAACACCTTCCTCTAAAACAGGTGGACAAATGGGCCCACAGGAGCCTTGCAGAACCTCCAGCTGGGCCTGGCCCTACCTCCTTCCCTCTCCCACAGTGTATAGCATGGCCACCTTCCGCTCCCATCCTTGCCCATCTCTGGCCTGCCTAGAGGCAGATGTGGCCCTCAGGCCAAAAATTTTCCCACCCCTGCTGTAAAACCCTTGCTTTTCTCAGACCTGATCAATACTGCTGGCGACCATCAACTATGTAGCTTGTGTATCTCCCATCCACTTACTACCCTTCATGTACTACAGCGTCTCCACTGCGCTGCGCCAACAGGAAACGCCCTCCGTCCAAGACAGCATTATACTTTTCATGGTGTGGATTTACGGCGTCGACCCAAGGGCACTTCCAGAATCTATGGAGTGCATCTCTCCACTGCCCACTCAGTCAAGCCTGCAGTGCTGACTATGGACAGCCCCAACAGCATAAACAAACCCGGAGACTCCAGGCTACAGACGATCTCCTCATGCAAGACGAGACATTGCCTCTGACATTCAGCAGCAGGGGGTGCTACAGACATTCCTCTGCCTGCAATACTAGGAAATCTCATTTTCCTGAAAATCAGGCTGTCCTGGCTTTCCAATTTTCACCAAAATCAATAGTATTCTTCCCACTGATTTACAGAACAGTCCTCAAAATGCTGGAATTGATTAGATGCAGTATTCAAAATCTATCACCTTACATATAGACAAAAAGGTAAGAAATGCCAGGAACTAACACAGAGCCTTGCTTTGCCAGGCTAATAGATAGAATGAGATGGTCTACGTATTTGTTTCCAGGATAACATCCAATTCCAAAAAAATGGACCCATGGAATTGCAGCATCTTCACTTTTCCCTCCAAGACATATGGCCTTGTAGTTCGACAATAAATCCTGAACTCGTGCATAACTATTTTGAGGTTCTGACCAGATCACAGGGGACTAAGTCATACATTTTATAGCTATCTTATGATGTACACTTCCACTTGTCTAGGTTTTGGGTGGATTGGTTTTAACATTTGAGTTTTCAGTGTGTCTCCACTTCAAAAAATGATTTTATCAAAAAAGTGTGTGTGCTGGTAGTCTGAATGGAGATTTTTTAAAAATTTATATTTTGAAGGAATTTATTAGATGACATGCATATCCATGTAAGAAATTAGTCACAACAACAACAATTCCAAACTGATTACCAACATCACAGTGATCAAAAAAATTGCAACGAGTCTACCTACAGGTCTTCTAAATATTTTATTTATGTTCCATTAAGTGTGATACAGTAAAACATTAAGTGATTATGGCTGATACTTCACAAGAACAACAGGCACAAAAACCTGAAACTAGGGCTGCTCTAAAACAAAGTGTTACTGGCAAAATGACTTTTGCTGACACTGTCTGCTGTTCATTCACACTTTCAGCTTCAGCCTGGTGTGAGATTCTACTGTCACTACATTTCAAGATGTGAATTACATTCACAGGACACAATAAGGAGTTTTAGAAGCAGAAAATACAGATAACTTTTTTTTTTCCTCCAATTTTTGTTGGAACATTTCAGAAGTGACACAGCTCTTCTTTGATTTTATATCCAGATGGAGATACTTCAGATACAATTTCCAAAATGGGAGCTATGTCAATGTAGTTCAGCCAAACAAAAAAGGAGTCTGGTGACACTTTTAAAGACTAACAAATTTATTTATCGCATGAGCTTTTGTTGGAGAAAATCCCACTTGAAGTGTGATTTTCTCCAACGAAAGCTCATGCGATAAATAAATTTGTTAGTCTGTAAAAGTGCCACAGGACTCCCTGCTTGTCTCAAACACGATTTTCTTGGAAGTGACTACAACTTCAGGTTCCTGAATCTCTTTCTTTCACATACTGCTATGTTTAATACACACAACCCAGAATGCCTGGTTTTATAATGTTTTGGATTGGCCATGTTGCATACTATTGCTCCTTGTCCTTTTGAAGGAATTATATTTTCTTACAGGCTTTTCTCACAAATGCTGGAAATTTCAAGGGCAACCAAGTCAAAACATTAAAGTGACAGCATGCAACTCCATCAAGATCAGACTATCCACATGAAGTATAAATGTCACTTTCATGCCTGTGTTACTGAAAACTCCACTCTGTACTAAGTATCAATGCACAAATCCTTTGGGAAAAAAACAAAAATTTCTAACATGGATCATTATAAGCAGCACTATTGCTTACTCTGTACTGAGGCCTGCCTACTGAATGCTGGTAAATGCATCCGCACGGTACCGGACCACACAGCTCTTCTCAGTGCTACTGCCATGCTGACAGGATTACAGCAAGTCGGTGCTGGAATAAGGAAGTACTCTGGAGGCAAATGGTATCCGTTCTATTGCACACCACGGTTCTGAAGGAGCAGGGTTCTTCACTGTTTGGGAGACAGAAGGACTGACAATTAGTTTAGTAACAGATTAAAGATTTAGGAAAAACACAATCGACAGTACCTTATACACTTCAAGAAGTGCTCACTATACTTGTAATGGCTTAAGAATTAGCATTCACTTACTAAACAGACAAACATGACACTCTTCATGTACTCAGTAAGTTACCCTTTAAAGAGGCACCAGTGCTTCTCATTTCTGTCCACAAGTGTTCCATGTACTATAGTTAAAACTAATCCAAAAATTCCTAGAACAAAAACTTCTGTGACAGTTGGAACAATGAAATACATGTATATGCACCAGTCACTAGAATACTCTCTCTGCTTCATTTTACCAAATCCAGCAATTGGTATCTGGGGACTATACTCCTGAAATGAAACATCTGCTAACATTAAACCAGAAGCCTTTAATTTGGGACCATCCTAGAAGACTGAAAAATTAACTCCCTATATCACAGACTCTCCTGCAGCATTTTGCTGTGAATCCCACTGTCTTAATCTGAAAAATTAAGTCTTTTCACAGACCCATCAGCTTTCCTACTGGTACTGTCTCTCAAGGGAAATTTGTACAGGTCCGAGTGACTAGCTTTGCTTCATTCAAGTCCTCTCCACAGCACTACTGCCCACAGAGTTTGTTTCCTTTTCCCAGTCTAAGATCTTGTTGTACAGGTGACGATGATTTTGTCTAGATTTGGCTTAGAACAGTCATTTACAAAAGGATAAGCTAATCAATTGAGATTTGAAGCTAAAATTTGGGAAACATGCATATTAGCCAAATAGTAACCAACCTGAGTTTGTCTTATTTCAAAGGCTGTCAGGGTAAGAAGCTATGATTACAGATGAAATATTCAAAAACAGAATAATTGCTTCATTTCACTTAACTAACATTTTTACCAGCAGCTAAGCAAATAATGAAAAAACTAATCAGCCCAACCTGTTATACACTCTGCACAACATCTGAGGGAATTTCCAATGATTTAATTAGGCACTGATCCTGCCAACCATTACACACGTGCTTAAGTTTACCCGAGGGCAGTCCTACTGAACTCAATCAGAGATCACTGACTATGGTGGGATTCGTAAAACTTCAGTACTTTCCTGTGCTGGCAACAACACTGGATTAATAAACAAGATGTTAAACTCATTGTAGACGTGAACTATTTAAAGTTGTGTCAGTTGGCCATGGCCAAGGTAAACAGACCTACTTTGTATAGGTAACTACATCACACATAAGAAGCAAGGAGTCCTGTGGCACTTAAAGACTAACAGATTTGTTTATCGCCTGAGCTTTCGTGGGAGAAAATCCCACTTGATCAGATACTTTGAAGATGGGGAAACTTACAGAATGGGAGGAAAACAAATGCAAGGGAGTATAAGACGTGGGATCAGGTCATACAGTCACAGCAAATCAGAGCAGTTAAGATTCAAACCCTGGGAAACAGCACAAAGAGGAGAGTGAAGTCAGTTTACCTGTTGTAATGGGAAAAGAAGCCATAGTCATGGTTTAATCCTGCTTTCACACAATCTAATCTGCATATCAATGAAATGAAAATGAAAGCAGGATTAAATCATAACTATGGCTCCACTAGCCATTTGCAGTCAGGAACCCCTTTCTTGGACTCAGGTGGCTTAGACCAGTGGTTTTCAAACTTTTTTCCTCACGACCCAGTTGAAAAAAATCATTTATGCCCACAACCCAACAAATCTTTGAGCAATGCTTTCCAGGCTTTTAGTGGCAACCAATGTTCCCTGTAAGCTGCGCCAGTGAGCAGTGGTGCAGCTGCCTCCGCTCACTGGCACAGCAAGTGCTGACCCCAGCGCAGGTCCCTGAGCGGAGGAGCTGGGGTCAGGGCTGGCGGGGAGCAGAAGCGGGGAGCGCCGGTGGTCATGGCTGGCAGAGACCGGAGGAGCCAGGATCAGGGCTGGCGGGGAGCGGAGGAGCTAGAGTCAGGGCTGGCAGGGAGCAGCAGCGGGGAGTGGAGGAGCTGGGGTCGGGGCTGGCGGGGAGCAGCAGCAGGGAGCGGAGGCGCTGGGGTCGGGGCTGGCAGGGAGCAGCAGAGGGGAGTGGAGGAGCCGGGGTCGGGGCTGGCGGGGAGCAGCGGCGGGGAGCGGAGGTGCTGGAGTCGGGGCTGGCAGGGAGCAGCAGCATGGACTGGAGGAGCTGGGGTCGGGGCTGGCTGGAAGCAGCAGCAGGGAGCGGTGGAGCCAGGGTCGGGTTCCCAGGGAGCAGAGGAGCCGGGGTCAGGGCTGGCGGAGAGCAGCAGCGGGGATCAGAGGAGCTGGGGTCGGGGCTGGCGGGGAGCAGAAGTTGGAGATCGGAGCTGGGTTGGGGGCTCCTGGGCTGGGGGCGGATTAGAAGCCGGGTATAAGCTCATGCCACACCGGGGGGGGGGGAGGGGGGGGTTGACGTGTAAGGAAATTTTTTGTTTCCTTTTCAAGTCATTGCTGCCACATAGGTCAGTGGTTCCCAACGTTTTCTCTGCCATGGCACTCCTTGCTACCTTTAATTCATTTGAGGCACACTGCCATATAGTTTCCAAATGAAGCCATATATTTTCATGAGCCAATGAGCCAATACAGAGCTCTTTGAGTAGTTTTTCAAAAAAATTTGTGGCACACTGGTTGGGAAACAGTGAGATAGGTAGACACAGCACACAAATGCCACCAAGATTCAGAATAAACACAGAAAACTGTATAGGACCTTATGTTACTTTAACAACACCCAGGATCTCTCAATGGCTCACTGTAATAGGCATTCACACATGCTTGGCTCTGTGGTATCCAAGAGGCACATCCCACCTGTGCTCACATTTAAGTGAATGGCCCTGGCAATACATTATAGGCAAACTACATGTGTCCTCCCATTTTGATATCTTTACCAAGTGCCATAAACCATGGCTTTAGGAGGAGGTGTCCCCTCCACATATTTTTAGTACAGCTCTGTTTTCAGTTGGAAGCTTGACAAAACTGGCTCCCAGCTAGGTGCCAGCAGTTTAAATCTGGTTGCCAGAGGGCACTCCTCCACTGCATTTCTGCAATAAAGCTAGGAGCCAGCCTATGAATCCTGGGTGCGATGGTGAGCTGCTGCCTGGGTTTTGTCGAGCCCTGTTCTACCCTCCACCTGATGGGGAAATTGAACCCAAGTCTCCTTCATTCCAGGTGAGTGGTCGTACCACTGTGGTGACATTTACAAGGCAAGCACTTTGCATATCCCTTCCCGAATGAGACCCAAAAGCCTCCAAACACCCCCACCAGATCAAGCCCTAGAGTTGACTTACAGGAAAAATACCTAGCTTCGTTTCTCTTCACAAATTGCTCTGTGGCTTATACAGGAAATACGGGTCTAGATGCTTAGAATAAGCAGACTACTTATGTGCAAAGGCTGAAAGCTAGGTTTTTTAGGAACAAATGTATGTAAAAAATGTAGCTGGCTGAGTATGTTTAGGTACCTACAATATTCATTGGAAGTTTTAGCAATCATAGTGAAACGTAAAACTGGAACATAGACCTCTAAATACTTCTGTGAGCCTTGCTCTCACTCTATAGTGTGGCCATAACAGACTGCATAGGACTGACTTCTTCATATAATCAGCATCCTTTTCTGAACATTTGTCATCATTGTCAGCACTAAATCCCTCACAGCAGACATGTATATGATCTGGCACTGCTGCCAAAGAGATGCAATCAAAACATTTCCCCTCAAGGCCTGATAGCTATACCAGTCAGGTGTGTAAGCAGGAAATGATATGCCAAGTGGCTACCTACAATGAAGGCATCCTAGACAACGTCATGGGAAACAAATGCAGAGCATGTCTGGTAAGTGCCACACCCCAGTTCTGGATGTTTCTGGATCCAAGTGATCTACCCTGAACTTTTCACATACGCCAAGACATAACATCACACTGTTAAGAAAGCTGAAAGTATTTTTATTGCAGCCTATCTTCTCACATGTTTGTGGGTATCACACCTGAGGATTCATTAATATTAACCATCACAATGTAAGAGAGGTGTATGCAATGTGGAGAGTTTAAGTTAAAATTTCACAGGAGTATACAGTAAAAATATAAGGTTTACATCATGTGCGGTTAGCAAGCAGATAGAGATGAAGATCAAAAAATCTTTACAGTCGAAAGTACCAAACTGTGGACCAATTGGTTAACTGTAATGAGAAGAATGCAGCATTTTATGTACAGCACTTATACAAAGGAATGCCAACCACCTCTGCATGCCCAGTGGGATCTAAATTTCTACACACAAATGGTGGGTGACACGCAAAAAAGCACTAGGGTGCGAAATGGAGTTGGCAAATGCAATCCACATAGATTGGATGAACAGAAACTGAAGAAATTTTGATGCTAGCAGGAAATCATACAAATGGAAAGCTAAAAAGGACCTTGACAATTCATCAAGTCCAGCCCTGCTGTACTGAGGCCAGGACCAAGTAAACCTAGACAATCACTAACAGATAATTTGGCTAACCTTTTCTTAAAGCCTCCAGTGATAGGACTCCATGACCTCTGCTGTATGCCTAGCCCCAAAATTTAACTACCTTTATAGTTAGGAAGTTTTTCCTAATATCTAATTTAAATCCCCATTGCTGCTAATTAAACCCATTACTTTCTATTCTGCCTTCAGCGCACATGGAGAACAATTTATCACCATCCTCTCTGTAACAGCCCTTAAGCATAGTTGGAGAGTCATTAGGCCCATCTACGTCTACACTACGCATAACTTATGTCACTCAAGGGTATGAAAAAACCACCCCTCGAGTGACATAAGCACTCCTATGCACTGTCTACAGCTTGCAATGGTGTTTTCATTATGCTTACAGGAGAGCGCTCTCCCATCTGCATAATACTTCTTCACCAGCTGCACCACTGCTTGTCCACACGTGAGCTCAGTCTCTGCTTCTCTCAAGAAAAAACAAGCTTTTTTCTCTTTTTAAACCTTTTCTAAACTTATTTTTGTTGCTCTCCTCTGGACTTAGGCAATTTATCCATATCTTTTCCAAACTGTGATGCCCAGAATTGGGTACAATACTCCAGCTAGT
This sequence comes from Podocnemis expansa, assembly GCA_007922195.1. Taxonomy (NCBI): domain Eukaryota; kingdom Metazoa; phylum Chordata; order Testudines; family Podocnemididae; genus Podocnemis; species Podocnemis expansa. The sequence continues at coordinate 35,840,392 of ML681994.1, forward strand.
GCCTCACCAGGACTGAACAGAGCAGAGCAAAGAGGCAGCAGTGGCAACAACAAACTGTGCAAGTTCAGGTTGCAGGAGCAGTGCAGAGTCTGTAATGCTCAGCAGCAACTGGCGGGTAGCAGCACACATTCTTTCACATACAATTGTCATGTTACAAGTCAGCCACTGCTACTTATTCACACACTGTTCAGCCTCCCACTGCAGCCCCTCTCAGCTCTTATCCCTCTGCCCCACCAGCACAGCTGTAATGCTGGTTTTTGCCACCCAGGGCCCATTCTCATCAGAATACACCCTTTGCCATTAGCGGTGCTTGGAGCTGGCAACCGTGAAAGCTGCCCTTTAATACAGCGGTGCTATTGAGCCACTCTGCACCACCCAGGGCTTTGCCCCATTGGCCCCGCTCTGCCCACTAGTCAACTAGCACTTCATGAGCAGAACGCAAAGGGTAGAGCCAGGCCGCACCTAACCAGCTGGGACCCTGGTGGGAGGGGGACCAGTTACCGGGTCCAGCCCTGAAAACCATGCCACCGTCTTGTTCTAAGGGACTCTCACAGATGACCCAATTATTTTATCTCCAGTAGCTCTGCATTGGTCTGGAAGCAGTAGGAGAGCTACTTCCTGTGACATACGAACGTCCTCAAAGCATGCTGGGAAACATGGTCCAGACCTACATATAGGCATGGAGTGAACCCAGCGTGAGTGCCCAGACCTCTCCACACCTGGGCCACAGCTAAGGGGGTCCCACTCTACTGCACCCCAGCCAGGCATTCCAGTCCCAGCCCTTCAGGACAATTCAAGTTTGTCTTTCTAACAAGTCTTAGCAGATCTGCTGAACACCTAGGAGCCAGCCCAAAAACCAAGGTGCCCTAGGCATGCAGAAGAGAAGGGGCCCCCGTCAGACTGCTGCCACCACTTCTGATGGCAGTACAGAGCACGCTGCCCCCCCCCGGAAAACCAGCACATCTGCAGCTATTTTCAACAGAGACTGTGTTGCACAAGACAACTCACCCGCTGCCAGCAGCACTTTTGGTAGTGCTGGTAGGAAAGGGGGACCAACAGTGGCTTTGAAAATGTCTGTGCCACCGGCTCTTTTTTTTAGATACATTGCACTGTTTGCCTCCATGGCTGCTAGGTGCTGGGCAAAATCCTAGGCGCCATGGCAGCCTGCATTTGCCAAGCTGTAGTCTATACTTAACCCAAAGCACACATTGCTGATTATGAAGAGGGCACTCTCCAAAAGATCAAGCAGCATGCTCATAACCAGACAAATGTAGAGTGTCTGTAAGCCTCCCCCCTCCAAAACACAAACAAACCAACCACCATTCAGATACTTTCTCTAGAAGTCACACTTTCACCTGTACCTTGGAAAGAAACTGTCTAAATCCCTTCAAATGTTCCTATGAAAAGAAACTCTGGGAGAGGAACCTGTTACCAACTTAGAGGTAGTTTCACAATACACCAGTGTAGATCAGGAGGTGAATCCAAGGTTATCTAAAACATAATGACTCAACTAAACTATGGAGCTTTTACTGCAGCTCCATGACAAACAAGCAGTTTGGACTCATTTAAACTAGCACTACAATTTTTCCATATTCTTTGACAATTAGTTAGAAGATTTAAAAAAATCGCAGTTAATAACACTTTTAAACAGAGTATCAATTTAAATGTATTATAAATATTTTGGATGATTTTCTACATTTTCAAATATATTCATTACATCACAAAAGGCAGGTACAGGCTCACTTTATGTGAATTTTTGTTACAAATATTTGCACAGTAAAAACAGTGCATGCCACATACCAAGTATGAAGGGTCACATGAATGTTTAGCATACCTGGTATGTAAATCCCTTGCAATGCTGTCTACAACAGTGTCATGCAATTCTCATGCTGAAGCGACATTGTAAATAAGAATTAGGCAGCATTAGCTCAGGTAAAATAAACATCTGTCTTAGCAATTGGATGAGCAGGAAGGAAGACTGAGTGCGCAGACCCTACAGTTTTATATTGTTTTGTTTTTGACAGAAGTTATGTTAAAAAACAATATATGTAAGTTGCACTTTCATGATAGAGACTGCATTACAAAACTTACATGAAGTGAACTGAACAATACTGTCTCTTGGTTCTCTTTATAGAACAAATATTCATAACTACACTTTGTATTGTGTGTTAAAATTGATACCAATCATTTGAAAATCTAGAAAATCATTCAAAAATAATTAAAGTTAAATATGCTATTATAAGCGTGATTAAAGCTAATCTCAACCTTTTAAAAAATAAGATTAATTTGTTTTGCCTTTATCATTTGAGTTAACTGTGATTAACAGCTTTAATTTAAAACAAAATCACTGATTTTAATCAGCGAACAGCACACTGATTGAAATCTTCCATTTTAATTGTTTTGCATTTGTACTTGTTTTTCCCCTAAACGGTTGATTCTTCACTCATTGTTAACTATTAAATATGCTGATTTAAATTAAAGACTTTACATTAGATTTTATTTTTTGCTAACTAGAAGGATATGCTGTACTACACATGTTCATTTAAGCAACAGTATATCAACTTACATTTATTCAGATTATTTTTTACTGTTTGAGAATGGTGAATATTGCAGTTCTTATTCACTATATAAGTGTTTTGTCATATGTCAAGCTTTATTTGACTGAAATTCAAATTGAATTAAAATGAACAAAACATTGTATATATTTACAACATATTAAATAAATATGCTGGAAACAAAAGACAAACTATGTTTTGCATTTAATCACCAGACTTAGCAAAGAGAAATATTATCTGTAGTTAGTGAATATAACCAATTATTTCTGGTTACCCCACCCTTCAAGATTTTAGACCTAGTAGATCTTATTCTTTCACCTACTTTTTATTCATACACTAAAAAAGAAAAACTAACCTTCCTGCTTTTCCAGCTCCCAATGAGTTGCTTAACTTGGAATGAATTACTCACTGAACTAAACTGAACAAACTGAAGTGAAGAAAATATTCTCTTTACACCTGTGGAAGAGCCTACTGCTATCAAACAAAGATTTAGCATTCAACAGTCCTAATGCTAGATGTTTTGCCAGTTGACTTCCATCCGTTCGACGTTTCCCAAACTGTGTTTCGCAGCACACTGGTGTTCAGTAGAGGGGCATCGCTAGCCAAAAAACCCCACCTACCTCATGGCCCAGGCCCAGGACCTCCCCCAACCCTGCCCCTTGACCCCAATACAGCCCCAGATGGGGGCTGAGGCTGGATCCAGTGGTCTCGGATCCCCAGGCAGGACTGGATTGGGTTGCTGCCATTGCACGTAGCCTGGGGCTAGACTGAGATGCTGCCACTGTAGGCGCCCAGGCCTCAGATTTCTGGCTGGGGTCAGGGCTGGATCAGGCTGTCTCCACTGCAGGTGCCCTAGACCAGATCCCCAGCCAGGGTCAGATGTGGGAGTTGCCATGCGACTTTGGGCACTGGTGGCTCATTTTCACCAATCACCTTCCTGGGCTAGCACCAGCAATGCCCATAGATCAGCACAATGTGAATTGGTGTTCTATGAAACAATTTCAATGCTAATGATACTTTTCATTATAAAATATTAAATGTAACAAATTAGTAAGGTATTTGAAGAGCATTTGGATTGCAGGTATGTTAGTATTTATAATATATTCATAGTACTAAACAGACATCCCAAAATAACTCTTTTAAATCAATTTTTGAGCAATATGTGCAACAATTGCTTAACTGAATTGTATTAATATATTTAGTCCTTGTAAATTCTCAATATGGCCTGTAAACATTAAGAAATATGTAATAAATTTATATTCATTCCAGGCTTGTGATCTTTTCTAATCTTATTTTGGTACCCCAACCATCTATTACATCACTTTTCGTTGAAAGACAAACTATTTTGCATATTTTTCTGTGTCCTGGTGTTTGCAATAATTGCAAACTCTGTGTGTGCAGCAAGAAACAGCTTCACAGCATTATAAATTATTGGTATGACAGTCATACAATTTAACTGGAAACAATGGTGCTATTATTTCCAATCAAACTAATGGACCTTACTTGAATAACTTGTTTTCTTTTGTTTTTTAATAGAACCAGTCATCATGTCACACTTCTTAGCGAGAATGATACTTATGATGTATTAAGTAATGGAGCCATATCAGGTCAGCTCAATGTTATGCTCATTAGTTAATTTTTATGCCACGACTTCACTTACCATCATGAGGGTAATCTTCCCTAACATTTATATAAATTGGTACAAAAGAAGTTGACCAGATTCAGCTAATGCTCTCACTGGTTTCAGCCACAGTAGTTCTTAAATAAGTGTGATACTGTTACAAATTTTACCAAACACCTCCTAATGTGACCCAAGTAACTCGCTGGATTCACACTGCAGGAAGGTGCTGCCAGAAGTTGGGAACTCCTACGGGTGACAGGGACACTGTGATTTGCCTCACACGCACCCCCAGCTGCGGAACGCTTTACTGCAGGAACCCAGCATCTCCACAACACTTCCCCACCTTGCCTCTGACGACCAGAGGCCGCGGCCCAGGGCCCTGCCGCGCTGAGCCCTGCGCCCGCCGGCCCGGGGAGACTCACGAGGCCTCCGGCGCCGGAAAGCCCGCGGCGCGGCCCGAGGGGACAGACGGAGCGAGCGAGCCGGCAAGGGGGCGGCCGTTACCTTGCTGATCCTGCGGGGGAACGCGGCCATCTTGTCTTATCGGGAGTCGGGCTCCGCTCCGTCTTCACGCGTGACCGGAAGGAACTGGCGCGCTCCTTCCGCTGACGTCACGCCTAGGCCGCCGGCCTGCCGGGAAATGTAGTCCCCGCGGCCGTTCGGGGAGCCTCCCAGATCCGGGCCCTTGGCGCTGGGGCGGGGCTCCTCCACCTGGCCAAGGCGCCGCGCAGCGCAGCAGCCCTAAGCAGCCCCCTTTCATCCTGTGCAGGGATTTCCCTACACCCCCCCACCTGTCAGCTACTAACACTGGTGTACCAATTTAGTGAGCACTCCCTACGCCCCCCTCTAAAGGTGGGTTTAAATCCCATGTTGCCCTGAATTCCCTAGGCACGACTGTCATTTACAACAGAGACCAGGTGGGCAGACTCAAGTCCTTCCCCAAAGACAGAGATTCCGAATAATTGAACCTTATGAAAGTTTGCCCATCTTCATTCTTTCCAATGTGAATCGCTAACTAGTCAAGCCCTGCGCTCCAACTATGATTTGCTGAACTGATCAGCTACGTCCAAGTTCATGGCAAGAGTTTGAGGCCTTCGTCACTGGCTGCTTCAGTGGCGCAGACACCTTGGCAGGGTGACCACCTCTATGGTCACCCTGAGGAGGGCTCCCCAGCTGAAGAACGTGAGTATTGTACCTGACGTCCAGCAAACTGTAGAGGATTTGCATTTTGATGGCAGGGTGTATACGTTATGGCACTCACCAGCAGTACCACCCAGAGCACATTTGCTCAGCCTTTCCCTCCTCCAAAGCAATGGAACTACTCCCAGAGAGAATGTTAGATCTCACTGGAGAAAGACAGAACAGGGGATCTGTTACAGAAATCCAAAGGAGGGGACCCACCCAAGCCATTTGCGGTCTCAACAAAGGTATCACGTATGAGGTTCTAAATACTCACCCTATTGACTATCCTCCCTTTGTTGGCTCAAAACAACCAGCTCTCTGTTCTGGACTTTCAGGATACCTACTTTCATGTAACAATTTTTACCAAGCCACAAATAGTTCCTTTGCTTCATCATGGGAGAATGACATTTTCAGTGGACAGTCCTCACATTTGGCCTCTCCTCCCATCAAATGCAGTTGTGATTACAGTATAGTTTACAGAAAAGGGACTCTGCCTTTTCCTATACCTTAATGACTGGTTACAGATGTACAGATGCAGAAAGAAAGTTTTCACATCAGCACCATGCTGCAGTTACCTGACTGTCTGGACCTCATTCTAAAAACTAGAAAGTCAACCTTGACTCCCACTCAAAAAATTGAGTTCTTTGGGAGCCTGTTAAATTCCAAAACATTAAGAGCTTCTGCCAGCCAATTATTTTCAGACAATTCAATATCACTGCTTTAGTCTGCAGTCTCAGCCTTCCATGACAGTTTGAATGTGTCTGAGACTGTTGGGTCACATGTCCATTTACAAAGCTGTGCCTTTGCTCCCTCAGATGTGTCTCAGGATGGTCTACAATCCAGCCCTTCTTTCTCTGCACAGACATTCATCCCCCCCCCATTCAATTTCTCACAGAGGTGGACGTGTCTACAGGACACTTTCCAGGGCATTCCCTTCACTTGGCCCTCACCAATCAAAACATGGTTACTGACGCCTCCCTTCTGGGATTGGGACACACCTGGGGTTGCTGAAGGTACATGGATTGTAGTCAGACCAGGAAGTCTTACTTCATATACTGAAACGTCAAGCAATTCACAATGCAAGTCACACTGGCTGTGATTGTATCAGACTCTCCGTGCTTCACAGACTTACCAACAACATCATGATGTACTACTGTGAACAAATAAGGGCGAGCATACTCCACACAATCAATCTGTGGCATTTTTGCATCAAGGAGAACATTACTCCAACAGCCATCGACTTGCTCAAGGTACAAAACCATCTCATTTCACCTCAGCAGTACTTTTTCCTGAGTCCAAAGTGGTCTCTGAAGACAAGCGTTCTCTGAGTCATCTTCAGACTGTGAGGTGGGGTGTTTCTATGATTGACCTGTTTTCTACAAGGGAGAACTAGAAATTTCACCTGTTCTGCTCTTAGGGGGTCCCCACTCTGAGCTCCCTCTCTGACACAGGTTCCACTACAGCTGGCAGTCAACTCTCCCCCATCCCAATCATGCCCCAGGTCATCCTCAGACTCAAGGTGGATCAGCCCAATTTCTTCTTATTACTCTGAAATGGCTGAGACAGCGCTGGTTCTCTGACCTTCTTACACTGGTCCTTCAGCAGCCCATGCCACTTCATACCTCTCATGCCATGCTCCACTCACTGCATCTAACAGCGCGGATGCGTCATGATTAAATGATGAGGAAAAACACAGTAGGAAGTCCTCTATTAGGATGGCCTACTTAATGAAGTGGAAGAGGTTTTCAGTCTGGTCCTTGGCTCATGTCCACATCAGTTGGATCCCTTCTATCCAAGGCATTCTGGAGTACTTGCTATACCTTCAGAAGTTCGAGTTTGCACTTAGTTCATTGAGAGGGCAGCTGGCAGAAGTAGCAGTATTTCCTCCCCCTGCCCAGGGAAAATCAGTTTTCTCAAATGCCATAGTGATGACATTGCTGAAGGGGCTTCTCTCTTTACATCCACTGTCCACAAGACATCCCAGCTTGTATCTGCTAGCTCTTGAATTACATTGATTCATTTTTATCTTTGCAGCTACCTTCTCAAGGTGATCGTGGAAGGCAAAGATTCCTCAGTGACATTTCCATATTGGATAGTTGCAGAGCTGCCATGTAATTGTCCATCCATAAATTTTTTGGACCATGATGCCATTACTGCATCCTCCAGAGCCAACCCCTGTGCCAATCCTTCCTTCAATCCCTCCAATCCGACCTTCAACTGGTGCCAGCAGCCCCCTCTGCTAAAAAATGTGGCGGCTGCCTGCAAATTCAGCAGCGGTCATGGCTGGAGTGCGAGCGCTTCCCAGGCATGCCATGGAAAGAAGTCACCCAGAGTGGCTCATATTGGCGTGTGCCTGGGGACAGGGGTCCCCAGGCGTGCCATGGAAAGAAGTGGCTCCTTTCAGGGATTCCCAGGCATGCTGCAGAAAGAAGCTGCCCGGAGTGGCTCCTTTGGGGAGCATCATACTACACAGAGGAGCCACTTTGGGCAGCTTTTTTCTATGTCACATGAAGGCATAGGCATGGTGGGACCCCCTGTGTCCCAGCTGCACCTGAAGGAAGCCACCCATAGTGGCTTTCAGCAGCAGGAGTAGCAATTTTTGTGGTACCATGAAGGGTGCCGCATGACGCTCTGAATGGGCTTGGGTGCCACTGTTGGCACACGTGCCAAGGGTTGCCTACGCCTGGCTTAGCAGATACCCTCAGATGTGACCTTAAAGTTTAGGTTACAGACTTGCAGCCCAGCCCTCCCTGCAGCCCAAACCCTATTCGCCCACAACCTGCAGGCCTCCACCTCACACACACAAACACCTTCTGCAACGCTGGACTCACCTACAGTCCTCAGAGCCACACGCCTTGCAGTGTCTGGACGCCTATGCAAACAATGTCTGGCACCCAGAGCCTCCCTACACGCACTCCCTTCCACCCCTACCCAGACCTCTTCCACACACTACAGCCCCCTGGTTCTTCTGCATCCTCTCTACAGCCCCCCCCAGCCCTCCATCACATCCATTTTTCAGCACCCAGACCCCATACACTTCCCCTGCAACAGGTACATCCCACTCCAACACACAGATGACCCTATGCTCCATCATAACCTTTTAGCACCTAGTTCTTACCCCCCAAATATGCACCAATCACCCCCTGACCTCAATACACTTTCTGTACTAATCAACTTACCTCACACTCCATCAACTTCCTAACCACCATATACACCCTGCAGCACCCAGACTCCCAGGCCCTGTATGACTCACGTTCCACACAAACGATTATTCAGATCCCAAACACACACATGCATAGCAACATCAGGCAACATATAACTACAGTCATACAAACAACAGCACCCAGTCCCCTCCTGACACACACAGTTATACCCACCCATCAAGCCCCACAGATGCTGCCAACCAGCAACGTCCAAGAGAAGGCCTGTTGCCCTTACACTACAAGTTCCTCAACATACCAAGTCAACCACAGGTTCACCCAATCAGCTGTCAATTCCTCTAGACACAGGTGTTAAAAATTTACTGCATTTTTCCCCGTTGTTCAAGGACTTTTCTTATCTGCCTCCATATTATTCTACCTGCACACTTCAAGGGAAGTTATGGTGTCTTAAAAATCCATATTAAAGCATTGTAAGCCGTTACACAAAATGCAAAGGCTTTCAATAGATAATCTCTCAATCTTCATCTTGTTTTCTGTTTCTGCTGGTGTATTTACTATCAGGAAAGTTTGCCAAAAGAGCATGTTACAAGCAGGCTTGGAAGGATTAAATGCTTATAAATAAATGCCAATTTCCCTGTAGGCACAAACTTACTAAAAGTATTTCCATCAATGATAATCTAAATTTACAGATAGGCAAAGGACAAAAAGGACTGCTGGAGAACTTTTCAGAATCTGATTAAAAACCATTTACTTTGTATGTTTTGACAAGTGAGGATCACAATTTGTATTTTAATGATAAAGCTTTAACTTCTTAAATCTTAAAGTCTATTGAAATTAAATCATTTTCTGATTTCCCAATATTTCCTACAGCTGTGAAAATTTAAATAGACAAAAAAAATCAAATTAAAAATTGATATTGTCAATTATGTAAAATAAATCAAATTCTGAAAAGCCTCACTGTACAAAATCTGTGGAAAGCAAATTTCTTCTTCTTTAAAATAAACAAACAAATAACCCCCCTCCCTGAAACAACATGCAAATTCAACAGGAGTCCTGTTGCACCTTAAAGACTAACAGATTTCTTCTGGCATAAGCTTTTGTGGGCTCCAGCCCACTTTGTCAGATGCAGATGCTAGAGCCCATGAACGCTTATGTTTATGCCCAAAGAAATCTGTTAGTCTTTAAGATAACACAGGACTTTCATTTTTGCTGTACACAGACTTACATGGCTACCCCTCTGGAAACATGCAAATTGTGCGTTCAATCATAATAACTTGAATCTCCACACATATATACAAACCATCAAAATCTTTCAAATGATTTTGAGCAAGCTGAAGGTCAGGTTATTCACGGAAATGATTTGACTTCAAATGACAGATTCTAAAAAAACAACAATCTTTTTGCAGACAACTCATTAAAAAGGAACAAAGCTGAATAAGGTCCCCATCCTTGAAATGTTTATATACTTTCCAAACTTTATGCATGCGAGTAGCTCTGTTGATTTTTGCTGGTGGAACTGGATTCACCCTGAATATACTGCTGGGCTTGTAACATGGTGTGTTTGAGCATGGATGTATAATGCAGTTTGATCTTTCCAATGTACATAGCACCAAAATTTTTATATAAAATAAAAGGTCTAGGGTTTTTTTTTATTAAGCTAGTTACAACAATATGGCTATCACTAGTTAATCAGCTATTCAGCAACCAAATGTAATGAGATCAGCTCCATAGTTTAGTTGAGTGCTGTGACAAACAAAATCCTAGTCTTCAGACTAAAGCCACCCTGAACTAAACAATGTTTTTAACCTGAGGTTAGCCCAGTTTTGTCTTACACACAGAGGCATAACCAAATTGTGTTCATTTAATATTTAGTTACTTATAAACAGGTGTAATTTTACCTGGATTTTTCTCTCTGAGGATACTCTATAAAATGCTTTTTTTAACCAAGAGAAACTTATTGTTTTATTTATTACAGATCAAAATATTCTTTTCAAGCTGATCTAGCAGTTTGAGAACAGCCTACTCCAGCTCTGTGTCTAATTGTCAGCAACTGGATCCTGGCTGGAATTAAATCAAGATAATTTGAGATATCTTGGTACAGAGTCTGTAAACCTGAGGAATCATTACATTTAAGGGTTTTCAGCTTGTAAATGCACATGGCAGGTTTAGAGCCATACAGGTTTTTTAAATTAATACTCATTTCAGAAATCCACATGGTAGTAAAAGTGCCATCTGAAGAAACATTTAGTTAATTGACTCAAGGAATTCTAAGACAAATAATATTTAACACACATTTCCAGCAGTCAAAATTAAATCTTCTTAAGCACAACAAAACTGCAGCACTTTGTAAGAAAAATAAAATACATCAGTGAGATCCCTGGGTGGTGTGAGATGTCCTTGTCTACATTGCTATTGGCAATGTAGGGACCTGCCCCAGGAGCTTTTCCTAATTGCAGGGAAAGATACCAGCCGTGGAGAGAGGCTTTGCTGCTGCAACTCTTCTTTTCCTTCAGGGAAAATGCTCCAGCAAAAGGCTACCCTGTGCCAGAAGCCAACCAAGAAAGAGGCTATGCTGATGAGAAGAAAGGCCTTAGCAGAATTTGCATTTATGTTGCAGTCTTGGCTGGTTTAAGGTGTGAGACTTTTGTTATGGACTGTTTGGACTATAGAGAAACAATATACCTTGACATGAAGCCAAAAAACCCAACTAGTTCAAAATGCAGTAGCATGTGTTGCAAGCACATCAGACCTCTCCTGGGCTCTCTACACTGGTTTCCTGTAGATTCAGAATATCAGGTCACCAATGTTCCCTTTAAGCTGCGCGGGCCCACACAGCCCACTGCAGCTCCCCCACGCAGGGCCGGCAGCCAGAGTCCCGGCGCAGAGCTTCTCTGGAGCAGGGAGTTATTAAAACTCCTGCCTAGAGAAGCTCTAATGGAGCATGCCCAGAATGTCTGAGCATGCTCCGTTAGCGTTTCTCTGGCCCCAGGAGGTGTGGCTGGGCCATGCCGCTCCAGCAGCAGGGTAGGCGTGCGGGGATGGGTTGGGCAGGCTGGGGAGTTACCAGGGGAACAGGCCCACATGGGGGGGGGTGCCTGAGGCTCTTAGAGGGAACATTGCAAGTCACTACATCAGATGTCTGATGACATGTGCTTAGGCTATCTAAAAGATCATCTGAAGTTCTGGAATGATGACTGTGGTTGACAACTCTTGTTTCTCAGGCACAGTGAAACCTTCTACACTGGGATCAAGACTGTGGAGCAACCTCTTCTGGGAACTCAGGGCCATCACAAACTCCATCACCTTCTAGTGTAAGGTTTATTTCTCCAACTTGTCATCTCTAATTGAAACACAGAGCAGCATATAAATGTTAAAAATTAAACCCTTCCAAAACAAAAAAACCTATAAAGGATGTGCAATTCTTTCCCTAGGGTGAGCTTGAGGGGAGGAAAAATCATGTGACAGATATTAGTCGAGTTGCTTAATACCCTAGTACAGGGCTCTCAAACGCATGGCCCCTAAAGCTATTTCCTGCTGCTTCCAACGACACTATTGTTAGTGATATTTGCAATACCATTGTATGAAAAGGTTTCAGTGGTGTGGCCCTCGGGCTAACATACTAGTCCTCATGCAGCCCTCACAGTGGTTTGAGTTTGAGACCCCTGCCCTAGTAGAAGATACTGAGATAAGATGGTGATGGTATTAAAACCTATATAAAAGAACAAATGCTATTTATACCAATGTATTTGCTTTTACCACAAGAATTTTTGTAATGAAGTAATTCATCTGAATTTGCTGGAGATTGTATACACACAATTTCCTATGTGTTCATCTGGGCAGAAGTCTGGTACCTGCTAGTATTCTAGAGGCTGACTCTAACAGGTGGCTGTGGAACTATGTTTTCCCTAATACTAGAAACCTCTAGCCCAATGTCCATCAGTCATGAACAACTAATAAATCAATTTGTCATAACATATCTCAAAGAACCACAAAAAATGGGTGTTGCTATCTCACTATGCCAAAAGAGTCCTATTATTAGTCAATATACCTGCCATCCTTCATTTGTCCACATGTATTACTTGTTTTCCACTGTAACTTCTTCACAGGGTAAACCCCATATGGTCCTCTGCAAGGGGTGGTATGCCTTATTTGAACTCAAGAAAAAAAGCTGCCTGCAGCATGACAAAAAGCTGGTAGCTAGGGTTGAGTCTCACTTCTATAGATTTATCTTTGTCATACACTACCCCTTTGGAACTACTGGAGTGGAGTACATTCTGTGGACTACACATAATCAGCTACCTCTTGTGTAAAACTAATCTATATGCCAATACCTCTGGAAACTTGTCGCCAAACAGGCCAACAGGATACTGGGCTGCATCAATAGGAGGATTGCTAGCAAATCAAGGGCTGTGATTATTCTCTATTCAGCACTGGTGAGGCTGCATCTGGAATATTGTGTCCAGTTTTGGGCTCTGCACTATGGAAAATGATGTGGACAAATTAGAAAGAGTCCAGTGGAGGGTAATGAAAAAGATTAGTGGGCTGGGTCACATGACTTATAGGAGTAACTGAAGGAACTAAGCTTATTTACTCTGCAAAAGAGAAGGCTGGCTGGGGATTTGATAGCAACCTTCAACTACTTGAAGGGGTGCTCTAAAGAGGAGGGAGTTAGGCTGTTCTCAGTGGTGACAGAGGACCGAATAAAGAGCAATGGATTTAAGTTGCAGCTGGGATGGTCAAGGTTGGATATCAGGAAAAACTTTCTCCTTAAGATGGTGGTGAAGCACTGGAATGGGTTGCCTAGGGAGGTGGTAGAATCTCCATCTTTGGAAATTTTTAAGACCCAGCTGGAAAAAGCCCTGGCTGGGATGATTTAGTGAGAGTGGACTTGCTTTTAGCAGGGGGTTGGACAAGATGACCTCATGAGGTCCCTTCCAGCCCTAATATTCTATGAACTGTGATTCCCAAGAATCCCTTCCACCTTCCATTTCAACAGTTCTTAATTTTCAATCCTCATGATCTAATTCATTCTAAATTAAGTAGCCACTGGGTTATTGAGCAATTCCTTTGCTGGAATATGGTCATTTCAGAGCTTGGATTGAAGCCAGGAAGCAGAAGACCCATTCTCCCCTGGGCAAACAGCTGTAAAATGTCTACTACTGTATGGAGATTTATTGTAAAATCTCTACTTGGATGCCCAGAGAAGTGGTTATGCAGTGCAAAGATCTTGGTATGGCTTAAATCCTCCAGTGATGAAGGGGAGGATGAGTCAGGCAGCACCACACTGTCCAAAGACAAAGTGTGACAGTCTGCTCCCTGGATCCGATCCTGTGCGCCACTAGGACCTTCCAGCCCCACTCCTGAACCCTGACTTAGCCTGCTTTGCCAGGTGATCACTCACTCCTGAGTCAGTCCATACCACCCTCCTGCATGTAATCAGTGCCAGGCAGTGGGTGTGTGCCTTCTGGTCACCTATGGGACGTTCCCCAGCAAGCACCCTCAATCCCCAGACCTTGCATCAGGAGCTCGTGTCTTCCAGAGATTGGGACTCTTCCTAGTCATCATAGTGTGGGGATATGGTGGTGATTTTTATCTATAGACTCATGGATCCATTCATAATTTCATTGGGCTCATTCATAACTATTGGTTTATGGTTCTAATCCACTCTTGTATGACTTTCAGGGATGTGTAACTTCACTGCAGTTTTGCCTTGATCTCCATGAGCCTTGATTGTTTCTTATTTTCTGCCAATCTTCATACAGTCTTGACTGGTTGTAACAATATTTCTTATTGGTAATGTTGTCTCTGTCAATTCCTATTTAGTTTTAATTAATTACTTCCCATTTGTAATAAATACCCCAATATTTGTATATTGCCTCTGCCAATCTTTGTTTCACTTTAATGGCCTTATCTCAGCATTTACAACTTTGTTACATTAGTCCTGTCAATTTCCATTTAGTTTTAGTAGATTGGAGTAAGTATTTTCCCCTATCCTGGTTGTGGCTGTTGGGAAGCCTTGGGGGCTTGCTTGACTACAGAGGAGCAGCTCTTTCCCCTGAGCCACATGGCCCCAGCTTGTACTGCTGTACGGATTTGCCCCTATTTATGTTTAAGCTCTGGTTATAACTACCTTTTCCCCCAATCTCTAGCATTCCATACTCCATAGTGTAAATGTAGAAACTCCATTTTGTAACCAATGTACTCCATCTTGTGTAAGACTGAATAGGCTATAAGGTGTGAATGGAAGGTGGATGTGTGTGTGTGAACCAACCCCAAGCTGCCAGCTTGTTCTGATCAACTAGGTGTGAACCAGCCTCAAGCTGTCAGCTCTTCCAGATGAAGTGAGAAGCCCACCTCAACTGCTGAAGAATGTGAATACACCCCTAAAATCAAAGGAATGAAGGATCCACCCCAGAAGCAGACACCCAAGAAAACGAGCTGAGGGTCACTCACGTCCACAACTGCCTGGTGGCTAATGGTCACAGAGCACCTGGAGTGGCGTGACAAAGCTATAACGACTGGGTGAGATCCCAAAGCAAAAGGGGGAACTCTTCTGCATACCACCTGGAAGAAAGCAGCATCAGTGTGCACCCAACGAAGACCCTGCTCCTCCTCGTGTCCCGCTTCCCAAGCCAGGCAGCTGCTATGAACCCCAGCAACAGACACTAGCACAGTTTCTAGCAGCAGCACCACCAGGACTGGTAATAACACAGACTGCAGAACATTGTATGGTATGCTTGGGTGCGTGGATGAGTGTGTGCATGTGTGGGCATAGATATGTCAGTTATCAGCTTTGTCTCTATTTGTAATAAATACTGCATATTGCCTTTTCCCCTTGAAAAGATCTCAGGTACTCATTTGGCATAACAATAGACTCATGTCCGTCCATTTATCATTGGCCCAGCCACTCTAATTCATATCTTCTAAAGTCCACACAGCTTTAGATAAAACAACAAGCAGTTGTGTGGCACTTTAAGACTAACAGATTTATTTTTTGCATGAGCTTTCATGGGAGAAGATCCCACTTCCTCAGATGCTTCAACGATGGGTGAACTTACAGAAAGAAATGAAACTAAATGCAAGGGGGTGTAAAACATAGGATCAGGTCATAAAGTAACAGCAAATCAGAGCAGTTTACAGGCTCAAACCATGGGAAGCCTGAAGTCAAATTACCCTTTGTAATGGGAAAAGAACCCATAGTCTCGATTGAGTCTTGCTTTCACAGAATTTAGCTTGCATATTAATTCGAGTTCAGCTGTTTCTCTTTGAAGTCTTGATGTCCCAGGTGCTTGTTGTTTTTTTTTTTACTGGACTAGACTAATACGGCTATCCCTTTTGAAATTGACAAGATAAAACAAACACCAGTTTATTGATTAGAGTATGATTTTAAGTGAGTATATGGCAAATCAATGCACAATCATTCAACAAAGCAGCCAGGAGTTGCCACAATCAAAGATATAAAACACATGCTGATCTAATGCCACTATCTAGAATCACACTTTAGCTTCTTCTTACCCACACGCCTGGCTGTTTGGTGGAATTCAGTGAGCCTAGGCCAAGTCAAGTGGGAAGGCTCACTATCTTACAGTTGCTTCTAAGATGGTGTTTCTCTGGCCCAAGCCAGCAGCTTCTCTCCTCTTCAAAGTGTCTGTTTTCAGTCTCCTCTCTGCTGCTGTGTCATTTCCTTTGTCCCACCTGACCTAGCTAGGCCATTGAATTTGCATCACCTTTGTGATGCACCTCTCCACTGTCTGTGCTGTTTATCTGCTGCAGGAAGAGAGTTCTGTTTATCTCCCTCCCCCCGAGCTATGTAACCTCCTTCACATGGGCACACATACATGATGCTGCAGAAAACATGCAGAATGTTATGAGTATTCATATAGGAACCTTACATGGCATATTGGGCATCAAACTAAAGAACTGGATTGCAAAAGTGAACAGAAAAATAACACATTATAGCCCATTGTGCATCACATGACACAAAAGACAAGTCCCTTAAGAAAGCTGGATCTTGTTCCAGGGATGACATACACAGAGAACTCAGAAGGCTTGCTGATGTTGAGGGTGATAAAAACTTCCAAGGAAGCAGCTATGGTGCCAACTGCAGGGATACCCCATGCCAACCCCGGTAGCGGCTCTAACACAACTACTGGAAAGGGAGTGTTGGGGTGCAATGCCAGAGACATGAGGGTTCAGCAGCTCGCTCACTGGAGGAGCTATAGATGGTGTAGTCCTAAGAAAGTCCTGGACAAATGGTGAGGTCAGGAGTGAAAGGTAGAGGTCATCTGTGGCTGCCTGCTGTATGAATGACATAGTTCTGGCATGTCTCTCATCAATACCAGACTTGGCAGATGCCTGGAGGCCAGAACAGAAATCATGTACCATGACTCTTAACTGTCTACTCAGTAGTAAGAAAGAGTCAAAAGTACCTTCATTGTTCTGCTGCATGCTCATTCTGCTTTGTTGTCATTTTTTTTCCTGGGAAGGTGGAAGAATCTTCTCACAATTTGGAGAAGTCCTGATTGCTTTCATGAAACCTCTTCTTTGGCACAGTGAATGGGGAACTGCTCCCCTGTTTTTCGGAGAGGTGCCTGCTCCCAAACATGAAATGGCAGAGCCTAGCCTGATCTTTGACTCGATGAAAACCTTTGTAGGGCTCAAGCTCTATGGCTTGCTCAAGCAGGTGCCATTGTTGACAGAGTTCCTAAGCCATCTGAGTTCTCTTCTTGAATGATCTACAGATCACGCAACGGTCTTTGAGGTGGGCCTCTATGAGACAGAGTAAGCACTGTGTGTGGGGACTGTCAGTAGTGATCACTCCTCCACATGAAGGACAATATTTAAATTGTGATGAGGACATCACTGGGGAACAGACCACCACCAAACACTAATCACTAACTATATACAATAAGAAGCTGAACTAAGTCTATTTGCAAAGATATGAGGCTACAACCACACACAACTCTGACTCCATCAACAGGCGATAAGAAGGAAGTGAGGGGTGTCAGGGTGGTGCAGCCTCATGTAACCAGGGAAGGGGCCACAGCCACAAAGCATGAGTGTCATCCCTCTACAGGTACTGCTAGGCAAAACTCCTGGGTCTGGTGCACTGGGCGCACATGTATTTAAAAGAATGCAAGTCTGCATCTACGCAAAGAACTACCAACTACTTCATTTTTTAAGTGTTCAGTGATGAGGGCTGAAGTAAAGGTAGTCAGTTCTAACAATATGGGACTGAGAGTTTCAGTGCATGGGAGCCTATGCTTTAGAAAAGCATACGGTGATCAGTTTTACTTGCACTGACTTTTCTGACAAATCAGAAAGACATCTGTACTTGTTAAAAATTCAGGTAAGACTGTCAGTGGGAAATATTCTAAGGAATTAGCTTATAAGCAGAACAATAAGGAAGCAGGAAGTGTTCCATAATAATTTGTGCACAGGCCTGAATTTTAGGACTTCAAGTGTTAGCTCTCCGGCTTTGCACCATGACCTTGGGAAGTCTTTTCTCTGAGTTTGTTTACTAATCTCATATAATGAGTTTAATAGCTACCAATCTCACAGGAGGCTTGTGAAGTTTAACTAAAAGAATGAAGGTCTTCTGAGATCTTTAACAGAAAAAGTGCTACATGATTCCAAAAACAATCATATTTAAAAGTGCTACTTTATCCATAAATGGATAGGTCTGTCTTATGGCAAAAACAATGTCTTAGCATTAGTGAGAGACAAGTCTATGTCTACACTGCCAAATTAGTCTGGACCAAGGAAGCTTAGTCCGGACTAATTTGGCCCATGACCGCACTAGCTTTTCCCTAGTCTGAACTAAGAAATTTTAATAAAATTTTAATTGCAATAAGACTTTAGTAAGATTGCAAAGAGGATTTGGGAGGTGTTAAGAACAGCCTTAGCTGCTGTCACGGTATACATGCAGTCAAATCAGTGAAGCCCAGATCCTCAAAGATATTTAGATGCCTAACTCCCATTTAAATTAGCTGGAGTTAGGTCCTAAATATCTTTTAAGATCTGGGCCTGAGTAACGTGCCCAGAACCAAAGCTGTCACTGAATGGTGGAGAGGAGCACTGAAAAATGGCATAATTTCAATTATTTATTTATTTTTACCGCCTTTAGGGGGATTGCAGTTGTGCAGAATGACACACTGGTGGATGACGTGATGCTTAGCCTTGTTCTCAAAATGAGTGCAGTTGCAGAGATGGGGTGAAACGTTTGTGCAGCACTGTGAGAACTGTTATATGTGACAGCGTGGTGTGGTACAGGTGTCCTAGGGTAACAATGATTCTAGCAATACAAAAACATCCTCCGAAAGCTTTATCAGCTTTAGAATCAGTTTTCTAATGAGACCTTTCAGTTAAACCAACATACCAATCTAAATTACTGCCAGAAAGGACAACCACGGATAAGATTGTGAAAAATTACATTTTATATCACACTAGGGAACAGCTGTCCACATATTTCATAATCTCAATAATAATAATATTTTAGACTTGTATAGCACCACTCCAAGATTCTCAAAGTTTTTTACGCGTACAGTAAAATCTCAAATGACTTCAAGGCATAGGGAATAATCAGTTACTTAAGGTGGTGGTTTTCTGATAAATGTGTGCCAGAGTTGTACCTGGTGGGCCAAATTTATGCCTAGTGTAATTCCACTGACCTCATTGGAGATAAGTCAGCAAGAGGCTCCATCTGTAACTCCACTGAAGTCAATAGAATGTGACCCATGTGGAACAGTATGAAGAACTGGGGTGTAAAACATGAATTGGAGAATACTGTACCCTGCTGAAAATGCCAGGGCAATGTGGGTAAGCAGAATGTTGTTATTTGAGTAGGTGTTTAGATAGGACTAGGCTCTTTTGGCCTGGGACTATCAATTGTCCTATGTTTGTGCAGCACCTAACACAAAGGCCAACTGTGGCTATGATCTTTAGGAGCAACCATAATATAAATGTTAAACAACAATAAAGACCGTGTATCTATTATGAATCATTTTCACAGAAGCTAAAAGAATGTGTCTCTTGTGGTATAGCTAAGGTGAAAGCCCCACTTTCCAGTACAAAATAGAGTAATAAACAATACTGGTATGAATGTCAAGAAAGGATAATGGTACAACTGAGAAACCAACAAAGGACTACTTTTAGAAAGAAGGACTCGCTTCTCAAGGCGACAAACTGGAGAAGATACTGTGTGAAAAATATTACCATAAAACAAGAAATGAGGAAATAGAGACCCTACCCTCGGTGAACCTGTTACCATTTAAAAACTTCCTGTTGTGTGGGGAGAAAAGCAAGTTTATCTATACACAAAATCAAATTTTTAAATACAAGACAGGAAACTTGAAATCAGTGTCTCTTAACCTTTCCAGACAACTCTATCCCTCTAAGGAGTCTGATTTGTCTTACATACCCCAAGTTTCACCTCACTTAAAAACTAGTTGCTTACATAATCACATAAAAATACAAGTGTCACAACACAGTGGTACCGAAAAATTGTTTAGCATCTCATTTTTACCATATAATTAGACTATAAATATTATACTTACATCTCAACATATTAGAGCAGTATAAACAAGTCATTACCAGAAATTTTAGTTTGCACTCACTTCAGTAGTGCTTTTTTACATATCCTGTTGTAAAAAGAAACAAATAGCTGGATGAGTTGATGTATCCCCTGGAAGACCTCTGCATACTCACAGTGGCACACATACCCTTGTTTTTAAAGGACTATAGGCATTTGTGTCAAGCTGAAAGAAGGTAACTCTTGCTACCCGTATAATTAGCTATGATTTTTAAAAAATGTTTTGAGACTCATAAATTATAGATGGTGTAGAAATCCACCTTTTTCAAACTTATTTTTTCTTTCCTTTTTCCTCCTTCAAGCACACTTTTAAATGATATACAAAGCAGGAAGCGCCATTTGTGTCATTATAAAATTATGTAGGTGCTAGAATTCCATTGCCATGTCATTACAAAAGGTATGATATGATGGAAAAGAATTAACTAATTTGCTACCTGGATAATAACAGCCTTGAAAGCCTGTGATGCAAGGACAAACCATTCAATGCATACGTAGGATTTTAAAAGATCATAAATGAGGGGCAATTCTTACTATACTCCCTTGTGGAAGATACTCACTTCTAGACTGAGCTCTAGATCTGCCCAATGATCTCAAGTTTAAGGCCATGTTTTAGGTGGCGACCCTGCACGCAGGGGTTGCCCGCAGTGGAAGCTAAGTCTAGGTCTTGTGACTATGTTTTTGTAGATCTGTCTACAGAAAACTAAATGTATTAACCTGCCAAAATGCTGATGACTCCTTTTCTGTATACATAGATAGTGACATTAGTGAGAAACACCTTTTCCATCTACAGACAGCCAGGAAACTGTCTTTCTCTTTAAGTGAAGGCTTTGCCTCTTTGAGATCAGCCTTTTTGTTACTAGCAGAGTAAAAAGTCTACAACAACTCATTCTGCATCATCAAAGTAAATGCCACATGAGAACTAAAACTTACCCAACATATAGTAGGTCACCAGATGAGTGACAAAAAATAGCGAGACCCTGTACATTCCACTTGCTCTCTTGAACGTAAATCCTAATCTACAGCATCTTTAATGGTATTTCAGATAACTATACTCCAATCAGGATTCTCCTGCTGGTAGCCAGACACAGGACAAGTCTCTTAGGGCAGCTCTCAGTAAGCTATGCAGCTCATTACAAGAAGAGCCTGACTTTGTTTATAATCATCTAAATGCGAAAAAGACTAACCTTTATTTCAGAGCCTTTCCTCAGTAACATGAGCAGCTTCTACGGTCACTATTCAAGGAAGAGGAAAAAAGGAAGAGAAAAGATAGAGTTAAAAGAAACATTGAGAAAAAAGGCTCTGGAACATGAAGAAAAGGAAGAATGAATCTCTTTTGGATTTGGTTTAAGATACCTAGAATTCTCATATGGAGTTAGTGATAACAATTTTTAAAATACCCTAAACAGATATGTTCAGATTCCATAATTAATACATATATTAATAGAGAATAATTATGCTAATCTACCACTGAATTATTACATATAAAGGTGTACATTTTTATAATGCCAATTATTTTGAGTTACTAAGGCTGCTGCTGGTTGATTCGAGTGTTAACTTCATCTTTCCTACACCCTCCTCTTCCACCTGACTGATAAGCCTCCACACTAACCCCACCCTACTCAATTGATCAGCTATCTCCTTCTTGTAATCCCACCCATCTCAAGTGATCAGATCCTCAAATTCTTCTCTACCTGGTTCAGTGTTAGGTAATTATTAATATGTAGGCCAGACAGTTTGTTGTCAGAACTAACTTATTTACTCCACTCCCACCATTTCCACAAATGCTAAACTTCTTGAGAATGTCACTGCTGTAATTTATTTTTTGTTGCAATTTGATAGAAGTTTGCTGTGCTTGAGAAGATTTAATTTTGACTGCTGGAAATGCATGTTAAATATTACTTGCCTTAGAATTCACTGAGTCAATTAACCAAAGGTTTCTTCATATGGCCCTTTTACTACCATGTGAATTTCTGAAATGAGTATTAATTTAAAAAAACCTGTCTGATTCTAAAAGTGCCATGTGCATTCACAAGCTGAAGGCCCTTAAATGTAATGATTCCCCAGGTTTACAGATTATCTGTAATTACCAAAATATGTTTAAAATTGTCTTGATTTAATTTCAGCCAGGGTCCAGCTGCTGTCAATTTGTCACAAAGTCTGTTCTCAAGGTGCTGGATCAGCTTGAAAAGGGGATTTCAGGCTATAATGAATAAAACAGTATGCTTCTCTTGGGGAAAAAAAGACCAAAAAACCCAACCAAACAACTCTCCCCCCAACCTAAAAACACACCACTTCACAAAACCTAGAGCATCCCCCCACAGAGAAGAATCCATGGAAAATTATACCTGTTTATAAGGGGACAAATGTTAAATAAATACAATTTGGTTCTGCCTGTATGGATAGGACAAAACTTGGCTAACCCCAGGTAAAAAACATAGTTTAGTTCAGGATGGCTTTCCTCTAAGAACTAGGATTTTGTTTGTGTACTGTGTCACAGCACTCACCTAAGCTATGGAGCTGATATGTTTGGTTACTTAATACCTGACTAACTGGTGAGAATCATACTGTTGTAACTAGCTTTAATAGACCATAGGCATTTTAAAACAATTTGTTCCTATATACACTGGTAAGACTAAACTATGTTATACATCTATGCTTAAGCACAAATTGTCATCCTCACACGTCAAACTATACAAAGTAAAAGTTCTCCAGAAGTGTTTTTTGTCTTTTGGCCTATCTATAAATCTAGATTATCATTGATCAAAATAATTTTAGTAAATTTGTGCTTACAGGAAAATTGACATTTGTTGATAAGCATTTAATCCTTCCAAGCCCAGTTGTAACATGCTCTTTTGGCAAACTTTCCTGATAGTAAATATACTTGCAAAAAGAAAAAAAAAATTTTAAGCAAATTCAGTTACAAGATTGAGATTATTTGCAAAAGGCTTTGTATTTTGTGTAACAACATACACTGCTTTAATATGGGCTTTTAAGAGACCATATAACTGCCCTATGAGTTTGCAACTAGAATAATATAGAGGCAGATAAAGTCCTTGAACAACAGAGAAAAATGGGGTAAATTTAACAGCTGTGTGTTGAAGAATCAATAGCTGAGTCTGTGGATGACTTGCTGTGTTAAGGAACCTGTAGTTTAACTTTATGGGCAAGAAGCCTTTTCTTGGGTGTTGCTGGTTTGCAGAATCTGTGAGGCTTGGTATAAATATGCGTGCTGGGTGCTGTTGTTTGCACGACTGTAGTTATGTGTTGCTGTGCATGTGGCTTTGCGATGTCAGCACTACTATATGTGGAATGTGGGTGCTGCAGGGTGTGTATGGCGGTCAGGAGGTTGAGGGAGTGTTGGATTAGCTGAACAAACAAGGAGTCCTGTGGCACTTTTAAAGACTAACAAATTTATTCCTTGTTTGTTTTGCTGAACTAGACTAACTCCGCTAACCCTTTGGATCTTGGGTTAGCTGGTCATTACAGAATGTGTAATGAGGTCGGGTGCTGATTGGTGCATGTGTCGGGGCAAGAACAAGGTGTTAAAGGCTGTTATGTGGCAGCGGGGCAGCAGGGTGTATTTGACTGGGGTCAGAGTGCTGCAGAGGAGGTGTATTGGAGATCTGGGTGCTATAGAGGTTAAGTACGTGGGGCCTGTATTCTTCCCAAGACTTGATATCAGGGGGGTACTGAGGTGCTCACTAAATTGATACACCGTGTTACTAGCTGACAACTGAGGGGGTGTTGGGAAATTCAGGGGTGTGGCGGGTTGTTAGGCAAACCCCTGCACATGGTGCTAGGTGTTGGAGGATGGATGTGCTGCGGGGCCAGGGTGCTGCAGGGAGACTCTGGGTAAGGTTACCAGATCCCAAAGCCTGGAAAGGAGGACAGGGAAGTACAAAAAGGAGGACACATGGAGAAAATGTAGCATTCATGTAATAGTCTTCCGTTTTTAGGGAGCCCTGGAAGGCTTCCCCCTAAAAACAGGGTGTTCCGGGGCGTGCCAGCATCCTTTAGGCCCTGTAAGTAAAACTCCAGACAAAGCCACGATTTTGAAAATGCCCGCTGGCTTTGGCCTGACCCCTGGTAACCCTACCTGTGGTGCCAGGAGGCGTTTTGCCAGCCTGTCCGGACACTGCGGGGCGGGTTTGGGGACTGAGAGCCGCGGCCCCGCCTGCCCCAGCGCCACGGGCCGGATCTGTGAGGCGGAGACGGCAGCCGGGCGGCCGCGCGCTCCCCGAACGGCCTCCGGGACTACATTTCCCGGCAGGCCGGCGGCCTCGGCGTGACGTCAGCGGAAGGAGCGCGCCAGTTCCTTCCGGTCGCGCGTGAGCCCGGAGCGGAGGCGAGCCCCAGCGGAGCCTGACTCCCGATAAGACAAGATGGCCGGGTTGCCCCGCAGGATCATCAAGGTAACGGCCGCCCCCTCGCCGGCTCGCTCCGTCTGTCCCCTCGGGCCGCGCCGCGGGCTTTCCGGGGAGCGGGGCGGGCCCAGGGCGCCGCCGACCACGGGAGGCCGGGCAGGCCCCGCCGGGCTGGGAGCGGGCGGGGCCTGGGCCCGTGCAGCCGCCATTTGTCCGGCGCCCCCGGGCGGGGCCTGGGCGCTGCGGCCTTGGCGCGGGAATGAATGAAGGAAGGCGGGCGGGAGGGGACAGGTGAGCCCGCGGCCTCCGGGCGGCCGTGGGAGGGGGACGGGCCGCGGCGGGTCCCTGCTCCCAGCCCCCTCGCCTTCGGCAAGCTGGGGACGCCCGGCCCCCGGCAGCGAAGCCCATCGGATCGGTCGGGCCGCTGGGGCTTCCTCGTGGTTTGCGCTGGCGGCGGTTTGTTAATCGTTTGATGACTCAGGTCTGACTGTCTGAGCAAGGATGGGGACAGACAGCCCCGCATGGGAATTGTTAACACGGCAGAATGATCCTCAGCTAGTCTCGGTCAAGTATGTGTTTTGCTTCAACTTTAGCTTTAGAAAGGTTGTTTGGAAAAAAAAAAAATAACCCCAGTAACATGGTTCTTTCTGTACCTTCACTTTAGGAATGAGAGTAGGTTTGAAAGTATTTTCAGGATAGGTATGCCTTTCTAATTTCCAAAGGGGTAGCCGTGTTAGTCTAGTCCAGTTAAAACAAACAAACAAAAAACCCCCCCCCAAAAACACAAGGAGTTGTGTGGCACTTTAAGACTAACAGATTTATTTTTCGCATGAGCTTTCGTGGGAGAAAATCCCACTTCGTCAGATGCCCACGAAAGCTCATGCAAAAAATAAATCTGTTAGTCTTTAAGTCAATGTCCAAAGGAATAGCCATGTTAGTCTAGGCCAGCAAAGAAAACAAGGAGTCGTGTGGCACTTTTTAAGACTATCAGATTTATTTTTTTGCATGAGCTTTTGTGGGAGAAAATCCCACTTCCTCAGATGCTTCAAAGATGAGGGAACTTAAAGAATGGAATGAAAATAAATGATCCTATGTTTTATACCCCTTGCATTTATTTTCATTCCATTCTGAATGAATTGTATCTAGACTAAGAGTTTACGTTTTGAATTTTGTGGATATTTTGAGTTCCTGCAGTAAAGCGTTTAGTACCTAAATATTTGCATGAGGCAAATCAGTGTTAATGATACCTGTAGACAATCTCAGCTTCTAACAGTACCCTTATGCAGTTAGTGCAGTGTGACTGCAGCAAATTACTTGGATCACATATGGATGGTTCCAAAGGGGCAGCCGTGTTAGTCTAATAAAGCAAAAAAAGCAAGGAGTCTTGTGCCGCTTAAAGACTAACAGATTTATTTATCGCATGAGCTTTTGTGAGAGAAAATCCCACTTTGTCAGATGCTTTGAAGAGGGGGAACTTACAGAATTGGATGAGAATAAAGGCAGAAGAGAAACAGCTGAAATTCAAATAATATGCAGATTAGATTAGGATGGTGTTTGCTAAAATTAGTAATAACAGTTATTTGAGAATTACTCTGGTTGGTTGAAACCAATGAAAGCATTAACTGAATCTGATAAAGTTCTTTTATATCAACTTAAATATTCTACCCACTACACTATTTGCAGGACTAGATGACGATCCAAATGACAGATGGAAGTGTCTTTAAAAGTGGTGTGGGACTTCTTTGTTTTGCTGAATTAGACAAACACAGCAACCCCTTTGGAACTTAGTACAACATAAATAGTCTTGCTGTTAAGATGTGACATGAAGATTAGTTCTATAAAATTAACTTAAGTTATTCAAGTAACATCCATTAGTTTCATTGGAAATAATAGCGCCATTTCCTGTTAAATTTCATGAATGTCATACAAATAATTGATAATGCTGTGAAGCTGTTCTTGGCAGAGCACATGAAGTTTGCAATTACTGCAAACAGCAGAATATGGTAAAATATGCAAAATAGTGTCTTATAGTGAAAAATTATGTAACAGATGGTTGGGGTACAGAAATAAGAATAGAGAGGATCACAATGGTGGTGGTAAGAAACATGTAAAACTTTGTAGGCTTAAGGTTCACAGGCCATATTGAGAGTTTATAAGGACTGTTAAACTTCTAATTTGATCTGTCACTCATTCAGCTATCTCAAAGAACAGCAAATACTGGAAAGGTTACTAAAATATGTAAGGGTGAACTGTTTGGTATTACATAATATAGTGGAAAGAAGAGTACTGGGGTTGATAAAAATCAATGTTTTTATTGAAATTAGGTTTTTCCGTTAAATACAAGTTTATGTTTAAAAAAAAAACTATTTAAAATTTGAAATGGACAACTTAAGGCCTAAACTACTTATCTATTGAAATATAAATATATGCCCATATTTATATTTCAGCAAATATATTTATATTTGCACATTTTAAAGCCTAACCAATGAACTTGTGGAAGCCTAAGACATTATTTATATTACAGAAATTTGCACAGGACTACATTAATGTGGTAGCACAGATGAAGTCCCTAGTGAAGACACTCTGCATTGGAGTGACTTAAATCACCGGAGTAGTGCATCTGCATTAGAGAAACTTTCACCTATGTAACTACATGAATGTATTTACACCAGTGCATCCCTGTCCTCGGTGGAGACAAGAGTTCAACTGTATTGTATACTACTTCTGGAGAATGGTTCTCTATGTGATTACCTTTGATGAGTAGATGTAGAAGTCTCTGTTCCAGTTACACTGATCTTTAAAGAACTGTTTTGCTACAACAGAAAAGGCAGGTGGACTCCATTAGTGCAGTTAAGCAGTATAATATCTTCAGAATCACTGGTGTGGTGGTGATCATGAGGATATCTTTTGGTTTTTGATGGTTCTGCTGGTGATGGTAGGTGCCTGATTATGGATGGCTGACCTTCACAGTGCACTTCCTTATGCAACTATGCTGACTTTTCTTTTGAGAAAAGTACAGCTCTGTGTCAAGTGGCTTTCCTTAAAAGTAAGAAGTTTACTATCTTAATGCAAATGTTTTTACCTAAGTGTGTTTAAACCTGAGAATGTGTCATATTGTATTAAGATAACAGCAACAAATAAAACCCCCCAGCTTGGTTTATATCATGTAATGTTGGCTATGGTCACTTTTCATGAGGTGCATAGGTAATGACACCTGAACTCCCTTTCCAGACTCTGTGTGTGTGTATGTGTGTGTGTGAGAGACAGAAAATACAGAGGATGAAATAATGATGTATGAAGTAGAATATTCTCAGACAGCTCTGTCCCAAAACTGGGAAATTCTTTTCCCATCAGTATTCAGTGTATTGTCAGGCTCATAGTTAGATGAGTGCATACCTAGTTTACTTTCTTACAGAGAGCTAGTATGGTCTGAAAAGGCAGAAAATCATGTTTTCTCACTAGGGTACAGAGTATGAAAAAATGGATGTTTGTCACTGAGATGGCTGTAATTTTTATCTGCATGCCAGTATGCTGCTTAAAAATTTAAACCTCAGCTGCTCTCTGATCGGTTGTAGACTATATCATTCATTTAACTCTCCAGTTGTGAGACAGTGTTAGTGGTAGAACATCTGACAATGTACTTAGTTTATGCCAAATTTTTACTAGCTGCAGGCAAACTTATAATACAGTAAATTTGTTAGTCTTAATTCAAACAAATTATGCTGAAATAAATTTTCATATCAAAATTGTAATAAGATATGTAGATGGATGATGATTACACTGGTTACCAGTGTATGGACTAATGAAATTGGAACAAAGGGAAATCCCCGAACAGTTATGCTCAGATTAGGAGTATGTGCGCATGGGAGGAATCGGTAGGAAGTCAGAACTGGCAAACATGCTCATGACTTGCATGAGCGTGACCAGGGAGAAATGGGCCTATGACTCAAACTGAAATGGCAGGGAGGAGAAAAATGGATCTGACTCAGTGGGGAAGTCAGCAGCTAAACGTAAAATGAAAGAAATAGTCTTCAGGAGCATTTCTTGCAGATGAGAGGTCACTTCAAGTTCTTTAAATGATCACTTAAGTGATCTTAGACTTCTACTGGATAAAACTTACTGTTTCTAATTCATTTAGACAACTTTCCTAGGAGCAGGGATCATACCCATGTCAGCTAATGGGCAAATATTAGACACAGATCAGAAGGCATTTTAAACAAAAAGCTATTTCTTATCACTTCTGCATTTTTACCCCAACTATTTGCATGGCATCCTCCAAGTACTAATGTCATTCGCATCACTGTTGCTGAGTCAATAAGGTTTTCCATTTCAATTCAGATCCATTTTCTAGTAAAGGTCGATTTAAAAAAAAAAAATAGTAGTTTCAACACGTAGTACTTTCCAGGAATCTGACACTTCCAAGTGCAGCTTTAATAACATGCTTTTATGTACCTAATGTACCCTGTGCATCTAAAGATAGTTGTGCCATTAACTAAATCAGTGTCTAAACAGGCTTAATTAAATTGTGCAACCCCCTTTTGAGAATGTTGGTTTGAGTGCTTACAGTTTATATAGACTACCTTGTTTTGTTGTTTTTTGGCTATTTTAGGAACACCAGTTTGAGGTTATGCTGATGGAACTATCCGTTTCTCAAGTCAGTTTGGTTAAACAAGTAACTTTTGTGGCAAACAAGGCCTTATTGTAGGTGTGTGGTTTTTTTTTTTTTATATTAGGTATGTCAAGTGTGTGCTAGGACGGGAAGTACGTAAATAACCTTGCCTGGAGTTTGTGTTAAACTTCGACAGATAGGCAACAAATCTCTGTACCATTTAAGTGCTTTAATTGTGAACACTAATATAAACTAGAAAGAAGTATGAGGAATAAGTTGAAAATGGTCACCTTTTTGGGAAATGGGACTTGGATGGGTTGTGGTAGTTACTTCTGTGGAAATTGTTGAAGCTATTAATTTTTTTTGCCGTAAGTTCTCCCTTCGAATGACTAACAAGAAAACAGTAAGAAATCCCCCTAATTTAAAATTGGGTGAGCCTTTGTGGCATAACTAGGGTTATCGGATGTCAGGCAAAAGGAGGACATGTCTTCCTTGTTACCTTCACACCTTCCATCCAGCAGTTGTTTTAAAAATACATGATTGTGTCTAGCCTTTAACTTACAGGGGTTAAAGTATGCCGAAATGTCCTAGAACATCCTGTTTTTAGGGTGAAGCGTTCCAGGGCCCCAAAAAATAGACTATTACATTAATACTACATTTTCTCCATGTGGCCCCCTTTTCATATTTCCCTGTCCTCCTTTCCATGCTTTGGTATCTAGTAACCATAGGCATAACTGCCATTCAGTATGTAAAGAAAGGAGGAGAAATGTAAAATGGCTCTCTAGCCACCTGCTTTTTTAGATGTTTTTGCAAACGTATCCATTTGTAGCTATTTTAGTAATTAAGTACACGGAGGCTAAGCGCCTATTCAGCCATTAAAACACAACATAAAAAATAGTGAAACCCCTTTAAAACAAAAAACAAGGAGTCTAGTGGCACTTAAAGACTAACAGATTTATTTATGTGAGGCTGAATAACAGAGATGAGAACAGGGTAGAGATAGTGGCTTAAATTCTTGGGTTGATATGTTCAGAGGAGAGAAAGCATCCAGGAAAAGAACCATAAGGAGAACAAGTAGATGAGGGTTAGGACAGGGCTTGACAAAATTGGCTCCTAGCTATGTGCCAATTTTTGTTTTAGTTGCCAGTGGGCACTCCTCTGCTGTATTTCCCCAGGAAAGCTAGGAGGCACCTACAAACCCTGGTCGCCATGGTGACCTGGCTCCTGTGTTTTGTCAAGCCCTGGGTTAGGAGCCATTAAAGAATGGGCCTCAAGACAAATGTGGTAAAACACAAGCCAAGAGGGGAGTATAGAAGATGAGGGCAGTCAGCAGCTTCAGAAACAGGCAGATCAAGGAATTCTTGTAACTGTAAACTAAACAATTCCAGTTTTTGTTGAGGATGGAGGACTTTGCAAATACCAACTAGATATACAGTCACCAACCAATTCGTGCCTTTGAGTCTAGGTTTGCTAGTCATGCCTAATCAGAAGATCAAGCTGTTTGCATGTAGAAGGAGTTGAGTGTAACTTTAACTTTGATTGACTTTTAATAGAGTGCATGTATTCATCGTGTAGTGTTTGTCTTGGAAGTGTCAGGGAAACTTCAAATGTGAAGGCATAGCTTATGTAAAAGGACTTCCATATTGGCATGGCAGATCAGAGGAACAATTATAATCAATACAAAGGGCAGTTTTGAAAGTCATGCAATTATTGTGGCTCAATTTCCCTTCTGTAAAATAAAAAGACTTTCCATCTTTGTCAAATGTTTTCAGGCCCTTTGATGTAAGGTGCTTATGGCACTGTGATGTACATACCCTTGGATAGCATGAAAAGCAAGGAGTCCTGTGGCACTTAAAGACTAACTGATTGATTGATTTTTATCACATGAGCTTTCGTGGGAGAAAAATCCCACTTTGTCAGATGCTTTGAAGAGGGGGAACTTGCAGAATGGGATGAAAATAAATGCAGGGGAGCATAAAACATGGGATCAGGTCATACAGTAACAGCAAATAGGAGCATTTGTTAAGATTCAAACGCTGAGAAACAGCACATAGAGGAGGGTGAAGTCAAATTACCTGTTGTAATAGGAAAAGAAGCCATAGTCACAATTCAATTCTGCTTTCACATAATCTAATGCATGTTAATTCAATTTCATCTGTTTCTCTTTGAAGTCTTGGTGTCCCACTGACTTTCTTGAGGACAGTGATTAAGAAATCATCAATGGAGTGATTAGAAAGATGGAAGTGGTCAGCAACTTTTTTTTTGTGTTGTGATTTCTGATGTCCGCTTTGTGCCCATTTATTCTTCTGCACAAGGACTGTCCTGTTTGTCCAATGTATAAGGTGCGGGGGCATTTTGGGCACATGATGGCATAAATTGTATTGGTGGATGAGGAAGTGAATGAGCCTTTGATGGAGCATCTGGCTTGATGAGGTCCTGTGATGGTGTCTTTAGTGTCGATATGTGGACAGAGTTGGCAGCGTGGTTTGTTGCATGGATATGTGCCTGCTTTAATGTTTCTGTTGTTACATCTGTAGTTGCTGGTGAGTATCTGTTTAAAGTTAAGTGGCTGTCAGTAGGTGAGGAGAGGTCTGTCTTCTAAGGCTTGAGAGAGTGAGGGATCATATTTTAAAATAGGCTGTAGGTCCTTAATGATCTGTTGCAGAGGTCTGACTTGAGGGTTGTATTTGGTACCCAGTGGCATTCTTTTGTTTTTCTTTTTAGTCCTCTCCTGTAGTATAGTTGACTGTGGGGTACCCGTCTGACTCTGTCAATCTGTTTCTGTACTTCCCCAGGTGGGTACTGTAGTTTTAAGAATGCTTGATAGAGATCCTCAAGATGTCTGTCTCTGTCTGAGGGATCAAAGCAGATGTGGTTACATCTCAGAGCTTGGCTGTAGACAATGGCTCGTGTGGTGTGTTTTGGATGGAAACTCGAGGGTTGTAGATAACTATACGGATCAGTAGGTTTTCGATATAGGGTGGTGTTGATGTGTCCATCCCTAATTTATACTGTAGTGTCCAGAAAGTGGATCTCCTGTTTGGAGTGTTCCAGGCTCAGTTTGATGGTGGAGTGGAAATTGTTGAAATCTCTGTGGAGATCTTCAAGACCATCCCTGCCATGGGTCCAGATGATGAAGATGTCATCAGTGTAGCGTAAACAGAGGAGAAGTGCTTTGGGTTGAGACTTCAAGAAATGTTGTTCTAAGTCACCCATAAAAATGTTGGCATATTGTGGGGCCATGCAGGTACCCATAGCAGTGCCACTGACTTGGAGGTATAAATTGTCCTCAGATATGAAATGTTTGTGGGTGAGCACAAAATTTAGTCACAAGGTGTGCTGTGGCATCATGTGGGATGGTTTTTTATTAGCTTATAGCTTGTAATCAATCATTGTGTGGGATGTTGGTGTAAAGAGCTTCTACATCCATAGTAGCCAGGTTGGTGTTTTCAGGAAGCTCAACAATGGATTGGATTTTCCTCAGGAAATCCGTGGTGTCTCAAACATAAGCTAGGAGTGTTGATAGCATGGGGTCTGAGGAGAGAGTCCACATAGTCAGATAAGCCTGCAGTAAGAGGGCCAGTGCCTAAGATGATGGGACCTCCAGTGTTTCCTTTCTTATGGATTTTTCGGTAGTAGGTAGAACATTCTGGTAGTGTGTCGGTCTTTATTTGTTCCTGTGCTGCCTTAGGGCGTTTCTTGAGTAGGTGTTGTAATTCCTTATGGCAGTAGCTATTGCAAGGGGTCCATGAATACATCTGGCCCCAATCACTGCCAGCCAAATCCATGTTGGAGAGTGGTCTAAATGAACTGCATTTCCCTGCTTCGATTAGTCATGCTTTGGATGTGTCCTGACCCCTTGGGAGCAGGTGGGGGCCATGACCTCCACAGCACCTCTGCCTGCAGTCAGTCCCTGATAACTATTATCATTTGAGAGTCCACACGTTTATTTTTACTTTAAAAAGTGGTCGTCCTACTCAAAAAGGTTGGGAACCACTGCCTTATGGTATTCTTCAGTAGGGTCAGAGAAGCGAAGTTTGTAGAAGGTTGTGTTGGAGAGTTGCTTATAAGCCTCCTGGTCATAATCCAGTTTACCCTTGATGATGACTGTGCCTCATTTGTCATCCTCTGAGTGGCAGTGAACAATGTTATAGTTTAACCACACTGACTAAAATCTGTCCCATAGATGAAATCTCTGTTTACTGGGGTTCACTTCCTGTATCTTGGGAGAGTTGTCTTTTCCCTTTCTCCAACCCTAAAACAAAAAAGCCCCACACTTTAAACGGGGTGGAGTATTGAAGTTCTTTTAGGTAATAGCAGTTAATTGGATTAACTAATGAAATAAATCATGTACACTACTTAACCTTCCAACACCCTCTCATTCTCTTTTGCACATGCAGTCCATCACCACCCCTCTCATCTTCTCTGTACGTTTATTCCCCTGTCCCATTAGTCTCTCAGGATCAATCAGTTCCCCTTCTTTTGGGAAATCTTCCTAGGATCACCTCACATGATAGACTTTTCTGAAAAAGGAGAGGTGGACTTTCTTGTTTCAGTGCCCATCTTTGTCTTCAGTCAGTCTGTAGGATGGTAATGCAAGGATGCTCTTTCAGCATGAGAGAGAAGTTCTCCTGTTGGCCCAAAAAGAGAAGGATCAAGTTGAAATCAGAACTGTTTCATCACTGGCCCCAGAACTTAGGAAGATAGTTGGTTTTCTCCCTCTTCCCCGTCAATTACTGTCTGTGTTTTGTTGTAGTCCAGCCATGCAGCTCCTGTTGGTGAAATATAAATTGCATTGTAGATATCTTTGGATGCCTCCTGGTTTCAGGAATTCTTTGAGTGAAGAAGAGTGGGATGTTCTAACTTGTAAGTTTCCCCCATCTTTAAAGCATCTGATGAAATGGGATTTTCTCCCACAAAAGCTCACGCAATAAATTTGTTAGTCTTTAGAAGTGCAACAGGACTCCTTGCTTGTTTCGGTGAACTAGACTAACACAGTTACCCCCTTTGGAACCAGTTCTAGTAAGGAGGTCAGTTTTTTGTTTTTGTCTCAATGAATTCCGTATTCAAGTCCACAGCCAGTGCCATGCAGTTTTGGAAAGTCAGTGGAATGA
Source organism: Podocnemis expansa (assembly GCA_007922195.1). Classification (NCBI taxonomy): domain Eukaryota; kingdom Metazoa; phylum Chordata; order Testudines; family Podocnemididae; genus Podocnemis; species Podocnemis expansa. The sequence goes on from ML681994.1 coordinate 35,874,588, forward strand.
CCATTAAACTTCACATCAAAAGGATGCTTAGTAAACTCATGAATTAGTATGTAGATTTTTGGCATTTGATGATCTCTTCTTTTCCTGAAGGGGAAGTAAAAACCTAGAATTCCCCCCCCCCCCCCCGGGCGTGGTGTGGCCAGGGGGGCAAAAAAATTGGTTTTTTTTCTGTTTTCCCCCCCCAAAATTGGATTTTTTGGGGGGAGGGGAATGAAGTTGTTTGCTAATAAAATAAAATAGATGCAAATTACCTTTTTTAAATTTTTTTTTAAGATTGTTGGAACCACAGTACTTTTTAAATAAATTCCTAATAGCTTCATGGAAGTTTCTGGAAAAAAATGTAGCTTTAATCTTAAGTGTTCTGTAATGTTTAAAGCAATGTGTCACTGAATGACAGTGTGTCCTTATGCCTTATTGCTGAAGTGAATGGAGGACTGAGACTGCTTTCCAGACAATATTATTATTATTTTAAAGGATCTTTATATATATCTGTATAATGTCCTCCTGTTCCATAAGATACGTTTCCTTTTCAGTCTTCTAAACCAGTCCAGGTCTCTTCAGCAGCTTAGAGCTTTGACTTACTCTAGTGTAGTTCTGCCACTAGCGAAAAGACACTTTACGAATAGTTTAACGTGAATGTCCCCTTCAAGTATAATTTGTTGACATGTAAAGGACAGTACTGTACAATGACTTGTAGGTTGTTGAGAAGACTTGTTTGGCTTAGTTTTCTTATTCTACAGTATATATACTCTGACTATTACTATTTTTCCTTTCTCGTTATTTGAAACTGGTTGCTTGAGTTGGCCCTCTGTAGACTCATGAAAGTCTGAAGGACTGGTTAAAATGGCATCCAAGTTTCTCACAAATGGTCCTTTTGTTATACTTTGTGCTTGTGCGTAGATGGTAGCAGAATATGTTTATGCAGATCACCGTATCACCTCTTCTCTACAAAATTATCCAGTTTTGTTGTTCCTTGCTTTGGTAGATGTTTGCTGTCCTGGTTTTCAGGTCATGTGTGTTAGGTTACAAATCCAGACCCCTTTGAACATTACAACTGTTTCTTTATCAGTTTGATACTTTCACCTTTGACCTCATATAACAGGTAATGTAATCAGTAGCGCTCTTCTCCAAGAGAAGCTCCAAGGGGCTGTGTTTTTTGCATTAATTGTTCCTTTGGGATTCCAGACATCATAGGCTTTCATGTTTGAAATTTAAAATACAGTATGGTCCCCAAAGATGTTGCATGTGGCTGAAATAGCCATAACAGTATCAAAAGTAGATTTAACACAAGGTTTTTCTCTTTTACATCGATGTTCCCCATAAACTTTTAAAGCTTTTTTTAGTAAGGCAGAAGAATAGAATTGTGTAAGGTTACTTTGCTACCTTAAATTTGGTTTATGGCTGTGAACGCGTGATTCTTATGTCCTCTCGGTACTACATAGAGATCTCAAACAATTCATGTGAAATAACTCTTCTGATTCATTGTTGGTTAGGCATTTTTGCATAGTGCAGAATTGGAAGCACTTTCCTCAACATCATGGTGGTAGGGTATTCTTGAGGAGGTCTTAGTTCCTGTTGATCAGAGGAACAGTAATTTCATAGGATCACAGCATGATTGTTTTCCTTTCCCTTAATTTATCTAAATATGAAGCTAAAATAAATTGGTCAAGGATAGCTTTCCTATTGGTCATTTGTTCAGAGGCATAATTGAGATCAGGAATTCAGAATTTGTGCTGTGGAGGAAGATGGATAGATTCATTTATTCTAAAGGCAGACAGGACCATTCTAGCCATCTAGACTGAACTCCTGTATAGCACAGGCCGTAGCATTTCCCCAAAATAATTCCTCGACTAGATCAATATTGATTTGTCTGTTGCAGAATCCACCAAAATGCTTAATTAGAACAATTTACCAATTACTTTCCTGCCTAATTTCCCTTTTGAATTTGTCCTGCTCTTCCTATGATTTTTTTATACTTAATATGAAGTCATTTTCTATGTATTTGCATAGATCTACTTACAGTGAACATTTGGTATGCCAGTATACTTGATCTAAATATGTTTTGCTGTGTTTTAAATAGCTTGCTTTTGTTACACTGTGACTTTCTTCCTCTTCTTTCAGGAAACACAGCGCTTGCTTGCAGAACCAGTTCCTGGGATAAAAGCAGAGCCAGATGAGAGCAACGCACGTTATTTTCATGTGGTCATTGCAGGTCCACAGGATTCCCCCTTTGAGGGTGGGACATTTAAACTTGAACTATTCCTTCCAGAAGAATATCCAATGGCAGCTCCTAAAGTACGTTTCATGACCAAAATTTATCACCCTAATGTAGACAAGTTGGGAAGAATATGTTTAGATATTTTGAAAGGTAAGTGTCATCCTTTCTGCTAACTAAATTTCTCTTCCTTCATCCTGAGCAGGGAAGGCTGACTATTTAAGGTTTAAAAGGATTATGCAAACTTTTTTTTTTTTTTTTTTAATTTTTAGCTTGCTTAAGAGAATGTTTTGAATGGTTTTAATCCTAGAGGAGAACATGTTAAATTTGGGAGTTGTAATAAAGAATTTGGTGTTTCATATTGCTATAAATCTGTCTCTTTTAGATAAATGGTCCCCAGCTTTGCAGATCCGCACAGTTCTGCTATCAATCCAGGCTTTGCTAAGCGCTCCTAATCCAGATGATCCATTAGCAAATGATGTAGCAGAGCAATGGAAGACCAATGAAGCCCAAGCCATAGAAACAGGTAGCGTACTACACAAGTTATTTGTTTTTGTATGAAATTTTTGTCAAAACTAGATCAGTAATGTTCTTAAAACACTTTTAAAATCTGACCTCTGGCTTTGTGCCTGTGACTCTCAAGCACAATTGTTTCCATGTGCAAAATGTGCTTCAGAGTGGAGGTTTAGTGCAAAATGTTTGTTTCCTGAGGATCCACTTGGTGTGCAAGTTTCACACTGCTGTAAGTGCAAAAGTATTTGAGTGAAGTTCCTGAGAAAGAGAAACATACTTTTTGTACTTGGAGCCATTCCTTGTATGTCATGAGACTGATTTCATAATAAAATTGCAATTAAAGTTCCACAGACCTCTGCAGCATCTTTAAATCTGATTCTGTTGCAGGCTCTAATGTGTTTTTTGTGGTAATAAAATAAATAGGCCCCATTTATGTTTTTCCAGTACAGGATTCTCTGCAGCCAGGCCACCTGTTCCTAGTGTTTCAGTGAATCCTGTGGGCTTGATTATGACTGCCCTGTATACTCATGCATAAGCCGACTCCCTGGTCCCAAGCCCCAAAAATGGGCGACCCGCATATAAGCCAAGGTCCACCCATGGTCTTGGGCCCCTAGCTTCCGCACCCTGTGCTGCTGGCTCCTGCCTCCCCGACACCCTCCCGCCAGCTCCCAGGCCCTGCCACTGCTTCCCTGGACTCCGACACTCCCCCCACAGCCCTGGGGCCCTGCCAACACTCCCCTTGCTGTCCCTGTCACCCTCCAACCCCTGCCACTGCTCTTCCCAGCCTTCCTGACGCTGCCGGGCTCTGCTGCTGCTTCCCTGGGCTGACCCCTCCCCCCTCCCCCACTCCCTTACCTGGCTGCTCCAGGTGCTGGGGTCCCGCTTTTTACTCTAACCCTGGCCAGGGCTGACTCCCAACATGGCTGCTCCAGCCATGTGCTGGGGTTCCAGCCCTGAGTACTCTCAGTACGTGCTCAGGGCTGGAGACTTAAAACTCCTGGGCTGGAGCTGCTGTCTGCTATGTGACCCATGTATAAGCTGAGTGCCTATTTTAAAGGCAGTTTCCAAGCACAAAAATCTCAGCTTATACACAAGTGTATACAGTAACAGCCTGCAGCTAACATGCTTATATTTGTGAAACAATGGCATAGAACTTAATTTAAAATACTCAGGTGCCTCTGATTAACAAGCTCTTCTAATCAAAAGTCTGGGAAGTGGAGTATATTGAAAAGAATAAAATGAAATTTTTCTTTCTTTCTTTGAGTGTGCTCTTTTTCTTTACAGCCAGAGCATGGACTAGGCTATATGCCATGAATAATATTTAAATTCGCTCTGAACATCAAGTGTGCATCACTTCTCCTGTTCTGCCAAGACCTCTTCTTTTTTTGTTTGCATTTATGGACACAGTCTTAGAAACATTACAGAATAAAAGCCCAGACATCTTCAGTCCTTTGGTGATTAAATGCACATTAGCAAATCTGTGTCTTGTCCCGATTCACTGTTGTAACGCATGAGCAGAGGCTAGAAGTATCATCTGGATTGTGAAATTGTTTAAAAGCAGTAGCACATCTCTGCTTTTAATATTTTTTTTTTTCCCCATCATGGTTTAAGTATAAGCACTGTGAATGAAGGTAGTCAGGGTTAGCTGCAGGGTTTTTGTTTTAATTTTGTGAGCTCCTGCTCTTCCCTTTTTATGGTTAGGCTAATTGCATTGGTTAAAGCAGCTAACCAGTTACACTTTAGGATATGCCCTCTAGCCAAGTCTAACTTAGACGCTGTAGATGGACAAGCTTGATTGTTTGAACAAAAATGGGAACATTAAACATCCATCACCATCACTAATATTGTGATTCTCCTGTCAAGTGTAGAAACCTTTCAAGAAAAAGCTTATGACCATTTTGTATGGCTTGTCTGGAAATCTTCTGTAAATCTTCTGTTTTAGTAAAATATTTTTTGTTATTCTACTTTGCCTTTGTACAGTTTATTTTGCTGTGATTTTCATTTCTCTGCTGTGACAATTTGTATTTAAAAAACTGAAACAGAACTGAAAAATTTTCTCCAGTCTAATAGATTAAATAATAACAATTTGCAAATTCACTTTTGCTGCTGACATGTATTACTAGCCCATGCCACAGTGTTCCTAAATTGGCCAAGATAATACAAAAATTTTTAGTATCTGATTCTTTCAAAATGAACCTCTGATAAATGTGATTGTAATTTATCACAGTCAGATAAGTCTGACACTGCATTAATGTGTATATACATAGGATGTTGCGTATCATTAAAGTAGGAGGCCAACAGTATATGAGGAAAAGTAACTGGGTATATGTGCGACTTGTCTGTTTTGTGCTGAATATTATCAGGTATTGCGTTATGCTCTTTAGTTCTAAAGCCTGTCTCAAAAAGAAAAAAGAAAAACCCAAACAAACTATAAAACACCAGTGTACAATACAACTGTTACAAGCCGACTAATCAGTTGTCTGCTAAACCATTTTCAGCTAGCCCCATCTACCACTGATATTTCTATAAGCCTAATTAAACTATATGTCACCAAGAAGAGGTTTTCATTTGGAGGAAGAAATAATAGATTCTTGATTCCTCACTCACACATTTTGTTTTTGTTTCTCTTGGGAACCCGTTTTAATATCTTCTTCAGTTCAACTTCATACTCCTTTTTTTTTTTTTTTTTTTTAATGCTTTTTTCCTTTTTTTCTTGTTGTCTCCCTCTTCTTGGCACTCTTTCTCCCCCAAACAATTTTTTTCTTCAAGTTTTTAGTGTGGTCAGTCTGAACTGTGTAAATGACAGCCTGCAGTGGGAATGTGTCTTGCAATTCAAGGTGATGGTTATGTAGCCCGTTTGGTATTATCTGCCTTTCACACTCCTATTCTAGTGTCATCTGGAGTTCCTATCGAATGTGGTGTATTTATTGTGCTCTTATGTAAGATGAAGATTATCTATTAAAATTACATTTTCAACATACAAATGCTTTCAGTGACTGGTAACTGGTATTGTCCCTCAACCGTACTGTACAGTAACATTGTAAAGCTTGGTTCAGGATCATCTAGTTCAGCACAAGATTAAGACACTTAAAAATATGGGTTTAAAGTTAGATTGCCATACTGTATGTGATCTGGCTCACATTTGTGGTTTGTGGCAGATCTTTACTGTAACTAACCAAAAAACCCCTCCTGACTTTGTTGAGATGAACAGTTGTACAGGTTTAGTTGGTGAGGTTCTCTTGCATGTTGTCATTTGGGTGACTCTAGGTAATTGAGAGTACATGTATCCTTAATTGTAGAGTAGCTGATTTTAAACATGGTAGATGGCTCTATACTCCCATGTCATCTGAATTCCACTAAAGTGAATCTAAAGGTACTTAAAACCCTTAATATTACTATTGATGTTTACCGACTGCAACTGTAGAGATGTAATTGAAAGGAAAATGTACACTTCCAGTCAAGCCACAGTAAAGGAATAGACTGCAGTAAAGTTTATTGTGTGTACAGAGGAGCCAAAGCATATTAGGTTTTTAAAGAATCTTAGTGAGTCTTGAATGTAGCTGAGAGAGCTACTGGCTGAGTGAGTATTGTCCCAATCTGCTTTTTTTCTTTGCAATTAGACAATGTAAATGTGTGGGTAAACAGCTTTCATGTGTCTACAAATTTAAAGGTTTAGAAGGACAATGCTTTAAATATTTTTTTAAAAACCATTGTAGGTTCTAAAAATTCACATGGCATACCTTTAGTTGCTATGAACCATGATTGCAAAAATCCTTAAATTGGATAGCAGGTCTAAAATAAACTCAAGCAAAGTAGGATCTGTGAAAATGCAATTTTGTTACAATAGTCACTTAACATCTGAATCTTTGTGCTTATGAAACTTAAAATGCAAGTCAAATATTTTCAGCCTAGTATCAAGTAGTGCTTGCAGATATTTGACTTCCTGTCTCATATCTGAGAATGGTTGAAGTTCTTAGCTTATATGTATAATTCCCTGAATTATCTGAAGCCAGATTAATAGAATGTATTTTTCAAACAGTGATTGGAGATGCCCCATTACTTGTTCTGACCTCTAAAACGAAAATTTGCCCCATAGTATAGGTGTGGTTGCCTCACTATAATGAGGACTAGTTAGAATTTTTAATTTTATGGAAGTTATAGTAAAAGTATTTCCTTTTATCCCTTTCCTTCAGAACTGGTGCTAAGAGCTGGCTTGAAAGTCTAAACAAGAGCATTTAAGCTGTATTTCACATGCTAGTTTATGGATGATGATTGTATAGGTAGAGATCATAAATTGTAATTCAGACCCTAACTTTACATTTTTATTTTTTTGCAGTAACAAACTTTGATATAGATCAAGGAAATACATTGGAAGGTTCTTTGTTCTTGCATTAACATTCTGAAATCTAAACTTTTAAAAAATATTTAGCCATGATTTTACATGGAACTGAGGTTGTGTATAAATCACTTAGAACTGATAGAATAAATGTCTTGGATATAAGGTGACTTCTGTAGCCTAAAACAGTCAAGTGTTGCTTTTATAGCTTTCAAGAAAGCGTATTTCCAACACATTATGGTTACTGTAAAACATCTTAATGGATTAGTTCAATCAAAAGTTGTGAAATTTCCCTCAATTCATGTATGTTCCTACTTGGAATTATTTCGAGGGTTACTTTAAAATAAAATGTCTGATAGGTTCTGTTTATAACATGTGATTGTACTGTAATGGACACTTGAAATAAAAGGAAGAGCAATTATTCATCATGTATACATGAAGCATCATTTAAAGAAAGTGGTCCCTTTGGTATTGTTTGGTTTCACGTTGGTCTTGAAATGTCTGTGCAAAATAAGAAAATAAACTGACAATTAAGTCCTCCATAACTTACGTTTTCCATTCACACTGGTTTGTGCTAGTGACGAAAGTAAACCGTTCTGTTTAAAACCTCTTTGCCAAAGATAAGACCATTTCCTCAGCCTTTGAAGCATGCTTTCTGGTTTCTTGCCCAATACAGGCATTTGAGAAGCATGGATCTTTTAAACAGATCTTAATGCTTTGGAAGTGCAGTTAAATTATCCAGTCGTCACTTCTTTTGCCTCAATGTGTGTTTAAAAAAAAAAAAAAAAGTTTACAACACCTGTAAAATACTGAAGTGCATAAGTCCACTAGAAGTCATGAGACTTCAGGCTGTTAATATCTCATGCCATCAAACTGTTCAAGATTTTCCTAGTGGGCCATTTATTATTCTGATGTAAGTTTTCAGAGGGATAGTGTGCCTGCTGTTTGCTTGCTACTACATTATCTAGAGCGTGGATAGACAAAACTGGCTCACAGCTAGGTGACAGGAATTTTACTTTTGGTCACCGGAGGGCACTCCTCCATTACATTTCTGCAGTGGAGCTATGTGACAGCTACTGAAACTGGTTGTCGGGGGGACCAGAAACATTTCTTAAGGCCTGATCTATACTAAATAGTAGACTGGAGTGGATGAATAATGAGGTCAAATAGGGGCTGAAGCACTGAACAAACAAGAACTGTGGTGACTACAAGAGGACCCAAAAGTCTTAGCAGAACACAACCACTAAGTAATATGCATTAGCAAAGGAAAATATAGCTGAGGTAGCTAAACTGATGGACCAACACAGCTGTTTGTTTAGGATGAAGCTGTCTATTTGCATAGACCCATACCATCAGATGTGGAAGGGGGTATGTTCAGACTAAAGAAAAAGTTGAGGGATATGTATGGACAGTTCAACTTACACAGCACCCTTCCCAGCAGAAGTTTAGCAGATAACATAAAAACAGGAGGAGAAAATGGATCATACTGAGATCTTTAGTTGTACCAACAGTACTTGAATTGCTGCCACAACTTGCACTTTAAACAAATTTCTTGCCTCACGTTATGGGAAGGAAACTCAAGTGATGTACCTTCCTGCTGTTGAAGCTTGTTCAGAAAAACAAAGCTGAATTACTACCAAAAAAGCAAGGACTACTGAATTGGTTTGTGTTAACTTAGTAAAACTATCAGCTATTGCTAACACCAGCCTCCTATGTCTGAATCTTTTCCTTCCCAGAATACTTAGGAGCTGACAATCCTGAGCTGGGAGGTAGGATCCTATGGGAAACACATCTAAGGGAAAACTAAAGACAGTTGGCAGTTTTCCAAAGATATTAAGGGTCTAAGAACAAACTGTCACTGGATAGGATGTATGACAGGAGACCATCCTGGCTTAACCAGAAGATTTTCAATAATCTAAAACTGTCTTATAAAGGATGACTACAAACAATTATGTAGGGGAAAAAATCAGGCTGAAGCACAAACTGAGATCAAACTAGCTGAAGGAATAAAGGGTAAAAAAACATTTCAAATACATTAGAAACATGAAGAACAGACAGTGCAGGACCATTATACAAGAGAGGGAAAAATAAAATGTGGAAATGGCAGGGGAACTAAATGATTGCTTTGTGCCAGTGAAAAGGCAGGTGTTAAGTTGGATGGTTGCTGTAGGGGAGGATGGTAAAAATGGGATAGAAGCAGAAGCTAAACTAGGGAATGAGCAAGTTAAAAAGAACAAGTCAGTCTTGTCAAGTCAGCAGGGCTTGATGATATGCTCCCTAAAATGGTGCTATTCTGCAGGATCCAATTAAAAAAAACATTTATGCCCCATGATACAATAATTACAGCTGTGAGCAATGCATTTGTCCTTTGGTGGTGGCAGTAGGGGGTGCCAAAACCCAATACTAGGTCCTGACCTTAAATCTGAAAACTACAGCCCTAAAATACTCAAGGTGCTGACTCAAGAGATATGAGCTATTGGCTCTTATCTTTGAAAAAATCATGGAAGATTGGAAAAGAGCAAGCATAGGATTCCTCTATAAATAATTATAGACCAGTCCAGTTTAACATCTGTATGAGGAAAAATAATGGAAATAATTAAGGAATCACCTTCCAAACATTTAGAAGAGAATATGGTGTTAAGTGATAGATGGATTTGTCATGGACAAATCATGTCAAACCAACCTAATAGCTTTCTGTGAAAGGGCAACAAGCCTCATAGATAGAGGGGAAGCAGTAGATGTGATATATCTCAGCTTTTGATACAATCTCACATCAGCTCCTTAACAAATTAGGTGAGTATAACCTGGATGGAGTTACTATAAGATGAGTGCAACTGGCTGGATAACTGCTCCCAGAGTACAGTTAACAGTCACACTGGAAGGGCATAATAAGCAGGGTATCACAGGGATTTAGATGGCATACAGCATACACATCTAAAGCCTGCAGATACCACCAAGCCAAGCTGGGAGAGGCTGCAAGTGCTCTTGAGGATAGGATTACAATTCAAAATGGACAAATTAGTGAAATGGTTCAAGGAAAACAATGAAATTTAATAAAGCATTGCAAAGTATTCCATTTAGGAAAGAACAATCCATTGCGCACACACAAAATGGGCAATGACTGTCTAGTACTGCAGAAAGGGATCTGGATGTCAGTGAAGCACAAGCCACATATGAGACAACAGTATAACACCATTGCAGGAAAGAAGAAAAAAAAAAAAACCTAAAGACAATTCTGGGCTATATTGACAGGAGAATTGTAAGACAAGTAGTAAGTCTTCTGCTCTACTCCAAGCTGATTAGGCCTCAACTGGTGTATTGCATCCAGTTGTGGACAAGTGAAAAATCCAGAGAACAACAAAAATTATTAGAGGTCTAAACACTTGACTTAGGCAGGCAGATTGAAAGAGCTGGGTTTATTTAGTATGGGAAAGAGGAGACAGTGGATGTAAGAGTTTTCAAGCACCTAAAAGGTTGTTACGAAGAGGGAGAAAAACTGTTCTCCTTAACCACCAATGATAGGGCAAGAAGCAATAGGCTTAAATTTTAGCAAGGGATGTTTAGGCCAGATATTAGGAAAAAAATTCCTAACTGGCACAGTGACAACCACTGGACTGAGTTACCTAGGGATGTTGTAGCAGCTCTGTCACTGGACACTTAAGAGCAGGTTAGACAAACACTTGTTGGGAATGATAGATGGTACTCAGTCCTGCCATGAGGGTAGGGAACTGGACTCCATGACCACTCCTGCTTCCTTGCAGTTTCTCTGAATCCAGCTGCTGATTATGGGAAGAGGAATGACAACTAGATGGAAGGAAATGCTGCATGCAGAGGTCTACGGGCTTGGTCTATTTCTTTATTATAATATTTAAGGTGGGTGTTTAGTCTGCAGCTCACCCCAGGCCATGTATGGTAAGAGCTTAGCAACTTCTATATATTTCTTCCCCCTCCACCCCTCATCATTAGCTGCTGCCACTGTCAGTTGATGAAAAACTGACTGGCAAAAATAAACGTTTAGGAACATTAACTACATCCAGTGGTCTCTTCAGAAGCCTTAAGCAGAATCACTGGTTGAGGGTATCCCTCCCACATGAGGAATGTTTCATGTGGGTGAAGCTTAATAAAAAAAAATTCATCTTCCCTCCTAGAAACAATTGTTAAGGTTAGCTAGAGTGCCCTCTAGAACAGTGATTCCCAACCAGTGTGCTGTAGCAACACCTAAAGTGTACCACAAGCATCTACTAGAGCAGGAGTTAAAGTTCCCTCCCTGCTCAGCCCAGGGAAAAGGCAGGAGTGAAAGTAAGGCAGAAGGCATCAGAACACAGTTCCAGGGCCCCCAATTTTTTGGCAGGCTGCTTTCTGGCCCCCCCTAAAAGTAGAGGAAGGCACCAGAATGCAAAGTAGCAGGAGCAGCTAGAACACAGCATTCCAGTGGCTCCACCTTAAACTCTGCTCTGACTGTGGATGCAGGGGTTTGTGTCAGCCAACTTGTAAACAGCCCAGTTAAGGACCTTGGGGTGCTGCTAGGGATTGTGTGGGGCTGGTGTGTGTGACAGAGATGGGTAGGAGTGGATATGTAGCAGAGGGTGTGTAGCTGGAAGCCTAGTTCTGACCCCTGCAATGATGGGAGGGTCCAGCACAGGCAGCTGGGGGAGGGGAGGATGGGATGCCCTGGGGTGGCAGGGAGCAGCAGTGGGGTGAGGATTTGCCCTGGGTGGTAGGGAGCCACTGTAGAGAAGGAGGTGCTGTGCCATGCTCCCCTGCCATACCTTCCAGGCCCCAGGTTCCCTCCTGCCCTCCCACAAAGCTGCTCTTGTTCTCCCTTCCTCTCTTGCCAGCCTTGTGCTGTTCCCCACATAGCTGCCCTTGTCCACTTTTACTACCCCTGCCCTGCTCTCCACACTCACTCCTGCCACTGCCCATAACTCCTGACCTGCCATTTTGCCATCCCTACTACCCCACCTGGCAGTATTTCCAAAACAGTGCCATGGTTCATGAATATTCATAAGTAATTTGAATGTTTGAGTTTTTAATAGTGGTGTGCCTCAAAAAATTTGGAGGTATCAAGGTGTGCCAAGGCAGAAGAAAAGGTTGGGAACCACTGGTCTAGAAAGCACTACCCTACCCCCCCCCCCCCAAAAAAAAACCACAACAAGGAGTCATGGGGCACTTAGACTAACGTTTTTAACATGAGCTTTCATGGGAGAACATCCCACTTTGTCAGATGCTTCTAAGATGGGTGAACTTACAGAATGCCTCATCAGCATCTACATAATAGAGAGGACTCAAAAAGTTAAGGGATGGCATTACTAGATCCTGGCCCTGAAGTGGAAAGCTTGACAAATGACAACAGCCCAGTCACGCTAATTTGTTTAAAGAAGGTTATAGCCAGCTAACTCCTCAAGCAGTTAAAAAAACCCCACCAGCTCTGCTGCTACTCTTGCATACAAAATTATCTGTACCATTCAGAGCACAACACAGGACTGTTGCACGTGAGGGCCAGGCTCAGGCCATGCTTATACCACCCTTTAGCCCTCTGTGCTTCCAGTCAAAGATTTTTTTTTTTTTCCTTCCCCCTGACTGGAGCCATATTTAAGCAATCCTCAAACTCTTATCAGATGAGGCATAAAAAAAAAAAAAGTGTTGAAAAAAATGCTATTGGTGGTGAGACTAAGGGTATACTGAATGACGAGACACGCAACTAGTTCAGATTTTATTTTGATGTTTCTCAAATATAAAAAGTCAAAATTCTTACATCAATCTTTAAAGAAAATCCATGCAAGCAGTTCAAAATGTTTACAACAGATTTTTCTTCTAATTTCTCTTCAGAAGCATGTCAATAAGCCAGGTACACTTTTCCTTTTGATTTTTTCCACAGTGACTTGTCAATAGGCCACCTCTAGGCAAAGTTAGTGCGCAGTAAGTTGCTGATTTACGCTTTTCCCTTTTTCTGTACAATACACTTGATACTCTTGCAGTGTTAAAACATCCTATGTAGGCTTTTATCACAATAAAACTGCTTTGGGTGGAGTCGAAGCTATACAACTTTGGTAACACCATATCACATTGTGATCTCCAAAGATGGCTGCTACAGAAGAGTCATTGGCACAAAACATTTTCTATTCAGCCACCCAGGCAGCCCCAGAGCCACCAGCCCTTTAGGGAGGGAAAGTATTAAATTCTCAGCTTATTTGCACATATAATGCATCACACTAATCACCACATCTCTTATGAGGTAAACTGGAAAGTCTTTGTAAAGTGAGAGGAAACTGCTGGCAGCAACATGCTTCTATATTTGATTTGACAGCAGGAACTAAAAATTCTATCCTTCTCCCAAATTTTATACCATCTATTTTCTGTAGGAAGTGATGGTGTTCATTAGAACTGTCACTAAGACTCATATCAATGGGTATTTGGTAGAATGGTTTCTTGTAGCACACCTAAAGCAATAAAAGCACAGTATTGTCAGTTTACTTTCAGTCACATTACTTCAAAAGTTCTGTGACTAGAAAAGCATTGGGAATCAAATTGAACAGTACAGGATTCCATTTTGAAAGCTGCATAGAGACCAAAGGGATCTGTACAGTAAATGGCATTTAAGAATTCATGTGGCACTATTAACAATCCAAACATGTGCAACCAAAAATGAAGATTTATAGGCAATCAACTGAGTTAACAGCAATTCTGTACATTTTTACATTATCAAATACATAAAGAGCTACAAAATAAGATCATGCATTACCAATAATCTATTATACAAATCTGAATTTTCATTTAATTTCAGGAGTCTGAAACTGTTTTGAAATAGAAGCTGTTATGAACTAGAAACCAAGTAGCTGCTTTGGATTCTTGTGGCTAGCTTCATGGATTATGCTGTACAATCAAAAGCAACTTTTCAAAAGGCTTATAGTTATGGATTCAGTTAAATGTGTTAATGCCTACTGAACAAAAAAGTGAGTGTCAGTGTACATGACTGAAAAAAGTTAAATGGTTCACTACATTTCAAAAACAGCAGACTAGGTCAACTTTAAATCTGATATTTCTATTTCCATTAAACTATTCTCCATCACAGTACACTAGGCTGTGTTTTCAAAATGCTTGACTTCAGCTCTCACTATTTTCTTTAGTAAGTCTCTTGTCAAATTTTAAGTCCTTCATATAGTACTGGAGATAGGCAGAGTTGGTGGATTTCAAATCAGACGGGTTGAAGTAGTTTTAAAACCTCCCAAGTTGTTCGAGATTTTGGCCCTCAAATACCTTAATCTCCTGAGATAAATACTTATGGCCTTTTCAAAAAAGAGCAGTTTTCATTGATCAAAATCTCTAAAGCATTACCTTCCATAGTTTAAATGCCTTTACATACATGGCACAAGGATTTAATTTTCAAAAAGGATCACTTGTGGCACCAATATTTTCCTAAAAAGTGTAACAGCATGCAAAAGTTTAATTTATAGCAGCATTTTACACAACTTGTGCTAAAAAAAGTAGAAGTTAACCATTTGTTTGAGTAACAAAATGTTTAAATTTACTTCCATTTTACACTCACTATTTACCATTTCGATTATTTACAAAGGGTTCAGATGCTATTTAAAATAATGAATTTACCCATAAAAGCCTTCACAAGAGACAATGTTTACCACAATTAGAGTTTGGGTTTTCATATCAGAAGAGAGAGGCAGCTAAGATACAATATTGAGATCTTAATTCCAAAACTTAAGTATTTGCATAAGCTAGATGCCATTGTTTGTAGAAAGCTGTTGTAATGGCACAGTGGCAAGAATATGTTTGGGACCCCCTAGCTGAGTTCCATTTCCACTTTTGGCTGACAGGTACAAGGAGAAAATGGTAATTAAACTAGGAAGCTTTCCTCAGTTTACTCCAACTAACTTGTACCAGCAGCTCTACTTTCTCTTTCAAAATAACCAGTTTTGCTTTCTAAAGATCAAAAAATCAAAAATATACAAGTATTACAAGTTTAATTGGGATATCCAGGATAGTTAATAGAGGAACAGAAATTCTGGTACAGCTGTAATGTCAATACCAGCTCTTTCTGCTCCCAGTACACAACGTACTATTTTCCTTCTGATCACCTGTTTTCTAATGAACTTAATGGGACATGGATAGGTCTAATTTTGTTCCACTGTATTCTTTTATGCCACACAAGAGACTCCAAACTAGAAGAAACTGAGATGCTATTTCTTTGAAAAAAAAAAAAAAAAAAATAGAACAATCTCATCATCAGCAAAATGAATGCTAAAGTATCAGAGAGAGGCAACACAATGATCATTGGGAAGACAGCAGGGGGGCATTAGCAGCATATTTGCAGTCTTCATACATCTTTTTTCTACAGTTACAAACTTCATGAATGTTTGTACTATGAGGACATCTTAGAATAGCTTTTGTAACTGTAGCAATGAGCATCAATTGAGCCTTTTTCAGTATCTACTACAGCTGTCAACTACATTTTGTATGTTAAAATTCCACAGATCAAGGTAAAGAGGGAAAAAGTGTTTCTTGATGTTTGACTCCTTTGCTGAGATTGGCTATGTGTATGTAGTGCTTTATTACAGTCATGCTTATATATCCTCAAAATGAACAGCATGCTCAGTTTCCCAAACAGTGGTAGTATTTTAGAGTACTCTTTTAGCGCTTTATATATTTTGAGTGAAAGTTCAAGAAGCTTTACTGCTGCTATTTCTTTAGCAAGAAGCTTCTTAGACTACCCCCCCCCCCCAACTGCCTGACTAAAAAAATTAAACTAAGATCTGGAATAAGTTCTACTTAATCCAGATGTTTGTTATTTTAGAAGATGTTTATAGAGAGGTTTTGTTTTTTTTTATTTAAAAATGGCCATTTAAGGCATCTTAAAAAATCCCATATATGGCTTTAGTTTGCTGAAATACTATTTTACATTGTTAAAAGGAAAAAAAGTGAACATTATGATAGTCACACATTTTGCCGAGGACTGATGGTCAAAGATGTCTGCATGTGAACACAAGGACATTCCTTCCCCTCCCCCTAGTCTTGTGATGGCACATGAGTAAAAAGGTAATCCAAATTTTTATCTCACAGTAGAGGGCAACCCAGAAGTCTGTGCAGAAGTGACATACAAGGAGTTATCAGGAAGATTCGATACCACAGAATTCCCATTTGTTGGAGAGCAGCCCAGTTTCAGTTTTTCCAAGTATTCTGCATGAACTGGCTTATGACACTGAAGAACCTTGATAGCATCTTCTACTTTAAACCATTCTCTTTTCCTTCCTGAATGAGTAAGTTACATCAAAGAAAAAAAATGTTACCAACAAGTTTCAACAGTGGTTTAGCTGCAACAGCCAGTTCCAAAAATTTCATAGAACACAAAAGTGAAATGCAAAACAAAGATGAACTGGATTAAGGTCAAGCATCCTCCACCTGTATAAGAAACAGACTAACTTTTTTCCTTTGCTGCTCAGCTATGCACTTCCCCCTTCTTTAAAACATACACAATCCTAAAAGGTGTTTCTTTTTGCATTCTTACATCTTCAAAATCCAGGTTGTCTTTGCTCTAGTAGACCAACAACTGAACAGGGAGGTCACATCAAGGGAAAGTTGGGGAACAGAAAGATTAAGTCAAGTTTATCTTGTTTTGTTAGCATTTATTTAGTTTCAGTGAACAATATTTTAGACACGGTCTCTGTTGTAGAGTTTTACACCCATTTTATCCAGTCCATCAGTTTCTACAGAATCCAAGCTCTTTAGAGCATGTCTAGTTTTTACAGCTAGGAACATAGTCAGATTCCTGGTAGGCTTCTTTATGGCATAGGACTTATCTACACAAATTCCTCCTGAGTTAAATCCTTAAGATCATAACATAAAAAGTGGCCATAGTGGGTCAGACAAATGGTCCATCTAGTCCAGTGTTCCATCTTCTGCCAGTGGCCAATGCCAGCTGCTTCAAACGAAATGAGAAGAACAGGTAATCATGTGATCCATCCCGTCGACCTTTCCCAGCCTCTGGCAAACAGTAACCCCCTGCCTATGCTGGCTAATGGTCAATCGATAGACTTGTCCTCCAAGAACTTGTCTAGTTTTGGACAGCATTTTTTGAATCACATTACAGTCTTGGCCTTCAAAATCTCTGGCAAGGAGTTCTACAGGTTGACTTTGCATGGTGTGAAGCAATACTTTTGATCATTTTAAACCTTTTGTATTAGTTCATTTGGTGATACTTAGTTTGTGTGTTATGAGGAGTAGACAGCACTTCCTTTCTCACATCCCTAATCATTTTAGTTCTCCTTTTCTGTTCCTTTTCCAATTTCAATATACTACTTTTTGAGACATGGCAACTAGATCTGCAAAAGGTATTTTAAGATGTGGATTTACCATGGATTTATGAAGAAACAATATTTTGTCTGATCTCCCTCCTAATGATTCCCAACAGTTGTTAGATTTTTTGACTGCTACTGCACACTGAATGTTTTCAGAGAACTATCCACAATAATTTCAAGATTTCTTGCATGATAAAAGCTAAATTTAGACCTCCTTATTTTATATGTATAGTTGATTGCTTTTCAATGTGCATTACCTACTATTTATCAACACTGAATTTAAAATGTCATTTTGTTGTCCAGGTTTCTGAGAACTCTGAAGTCTGTTTCAGACTTCATTGTCTCAAGTAGTTTTGTACCATCTGGAAACTTCACTACCTCAACTGTTTATCCCTTTTTTTTTTTTTTTTTAACAGATTATTAGTATGTTGAACAGTACTGGACTGGTCCCTGTACAGACCCATGGGGGAGACCACTATTTTATTTCTCTACATTCTGAAAATGAACTATTGATTCCTACCCTTTGCTTCCTATCTTTTAGCCAATTACTGACTGATCCAGGAGAGGACTTCCCTTCTTATTCCTTGCATGGAAGTTTACACAAGCAGTGCCTTTTTCCATATTTGTATAATCAGGCATGAGCATTTACTCAGAGTGGAAGTTATTCTGGAACAGCTATTCCACTTTGAATATACCAGAAGGAATGCATATCATCTACCCTCTTCAAGATGTGAGGTGGGTGTAGGGTTACCAGATGTCAGGCAAAAGGAGGACATGTCCTCCTTTTTACCTTCACATCCTCCATCCAGCAGGCATTTTAAAAATACATGATTTTTCTCTGGCTTTTTACTTACAGAGGTTAAAGTATGCTGGAATGCCCCAAAACACCCTATTTTTAGGGGGGGAAGTGTTCCAGGGCCCCCTGAATGCAGAAGAATATTGCACTATTACTACATTTTCTCCATATGTCCTTCGATGTCCCCCTTTTCATACTTCCCTGTCCTTTCCATGCTTTGGTATCTGGTAAGCCTAGACAGGTGTCAGTAAATTTAATATCTGACACATTGCAGAGAATAGATTAGCAGCAGAAACCCAAGCACTGGTAATTAAGGGGGGGAGGGGCGGAGGAATGGGACCCAAAACAAAACCAAGCAAGTCTTGAGGAGTACTTCTAGTCAATGACAGCAGAGCAACCTGGGAGTTTGCTGAAGCAGCAACCATGACTTTATGCTGCTAAAATGCCCTTAAAACCTCCCATCTCAGTTGGAAAGATTGAATGATGCAATTTGAAGTGCAGTTGCTAAAGAAGTGTTTCCTTAAAGAAATAGTTAAAAAAATAAAAAAAAAAAAAGACTTGAAGGACAAGGTATTCCATTTTGTTTTTCAAGTATGTTGGTAACAGTGGTTAGTATCTCTTTACCATTCACATTTGGAGAGATATTTGCATACAGAGCAGAACCCACAAGCCTGATCCTCTTATACTAATTGCAGAAATTCCATTACTGTATCCAGCAGTCAACTTGCTCCTTCCTGGTTCACTGAAGATATCCCAAAATGTAACACTACTAATTTTAACTCATCTAATCCTATTTGCTATCACAAAATACATGACTCTGACATCCCAAAATACCAGAATATATTAAGGCAGAGGTTCCCAACCTTATTGTTTAGTCCCTTCCAAATCTAGCAGTTGTCCACATATCCTCGAGCCACTCAGTGATACTGTGCATATCCTTAATACTAGCTGTCTAACCATCTGTTTGTATTTTACTTTTATGTACAGATATATAGTGTGACTTATACAACCAGAACATACCACTGACTGGACAGTTGATGGGCAGGGGAACCCACACTCTGTGGAAACTGGAGATCCAGGCTCTGTACACGTTAGTCTTTAAGTGCCACAAGACTCCTTGCTTTTCTTTGCTTTACTAGACTAACACAGCTGCCCTTTGTAAATCAGCATGTATGTATCTGTTCTCATTGGTACATCTTTAGTCAGACAATTTTAAAACTGAGGGAATTGATGTATAGTCTACTATGAAGATGCAATAAATTAGTGAAACCCACTAATTTCTTGTGTATACCTGTTTTCCCCCCACAGGTCTTGCACACTCTGGCACCCCCTGCACTAAACTGTTTTCTAAGGACTTATTTCTGCACTGTATACCCTACATGGTAACATTATGAAAAATCTGATAATTCCTTTTTCATTCTACAGTACAACTAGCATTAAATATTGTGCTGCTACCACAATTCTAAAAAATTTCTTTTAAAGGGATATTGTAATGATTGACATGTCATTTGCTGGCAGAAACTCAATTTATAGTACTACTTGTTACAGTATTAAAATCCCAGATCCTGAAACAGGTAACTCAAACTATCCTTCTTGGTTATTACTTTGGAGCAAATTGCTTTGTGATCGATCAGATAACCAAGCAACATACCACTCAATGAGTGCACATGTTAACATTTTGGTAAAACCACAGAAGACAGTAACTTATTTGGGATCACTAACTGATTAAGCCAAGGCAGCCGTGATAGCATTTTTAAAAAATGCAGTTTAGCTAGACTAGGTTCTCTATGCATCCCCACATAGCAGGCTTTAGCCAGTAAACATAACTTATGGCTAATCTCTGCATTGCTCAAGAGCTAGGGGAGTGATGAAGTCTGACTAAAGCTGGTCAAATGGTTTTCATTGATGTTTGATAATGGCCTTTTCAAAGCTACTTTTTACAGAAAAAAATTGGTAATTTTTCAACAAAAAGGAAAAATTTTGCTAAAAATATAGTTTCCCATGAAAAAGTAACCATTTTCTAAAGAGTTAGTTACTACTAGACAAATGAGTGTTCTAGTTACATCTAAAAAGGTTACTGCTTATCCCATCTTATTGCTTTATACAACATTAAAACCATGTAATATAACTTGAAGGTTAAGTTTCACACAGTTGAAGAAAAACAAGTTTCAATCATTTCAGTTTTGCCATAGATTAAGGTTCTGTCCAGATTTAAAAAATCCACTGTTGTAGGTTCTAGAAAATAACACTTCACAATTAAGTTAGCACACAATAAGGATAAATCAGACTTGCCTATGTTAACGGAATCCTCCCAATCTTCCAATATTTCAGTCACCGTAAGAACATAAACGTAAGTCCTATGCTTCCGATCTTGGTTCTGCTTAAATGTTAGAAATACAAATTTTAATTCAAAGTACTTTGTAACAAGTTATTTAAAGACATTTGTTTTAATTCATGTTCTTCAGTTAATAAGTGTGCAAAATGTATTCACCACACAAAACCAATGTTAAGTATATTTGATTTTTTAAAAAAAATTTCTTCAAGTCTTATTATTCCAGTAGTAAATACGAGTATTCTAAACGTCCATTTTCCCATAAAACAGGAAAGCCAACTCTAGTATTGAATACAATAAAAAGTGAAAGCTCTATTTAATATTGAATCTAGATCCACCAGTAGTAGGGTAAAAAGCAAGGAGTCTTGTGGCACTTAAAGGCTAACAGATTTATTTATCGCATGAGCTTTTGTGGGAGAATATCCCATCACATTCTCCTACGAAAACTCATGCAATAAATAAATCTGTTAGTCTAAGTGCCACAAGACTCCTTGCTTTTTTTGCTTTACTAGACTAACAGCTGCCCATTTGGAACTTCATTAGTGGAGTGTGATTGGACTAAGTAACTCTGGATCTTTTACCCCTGTTATTTGATTGTTAACAGATCCTACTAACTTTTTAATAAGTCTTTTGCCTGTTTCCCTAATTACCCAGCAGTTTAAAATTATGGGTAATTCATGGACAATATCAAAGTTGCATAATGGCTTCTCATTAGGGAATTCCAAAACCAATTTTAACTGTTACACAATATAGAAAACAGATATGATCCAGAGTAAAACAAAACACCTATAGTTTAACCATGCTAAAAAAAAAGCTAGTGAACATCAATGAACTCTTGTCATCCATGCTTTCTATCAGCTATCTCAAGGAATTCCTGCTCTCCATGATAGAGCATATTAAAGGAAATGATGAGTAGTAGGTTTATTTTTGATCCAATTATTGAGGCTTCTAAACAGTTATTAGCATTTTAGTTTAGCACTTATGCAAGGTAAAAAATAGCACAAATTATTTTCAGGGTCTATGTAAAGTGAGATGTCATTTTTTGTCTACACCACAACCATCCGTAATCCTAAAACTTAGTTTTCTTCAAAGCAGTAAGCTCCACTGAGACTGGTTTCCTGTTGACCTATCACTTGAGGTAGGAGCAATTATACAACAACAACAACTATTAAAATGGTGTTTGGAATCAGTTTAACCACTCTGCACCATTAAGTCCTAGACCTTTTACAGATTCACTTCTGAGATAGTTCATCTTTTTATTTACTTTTTTTTTTTTTTTTTTTTTTAAAAAGATCACCCTGCTTATTTTTCCTAAGGAGGTCAAGTGCATGTGTTAAAACACTACCATTATTTTATAGCTGAAACATATTACTTTAGAACTTTTTGGTAGATGTAACTCACTCGCCCTTTCCTTTAAGGGAACTTCCTGTGCCTGATACCATCTCCTAACAGATGGTGCTACATGTAAAACTAAACTTTTTTTCCTCCATAAAATGTAATGTGCCTTTCAGTAGGTAGATACCTTTTTTGTGTAGCTTTCCTTTTCCAGGACAACCTGGCATCATTTAACAAATCTCTGCAAACACTTAAATGGAACTTCTGGTGCATACTGTAATATGTACTGAATTGCACCATACAACTTAAGGTTTGCTGTGATTTCGGAGTAGGGGAACACTCCACTTGCCTTTCAAACTATTCATTTGTTATTTAAATAGATAACGAACTTAATGCCTGGCTTGCTATTGTTGCAAGCAACATTTAAAATGACTCAAAATTAGAGGGTTTTTCCCCAATTCAGTGTGAACATTTGACATGATTCTGTCTCATTAGTTCCCCTACTTTTGTGGGTCCACCACAAAGTACTGGGACAAAACAGCCTTTTTAAAAATAGGCTAATAGTGACTTTCAAACCACAAAAATTTTAGATGGAGTTATGTACTAGAACTTAAAGTAAATCAAACTGATTAGATTTGGTCCATTTGTCATCCACACTTCAAGGATGAAGGAATTTGTTCCTTTCTGGTTTTCATAAAGCCTGATTTTAAAAACTTCAAGATACTAAGACTTTCTAATCTTGGTTTATGTGAAACTAAAAGTAAAACCAAAGTAGCAGACTGAAAGCTCTCAAAAATCTCAGAAGGACCAGGTTTTGAACCTGAGTTTTTCTACTGATATTTCAAGTGGTTTTTTTTTTCCTTCACTCACTCTCACACACTTTCCTATGAAACACCAAAAGATGGAACCAGCTAGAGGAGGCATACTGGATGGTGTTGGCCAATGGTCTCAGGCGGTATCAAGCATTCTCTCACGTATTACTCTTGTGCTCAGCATTTAATGGAAAGCCACACTGAAAGTCATGAAGGACCCCCCCCCCAAAGTTAAGACTGGCAGTGACCTTAGAGGTGTGATTTCTTTAAGCCTTCCCAGTGGCATGGGACACTGGTCACTTGCCAGACTCAGTGTTTCACATAATTCTCTACTATTGCATGGGTGTCAAGCACTGCATTCACCTCCATCCCTCATGTCCAATATGATACAACTGGGAAGTCTCACAAGGTCTGTAATACTCTGGTTTAATTTTAGCTGGGGGTTATCATGCAGGTGGCTGGGTAGTGTTCAGTAGTCTACACCACACTACTGCTCAGGCTAGATAAACTGGGAACCTCTTCTGGCCTTAAGGTGGATGGATATTTTAGAAAGTAAAGTGTAGGGCAAAAACTTCAGTCTGAATTAAAAAGTCATCTTGTCAGCGTGGTTTCACTTTTTTGGTTTCCAAATGTCAAACCTGTTAGGTTATCCATTATTTTCCCCAGTAAACTAGGGTAAGGAATGCCCAGATATACAACATCTTGAAGACTTTCTACTTTTCAGAGCACCAAAACACCACAAACCCATTTTGCTGACTAGTTTTCCAGTTACTTATTTTAATCTTACAAAATAGATTTAAGGGTAACACTTTACTTTCTTGGAGAACTTCAAATCTGCTGTATCCATGTCAATTTCACCAGCCTATACTCACACAGTGGTCACATCTGTAGTTTTGTCTTATTTTGCTTTTAAGAATAGCTCACCTCAAATATCCCCAGCAGTCTGCCTAATTTTCCCTTTACTCCAGCCTACAAAGAAAGGAAAAAAGGACAGTAGTTTTACTATGTCTGTTTCTTTCTACTTCGATGTTGAAGACTCATTTGTGCTTTTGTAAGAAGTTGACACAAGCCATATAAAAACAGGTTGCACAGTTTTATCAGGAATTACTTCAGAATATTAGTTTCAAGAGAAGTTTTACACAGGTACCACTATATTACATCAAATGAACCCAAACTTCACATAAGCTTCTGGGGCTAAAAACTTGTTTAAATCATTTGTGGGACCAATAGGAAGAAACACATTTGATCTTATGATTTAAAGTGTGCAAAGAACAAACAGCTGTCTACTATCTGGATGCAGACCTAAACATTTTATTGCCAAATTCCTCAAGCTTTTTTTTTTATTTTAGTAGTAAACCAGATGGGACACAGTAAATTAAGAATAGAATAGAATGAAAGCATGTGTCTAGTATTTTACCCATTTACCAAGCTAGAGTAATAAATGCAAAGTAAAGGACCAATAGAAACCCCTTTAATTAGTTCCACAGTCAGTCATTCTTTAAGCAGCAGCAGAAGCCCAGCCAGTCATATCCAAGAAAATAGTCAACAAGTAGGTTAAATCAAAAGGCAAGACTTTTTAGTGCCATTTTCAAATACTTGACAAGGAGAATTACACAAATTGCCCTTGCAAAGCCTAGACAAACACACATATTGTACATGATTCACAAATACAGGTTTTAATCACATCCAAACCCATTTTGTTGATCTCCACACCTGTAGTTTTGCATCTCTATTTTTCTGGTTAGTGTGTTATGGGGCACAATCTACACAAGATTAGAAGAGGTTAAGATGGCCAGAAGTCAAAAAAGAGCTTGGCATTTGACATATATACATGGTAGCACTTCAGCAGACACACACTAGTTACCCCAATAAGGTTTTCCTGTCAGTACAGGAAATCCACCTCTCCTGACAGATCATAGCTAGGTTGATTGAATAATTCTGTTGACCTAGCAGTGTCTATACACTGAGTTAGGTCATCTTAATTACACCACCTAGGGTTGTGGCATTTCACACCTGAGCAATTCATTCAAGATGACAATTCTCTCCTGTAGACCAGGACTATGTGTGGCTTTGTGTTATAATGTATACATGACTTCCCAATACCATTAAACAGTTTTCCAACCTTTAGTCCTTATTTCCTGTACTAGCTGCTAGAGGATCAGAATAATTGATGATGTCTTGCATCTGAGACATAAGGAGGAAAAAAAATATTTTAATGAGAAGCTTAGGCAGTAAGGAGACCAAACTGGGTAGATGCTTTAACAAGCTGCCATGAGACACTGCATTTCGTGAACTCTTGTGACCACTAAAGTTAAAATCATTTTAACAAAAGCCAATGGTTGGTGTCATGTGTTAAGCATCTTTGGAAGAGCAAATCTAATCTCAGTTCCATTCAAGTCAATGGCTGTTTTGCTCATAATTCAGTAACAGGATTGGGTCTGAAGTTACTGCAGAAGACAGCCAACTGCTTTGAACGCATATCAGCTTGCAAGTACTTCCGCTAAACTGAGCCCAAGCTTCTGTCAAAAAGCATTTCTTCTACAACTAAACTTATGGTTAAGTTAGCTACAATGCTCATGATAGTGATAACTGCCACATTTTATAATTGAGGTGGGTTTACTAATTTCCAAAGTAGATGCAGCTAGGCCAGCAGAGGAATTTGTCCATCCACCTTGCTACTGCCTCTCAGGGGTGGGGGTGGATTTACTACAATGGACAGTAAAGTCTGTCACTGTAGCAAGTGTCACCACTACAACTGCATAGCTACAGTGCCACATCTGGGCTACTGTAGTGCTGGTACTGTGGTTACACTGTCAGTGAAGCAAGCCTTTTGTTGAGTGTAGTTCTTTGTACACCATTTAACAGAACACAGCTAAGACTCAGTCTAAGACTATATACTGACTTACTTAATCCATTGAAGTCCTTGTGTCTAGTGGAATCTCACAGATAGGTTAAATGAAGACCAGTGGGCAGCTGCACTTCATTAGAACAGAACAGCCACATGGAATCTATCCATCCTCCCAGCCCAACAAGTATTATACATAACTTCATAATGTGAATAAGTACAACATGGAAATTTAGGAACTTGCCTGAAATACAGAAACTAGACTTTTTAATGGCCTTTTTAGCATGTCAGTTCTGACCTCTTGTACAAGATCAGAAGTACTACTAATCTCTTCATTATCTCTGGAAGCAGGAGCCACTGCCTCCTGCCACTCCTGGAATCTGAAGCTTGAAGAAACCAGCTCTTCTGTATGTAAAGTGACAATTTACTGGAAGTAAAGCTAATGGATAGTTGTGTGGCTACAGCTGAAGCAAGCAGGTCTTCCTCAAAAGAAATCTGTTGGTTCTCTTTACTAATTGTACCAGTACAAAAATGTTATCATTCAAGAAACAATCAAGCAAAACCTAAGCAAGGGTCTCACAACTAGAAATCCACAGAATGGTTCATTGATCTCAAAATATCATTCCAGAAGATACTTTAAAAAAAAAAAAAAAAAAAAGTATAGCTAGGTTATTTTTCATTGGATCTAGAAACTGCTTAAGTAAATTGAAGTCTGTTTACTTTTCAGCTACATGCTGGTTTTGCAGCACCCTAGTCTGGTAGACAAGGTTAAAATGGGTTTGAAAAGCCTGGCAGAGTAATATTAAAGCAGTGGTTCCAAACCTTTTTGGCTTGAGGCCCACAAAATGATTTTTAAAACCCTGAAGGGTCACACAAATTTTTTTTTTAATTTTAAAATAAAGAGAAGGGGTGCAGCCTAGCTCCTGGCTGTGCCACTTTTGGCTCATGGGCCAGGAGGTTTAGACCCCCTGGATTAAAGCATTTCACTACAAATGCCCCCCACAGAACTTCTTCCACTTGCTAAGTATACAGCCCTGGAGGATGGCGTTCTGCTACCAAGGAGAACCTATGACCAGCTCAGAACAAAGACTTATGAAGAATGTTCAGCACATGCCCCTCTCCCCAGCACAAGGCACCTCAATTATGTCACTATTGGGCACTTCTGTTTTGCAAGAAGCATATTTTGAATTCTGGAGACTTGTTTTTGCCCATTAGTGCCCATGTGCAGTATAACTAACCCTTGTACAAAGCAAATCCATCTATACCTTGAACCTCATCAACCACAATAAACTTTACAACTGGATCTAGCCTAATATTCTAATATTTAGTTAGATCTTTTTTTATTATCCAAGACCTGTTAATCTCTCTGGAGGTGAAGAAATGCAGACATTGCAGGGTTCAGTCTTGCAACAGATGGTGCATAATAAAAAGGCCCCCTGGTCCTTATGTCAGTTATGGTTGCCGCAAAATCTCCCAGGGTACACACATGATCCAAATGAACACTATTTTAAATAATTTGATCTAGCAAGAATGAGGGTGCATGAGCACCACAAGTGTGGTCTGTTGGACAATCACTTATCCATGTGATAACTTTTTATATTTAGTTATCAATTCATGCCTCTGACAATTTTAGCTTACAGCAACTATTTCGTGACTAAAAGTTTGTCATGATTTACTTGAAGCTATTTCAGCATGAACAGGGAGCAACAAAGTATTCCTTTAGTTATATGAGCAGTTTAATGAATTATTTTAGGTGCAGGTTTGGGACTTGTTCATTCACTTATTCTACACTACAGAAGAATCCTAGAAAAACAGTTTAATGGAAAACAGCTTAGAAATATAGAAGAATATGAATTTCAGGACTTCATGTAAGCCCACAAGGAGTCCAACATGGTCTATACATCAGAGTTCTTTCCAAATACTAGTTTACTTCCCAAACTATAAGATAGTTCAAAATATGCAAGACTTCAAGCTGGGATTCTCAATTAAGTTTAAGATTTTGTGTACATTAGAAAAGGTTTGCTAGTGTTGCTTACACCAGTTCCCCTTCCCCTAAACAAAATAAGTTATATGAGCCAAATGACCTTTTTACTGGTCATACTGTGTTTATATCAGGACTTTCATTGTTAGTGGCATGTGTTTTTTCCCTGCACTGACACACTCATGCCTGCAAAACTGAAGCATCATCTACTCTTAAGCATCTCTGCTATGAAAAGTGACAAAATTCCCCCCGGCAAGGTTACCTGATCTATAAATGCATTTACTGAGGCCAGTACACTAGTTAGTGAGCCAACTGAGACTGATGTCCATCTCAGACTCACTAATTCATTTTGGTTGATCCAGAAAAGAAAGCCAAGACAAATCAGAACTGGGAACAAACATGTTAACACAAAAGCTGTTGACATGTGACTGTTGTATGGCAACTCATCAGCATTAAGAGACATGGCAGAAGGTTCCTCTAAAGGCCCCAGTCTGTGGTACACTGCAATATAAGAATTCTGAAATTCAGCACTAGGCTTCAGTTAAGAAAAGTTCTGCATAAACACTGCCACAAGTTGGACTCATCAATACTAAGAAGTTTTAAGCTTCCACTATTATACCTTGAACAGTTAGGCAACATGCTCCTTAAGTTCAATGAGCAACCATATCTGCAGATAAATATTGTGCATTCTATTTAAATAGAATTGATTTCCACTAACAGACTCAAGTTACTATGCAAAATAATGGTTTGACTGTTCTTGATAACTTCTTTTAGGAACTTAATTAAAAAGCATTCCTCCATTCTAATTTTGGGGAGAGGTCAGTAATTATAGACAAGCGGATTTCAGAAAACCCACTCTTGTAAAAGAGAGTTTCCATCTGAGCAACTATGACAGAGTTTAAGATGCCATCTACATATTTGTTACAATCCATCTTTAGGCAAACTAAGAGTACTCAAGAAGAAGTCAATCTCATCCTTTTAGAAAATCTAATTTTTGTAGTAAGCTGTCCCCTAGTGACAAGAAGATTCATAACCACCAAGAGGATGCATTATTTGTTAATTAATTAGCACTTTAAAAATCAGTCACAACGTTGCTGAAAGCATGAAACTAGACTGATATAAGGAGTGAAAGGTGTGTGTGTGTGTGTGCATAATCATGCTCAGAAATTTATCAGAACCATTATTTTGCTCATATGACCTTTTCTTCAAATTGCTACCTCCCATACCCTCTCGCTTTCTTCCAAGCATCTGAACATAAGATTTAAATGTTAGGGAAGATCAATGATGTGGTTAAAGCTTTTACCTAAAGGACAAGTTAAATACATTTCCCTGATTGTGAACTCCTACTCTAATCCATCAGCTGAATTCTAGTCTTTGAGCCACTTTACTGCTGCCCTATATATAGTCCCCTTTTTGCTACAATATGTATATCGGTGTAAGTCTTGAGTTGTAAAAAACATACTATAAAAAGTAAGTTTTTCTTGCAGGTGAACAGAATTTTGTTCTTAGAGTTCAAAAACAAGTTAGATCCTTTGTTCAAGTTTTGGTAGTCATAATAGTTTATTAGTCCTGTGTGGGATGCAGAGCAGTCATTTTCAGTGCTTTGCTATACCTTTTTGTAGTTCTTTGAAATGTTTAACAATGGAATATCAAACTACTTTTCCGCATCAGATTTTATGCATTCCCACATATTGCTAGTCTTTAGCAAGCATTTATATTGGAAGTAATTCAGTTTTAGCTCATCATCTTAGTATGTCATTGGGTGATTTATATATTGCAGTGTCAAGCAACAATACTGACAGACAGTCTTACCTCCTATCTCCCCTAGGTGGAGCAAAATCCATGTTTTAAAGTCACCACTTCAGTAAATCAAATCAAATCTCTATTTTGCATCTCTTTTTACCATTCCTTTAATCAGGACAGGTTGCTGTTGCAGTCTTGACGTTATCTGTGAGAAGTGTACTAGCGTTCCCAAACTCTGCCTTCCCTTTGATTTTCTTCCCATAGGATCTTATCTATCAATTTGCTAAGCTTGTTCAAGTCTGCTTTTTTGAAGTCCAAAGCTCTTATTTTGCTGCTTTTTTCCTTAGAATCATGAAATCAGTGGAGGAGAAAGAATCATCTCCTTCTGTACATCAGAACACATGCGCATACTCCTTATGTATAATGCAGTAATCTTTTTAATTTGCTCATCCTTCCTGAAGTTATAACCCTCCATTCCACAGGTTCTCAACTTGCAACCCAACCAGCAAACAGCTGCTGTCTACCACATGACAACCTCAGGGCCATGCAGGTAACATTATGTGAAGCCCATAATGGTAACCAGGTTGAGAACCACTGCTCTACATCAGTATTCCAGTCAAGATGACATTCATCTTGTGCTGTAACAATGGTTCTTTGAGGTGTGCCCCCCCCCCCATGGCGGGAGGGGCCCATGATGTGTGTGCTTGAATCTGATTGCTTATCGGAAAACTTTGGTAACGCTGTCCAGTAGGCCCTGTCCCACCCGTCACCCCAAGCTGCATCATGAGGTCAGTGACATTTATGGACTGATCAGTCACAGTTCATTCTCTATAATGCAGTCATAAACAGGAACTCCAAAGCAGAGGGAAGGAGGATGGGTTATGGAGCACCCATAGGGGGACATCTCAAAGAACCATTATTGGACCAAGTAACATCTCCAAATACTGAGCCTATAGATACGATTCCCAAGCAGTAGTCCTGCTGGTGGGTTGGGACTTCAGCATTGTCATCTGTAGCTGACCAGACTCTGGTGCCAAAAGACGGAACTGGGGGCAGAATCCCTGGTAATTGCCTGTCTGAACACATGTGCAGATACCTCCAATCTGCAGAGCAGTGATGTAGAGTCTTGAGGACAATGTACAAATCAAGTCTGGAGGGGTTATTTTAATGAACCTGGAAACATCACCTAATGTAGTTCAAGACCCACTCAGAGAGCCTTTGGGATATTGCAGAGACCCTGGATCAGTCTGCAAAGGAAATGAGAAGTCTAGGAAGCTTCCTGAAAGTTCTTGTCCTAACCCAAAAGCCAAGGCTGCTCCAACATCTAGAGTACGTAACATAGCTTCCCTGTAGTCTTGGTGAGGCTTGGGGTAGAGAGAGAAAGTTGGGAGGCCAATCCATTTATGTCAGTTTCCAAAGGAATACCTGTATTAGTCTAGTCAAGCCAAAAAAGCCACAAGGAGGTGTGTGGCACTTAAAGACTAATAGATCAATCAATTTATTCCTGAAAAAGGAAGCAGTCACCTTTAAGATCAGTTCTGGATGGGTTTAAGCATAACCTTGTTTAGGAAGAACACAGTGGGAGAGGGAAAGAGTAATTGCTTTAGGAAGTCCATCTTCATGGATAGGTCCCACAGTGAACAGGTGGCCATAAGTTTGAAGGGTGGCCTTGTCAGTCCCTTCAGCATCAGGCTGGGGTCCCATGTGGAGATAGGAAGTCAAGGTTGTGGTAATAGGTTTACTGTGCCCTTGAGGAATGTTAGTGGTTGGGTGTAACAACGCTAAGTTTCCTTTAATAGGCTGGAAGGCTATTTGGCTGCCAGGCAGACCCTGAAAGAGCTTAGAGATAGGCCTGATTTCTTCAGGGTTAGCGCATAGTTCAGGATAAGATAGTCAACTTTATCGGGGAATTCTGTTGGGCAGAATATAAAGCCTGAGATCTTGACCATTTCTCTAAGTATGTGCATTGAGTTGAGAACTTTCTGCTGTGTAATAGCATCTCGAAAAGGCAATTTCTAACTGCTGGAACCAAGCAGAAGCCTGTCTTGGGGCAAAGAGTGCCCAGCTTGGTAAGCATAGCATGTCCCCTCTCCTGCAAGAGGGAGTACAACATGTCTGTGAGAGAGATCAGACATTATGAACTGTAACAGGTAAGGAAACCAAGTCTGTCTTGGGCAGGTTGGAACACTCAGGATGATGTGGGCTCCACCACACTCCTGAGCAGGACCTCAACAAGTAGTAAAAACAGCAAGGTATAGAGATGTTCCCTGCTCCAGGAAATTAAGAGAGCACTGCCTGGTGAATAGTGTCCAATCCCTGCTCTGGAGCAGTACAGTGGACACTTCTTGCTCAGGGGAGTGGCCAACATCTGTGGACAGTGTCCCTCCATCATTCAGGTATATCCTGAAGTACCATCATGTCAATCTTCCACTCACGATCTTGTGGGCATTTGTGAATGGTTGTCTGCCATTGAGTTCTGGATGTCAAGGAGGTAAGTCACAGATGGTGTAATGCTGTGGGAGATGCATCAATTCCACTGCCTGATTGCCTCAACATATAGAGAAAGTGATCTGACTTCCCCCTGCTGATTTGTCTAACACATATAGGCTATGTTGTGTGTTAGGATATTTGTGTGCAGTCCTCTAATCAGAGGTCGGAAATTAGTGCAGGCATTCCTAACAACTCTTAGCTCAAGGCAACTGATGTGGACAGACAATCTCCAAGAGGGTGACCACTTGCCTCCTATCAGTCAGAGTGGGACACACCTGAACAGTATCAGAAATGCATCAGTGGCAACAAACAACAGATCTAAAAAAAGGAGATCCTTTACAAATGTAGTTGGATACTTCCACTAGTCTAGGGAGTTTTTGACTCTGATGGAAGATGACAGGGTTTTGTCCAGCCTATTGGAGTTTGAACTGTAGACTGAGCTAAATCACATGTTGAGGCACTGCACATGAAACCTGGCACATGATATTACTGTTGTGTTGCTGCCATGTGCTCCAGATGCTGAAAGCACTCTCAGTAGTGTCAATAAGCAAGGTAATAAGCAAGAACAATGGCAGAAATCTGTATTGAGGCACAAGTACTCTGGCATGCAAGGAGCTGAGGTCAGCCCTTACAAATTCCAAGCATTGTGATGGAATGAGGAGTGATTTGAGTGTTTATTTGTAGCCCCAACTTTGAACAAGTTCACAGTCACTCTGGTGATCTGGGGAGCCTTCTGTGGTTTTGTCCCCAGGTAAGTCTCAGAAGGTACCCTGCAAGCAATTAATTGGGCTGTGGAAGCATGGATTCAGAACATGCACGGCCAAAAAGCAGTCTTCCTGTTCCATTGCTGGAATGATCATCAATAAGGAGACAATATTTAATTACTTTTTCTCCCACAAAAGCTCATTTGATAAATGTTAGACTAAGTGCCAGAAAACTCCTTGCCTTATTTGCTTTACTGGACTAACACAGCTGCCCCTTTGGAACTTGAACCCAACAAAAACTTATACAGAGCTTCAAGGTCTAGTGTGGGCCTCCAACTGGCCCTCCTCTGACAAGCCAGGAAAGAGTAGAAACCTCTTCCTCTTTGGTGATGAGATACTGGTTCTATGGCTCCTAGCTGGAAGAGAATGAAACTTCATGTCACAGTAAGGTCCCTGAAGAGGGACAGTGAAAGATGCTGTGGAAAGGGTAGAAAGATGAAATGGATGGGTACCTAGTTCACTGCAAAATGCTGTCAATTGGTGACCAAATGGGTATGAAACACTGGTGAGCAGTATCAATGGGAGGGAGCAGTTTAGTAACACCTTGACCCAACCATCAAAATTAGTGTTTGGACAAAGAAGGATCAATGAAGAGTGTAGTCCTCATGTTTTGTATTTGGGAAATTTCCCTCTCTTCCTTTGCAGTTCATAGCATCATTGGACTGGTAGTGCAATGTATGTGACCTTTGTTCAGACTGGACACTAAATTGCCATTCTTGTCCTAGCATGTAGATACCCAATGACAAGTGCAGCCCTGGAATCCTTTATGATGTGAAGGGAGGCATCACTTTCAAAGAGCCTTGTATCCTCAAAGAAGAGGCCCCACACAGCAGACTGCACCTCTTCTGTAAAAGATGAGACAATTCATGATGCTCATCATGCCACCATCATCATGGAGATAAATCTTGCTGTCAAGTCAGTAGCATCAAGAACACGCTGCAGCAGTGTCCTCGCTACAATCTGTTCCTCCTGTATGGTTGCATTAAATTGGTCCCAAGGGACTGTGGTACCCACTTGTGTCAGTCAACTCTGACTAGTCGATATAAATCGAATTTCGCCGAACAGGCCTGGTAGCTCATGATAAAATTGGAGGGTGGTCAAGAAGTATGCCTTCCTGCCAAAAGGTCCAGGCATTTACAATTTTGGTCATATAGAATAATCCTCAACTGATGTTGCCAGCTACAAGAGTTGATGGCATCTATTACAATAGAACTGTATGATGGGTAGGAGAAACGGAATTCAGATAATTGTGGTGCATTTGGTCCATCCACTTGTAGGTTGGTATTACTGGTGCCAGGGCTTGCTAAGACTATTCTTGCCAAGTCCAAGATAGTTTGATTAATTAGGAGAACTATCTTGGAGGAAAAGGGGTGGAGGATGATCAGGAGCTGCTAGTAAGTGTCCTTGATTTTTCTCCAATGATATCTTGAAAGTTTCTACCATCCTTTTTGCCAGCTCCTGGAAGAGGTGAAAGTCATCCAGGCGAGACTGTGAGAGTATGGTAGCTCCTTCACGAGGATGAGGAAGAAATGGTTTTCAGGATTACCTCTGTTAGCAGCAGCCTCCTGTTACTTTCGTATGTCCTGTGAAGGTCTCAAAGCTCCAGAATGAAGAGGTATACTATGCCTTTGAGCACTTGATGGGTCTGAGGTGATATGCTTCCCATGTGTATGAATACAACCACTGGAATAGAATCTGACAGTGGCCCCCATGAGCAGTTGTACCATGATGGTGGTGGCAGGGCCATCTGTGTGTATGGGTCTTGTTAGTACTGAGGCGATATGGAGCCCGAGAGGAGTACTGTGAAGTTGCCTCCTTCTGCTCATTGTCTGATTTCCCAATAAATAATGAGGGGAGCATGACACATCATGGGAACTGTTCCTGCTGCCAAGTAGAGAGTTGGTGCAGAGATCTGGTACTGAGAAGTGGGGATCCTAAAGGGTTTGATATATATTGGTATTAACCACCCCACTGTGTGATGGTGCTGGGAAACCTCGACTGTGGTGACTGATCTGCTACTGGACAAAGCGTCAATGATAGTATTGATGAACTGTCTATGAAGAGTACCTTGTTAGTGGAATGCTTACTCCCGTCTCCAGGTGCCAACAACTTGATGCCAAGTCAGCAGTGCCTACCACTAGCAATCTTAGTGAGCTGTGGGTGCTGGACTGTGAGGGTCTTGGTGACAAAGATTTGAGAGAGATCACTTATGGCCATCTTAAAAAGTTCACACTGAAGGCTTCCTGCTCTCCTCTTAGATGACTGATGAGAAGGAGTCAGCACCTTGCTTCTTCAATCCAGAGTCCTTAGAGGGCTGTAGAGAAGAGACTCACGATGTGAATTCTGCTGGGGATGGAGAGCACTTCAATGAAGATCATCTTCTGCCTAAGCTCTCTATCCTTGTGGAAGTGTTGTCAGAGGTGCTTGCCGAGACTATGCTTTTGCTGGATTTGGCTCTGAGACAGTGAATGTACTTAGAATGTTTGCTTGCAAGTGATGCACTTCTTGAGGATTGGAAAACTGAGCATAACCCTCCAGGAGCGGAAGAGCCCCAGAGAAAAAAAGATGGAGAAATTTCTTTTTTATAGTTTTGAGGGTAAAAAAGTGTAAAGATCTAACACTATACCATTAACAGGCTAACTGTACAAAAACAGAGCATCATCATAACAGAAAGTGAGTAGCTCCAGCTATAGATAGGGAAATTGAGAAGGGTTGGCTGACATGTGCTGGCTAACTTTGTGGCACAGCATGATGGGAAGAGGCATGTGTATGCCTAACATACACTACCATCAACATTCTCCAAATCAGCTGCATAGACACATATGCACGCCTACCATGAAACCATAACAGGAATACTACTCAAAGAATTATTAGCTCTTCTGGCACTGATCACTTTAAGCAAGTTTAATTATATACTTTTCATTTTATTGCAAGTTACTACTGATTTAATTTGGCTGGAAACTAGACATGCAAATCCAGGTATGAAGGAATCATGGCTAAAGTGATTATTCTTGATACTTCTGCTAACTAAAGATACTGTCTACACACAGCTACAGGCTTCAGTTTTATTTTTAAACTAGCTTGCCTGGTAACTTTTAAAATTTGATTTGCAGTTTAAAGAAAATCCTCATTTGCTTTAAGTGACAAGATACTGAAAGGAGCTAGTGTTTGTTCATCAAAATCCTGACCACTAAAGTCAGCCTCTGAGGAAAATGTGGGTTGCTCCCGTCTTGCATTTAATGGATAACTGCTAGAAGTGTTCTTCCAAAATGTCTCATCTCTGAAATATCAAGTCTCTTCTTGAAAAATACCACTATGGTTATTCAAAATTTTCAAAAGTGGCATGTAAACTTTGCTACATAGGATCTTGGAGAAATTTTTATGGCACAACTCTTAACAACTGTGCACATAAATGAGTCCTTCACTAACAAAACCCTTTTACAAAGATTTTGGACACTAAGCTACTGCCAACACGGTGTCCTCACACAAGTACATTACTTGATGCCAAAATTTTGGTAGTATTAAAACAGAAACTTAGCCCATAATTGAAGAGGCAGAGGAACTATTTGCAAACACTTCCTCACAGCTGTTAGGAGTCAGTTTATTTTACAGCTGAAGAACACTAAGAAATCCTTTTCTTTCAGTTTCTCAGATCTTATTACTAAATTTAAGAGACCTAGTAGCCCTCCAATAGTCCATAAAATCTTACAGAGAAAACAAAATTCAAATGTAAGGCAAAAAACAAAAACAAAAACATCTCCCCCACCCCCACCCTTGCAGGCTTCTTTACATTTCTTGGGCTGGAGTGAGGTGAAGAACTCCCTTTTCCCCTTTACATGTCTTCAAAAGCTTACCATGTCTGCAAAATCCAGATTTTAATTTGATTTAAATATTGATCATAATCTACAGTACTTGCATAGCAGCACATTCTGATAATTTGCATTAAAATACATGTTATAAAAAATTAACTGTTAAAGGAGGATACGCTATAAATTCTTTGGAGCTTGTGGATCATTAAATTTTTGGCAAATCAAATTGAGAAAGGAGTAGCTGAAGTTGATATTTTTTAGATCCCAATCTGAAAGTATGGAACTGTCATATTTTTACCTCTTCATAAACCTCCCGGACTGCAGCACCTCCTGGTTCCTCCTCTGGCTCCATTCCTCCACCTGGTACAATCCACTGATCTGGGTACCGGCTACTACTCACTAAAAGTACCTGAAAGGTCAAAACACACATATTTAGAGCAGTCATTTGAAAATCTGACTGGAAAGAGTCTGAAGGCTACTGACCTTTTTCTTAGAGTACTTCCTCATGATGCCAGGTGGATTACAGTTTTAAAAATACAAATCAGAAATCAATATGGTAGCTACACTTGCATGCAAAGTACCAACTTGCATATTAAACACCTTAACTTTCATCTAAGTAATCATACAATTGTATTATTACAAGGGACCTCTAGAGCAGTGGTTCCCAACCAGTGTGCCGGGGCACACTGGTGTGCCACAGCAACACTCAAAGTGTGCCGTGAGCATCCCCAAGAGCTGGAGTTAAAGTTCCCTCCCTGCTCAGCCCAGCCACACGGGCTGTGCAGGGCTGGGGAAAGACAGGGGTTAAAGCAAGGGGGAAAAGCACTGGAACAGTTCTGGGCCCCCCTATTTTTAGGCAAGCAGCCTTCTGGCCCCCCTAAAAAGAGAGGCACCAGAACATGGAGTTCCAGGGGTCCCCCTAAAAACAGCAGGAGCAGCCTGAACGCAGAGTTCTGGTGGCTCCACCCTAGGCCCAGCCAGCAGAGAGCTGCAGAAGGCTGGGAGTGTGTGAATCTCCCCCTGCAGGGTGGAGCAGCTTGTGTCAGACAGCCACAAAACAGCCCAGGTAAGGGCTTTGGGTGGGAGGGGGGGCTGCTGGGGGTTGTGTGGGGCAGGCGTGTGCACGCGTGTGTAGCAGAGGCTGTGTAGCTGGAGTTGTGGGGTGGCTGTTTGGTTGGGGAGGTGTAGCTGGAGACCTAGTTCTTGCCCCTGCAGTGATGGGAGGGTCCATCACAGGCAACAGGGGACAGGGAGGATGGGATCCACTGGGGTGGGAGGGAGCGGCAGTGGGGTGAGGATTTGCCCTGGGTGGCAGGGAGCCACTGTGGAGAAGGGGTGAGTGGGTGCTGCGCCATGCCCCCTTGTCCTACCTTCCTACTCCCCAGGTTCCCCTGACCCCCCCCCAGCCACTCTTGTTCTCCCTTGTCCTCTTTTGCCACCCCTGCCTTGCTCTGTTCCCCACTCACTCCTGCCACTGCACACAACTCCTGATCTCCCGTGTTTTGCCACCGCTGCTCTGCTACCCTTACTACCCCTTCTAGGAGCATTTCTGAAACACTATGCCATAGTTCATGAATATTCATAAGTAATTTAAGTTAATTTGAATATTTATGAGTTTTACATGGTGGTGTGCCTCAAAAAATTTGAAGGTATCAAGGTGAGCCATGGCAGAGAAAAGGTTGGGAACCACTGCTCTAGGCCACTTAACTGCTGGTCTAGACTCTAAAGACTACTTAGTCCTGCTAGAAGTTCTCAATTACTGTGTCTGACCACACAGTGGTAAGTATGTCAGAGAGCTGGGGAGATGGCTGGATTTGGCCTGGAGGGAATGGGCTAGTGTTTCCTGTAGAGTCGCAATGTGCATCATGACACGCTTGGCAGCATAACAGGCTGAGAACTGCTGATCTACATAGAATGTCTCTGGCAAGTGGTTCATCTAATTGGATCTGAAAAGTTTCCAAGGATGGAGATTCTTTAACTACTTTTGACACTTAGGACAGTTACCTGATATCCAACCTAAACCACCCTTTTTGCAATTTAAGCCAACTGCTTCTTGTTCTATCCTCTGAGGTTACGGAGAGGAATTTCTACCCATCTTCCTTGTAACAACCTTTTATGTACTTGAAAGCTGTTAGGTCTTCTCTTCTCCAAACCCAAAACTCAATCTGCCCTCATATGTAGGTAATGTTTACTAGACCTTTAATCATCTTTGTTGCTCTTCTTTGAGCATTCTCCAATTTATCCATATCTTCCCTGAACTGGGCACAATACTAAAGCTGAGACCCAATCTCAGGAGTCAAGATTCTTAGTCTTTTATGCATCTCTTTGCACAGGGCCAGTCCTACCACAGAGGCAACCTAGGCGGTTGTCTAGGGCACCAAGCTTCAGGGGGCACCAAGGACCACTGGGCTGGGGCCAGCAAGCCTATTTTAAAATTTCCCACCCTGCCATGCACCAGCACATAACCCAGGGTGAAGCAAAGCAGGAAATCCAGGAAGCCAGCTGTTTTGGCTGGCTCTGCTCCCTGCTCTAGAAAACTTAAGTGCTGAGGGGTAGAGCGGAGCTAGGGAGACAAGCTCAGCCTGGGGGGGGGGGGGGAGGGGGGCAGGAAGGAAGGGGGCAGGACCCCTAAGCCATCCTGCAGCTCGACTTGCTTGGGGCTGTCCCAAGGCTGGCCCACCACTCAGCCCATGTCCTCAGCTGGCCCATGGCTCAGCCAGACTTATTTTTCTCTGTGTTGATTGTGGGGTGGAGGGGACATGCCCAAAAATCACAGTTCACCTAGGGTGCCAAAAAGCCTTGGGCTGGCCCTGTCTCTGCATGTTTAAGATGACATTCTCTCACAAAATATGAGTGAGCTGTTCTGGCTGTTGTAGAATGAAGTCAAGGTGATTAAGAGGGGCAACTTTCTAGACTAGTGAGACTTTTGTAAAAGAAAAACCCCTCCCCCTCAAAAAAGATCTAGGTACTGCGCTGCAATCTTTACAACATTGACATTGCATGATTTTATGATGCAACTTGACTGGAACCTTTTGTCCAAATTAGAGAAATACAAAAACCTATTACAGAAGATTAGAATTCAAAGGGACCTCAGGGGGTCATCTAGTTCAACCCCCTGCACAAAGCAGGATGACCACTACCAACTAAATCATTCCAACTAGGTCAAGCTGCACCTTACAAAACAAACATTGAGGCTGGAGATTCTATCACCTACCTGGGTGACCCATTCCAGTGTTCACCACCATCCTAGTGAAAAAGGATATCTTACTAATATTCAACTTATACCTCCACCACTGCAACTTGAGACCATTGCTCTGTGGTGGCAGATGACAGAACAAAGAGGACAGCTTACCTCCATCCTCCGTTGAACCCCTTTTGGATAGTTAAAGGCTGCCATCAAATGCACCATCATTCTCTTCTGCAAGCTGAACAAGCCTAGTTACCTCAGCCTCTTCATAAGACATGCTCCAGACCCCAATCATTTTTACTGCCTTCTGCAGGACTCCCACCCATTTGTCCACATCCCTTCTGCAGTGAGGGACCCAAAACTAGACACAATACTTCAAGTGTGACTTCACCAGTGGTAAATAGAGGGGAATAAACACTTCCCTCTATCTGCTGCCAGTGCTTCTACTAATGAAGCCCAAGATGTTGTTAGCCTTCTTGGGAATAAGTAAATAGAGCAAGAACCATAAAGATGAAGTTATAAAAAATTCTCAATTTATTAAGCCAAGTTATAGTAAATTAGAAGATTTTAAAACATTGTCTTCATATTTCACCATCTATTTTACTTTAACACTGGAAAGCTCATTAAGTAGATGATAGGTATAATGGACCTTTAGTTTTATTACTGTTAAGATAGTATCTAGGAGCTGAGTCAGAGCAAGATTCCACGGTGGCAAGGCACTGTTCAGAGAAAATTAAGATGGCTTCTGCCCCCAGAGCTTTGTTCTGTAATTGTTGCTAGAATGGAATTTTAACATTGCTCAGCACTCACCACTAGCTTGTCACCGAAATTTAAAATACTTATTTTACCACCTAATCAAGAATGCACTAAAGTTATACAAAGCAGTTTTATATAAAAGCAAAATAAGGTACATCATAAAAATGGAACTCTAATGGGAAATGTAGTCTGGAACTAGTAAAGGATTACTTGTATTTGAGGCCAATTCTCTCTAGTAATGTTGTACTAAGTTTCCTGAAAAATAGTTTATACAATTACATCTCACTGAGAACATTTTTCCTTTTAAAAGATGGGAATGAATGCAAATGTACTATAAGCAGTCTATTCTCTGAGATAATGAATCCAATAGTTGAAAAAAGTTACTTTCTATTGAAAATTCACTACATATTGTTCAGCTTAGCTGTGCTAGATGTTTGGAAGATCATTTTTCTTGTCCTTACTGGGGTAAGGAAGGGAGACATTTTACAGAACAGAAATAATTAGAGTAAGGAGTTCCTAATTACTCCAGCAAATCTGT
Organism: Podocnemis expansa; assembly: GCA_007922195.1. Classification (NCBI taxonomy): domain Eukaryota; kingdom Metazoa; phylum Chordata; order Testudines; family Podocnemididae; genus Podocnemis; species Podocnemis expansa. The sequence continues at coordinate 35,915,347 of ML681994.1, forward strand.
AGATTACTACCAGTATTCCAATCAAGTTACACAGAACAATGCAACATCTAAGGCTGGGACTGAGCATGTTTGTACTCTGATGGTGGGGGGGAGGGGTGTTTTACTGTCACGTACGTACCAGTATCTTTACTACTGAGGATACGCTTGCCTATCATCACTCAAATGACGTTTATATGGCAGAACTGACTTATTTTTACACTCTGTCAAAAAGAGAAGTCAACTTGTAGAGACAGTTTCATAGCAATACAACACTCTGCAGAATCACCTGTGGCCTAGTTATTGGTGATATAGCAGAATTAAGTTGGACTCCCTTTCTCATAGCAATGAATGGAACCCACTATTTGCTGGGCCTCTGAAGTAACACCCAGTCTCTTGTACAGAAGACCAGAACACTGGCCACACAAGTATCCCATGATTTTACAACTATTGGTAATAGATTACTTTTTATTACCTATGAAGTTGCCTACATGGATCCACATTCCTTGTTTCTTCTACTAAATCAAAAAAGACTTTGTAAGGAGGTACAGAATAAATACAGGGAGTCAATTTTTTTTTTTTTTTTTTAAATTAAGAGGTTTCCAGAGTGGGTGTATAAAGCAGTTCTTAACCCAGGGAGGAGAGTTGGAGAAGAGACTCACTGAACAATGATTGTGCAGCTACTCTAACTGATCATTTTTTCTAGAAGCAGAATACAAAGGATACTACCATAAAAGTGTATCAATATAAATCCAGGAAGCAGACTTGCTTCTCTGTGCTTGGTTTTCACTAGGGAAAAGACGAGTTTTTAGAAGATGGTTAAGATAGCGGTCCTGACATTAGGTCTTGGTTAGGTGAAACTTGTCATTAGAACTGCCAAGGAGCAGTAATAGTTTACCAAGTGGTACCTGCAGCAGGGTACTTCTGTCCTTTCATTAGTTAATAGTAACTTTAGCACAGATAGAGCCAGTCAATTTTTCCTCTTCAGACCACAGATTCAGACAGTCATCTCTGTGCTAGTTCACATTATTCTAGCAAGAATGCCTCTGTTTGCATTTAAGGTTTTTTTAGCCACAAGGGATAAACCACCATGGTTATTTTTTTGTTTTTTGGAGAAAGTGCTAGAGAGCATACAAGACAGAAGCTTCCAGGAACAGTACAAACCCATGCTAGAAAAGTTTACTTCCTGGCCCTTTCAATTTGCTCAAGCACCTAGTAAAACTAGGATCATTGCCATATCAGGCAAGCAGTCAGTCTACACTCTCTAGTGTCTGGGTAAAAGTAAACTCATTCTAAGGGATGCAAATCTGCAATACTTTTTAAAATGCTGTCCTCTATATACTTTAATATTGCAGCCTAGTGCTCAGGATAATGATAAAGTAGAGTTAGATGAACACAAAAAGATGCTCTGGTAAGAACTTTGAGTGGTCAGAGCATCTTACCTTTGTAGAAAACACTGATGGATTAAAATGGAGAAGGGCAAAAGTAGAATGCATCAACCAGGAGACTCCAATAGGAACAAAGACTGAAATTTTGATATGAAAAACACTGACAGAAGTGCCATTGATTTGGTTTGCACTACAAGTCAGTTCCAGGATAGGGACAACTGAAAATGAGGGATTTACAGTGTCCTTTGAATCTCTCACTACTGTAAAGAGAAGACATTACAGGAGATTCCTGTACTAATGGAGGAAAGACTGAAGTTTGAAGTCAGGTGCACTCTCCTGCATGAGAGAAGAAAAACTGTAGCAGAGCAGGTAGTCCAGAATAAAGGGAATGGACAGAAAGCAGGCAAGAATCATTCTATGTTGCCAATATAATATAAAGTTTGATAAGATTGTCTGCTTTATAATTGCATTTTCTGGACATCTACAAAAGAATGTGTCTAAGTTGTTTAGTCAGCAACAAGACTGTTTTACTCTGGGACATCTAGGTGAAATAAGGGACACAGCTGAAGAGGGTTTCTCAAAGGCTCCTTGAATTTAAAGGATGCTGAAAAGCCATAAGTCTATTTACAGAATTCAAAGTTCAGCAAGTATTGCCTAAGAATTCCTGGAAACTTGAAATCAGATGAAGATTAAATTTGGGGACACCCCTCCATAAACTGAAGCTGACAACATCCCTTCTAAAAGCAGCTGCTAGTTGTTTAGAGAACTGTCATCCTTTAAAAGGGCATCTGAAATGCACAACTCTTTATGGAAGCTCATCCCAAATGAAGATTTAACTGGAGGCAGTCTTTCCCTCATTCTGTCAGGGCACCATAGGAATCCTTTTCTTTTTCTGGACCTCAGACTGCTTAGCTCATGTTTCCTGACAGTCAAAAATCTCATAGTCCCTGGGATTCAAAAAATGGAGATAAATCCTGTAAAGGGGCCATATCTTTACCCAAATGCAGGTTATAGTGTGAGACCCTAGAATGAACATCAGGACTCCATCTCAAATAAGGGTAAGGTTGACTAATCCTCTAGGTCTTCAAATCTGATCTCTGAATTAAATGCAAGATGTATGGAAAGGGCAAATAAGAGTGAACCTTGATGAGGACAGAGAAAGAAACTGTCTAGAAAAGCAGTAAGAGACAGATGCCAGACCCAGTCTGAATCACCACATTTAAAGGTATAGAAGCATCCAATAAGGAAAAACTGTTCATCAAGACTATGAAATACAAAAAGAAGATAGATTTCTGTCATTAAATGAGTCTCCTCAAACAGACAAGATTATGTTGAAGCAGTTACTATGTTGGAAAGAAGCTTAATACTTTCCCGCCCTTCTACCTTGTGTCCCAAGGAATAGCAGCACCTGAAGGTATCTCATGCTTACTATGAAGATTTGACATAGTACTCAGTAGCAAGGTTTACCTTCAACATGATTAATACAAGATGTAAAGAGTGGTAAAGTTATATCTGCAAAATTCTCTAGAATAGTCTTAAGCACTGGAGCTTGTTTTATAGGACATTGAAACTCTTGACATCAAAAGGTCTGATCCCAGTTCAGCGCCTTATATGTAGGTAATAAGACCTATATTGTCAACTCCCACAAGCTGTTCCTCAGTATTATGTTCAGGCTCTGCCTGTAGATTTGGAGAAAATCAGACACAGGGAGCAGAATTTAGAACTGTATCTTTCCGAGGCACAGCAAGTGCCAGGAGTGCTTGTCATGAGCATGTGCCAAAAGATGGAGACACAGACTGATGACTGCCTCCAGCTCAGACCCTCAGTAACTGAGAAGCCATCAAAACTAAAGAAGTCAAATGAGGGCCCCCAAAAAATCAGAACAGCTTATTTACTGAGACTACTTCAACAGAAAGCCCAAAAAGATAGACAAAAAGGTTACCAATGCATTAAGAGTCTGCTCAATACTTATGCATTAATGCTGATTCCCTTTATATTCTTGGGTTAGGTATAATATATAGGAAAGGTGCATACAGCCCCCATAAATGGTACTATCAAGAAAATGTAGAGCTTGTAATCTGAAGCCCTGTGTATACCCTTAAGTGGAGGAGCTGCTTAGACCAGTGGTTTTCAAACTTAGAGCTGGGATCCAGTACTGGGTTGCAACACCCCCTACTGTTGCTGCCAAAAGACTGGAATGCATTGCTCAAAGATGTAATTGCTGGGTCATGGCCTTATGATTTTTTCCCAACTCGGTCCCAAGGAAAGGTTTGAAAACCACTGGTTCAGACAGACAATGCTCAAAGAGCAACTTACAAGTTGATTAAATGCTAAGCACAGCTGACAATCCACATAACATGAATATTATACACAGCTTTCTGCTGATCATACTGTTTCACTGAAGTCATGTGAAATCAACTAGTAATAGCAGTGAATAACAGGATGGCCATTATATTAAATCATTCAGAGCTTAGTGGAATGGTTTTAATCAGCACTTACTGTTCAGTTAAGAGCCAAAAATAAATTCCAGTTTACCAGTATAGGATAAAATCAGGCTGCTTGCCTTCACTGGAAGCTTAGCATAAAGCCAAGTGTTTTTATACTACTGTATTAAATGTTTGATTTTACTACTGACCTGAACATTTACCACTAAGCTGTGCTTGTATGATGACTGTTTATAGAATGAACATATCCTTTGAGAAATGGACACAAATACATGTTAATATGACCAGATAGACTTTATAATCATAGCTACAGTAAGCAAACCCACAAGTGGGAAAGCCGCTGCTTACAAGTCAGCAGCATTTAGATTGGGGGGGGGGGGGGGAGAGTGCAAGGGATGTGACAAACTAAACTGTCCTGAAAAAAGTTTTCCAGATCAGTACACTAAGAAAGGTACATTACAGCCCCTAGAGAGAGTTATTTTTAAAGGCATTACTGACTACATTAAACTCCAAAAATATTAGCATACCTTCAAGAGAAAATACTAAAGCCTAGATCTCATTCACTTTATTCTAATGTTGTAACATAATATAAAAGAGTCTCTCCATCTAAGAATTTGGCCCATTCATGGATGAGAAAATGTTGCAAACTTACTCTGACCTAGCTCTCGACATCTAGTGAAACTGTCAGGAACATCTGGGACCCTCTTTGAAACAGTCCCAGAGATAATCAGTACCCTCTTTGAAGGAGGAAGTCTAAAGCAGGCAAAGAATGGCAAACACTTAAGAAATTATCACTCATTCTCAGTGACCACATTTGTGAGCAACCCAAAAAAGGTGCTAATGCTCAAATTCCCTCTGAACTGAAAAAAGGACCCAGAATATTGATAGTGAAGTTTCAGCATGGACATGAGTCTAACAGCACCCATTGAGTGAATGAATGGCTTCATTCTTCAATGGGCAGATACATTGTTGGACTTCTTGTCTGACACAGGCCACATGTATGGTACACAATTAAGTTGACCTATATTAGTCAGCTTACAAAGGTCACATTAACTACCATGGTTTTTCATATTCACACAACCCTCCCTCTGGTGGTACACATCCTCACCAGGAGTACTTGCATGACTCAAGAGGGGAAGTGTCAGGGGCTGAGATTCCAGACTCCTAGCCAGATTCTGACCCCCACACAAACTCTATGAAGCACAGAACTGAAAGCCCAAGAAGTAGCCTGGCTCCAGCTGAGATGTGCACAAGGAGCCCACAAAGCCCAGGCTCTCAGCACCAAGCAGTTAGGGTCCAGTTGTCAGTACGGCTCCAGGTCACAAATGGAACATTACTCTGCCCTGACCAAAAGCTCAAAAAAGGTAACACTACCACCAGTGAACCTGATATTCCTGTTAATTTCACAGTGTGGCTGACTTCTCCAAGCTAACAGTCAACAAGCAGGACTGCCCAAACTACACTGACCTAAGCCCTATGTTTCTTGTTAAAGTGGAATTGCTAGATAGGCACAGTGGGCAAGTTACAGCAATGGCTTTACTGCAGTGTGCATGCTTACATAGTATGGTCAACTTAAGCTGCTGTACACTGACTCTGTAGTGTTGACATGCCCACAGCCAGTCACCAAATACTTCTGTCCTTCCTCAGAGTGAATGAATAAGCACAAAAAGCTGCAACCATTTTGTGTTCTGAACCCAGAAGATTTTGAAGGCAAATTACATTCATCTGCTAAGCACCACAATACAAAGTCTTTTCACCACCCTATTAAACATGAAGCCACCTGGACATTCATGAGATACAAGGGGATGTGTCAACAATTCACTGGCATCTAGTTCTTATATCATCAAAACCAGTACCCATCTCCAACTAGAGCATTATCTGCACCAGGATGGATAAATAGCATAAAATGAAATGGGAGAGAATAGGTTAATAATACTGGTGAGGAGAAGGAAGAGCTTTGAAGAACTCATCATACACACAACCTTCAGAGTGAGTTCAAAATTACATGTTGCCTTAATTGGAGGAAGTGGTCTTACTCTTCACTTGTCCTAGATATCAGAGTAACTACAGTTACTGAAGACCCCTTCCATATAAAGAAGGCTAGTAGATGCATCTCACCCCATGAAATAATTTGACCATAATGACCCATCACACATGTGATCGAAGAATGAACACTTAAAAGCTCCAACCAGGTGAGTGAAGCAGTTTAAAGTAACACAAGCTGCTAAGAACCTATTACTACCACACTGCTCTGCAAGTTTACAGAATCTAATTCAAGAATCCAACCAACTGGGCCAACCTGCACAATGCTGTAGGAGAGCTCATCTCTACGCAATCATAACAGACCATTGCTTTTATAGAAATGATGGAACTGCCAACTACAGAAGAAATTAAATGTGAGCAAGCAAACTTTAACATATGGCCTATGAACATTCCCAAGTTCTACAATAAAATCTTGCTAGATTCAGAGCACTTATTTGACACATTCATAGTTTGAGAAATTCTATCTTCATGACTATGAAGGAAGATTCTCAAATAGCATACCAAGGAACAGTATACTTTGCCATCCTACAAATTCATGATCCTTGGCAGGAGAACCTCATTCACTACCCCACCCCAACTTTCCCAAAAGTTGGGAGGTTTTACCTTTGAAGACCATTCTCCTCATCTTTGGAGATTTTCTTATGTGAAATGGTGATCTGGATAGGTTAGCTAGCTACACTCACCTCTAAATACAACTTCTCCCAGAAGCTGAGAGAAAGTTAATCTCTTCCACCTGCCACAGAAGTTGAGCAGCAGCCACACTGGCTCACTTAACTGAAGCAGAAAGGCAAAAAGTTTGTCTTCCAATAGGTCTTACTAAGCAAGCTTTCACCTGTTATTTGAAGTACAGAAATAGTCATACCCTGCATTGAAAGAAGAGAAGTGGCTAACTCTCTCCTGGTTACAAGACAACTGGAAACTGCATAGTCCAGCTGCCGTTAACTGAAAGTCACAAGTATTTACCAATTTGCAGAACATGTGGTATCATGGGGTTTCTGTTACAGAAAGCTCTATGTGGAAAAAAAAAAAAAAAACCTCAGGAGAATAAAAAACCCTGAGAAGAAACCCAAAAAGGCAGCTGTAAAAGTTTTAGACTAGTCTTCAGTAAGTGAAGAAAACATTATGGCACATTTCCTTCAGGCGCTTTCAGTCTGTGACAAAAGATTTAACACCCCATGTTATGGAACATGTTATACAACAACAAAGCTACATATAAACATACAAAATCTACTTTAAAATGGTAAGGTTGCAAACATCCACTCAAAAAGTTAGAAAATACTAAAAATTAAAGGTTGCCCTGAGCAGATTTTGTACATTAATTCTGGCATACCTATTTTTCAGCATTTGATTTTGCAACCCTAAGTTTGTTGGATATAGTTTTCAAAGGTTTAAAAACACAAATATCCTGATGTGTAGAACCCTATTACTCATCTCCAAATGGTGGAATCAGCAAGGTTGGGATCTTCAGATCCACAGCACAGTCCTCTACCATTTGAGCAAATGGATAGACAGCTATATACTATAGTTGCCTAACCACTAGAGGGGAATGCAAACCATATACCAATAGGTTTCACTGCTGTTTGTTAGACAGCAGAGAAGTGTTTATATTCAAGAAAAACTGATTCAGTTCCAGCTTCTGTAGGAGAATGCCCTAATGCAGTAGTTGTCAAACTTTTTTCCTTAGGACCCAAGTTTAAAAAATAATAATTTATGCCTGCAAGCCAATAATTACATCTTTGGGCAATGTATTCCAGTCTTGGGGGGGCAGCAGCAGGGGGTGATGTGACCCAGTGCCTGAGGGTCTGCAAGCCAGTACTGGGTCTCAACCCTAAGTTTGAAAACCACTGCCCTAATGATAAAAGACCCTTCTGTGCCCCCTCCCCTTCCCTCAAATTTCTCCTGGAAAGCTCCTGCCCCATAATTTCTCCTCCCCTCCCCACGCTGTTCTTCAACCACCTCCCTCCTTCTCATTGTCTGCATATCAGTACAGCAACTGCAGTTTAAATCCTGCACAACCCTTGCAGCCTTGGGCTGAAGAATGCCAACCGCTCTGTGGGGATGGCAGAGTTTGGACAGCACGCAGGAGCTTCAAGAGGAAGGCTCATGCTAGGCTTGGCAAGCTGATTAATTTGACCATGATCAAATACAGTTAAATATTCTAGCAACAATGCCCTAATGTAGGCAGCAGCCTGCTTTTTTTTGTGTTATGGAGCCATCTGCCAGCAAGCTTGCTTATATGCCTCAACCACTTTACTATTTGCTAATATCACCTGTTTAGAAAAAGATGAATCATATCAACTGAAAACCAAGTTCTTCATTGGCTAGAATCTATCTTTAGTTGTATGTTAGGGCTAAGGCATTCACATGGAGGGCAATTTACAAAGCACTTAAAAAAAAAAAAAAAAAAAAAGACACCAAGCCAAAAACCACACATTGTCACTGTCCTAAAGAGTTTACAACCTAAACTGACTGGACCAGTGGTTTGCAACCTTTTGCAGGTTGTGACACACTTGGTGGTATAGTGTGACCCTACAGCAGTGGTTTTCAGAGTTAGAGTCATAACCCTGTATTGGGTCAGACTGTCAGGCACTGGGTTGCAAACGCCACCGTCCCCCTCCACCCCCGCTGCTGCTGCCTCCACCACCAAAAGACTGAAATGCATTGCTCAAACATTTAATTGTTTGGTTGTGGGCATAAACAATTTTCAATGAGGTCCCAAGGAAAAGAGTCTGAAAACCATGGAGCCTACAGGACACACCAGCCCACTCCACCCAGTCATTTCCAAAGCTCTCACTGACACACTTCCCACTGCGTGGCAACAGCAATTGAGAACCACTGGAGTAGGCAAACATACAGGCTATGGCTACACTAGGAAAAGTTAGTTTGAATTTACAAATTTGAACTAATAAGTTTGAGATTAGTTCAAACTAAACTCAAAACTTATTAACAAAGTGGACTAATTTGAAGTAACGTTAGTTTGAATTTGTCCACTTTGTTAATTCAAACTAAATGCCCTTAGACTGAACTTATGAAGTTCAAACTAAGGGTTAATCCTTGTCTACATCATCCTTAGTTCAAACTAATGATTCAACTAAAGGGCTTAGTTCGAACTAACCGGCACATCTTACTAGTTTGAACTAAAAAAAAAGGCAAGCAAGGAGTCTTATGGCACTTAAAGACTAAGATTTATTTGTCGCATGAGCTTTTGTCTGACGAAGTGGGATTTTTCTCCCACGAAAGCTCATGCGACAAATAAATGTTAGTCTTTAAGTGCCACAAGACTTCTTGCTTTTTTTGCTTTACTAGACTAACACGGCTGCCCCTTTGGAACTTAGTTTGAACTCAGCCTTCTGTAGTTCAAATTAAGGAATTCCTTAGTTCAAACTAATGAAAGCCTTGTGTAGACAGGTACTTAGTTCAAATTAAGCCTCCTTAATTTAAACTAACCTGCAAGTATAGACATATCCACAGAAATTAACTTAGTGGTATGACAGGGAGAAAGTAGGGCTCCTCCCCAACACAAAGAATAGCTGCACAGCCATTCAGCTGCTTGAAAATATGGGAGGCTGCCTGCCTACCTACCTACCATAATTCAGGGGTCAACAAAATTGCTGATCAGGTAGGTGCCCAGCTTCAAAGCAAGATGCCTAGCTCAGACAACCTTTGCCACCAAACTCTCCCCCTTCACCAAAATGCCTTAGAATCCCTAAAAGGAGCTGGCAATTTATTTATTTTTGGTCACCAGATGGTGATTCTCTGTTGCCTTTTCCCTAGGCTGCCTAGCTCTGCAGTGAAAACACAGCAGAGGAGCACCCTCTAGTGACTTAAAAAAAAAAGTTAAAAATTAAAAAACCCCAGAGCTGGATCTTAAGTGCTATGCTGCAAATTTTAGTTGCCATGGTAGCCTGGCACCCAGGTTCTGGCAAGCCCTCTCATAATTGCATTTAAAATGACAGTTGCTCTGTGCATTGTTTGTTTAATTTCCTACATCTTTCATAACTGCTCAGTCTTAAATGTTAGCAATTGTTACACAAGCACTTAAATGCTAGAAAAATGTTTTAAAACTTCCTCAATTAATTTAACTTTTAATTTTTTTTGTAATTAGGCATAAGCATCTAAGGCTAAGCCTACTTGAGACCAATATTTTAGTCTTTTAGTTCCAATAAATTAGTGCCTTAAAATATTTTACCATTTTTGAATTTGACAGTATGACTGATCAAAAGCCTCACCCTACTCAAGGGCAGACAGAATATTTGCAGAATTGTTGCTACCAAACTAGCTAATTTGAGCATGCAAAAAAATCACTTTGCATAATCTTGTGACTTAGCCAAACTTCAAAGGTGACAAAAGCAATCTTTACACCAAAATTTCAAGATTCTGCTCCAAAGCAACGCTCTTCAGCAACATAGTTACAAGAATTTTGTTTCTTACAGGCCTAACACTTTCCCCTTTCCTATTCTCAAAAACAGAGGTGGCACTTTCACGTTGAACTGATTTTTAAATTCAGCCAGCCAGCAGGTAAATTTTCAGTCTGTGTGATTAAAGTTTACAATGAAAGGCACTGTGGAACATTAACTATAAGCATCATTTGTAATAAACCTATGCTCCTTGGCAAGGGGCTTAGAAGAGCTCGTGTTATCCTTGGTTACATGTCACAGAAAATGCTTTTACACCTTCTGGGGAGATTTTGTTCAAAGGTTTTATCATTTTCAAGAAGTGATTTATATGGATTTTTTTGATTAGAACCCTTAAGCCTGCTTTTCTAGTTATATACAATACTATTACAGTAGAACCTGAGTTATGAACAGCCCAGACAATGAGATGCCTCATTTGGAACTGGAAATATGCACAGGCAGCAGCCGAGGCAAAGAAAAGCAAACACAGTACAGTGCTGTGTTCAAATGTACCCTACTAAGAAAATAAAAGTTTTTTAAAAAATTGACAAGGTTAAGAAGCTGTTTGTGCTTGTTTCACTTAAATTAAGATGGTTAGAAACAATTTCTCTTCTGCATAGTAAAGTTTCAAAGCAGTATTAAGCCAATGTTCCTTGATTTCAGAAAGGACAACCATAATGTTTTGATCAGAGTCAAACATGTCAAAAGTTCCAAAGGCTCAGCAAAACAAACAAGGAGCCCTGTGAAAAATCCCACTTTGTAAAATACTTGAAGATGGGTAAGTTTCCATTCAAATTTCCCATCTTCAAGCATCTGATGAAGTGGGATTCTCCCCCATGAAAGCTCACATGATAAATGTCTTAGTCTTCAAAAGTGTCACAGGGCTCCTCGTTTGTTTTGCTGAACATTTCAGAGTTAAACAATCTTCATTCCTAAGGTGTTTAATTCTGATACAGATCAAGGAGATATAGAGTACTTAGGAATCACTGCCTAGTTTCTGTAATTCTAAAACAGTCTCTCTTCTGTAATGAATCTCACCACAGGTGCTGTTCAACCCTGACAATACCATTTCAGCTTGGACTTTGAGCAACTGAAGTCTGAAGAGTACTGCAAAAGAACTTGAAACTGAAGCTTTCCCTGAAGACTGGCAAGAACCAGTGTTATCAGGTTGTGCATCTAAGCTTTATGTACTATTTCACAGGTATTGATGCTTGAGGGATAGTCTACATGGGGAACTTCACTGGCCCAGCTACACTGTCACAGTTATCAATGCAACTACCTCTGCCACACTTCTCCAAAGAAGTGTGACAAAACATAACAGGAAAGATACACTCAAGCCTGATCTATACTGCAGAACTAGGTGGACACAAGGCAGATTACCTCAACTTAATTATGAGGGAGTCTATACTAGAATGTCACTTTCACCAAAGTCAGGTCCTCCACTACATCAGTATCATAACTCCACCTTCTGGAGAAGCATAGCATTTGCGTCAATTTAATGGGGGGGGGGATGCCAAGTCTACACGGGCATTCCTTTCATCACTTATCAGCCCCAAGAAAGCCCTGCCATGTGCTGACAACTCAAGTTGTCAGCCAGACATGGGGCTCACAGCTGGACCCCCTTGATCCCAGCACCGACAGCCCTAGCTGTCAACCACACATGGGAGCTATAGTTAGCCCCACCACCCCCATCCAAGCTATCCCTTTTCTTTCCTGGTGGGCCCTCACTCTCTACTTGCTTCTTACCACCGTCTCAGCCCCCACACCTCCTCTAAGGGATAATCCTCCTAATGCATCGCCACCTTCTTCAGCATGGCTGGAGCTGGGACACCTCAACTACTAGAGGCAGCAAGGATGACCTGAGAAGCCATAATCTCCCTCTCCCCAGATCTACACCCCCAAGTTGCTCCCCTGTCTGGTCAGTAGGAGGCCCTGCTGCTCCCTGCTCAGAGAGAGGTAGGTTATTCAGCACAGCAGGGGGCTGTTTCCCAACCTGACTGGTGAGGTGCTCTGGGGTCCCCAGGGCTTAGCCCCACCGTGCCTCTTCAGCTGCAACTGGCAGAGAAAAGGGGGGGGGGCAGGAGGGACCTGGGACAGGGTTCCCAGTGTGGGAAAGGCAGGAGGGAGTGCTATCAGTGCAGAAGAAGGGGTCACCCAGTTGTCAGCCCTTGTCAAGTTAACAGCTTGGGCAGTCAGTGCCATGATGGCTGCTAGCAGTCTAGGGGATGAGGGAGAAGGGAAAAAAAGAATGCCAGCTGTGAGCTTCTCATGGGGCTGCCTGGCTCCAACTGTCAGTATCTCAATACTTCACTCCACTCAGTGGAAGCACTCCTAATGAGTGCCTGCACCACCGACAGAAGGAACAAGTGGACATGAACCACTGTTTAGTGTCTGCAGTGGCCACACACAGGCTTGTTGACTTAGTTCTGCAGTGTCGACAAGTCTTCATTCAGCAATAACTGTCCACATGGGCAGTTATACTTAATTACAGCAGTATAGTTATGCCAGTAAACACCCCATGTAGACCAGCCCTAAAGACATCAATACATGTGAAATGCTATTTAATAAAAAAAAAACTTAGAAGCACACAAAAAAAACAAACTTAGAGGCACACCCTGATAGCACTGATCCTCCCCATTTTTTAGGAAAAAATGCCAAGAACTCAAAGTATTTAAGTTTTACCTAGAACACAGGGAGAATTTTCTTCTTCAGTTCCATTTAAGTGCTGCAGAGCAGCTGTCATGTTAAACTCATAATAAAAAAAAATCAATCATTTGATGACTTGACTAGATTGCAGACCAGTCACTGAGTTCTTATCTCAAACCTGTGTTGATGATGAACAGGGTCTGAGACAAGATAGTCACTTTTTCTGTGGGCCATGAAGCTTGCTATATGTCCTCTACCAGCTGGGAAATTCATCTATAACAGGCACTCTGAAGGAAGATGGCTATGTGGTAGAACAAACAAGTCTTTAATTGATGTTGATGTGGCATATTATGCAGTTTCATCACAAGTTTCATTATGCTTTCCTGCTTTTCTCTTTGTGAACACTGTGTGGAGCAATACCAGCAAAATCTGTTAACCAAGGTAGAGGAGTAGACTTAAAATATGCCTGACATATACATGGTGGAATTTAGTTATATATGGCAAGTTTGACCATCTGTTATTAGCTGTTTTAACTAATCATTAACTGTTTTAACTTTAAGTACATCTGCATTTTAGACCAGTGGTTCTCAACCTTTTTGTAGGTTGCAACACACCTGGTGTCATATCACAACCCTACATGACACCAGAGGCACTCCCCCTCTCCCCCAACAAATCCAGCCATCTTCCCAGCTCTCTGCAATACGCTTACCACCATATGGCAACACAGTAATGTTTCCTGACAAAGGGATTGAGAACCACTGTTCTAGACAATATGCAACTCAGATTAAGTAGTCTGGGGTAATCAGCATGAAGCTGCTACACTGAAAGGTGACCTTTAAAGGAAAAGAAGTGTTTGTCCTTATGTTGTATGAATGCCAAAAACCAGGAAGATCTCTGAAGTAACTGGACAAGTTTCTTGAGCATCCTTCCACTCCCCATCCCCCTGGAAACCAAAATGTGAAAGTTTGACCTTTGTTGGAGATTCCTGAAGGACTCAAATTGAGAAGCTGCCCTTTCCTTAATTGATGATTCTGAGTGTTGACTGTAACAGACTTATGTCCAATCATCTGTAGGGCATTTAAGTTATGTTTATATTCAATAAATGAAAAATCTATTAGTCACTTTCACTAGCTTGGTAATGGATCATGTGATCCTATGAGTCCTGCAGTCATACCCTGAGCATATACCCCCATTTCCAATATTGTCAGTCTGTTAACTACATCAGGATTACAAACTCTTGTAACCAGACTCCCTGATTACAAATTTTAAAAAGTTTCAAAAAGACCATAATAGGGTGATGAGGCAAACCTTACTTACAGGTGACATGAACTCAAGTTCCTTTGTGTGTGTTAATAACCAGTAAAAGCCTGAACAGGACATAGGTCTGTCCAGTTTTACCTGTACAAAGACCAATTCTCTTCTGAAAAACTACAAAAATTAAGTTACACATAAAACTTTGGATCACTACACAAACGTTTCTCACCTTAAATGCAAACTACGGCCATGCTACATGATATTTCACTTGAACTTGAATAGCCAGCCCAGCCTGCAGAGGAATCTGGTTTTTACTTGAGTTCAGTGTCACTCGGTTTGGATCTCCTTGCAAGAGCCTTTTTTTCTTGGTGGTGTGCTTACCCCTACATGTAGTGGGTGGGAAGAGTCTGTTCAAAGGATCAGTTTCATGACAGTAGAAACTCAGTTATGAGCGACTCAGGAATGGAAGCTGCCCCTAACTGACTAAAGTGTTATGGTTCTTTCAAAAGTTTACCAATGATCATTGACTTAATATAGCTTTGAAAATATACTACGAAGAAAAATGCTGCTTTTAGCCATCTTAATTTAAAGTAAACAAGCACGGAAACTGTTTCCTTTGTCAATTTTTTAAACTCTTCTTTTGAATCAATATTTAACACAGTACCGTACTGTAATGTTCCCTCTAGGCTGTGCACATCTGTGTAGAAGCCCCAACTCCCCGGCACACTCCTCACTGCCTGTAGCGCATGGCTTGCAACTGCGGCTCCTTGCTGGCCCCAAACACATTCTTCCGGCTGGAAGGGAGCTGTTCCATTGAGTTTAAAGTCTCCCCTGAACATGCTCAGGGCAGGAGATTTTAGACTTCCCGGCACAGCTTCCAGCCACCTGGAAGAATGGCAGCAGTGAGGGGCACACTCCTTCTGCAAGGAGCTCTGGCAGCTGGGGGAGTGGGCTGAGGGAAGGGATTCCAGGGGGTCTTGGCGAAGCCAGCTGGAGGGTGTGCAGAGAAAGCACCCAGCTGTGTAACTCAGTAAGCCCCCCCCCCCCCCCAGCCACCAGGAAAGTGCTGCAGGGGAGCAAGCTTTCCCAGGACTAGGGTAGCCAGACGCCTGGCAAAAGGAAATGTCCTCCTTTCTACTTTCACATCTGTTCGGCAGGCATTCTAAAAATAAGTGATTTTTTCCCCTGCTTTTTATGAGTAGAAGTTAAACAAAAAACCCAAACAAAAAACCCCACACACCCAACATAAGGCTGGAACCCGTGAGCTGGAGAGTCTGCTGTATACAGGGGGAACAAAAGAACCTGCAGCAAAATCAAGGGGGAGTGGAATGTACCATTTTCCCTATTCTTAGGGGCTTCTGTGACAGTCTCTGTGGTTCAGTTGGCCAAGACACTGACTTTCAGTTTTGGGGTTGTGGGTTTAAGCCCTGTGCTGGGCACTTCGATTTTTTTTTTGGACTCTTACTTCCTACAAAAGGGCTAAATTGGGAAAATATAGTAAATCCTAATAAAATGGAAGGAAAATAATGTATACTGTGAATAAAATTACTAACAGGGACAAATTAAGTAAAGCAAATAAAGGGGCGCTTTTGAATTGGTTAGAAACAAGATAGGACTTTTTTTTAAATTGTAAAATGGGCTGCTGTGGAAAATGAAAGAGCAGCAAGTCAACTTTAAGTTCTTAGGTGATTTTCAAGTTTATATTTGCAAATTTAGTTGAACTTTTTAGTTTCATGAATATTAATGAAAGGGTCATGAAAAACTTTCATTTACTAAAAAAAATGAGTTTTCAGTACAAGAAAAATTAAAATCATTTAAATGAACACCAGACTTTGCACTGTTTTAATGCTGCATTTATCATCATTACCATTTTCCATGACATAATACGGTAATGACAGCAACATTCCTTCTAAGCTGATGATGCAGCTGAGCAAGCTGTGGATATGCTTGGGGGAGGTGGCAGCAGGCAATGGGCCGATATATGCTGAGGAATTTGCTCAGCTGTACCCATATCTTGCTCATCTGCATCACCACCTTAGAGGGAACATTGCATACTGTATTTACTTCTTCCTTCTCTGCTGCTGTCTGCTTGAGTACTTCCTGTTCCAAATGAGGTGTGTGATTGATTGGTCAGTTCCTAACTGAGGTTCGTAACTGAGGTTTTACTGTAGTTTGTTTGCAGAAGAAAACTCCACTTCTCTGAAAACCATTCTGCTGTAGACAAAGCATTTCTGTGCTTGACAGGGAATAAAATAAATTTTACTGACTTACCTGGCATTATTTTAAAATTTCAGCTTAAGAGAACGACTCCATCAAAAAATACTTTCTAAAGACACCAAACTTAACACAAGAGTCAAACTGGTCAAGTCAACATCATAGAACACTACAAAAAACTGACCATCCTCTACCAAGCCAGCAAGAACAGAAACCACCACTTAAATAAAAATCTTTGTAGTAACACACCCACCAGTAAGGCTCTCTTAACACTTAAGGGAAAGGAATATACTCCAGTCAAAAGCTGTCTGCACTCAGCCATAGCTACTATGGGATCCCTAAAACACATGTTTCAGGCACTCAGTTTGGACTGTATTTACTGAGGAAAATGGTGCTTTTTAAAAAAAAAGTTAAGATACTGACTTTTTAAAAATGAAGTTAACATCCATGGCATCCTAATGAGACAAGGTGGTTGAGGAAGTGTTTTTTATTGGACGTTGTCTTGCTAGTATCCTGAACCAATATAGTTGCAGAAACACTGCATGACATCTTGATGTCATTTAGCTAATTTTAAAGAACAGTCTCTCAAGAAAGGATACAAGGTCATATCTTAGGCAAAAAAGTGCCTTCTTAACATGCATTAGTTAAAATCTTAGTGTAGACAAGGCATTTGTGTTCACAGTTGAAGTAGACCCTAGTTCAATCAGCTAATACACATTAAAGTTAAACCTTTTTTTCCTTGTGCAGACATAACTGACCGCAGCCTGCTAGAATCCCAAATGAGCAGAAGTGGTCTCAGCACTTGAGCCAGACAGATTTTTACATCAAAGCCAAGCATTTGGAAAACAATAATTCAATCCAAGACTGTACAGAAGAGAAAGTGATACTAAAAAGGAGACATTGTTTGGAACAACTCAGAGGTGAAATAAGACAGAGCATTCTACTTTATTAAACTCCCCCCAAAAAGAATGCAGACATCAATACAGACCAAGGAGCTATAACACAAAGGAGACAAGTACTCCCTACATGTATATGCTAGTTGCTTCTTGAAAGAGACAAGATCTAAAGCCTATAACCAGTGCATCTTTATACACATCTGGTTTTGAAAGTTTGCCAGACTTGACTATGGTATATAACAGATGTCATTTACAAGTTCTTACAACATCATATTATAAAAGTATACACTCCCTGGTATGGGCTTTGCTGCCGCTGGGTCCACAGTGCTCATGCCCTGCATCCAGTCACCTGCTTTTGGCTGGCAGTGGCAGGAGCCAGATCTCGGCTGCAGCCACCTGCCACAGCTGGTCAGTAGTGCAGCGGCAGGAGTTGGATCCAGCTCCAGGCCACCTGCCACTTGCTAGCAGGAGCAGGAGGTGGGCTGGGGCCACCTGCCAGAAGTGACTGGGGCTGGATCTGGTTTGCCCAGGCTGGCAGCGGCTCAGGCCAGATCAGGCCCTAGAGCCGGATCGGGCCCCGGGGGGGGGGCTCCCCCCCCGCCCCTTTGGGGGGGGGGGGGGGAGAGCAGCAATGCTTCTGCTTCCTGGGCATCTTGGAAAGTACCAAAGAAAGATTAATCTATGCTAAATGCAGACATGGTTGAACCCTAATGCAGTTGTTTTCAACCCTTTTTCCTCAGGACCCACTGCTTGAGGGGTCTGCGACCCAGTGCTGGGTCTTGACCCTAAGTGTGACAATGACTGCCCTAAAGCATCCAAGTATCTAGCATTTACTGCAGCACATGGCAAGTTGTTACCTGAATCAAAAGCAAACTGGAAATCCTAACAGCTCAGCTGTTCTCATATTAGCTTAAGTAATAAGAACAAGTGATGAACATATACCATGAACCTAACATGAGGTCTGAAGACTGCTAAAAGTCTAATGAAGTTAAGAATTTTAAGTAATTGCTTTTTCATATTTTCTGCAAGGTTACACAATGATATGGCTAATGTGACTGACAGTTGGTTAGTTCAACAACTGAACAGCTTTCAAGGGAACTGCCTGGCTGAACAAGGAGTCCGAGTGTTAAGAAGCTGCCTTTCTGAACCGGGGTGGACAAAATTGGTTCACAGCTAGGTGCCAGCAATTTTACTTTTGGTTGCCAGAGGGCACTCTTCCATTACTTTTCTACAGTGAAACTAGGTTACAGGCTACTAAAACTGGTTGACAAGACAACCAAGAACAATGATTTGTCAAAGCCTGACCTAAACAGACAACAATGAAACCAACTGGTAAACTGATTTAAACAAAACATGAAGTTGTCATTACTTTAAACCTTTACCTCAAGATTAGATATATTTTTAGAATTCTAATTTATCATCCACTAATTTCTGCATCAAGTTTGGGTTATGTTATGTGATCTCACATAGGAGAGCAGATTAGATCATAACTGTTCCTTCTGACCTTAGAAGCCTATGAATCCTCTAAATCTATAGAAGATTCACTCCTTTTGCTGGTGTAACACATAGCTTATTGATCTGCTCACCAATCAATAAAACCATTCTTAGACTGTACCACTAAAATGGCATCACGATTGTAAAGGCTGAAGCCATGAAGATGCATACCCAACATTTTCTCAAGTGTTCATCAGGATGAGTACACTTCCAAAGAACAAGAGTCTCAAATTTTGATTGTGTGGGTTAACTTCTAGTTAGGACTGTATAATGTCACAAAAACCAAGCAATCCATGATACAAAGTGCTGTAGCTACAGACTGGTAAACTCTTTATCCAAAGGAATCCCAGTGCTTTCGGATTTTGTGGTGCACTAGCTAAAGTGTAGTCACTCTCTTCCTAGCACAGCATTCTCCCCATGTCCAAAACAACCAACAGTAGCCTCAGAAAACACACACTTCTCCTGTCCTCTTGCAGCTGGGCCAGATGCACGAAGGAGTTTGCCACTTTGCAAGGTAACGACAACACTAATGGATCATGATCCTGGACCGAGGCACCTTAGGGTATGTCTATCCTGCAATTAAACACCCATGGCTGGCTCACATCAGCTGACTCAGGCTCACAGGGCTCAAGCATGAGCCTGAACCTGTATACCTGCACATAATTAGCCCATTAGCTTGATGCAGAATCAGCTGACACAGGCCAACCACATTTTAACTGCCAACAGACATACTCTCAGTTATGGCCCTTGTATATTCCTGGACCAGTTTTAACTCAAAACCAGCAATTAGAAAAATGTAAGTCATCCCCTGGTCCCCAGCAGTTGCTATTCCAAGGTTTCTTTCAAGCAGACACGCTGAGCATCAGACTTGGACTTTGCCTCAGTAGATTCCACCAGCTCTATTACACTTGAAGACAATGGTGATGCAAGTTGCTCCTTAGTCTGTACAATCAAAGCAGCTGGAATGTGCTAGTCAGGGGGCTGCGACCAGCATAGGCTACTCACAGTTAAGTGTTGGGCAGCACAAATAGCACTTGATGGTAGATTCATACCTCAAGTTAATTCACTGTCAATAAAGTTACTTTTCTTCTGTGCCTTAGGAAGCAGCCCAGTGCAGGGTTTCAAATGTTTGTGACCTGCAACAACATGCATGGGAAAACAGCCACACAAGACTTCACAAATGCAGTACATACCACAAGGTAATGGTCAATTAAGTAATGTATAAAAGTCTAGCACAGACACAGTGAGAATGACTGCACCCAGAATCCTCAATGGCCAAACCACTGGAAAAAAGGCCAAAGCTCCCTGGAGCTCAAACACCAACCCTTGCACCAAAAGAACAATTAGTGCCAAGAAATGTTACAACTGCAGCTACAGCCTCAAAATCCTCTCTCCAGCCTTGGTCACACAGCCTTGCAGAGAACAAGCAGCAGTCAGCATCCCCCTGTCGCCACATTAAGGCGGAAAGGTCAAGGCCCCCAATCTTTCCATGAGGCTATCTGGGGGTGAAACTATGCCAGCAAGAAAGCTATCAGCCTTCTCAGCACTGCTTGTCTTAACTCTTCTACAAAGTGTTCTTCATCCAGCAAATTGGAAGCCGGTACCAATGGAAAACAATCCCAGTGTCTGTTAAGGATGAGACGACAGCAATATGCATGGTACTGCCCTTGAGTCCTGATACTAGGACTTGAATACTTATTGTAAAGTATTTGCCCTTCCAGACACTGCAGCCCAGCCTCATGCCCAACCTACAAGAGTCCCTTCTGATGTGAACTGCTTTAATATGCACAAGATGAGACTCAGAGGCAGAGCAACAAACAATGCAAAGGCAACAATGGAGCTTTCAGTCTTCGATACCATTTTGAGGCACAGACAAGGCCTGAAACTGCCAATCTTACTCGTTTACTTTTATACCACACCTGACATTAAACAAGATGAGGAAAACGAAAGGACGTTCCAGACCAAGAGAGGAAGGCACCCAAAAGGTTCTGGCTCCAAGCTGTCAGTAAGACGCAAGTGTGAAAACAGCACAGGGCAGAACAAGTGTTTGGGCATCAAGAAAGGAACTGCTGGTCTTGGCCTGAGCACTATGACAAGACCCAAATCTGAGAAAATGCTAATAATAAAAAGCACCGAAGTGTGCCAGAATGAGAGGTGCTGCTGGGATCCAAAAAAAAGTGACGCAATAGATGAGGCGGCACAGGGCCTATCTAGTGAAGATGCTACTAATGCCAAAACAAAAACCCACCTTCCGTCACAATAGCATCTAAACTGCAAATTTTGCTGGTACAACTGCACTGCTCTAGGATATGGATTTTCCACACAGTGAGTGAAATAGAAATACTGGCATAATTTTGTCATTTAGACAGACAAGGGGTGCTTCTTTGTAAACTACCGTTAAAGAGAAATGGACTCCAACGTCCAGAAGCTAAGAATGTCTTCCCAGTTACTGCACACCTCAAAGGTCAAAACTCTGACGGGGTCCTTCATGCATTTAAGTACTTAAAAACAAGATGAACACAGGTTTCTAGTATTCATGCTCCCAAATCACAGCTAATGCATAGTTACATTGTATAAGGCAGCCACCAAAAGTTTCTAAAGGACTGCCAGTACAACTGACCTTGGTTAATCATTCAGAACTTTGTTGCCTCTTATTTGCCACGACCTCAGACCCTGCTTCCATCTATATTTGCCATTTTGACCTTTCTATAAAATTCAATGCAACATAGAAAATGTCTAGTTTTTTTGACCTTTCTATAAAATTCAATGCAGCATAGAAAACACTTACATATTTTTTTAAACTTGTAACGGGGTCCTTCACCCTAGAATCCCGAGCTACAGACTCACCCTTCACCCAGCAACAAGTGAAAACCCAAGAGAACAATGCAAATGCACTCTTCAGGCCCAATCCTGTTTAGTCCTAATTCACCACAGCAGTGTATGGCCACACACAAAGTATGCCTTGTCTTTTAAGAGAGCCTTTTTACCAAATATTATTTGATTAAAAAGAGCAAAT
>ML681994.1:35937121-35953088 GCA_007922195.1 Podocnemis expansa
TTAAGAGAGCCTTTTTACCAAATATTATTTGATTAAAAAGAGCAAATTGTAATATTTGCTTAAACTCACACAGTACAATCTGTTAAGAGCCTTTTTAGCAAATCTTCTTTGGTTAAAAAGAGCAAATGGTGGATATTCGTTTAAATTAAGGACAAAAACGCCAGCCTGTCAGGAGTTACCATAAGCTAGCCATACTGCGGTTAAATTCCGCCCCCAGGCCGGCTGCCCCGCCGAGTCACAGTCATTTGAAACACCCCGCAAACTAAGAAGGCAACGGCTCAGGCACACCGTTTCGGCCCACCACGATTCGGTTTACAAATCCCAGCTGGTGCCGCCTGTCTGTCAGCGCGCCGCTTCGCACGCCTGGAAAATGGTGACAGCCCCGGCGGGCGGGCTGGCTGGCTCGCTCCCCGCTCCGCGATGAAGTTGAAACCCGAGGAAAGTCGCGGGGCGACGGGTCGCCACGTTACACGGGGCCGAGGCGGCGGCGGCGGCGGCTGAGGGAAGGAGGCTGCGGCGGCGCCAGGCGCGCGGGTCCCGCCTCCCCCACAGCCGCGCGGCGGGGCCCGCAACGGCCGTTGGTGCCGGATCCGACCTGAGGAGAGCGGGACTCGGCCGGCGCCGGCTCGGGCCCTGCCCCTGCGCCCGCTCACCTCGTCCTCCCTCTCGCTGCGGAAGCAGAGACACGCCGCCCGCTTCTTGAAGCCCTCCCGGTCGTAGGTCCGCGTCTGGTTCGGCTTCAGCTTCATCATAGAGGCGGAGGGGGCCCGGCCGCCGCCGCTCGCTCCCGGCGGGGAAACGCCTCTCACAGCCGCCAGGCGCTGCCGCGCCGCGCCATGGAGGGAGCCCCGCCGCCCTGCGCCGCCCGGCCGCGGCAGCCGCCCCTGCGCCCACTATTTAACTGGCACGCGCATTCCCGCAGCCGCGCGGCCCCCGCCGCACTGCGCAGGTGCCAGCCGCCGGCCGGCGGCCCGGGGGAGGGGCGGGGTAGCCTGGGGGCGGGGCTGAGGGAGCGGAAGGGCGGGGGCCGGGCGGGACAGCGCCGCCCGCCGGCGGGGGGGAGCGGCTGCTAGAGGAGGCGCTCGGCTGGGGGCAGGGGCCGCTGCCGCCTCCTGAGTCACGGGCTCCGGCCGCTGCTTAGTCACGGGTTAGTCGCGAGCCGCTTCGTGCAAGCTGCTCGCCGGCCTGCCTGCCTGCCTGCGTGCTAGGAGGCGCTCTTCGCCCCAGCACCTGACATTGGGGAGGAGTGTAGGGGTAGGGTTACCAAAGAAGGAGGACAGGGGAGGGCAAGCGAGAGGACGCTTGGAGAAAATGTACTAGTCACGTCATCTTCTCTTTTTAGGGGGCCCTGGAACGCTACCTCCTAGAAATAGGGTGTTCTGGGTCTTCCGACAGGCTGTAACCCCTGTGAGTAAAAAGCCAGGCCAAAAATCATGTATTTTCAAAATGCCTGGTGGAGGAGGGAGGTGAAGGTAAAAAGGAGGACATGTCCGACATCTGGTAACCTTATCTGGGGGTGCTCACTGATTTGGTATAACACTGTTACTAGCTGACAATTGGGGGGACATTGGGAAATTCAGGGGAGCGTTAGGCAGGGGTTAAAGTAGGCCAGAACACAGCAGAACGCCATTCCGGGGCCCACTATTTTTAGGGACGCAGCGTTGGTGGCCCCTAAAACTAGAAAATGGAACGGGAACGCAGCATTGCGGGGCCCACCATTTAAAATAGCAGGCCCCGGAACACAGCATTCCGGTTCCACTCTCTATTTTTAGGGGCCCCCAACACTAAGCCCCTAAAAGTAGAAAGTCCCAGAACGGCATTCCTGGCAGTTCCACCAGGCAGGGGAGCGAGGAGTGGTGTGTGAGTTGCCCAGCACTCCCCTGCACATGCACAGGTTGCATGTGGAGGCAGAAGCCCAGGCGTGTGGCTGCCAGTGAGAATGGGGCCAGCAGGCTTGCGCTGGGGGATAGGTTGGGGCTGGGAGTTGGTATGGGGGCAGGGGTTGATTTGGGGGGGTGGTATTGAGGGAGCTGGAGTGGGGTGCTGGCATGCGGGAGCGGGGCCCACATGGGCAGGAGAGGGGCCCACCCAATTAGGATCGTTCGTACACTTTAGCCCCTGGTGTTAGAAAAATCCCTTCTAGGAGGGTTGTGCTAGCACCAGGATGCGTGGACTTGGGTTGATCGCACAGCCCTGACTGACGCAGGTACGTTGACCAAAGTTTTAAGTAGGGCAGGCCTAAAGATGATAAGACTGCCAAACTGACGTCAGACCACCCACATAAGGATTTGTGTACTAGTGTAAGGAAGGGCTTGTCTACACCAGGCCTTCCTGGTTATGCTGGTAGTTAAACAGCTATACTGGTAAAACTCCCCCATGTGGACATGTTTATTCTGGAATAAGAATGGCTTTTTTGGTTGCGAGCTGGTCTACTGTAGGAAATTAGGTCAGGATAACTAAGTTGCTCAGGATTGTGAAAAATCCACACCCTGATTGATGTAGTTAAACTGACCTAATCCTATGTAGAGACAACACTAGAGAGTTTTCCCATCAGCCTAGCTAGTGCCTGTTGTGGAGATGGAGTATGTACACAGACAGAAGAAAATCTCCTATCAGCATAGATAGTGTCACTAAGATGGTGCAGCTGCAGCATTTTAAGGCAGTGGTTCTCAAACTTGTAGCTCACAACGCACTTGGTGATATATCAGGATCCTACAAGACACAGCAGTCCACTCATTCCCCAGGCCAAATCCAGTCATCATCCTGGCTCTCCACGACACACTTACTGCTGTGTGGCAACACAATAATGTGCCCTGACACAGTGGCTGAGAATTACTGTTTTAAGGCATTGTTAAGGGATTTTGTATCGCACAGATCCAAAGCATATTAAGGCATTGTCTACACCAGTGGTTCTCAACCTGTGGGCCGCAGACCCCTGGTGGGCCGCAGTGGGGCTCCAGGGGGTCTGCAGACAGGCAGGGAGCTGGGGCTGGAAGTGCCAGGGTCTCTGGTTGCCATGGAGACATGGCGGACCAGCAGGGAGCTTCCCCCAGGCTGGGAGTTTTTAAAACTCCTGCCCTGAGCATGCTCAGAGTAGCTTGGGGGGCAGCCAGTGGCCCCAGCTCCAGTGGCCAGTTGAGTGGGGGGAAGGGACGGGGTGTGTGTGTGGAAGGGAACCAGTAGGGAGTGGGGCCGTGGCCACGGTGGCTCCCAGCTCCCCGGGCAAGGGCAGGGGGCCACAACTGCAGTGGCTCCCGCCCTGGGGAAGGAGCTACGGCCATGGCTGCCAGGGGGAAGTGGCCATAGCCACAGCGGCTCCTGGCCCAGGGGAGGGAGGCCATGGCCGCAGCAGCTCCCAGCTCCCTAGGCACGGGGAGGGGACCATGGCCACGGTGGCTACCTAGGCATGGGGAGAGGGGCCTCGGCCACAGGGAGCAGCGGGCCACATTCTGCCCTTGCGTGGGCCATGTTTGCCGTGCGGCGGTGCCTCATCCGCCCAGGGGGGCCATGGATTCCCTTCCCCCTCCAAAGGGGGTCCCCAGCCTTGAAAAGATTGGGAACCCCTGGTCTACACTATCACTTATGCCTGCAAAAGTTGCATCACTCAGAGGTATGAAAAAAACACCCATCTGAGTGACATTAATTCTGCCAGCATAAGTGCTTTTTGTGGACAGCGCTGTGTTGGCGGGAGAGCATCTTAGCTAGTGCTACTGTTGTTTAAGTGATTTTATGTTAGTGGGAGGAGTTCTCTCCTGTTAATAATGTTGCTATGGATGTGCTTTTACTGTGCCACTGTAAATTTAAAGTGTAGACTATTCCTAAGTGTATACACGCCCTTAGTTTGTTACTTCCGACACAACATATGCTAAACTGGAAAAAGGCACTTTTATTCCAGTACTATGTCCAATGTATAGAAAAGATGTAGAGAAGTTGGAAGGAATCCAGAAGGGAATAGCAACAATGTTCAAAGAAATGGAATGCAAGCCATATGAGCAAAGACTGAAGGAAGTGGGTATGTTTAGTTTGGAAAAGAGGAGATCTAGGAAGAGAGATTATAGCAGTCTTCATACTTGAAAGGCTGCCATAAAAACAATGAAGAAAAGTTGTTCTCTTTGCCATAGAGGGCAGGACAAGAGGCAGTGGGTTCAAACTACAGCATATCAGATGATTTAGACTAAATCTCAGGAGAAACTTCCAAACTCTAAGAATAGTTGGACAACAGAACAGACTGTCTCAGGATGCTGAGAGAGCTTCTCGCTGAGTTTTCAAAGGGAGGCTAAAAAACCATCGGTCTGGGATGGTTTAGCCACAAGAGATCCCACATCTTGGCAGGGGGTTAGACTAAATGACCCTTGGGGTCCCATTTAACTATCATTTTGTCAATAAGAGTGAACAAGAGTGTCCAGACAGGGAAGTATACTAACTATAGAGATTTATGAAGTTTTAAACCAGTGGTTCCCAACCTTTTTGACGTGAGGGCCACAGGTACAATTTTTATGACCCTGAAGGGCCACCAGTCTTCCTCAGCAGTCACTCCCACACCTCCAGCCACATGGGAAGAGATTAGCGAAGAGGCTCTCCTGTCTCAGTGGTTGCAGCAGAAAAACATGCTCCACCTGGATCTCTAGAGGGTAGCTCCCTTCTGCAGCTAGGGGGGCAGAAGATCAGTGCTCCTCTCCCTCTGGCTCCAGCAGGGACCCCAGCACCTAAGGACCTAGGTGTAGGGCTTTGCTGTGCTCCTTGCTACAGCCAGGAGGAGGGGAGCACTGAACTTCCATCCTCTTGGCTGTAGCAAGGAGCCTGCAATTGGTCTTTTAGTCCCACAGCAACGCACTCTGCCTGGATCCTTAGGCAGCAGCTCCCTTCTGCAGCCAGCAGGCTGCTTTGCAAGCCCCCTTGGACTGTTTTTGGCCCCTGGGTCACAGGTTGGGAACCACTGCTTTAAACTCACACCCTACCTTATATCAGTATAACTTGCCACATAGATAAGCCCTAAATCAATTTTAAACCTGATTTTAGTTAACGTGGTGCAAGCTTTTTGGCTGTAGATCAACCTCAGTTACAGCCAATGCTATAATGTGTCCCCGGATTTGCGAAATTATAGTTACTGAAGGCCTAGTCTACATTATAAACTTTGATCAGTAATGTCTCTTGGGGAGTTTGTTTTTTACATCTTTCTACAGAAAATAGCCCTCCTGTAGATGCAAGTACACCAGCAAAGTTCTTTTATCAGTGCCTGTTCTTTAGGGAACAGGTATAACCCATCCATGTACACAAGGAGGAGTTGCCAATATAGCTAAGCAGGCAAACCTTCCTAGTCCAGACAAGGTTTTAAAGAATGCTTTGCAGACTGAATGGTTTTTCAGAGAAGTATGAACTGGCCAGTCACCCCTGTGTGTGTGTGTGGGGGGGGGCTAATTTAGATATCTATGAGTTGTAATTTAAATGTCAGCTTTACTAGAAATGAGTGGAAGGATCTTATCATGAAGCTTTGAAGAATTTGTTGCAAATAATTTGTTGGCAACCTCAGGCATTTGAAAGTCAAAAATCAGCTGCAAAAAAAAAAAAAAGATAAAAACTTGAGATATTTTCAAAATAATATCTTTTATAGTCTTGTTTCGTTCCTAGTTTCTGAGTCTTTAGGATGCTTTTGTTTCACATTTTCAATCTTTTCTTCACATCCATCAGAGTTAAAACTTAAATTTTTTAAAATGTTTTTTAAATGAAAGCAGAGGTTCTTAGGCAATCTTTTGAATCCAGGAGCTGGAGCCTTGCAAAATACACCAAAAAATTGCAAGACAGATTCCTTATAAAATTGTGAAAGATAACACTGGTGACATCTTCCTTTGGCATCATAAGTACACTCGACTTTAGGGAGTAACACGGTTTATATTTTTGTCCCAGTTTAGCTTAGTGAGCTCACTGGATATCTGAACCCCATGAAGGTAGATCCAAGTCCAAATAACTCAATAGAGCATGCTTGATCATTGTTGTCAACATCTGCACAATCTCATTTTGGCATTTGAAGTGGGTAGAGCTTAGTTTTTGTGGCCATAATTAGAAGAGCATATAGTTTAACTTACATTTCAGTCCCTGCATACTGTAAGTCACTACTACCATGAAAATGACCTACCATATAAGAAGCTTAAGAAGTTCATAGAAATGGAGTGGTAACAAAGATGGTGTCATCAACTTTATGAAAGCCTTTGTTGATAGAGGGACTGTAGAGAGGAGTAAAAAAGTCTTCTCCAGTGAATGGAGATGGTGTTCCTAGCTAGTACAGTTATTACAGAGATTATCATGTTACATCTTGATAATGGAAGATCTCTGGATTCATTCTACAAACATTCTTCCAATCTACATGCTGGGGCAAGCACACCTTGATCTTAAAAAGTTCCTTCAGTCTTACTTGGAGCAGCTTGAAACTCTTGAAAACTCCACCTTACTTGTTTCATTTATTACTGTTTCTGTGGGTGATGCTGTTACCCTAAGGACCATATCTAAATTGATGCCAGATTGCATTTTCTATTGCTGTGATTTAGTCAAGATTTGCTTAATTTGAGGGAAGGCTACCACTGTCTCATCAAGTTATGTTCTTTAGACAGACATCTGCAAAACAACTGCATGCTGTTCTTTCCACCATGGGCATCGCTGCCACTGGGCCTGTAAGGCATGGCCCCAAATTGCCCTGGCCCTGCTCCAGATCCAGATCTTGCCACCAGCTGCTGGCTGGCAGCGGCAGGAGCTGGATCTGGGCTGGGACCACCTGCCGTGTCTGGCCGGCAGCACAGCGGCAGGAGCTGGAGCTGGCTCTGGGCTGCCTGCCACTTGCCGGCAATGGCAGGGGGAGAATCTGACTCTGGGTCACCTGCCAGCAGTGGCAGGAGCTAGAGCTGGCTCTGGGCTGCCTGCCAGCAGCGGCAGGAGCCAGCTCTGGGCTGCCTGCCAGCAGCGGGAGGGGCTGGCCAGCTTGGGGCTACTTGCTTGCAGCAGCTGGGGCTAGATTGGGCCCTGGAACCTGATCTGGGCCCTAGGCCAGATCGGTCCCTGGGATGGGACCCCGGGCCCAGTCCCTAACCCTTTTAGGGGAGCAGCAATACTCCTATCTCCACACATTTACATAGAATTATTGCTAGGATTTGACCTTGCAGTCGCAGTCTACTGGGCCAATACAGATCACAAAGCCCAGAATGAAGCATATGAAAGCTCAGAACAAAATATTCTTGATCAGGGTGATCTGGGTATGTACTGAATCAGCAGCAGAATTCAGGCAATCTAGAGGAACTGTCTTTAGTAAATGTTGCAAAACCTGCATCTTTGAAAAAGTCATCATAAGACTTTTATACTCATATTGACATTACCTTCTGCCTCATAGTCTCTAAAAGCAAACAAACAGAAACAAAAATCTTACCAGAAATGAAAGGTTTTACCCTCCAAAAGGAAAAGAACTAGAAATTGCATGAAGTCCCTTGAGGACTAGGATATTACTGATTTTATGTGGAAGATATTTGGATACTTCAGTGATAAGGAGTAGTATAAAACCCCAAAATAGATTGTCTTTGTTCCACTCCAGCCATTTTACATCACTCAGACAGTGCAAAGTAGCTGGACATTAGTGGTTAGTGATCAGCAGAGAGTTCTCCTTCAGAAGGAGAATTCCCCATTAGTGTAAAGCTGCCAGGGCTACACCTGCACCCCCACCCCTTGGATATGGGGTGCGCTCTTAGAGAATGAGAGCATTCTAGTGCAGAGGGTTATATTCCACAGATTGTTCTAACTCATGCAAAAGAATTTCCCTCATTCCAAAAACAGGAGAGGCCAAACTCATTCAACATTTGGAAAAAGAAGCTTTTGTTTTCATTTGGGATATCTTTTCTTTTTAGTTGGCCAATTTTAGCATGAATGTATTTTCTTTATTGTGGGTTCATTCTTCATACTCATATGTTGTATCTGATGTTGAGGTTTGAGAAGTATCTCCTCTATTCATATATAATTACAGGCAGAATAGCTACTGCTCTCTAAATTTAAGATTGCCTAACACTTTCCATTATAAAACTATTTTTAGTTGTGTATAATTTTGCCATACTTTAACCATTCAGACTGAAATTTTTTATGCCTCTGGTGGCAGAAGCATGAAGAATGTAACAACCTTCTACTTCTTATCAGTCAGTCTTACCTCCAATAGCAGAAATCTGTGCTATGAATCACAAGGTCCAAACCTTGCTGATGACCTAAGTTTGGGATCAGTATGGTTCCTCATGATCAAGTGTCTGTTTTTAAAAACACTTAGGAAAGTACACCCAAAATAAACAAACCAAACTTTAAAATAACATTGAGTTTTCAAAGTCAAAGACTCAAAAGTTAGAAAAAACCAACATTAAAATTGCTTGTGAAGTAGGGATTATGATTCAGTATTTAACTACATGATTGCACACTATTTTTTGCACATTCCCTGCTTCATTCAGTGCACAGGATGGATCTACTCAGCAAATGAATCAGGACTGTGTAGTGAATAAGGCTCTTGGCTGTAGTACCCCTGTGTCATTTTTTGCAAAAGTTGCTGATTGCAACACTGGACAGTTGGACTCTATCACTGTCTCTGCCAGAGCTCCTGTGTGAATACTAGTCTTAACTACTTGATCCAAAATTTTCACACTAATTGTATGTTCCTCATTTTCTGAGTGTCAAACATGGAACACCAGAGGTCAGATTTGCAGAAGTGCTGAACACTGACTATTGTACCTGATGTCAATGAAAATTGTGTTTTGAAAATATAATGGACTACTGAAATATTAAATACTCTGGATGATAAGAACCTTAGATATCTTAAGTTTGGTATCCAAATTCAGTGCACATGTTTAATGGGTTTTGACTCATTCTCTTTGAAACTCTGTTCTCCTACTGTAAAAGATACAGGTGAGTCTTAATATCATCTCACCTTATGGGGTATTTTGAAGCTAAATTAATTAATATTTGTGAAGTACTCAGATATTATAGTAAAAGCACCACAGAAACTCCCAGGAAGAAATTAATTTTGCATTTATTGCAGGGTTTGAATGGTGTGTGGTAAATAAGGGCTTGCTCTACACTACAAGGTTTTGCCAGCGTAGCTATATTAACTAGGAGTGTGAAAAGATATTACTACCCCAAAGGACATATCTATGATGGCAAAACCCCTGGTGTTGACACACAACTTTACCAGCACATGAGTGCTTTTGTTGGCATAGCTAGCATTGTCTATGACTAGCAATTTTAAAACCAAGATCGGATGTTTTTCTAAAAGATACACTCTAGGAATTATTTTGGGGAAGATATATGATTTGTGTTATACAGGAGGTCAGATTATTTAATCACAGTGGTCCTTGTGACCTTGGACTCTATGAAGTGGTATAGCTATGTGGGCAGAAGAACCCTTTTGCCAACACATACTGCATCTCCATGAAGGGGCTTTGACACCATAGCTGTACTGCAAAAAAAAGACCTGGGGGTTACAGTGGATAAGAGGCTGGGTGTGTGTCAAAAGTGCCCTTGTTGCTAAGAAGGCTAATGGCATATTGGACTGCATTAGTAGGGGGATTGACAGCAAATCAAGGGAAATGATCATTCTCCTCTATTTGGCAGTGATGAGGTCACATCTGGAGTATTATGTCCAGTTTTGGGCCTCCCATAACAGGAAGGATGTGGACAAATTGGAAAGATGAGTGGAGGGCAACAAAAATGACTTATAAAGAAAGGCTGAGGGAACTAGGCTTGTTTAGTCTGCAGAAGAGAAGAAGCAGGTATTTGGTAACAGCCTTTAACTATCTGAAGGGGAGTTACAGGGGAGGATGGAGGTAGGCTGTTCTCAGTGGTGGCAAATGATGGAACAAGGAGCAGAGGTCTCAAGTTGCAGTGGGGGATGTCCAGATTGGATATTTGTAAAAACATAGGAGGGTGGTGAAACCCTGGAATGGGTTATCTAGGGAGGTGATGTAATCTCCATCTTTATAATTTTTTAGGTGTGGCTTGACACAGCCCTGGCTGGGATGATTTAGTTGGGTTGGTCCTGTTTTGAGCAGGAAGTTAAACTAGATGACCCCCCTTCTAGCCCTAATCTTCTATGAATCTGTACACCATTGAGCCTTTGTAGCAGACAAGCCCAAGACCTGGATTTACATGTTGAAAGAAGAGAGTGAAGAGAAATATTGGCCCGTTCATTGACTTGGTACCCTTAATGTTCTCTTAACATAGATTTTTAATACAATATAGATAAATATAGCATGTATATGTTCTCTCTGTGCATATATATCAGGGATGATCAAACATGCAGATTCTCTGAGCTGCATACATTAATATTATTCAGAAATTTGAGAGCTGGGGCACACCTGCCAGCCTTCGGAACTTCAGTCCTTCAGGGCTGTGGTGGGGCTCAGGGCTTCTGTCTCATTGGGTGCATGCATTGGAGCTTCAACTCTGCTCCTGTTCAAGTTCTGAACCCCAGCAGGTCCCTCTCATAAAGCAGAATCCCCAAGACCCCTTCCTTGTGGGGCTGAAGTTTGGAGACCCAACAGGAACTCTCTGTGCAACGGAAGCCCTGAGGTCCGATAGGTGCATCATGTGGGAGTGAAGCCCCCAGACCTCTCTCCCTGCTGGGCTGAAGCCTGTGGCTCTAATACCTCACTGTGGAGCAAAAGCCCCAAAGTTCCCATCTCAGTCTGGGAAGCAGAGAATGGGGAGGGGGCACATAGGAGACTCTGTAACCTACACTTAACTGTGAAAGAGCCACATATGGTTCATAAGCCGTGGTTTGGCCACCGCTGGTATATAGAAATGTTTTTTCTATATATACTCTTCACAATGGGGCCTGGTTGTTTCTCATTGCAGTTGTGCTCGTATTTTCTTTTGGGTGATCTCTTGAGCTCTAGGAGTGAGAATCCTCCTGAGATGGTATTTTAGAGAAGGGAGACTTCCTTTTGTCTCCTAGACTAGGGGTGCCTCTTTCAGGAGTCTGAAGCCTGAGCCCTGCCACCCAGGGAGATCAAGCCCCAACCCACTGCCCAGGGCTCAAGCATGTAACTTAGATTTGCAGTGCACCTGTGGCATAGGGCTGATGTACCTTCTGGGAGACTTCTGCGTACCCCTGTTTGAGAACCATTGTACCCCCATTCTAAGATATTTAACTTAAGGTATATGACTAGTTCCATTGTGTTCAGTGTAACTATTCAGGTACTTAAGGGGCCATTTCTTGAAAGTCTGCTTTCCTAAAGAGATCATATTGCAGGATTCTTAGTCAGTCCTGGTCTGCAGGGCCGTCCCCGGGCCAACTGGCATGTGGGGGGCCCATCCCCCCCAAGCTGGGGGACAGGGTGCTCCCATCTTGCCTCTGGGCCGGCCAGCCCAGAGGCTGGGTTCTGCTTCTCTGCCATGTCCCTGGGGCGGCTGTTCCACCCTGGGTGTGGGGTGGCCTAGACCAGAGGCTGAGCCCAGTGTTCCTGCCCCTCCCCTGTTTGCTGCAGAAGGCAACACAGCAGTCAGGGAGCAGTGTGGCAGTGCGGGGCCTGTGGAATCATGGGGCCCAGGTCAACTTAGTTATGTTACTCAAGGGTGTGACACATAGTTAGACATAGTTAGACCAACCTACCTCCAGTGTAGTCACTGCTAGATTGGCAGAAGAATGCTTCCATTGGCCTCACTACCACCTGTGGGGGAGGTCCATTACTGATATCAATAGTATAATGAAACCACCAGTGCTCCGGGATCAAATCATTTAAAAAATTGCAGTAGTTCCATTAATCTTGTGATGAGGTGATAGGAGCCAGGAGTCAGAATCCAGGAAGATGATACATTCAGAGAAGCAGAAACAACAATGTAATTCCCTTTAAACTTTCAGTTCATAGTAGCTAGAGATGGAAAAGACCTATTGTCCCATCTAGTTCATATCTCTCCTAATGCAGTAATGGTATAGTCTTCTGTTTTTTGTCCAGTCAGTGTTGCCAATTCTTATGATTTTATCATGAGTCTCATAGTTTTTGTGTTTTCCCAAAAGCCTCAGTTCCCAGAGGCATATGGTTAGGTTTTCTTTTAGAAGTTTCTAATCCTCATGGTGTGGGGAAAAAAGCTTGAAATGTGACTCAAGGGCTATGTCTACACATGCATTGTTATTTCGAAATAAGGATTTCGAAATGAGTTATTTTGAAATAAAATCCTTATTTCAAAATAAATTAATCCAAATTAACAAAATGTTAATTCGAATTAAGGGAAAGCCTGCAATCCAACTGGCTGTTATTTTGGAATGGATATTTCGAAATAAAGCTGTTTGGACCTGTTGTTTCGAAACAGCTCTTTCAAAACAACAGGTCTACACAGTGTTGTTTCGAAAGAACAGGTCTAAACAGCTTTATTTTGAAATATCCCTTCCGAAATAACGGCCGTTTCGGGGGGGGGGGGCAGGTTTTACTTTTTCGAAATGACGATTCTTATTTCGAAAGAACGGGATCTGTCCTTTCGAAATAAGAAAACGTCATGTAGACCTAATTTCTTTTATTTCGAAATAACGAGTGTTATTTCGAAATAAAAGTGCCATGTAGATATAGCCAAGGTGTATCCTAATGACTCAAAAATAGAACAGAAAGAAGAACTCTTTAAATTTCATGATTTTGAGGAGCTTAAGTCATGATTTTCGAACATCTGGGATAATCAATATTAGTGTCTAGTTTTAAACATCCTGAGTGATATAGCTTCCATTAGAGATGGAAATCTGAAATAATTATAGATTTTGTAGTCTTAAAAGATTATTTTTTCTAGTTACAAGTTTTAGACATGTTTTGTTTTTTTAATTGTTTAGAATTATGTAGCTATTTAAACTTTAGAATTTTAAACCAGTAGCAGTAATGAGGCACCCTTGTAGAATATTTTTAAAAGAAATCAAGTAAATAACAGTTACATTTTGTTAACATGCAGTCACAGTATCTGTCAGATGTATACCAACTTTGTAATTATTCCCTATTACCAATTGATATACCCTGTTAATATGATACCTGGTATTCATATGATCATCGACAAGGAATGCATAAATTATATTATTTCAAGGAGCTGCTATGGTAAGGCAAAGGTCCATTTCACTGTGATATTCATGATTCAAAATAATCTTTTTTTAAAAGTGTATCTCTATTTGGACCTTATGCAATAACACTAATGATTATAAAGTAACGATGGATACCTTGAATTCAAATTTATTTAGAACTAGTTTACACAGTGTGATATGTAATGATGATGTAACTAAGGTTCAAAAAGCCTTGGTAATCAAACAAAATAGATCCCCAACTAGTTTTAGCTAAAATCTTGAGTGAAGCAAAGTTTACTTTAGTGTGACCATGAGTAACGTTTTCCTTCCTTGAGATTGAAGAAATGGTTTAAAAATTTACAGACATAAATTTTCTGATTTCCTTGACCTACATTTATTGCCCAGATTAGAAACTGCAGAGTTTAATAACTGTGTCTCAGGAACTGATACTAGAGGGAAAAAAAAAACCATTTTGCACTAATGTAGTTTATTATGGTTAATAATAATAAGACATTTGTGTTGTAGGTGCTTTAGTTATTTTTTTTTACCATTTATTCTGTAAACAGAGAAAGTCCAACTTTGTTCTCCAATCCATGAGTCAGATTAATAGATCTTTCTTAATGAGATGTCAATAAGATGTTTTTAACAGTCTTCATTCTGAATTCTGAGGAAAGAGATCAGAAAGAGACCCCATCAACTGGAAGGCGTGGGATGCATTTTCCTAGGGGTTCCATGATCAGTGCTCTCAACAGGAAGAAAAGGGTGGGAGTGCTCAGGGACTCCTTCTCAGAGGGGACAGTGTCATCCATTTGTCATCCAGACTGGGAATTTAAGAATTGTACTACTTGTCTGGAGCTAGAATTCAGGATGTGACAGAGAGTCTGCTGAGACTTATTAAGCCCTTGGACCACTCCTCTGTCTACTTCTCCATGTGAGGACCAATAATACTGCCAAGAAAGACCTTGAGTGGGTTACTGAAGACTATGTGGTTTTGTGAAGAAGAATAAAGGAATATGAGGCACAAGTGGTGTTCTTGTCCACCCTCCCTGCTGAAGGGAAGGACTCAGGCTGGGACCATCAAACTACGGAGGTAAATGCATGGTTACACACATAGTATCAAAAAGAGGACCTTAGATTCTTCAACTGTGGGATATATTTCAAAAAGAATTGCTAGGAAGAGATGGAATCCCCCTAATGAAGAGTATCTTTGCAGACAGGTTTGCTAACATAGTGAGGAGGTTTTTTAATTGGGTTGCCAGGGGATGGAGATCTAAGCCCAGAGTGAAGCGAGGAAGTGGGATACCAGAAGGAAGCACAAGGAGGAGGGTGAAACAGGGGAGGCTTCCTTGTTAATACTGAGAAAGTAATTATGTTAGGTGCCTGTACATGAATACAAGGAGCCTAGGAAAGCAGCAGGAAGAATTGGAAGTTCTGCCACAGTCAAGAAACTATGATGTGATTGGAATAACAGACTTGGTGGGTAAATAACATGACTGGAGCACTGTTACGGATGTGTATATTCTGTTCAGTAAGGACAAGCAGTGAAAGAAAGGTGGAAGAGTTGCACTGTATGTAAGAGAACAGTATAATTGGTCAGTGCTCTAGTATGAAACAGGAGAAAAGCATGTTGAGAGTCTCTGGGTTAAATTTAGAGAAAACAGCAAAAAGGGTGATGCTGTGGTGGGCATCTGCTGGAGACTATCAGGCCAGGTGGAGAAGGGAGACGTGGCTTTCTTCCGAAACAAATGGAAATTTCTTGATCACAGACCTTGGTTCTCATGAGGGACTTCAATCAACTTGACATCTACTGTGAGAGCAAGTAGCAGAGAACAGAGAGTTCAGGATGTTTTTGGAGAGTGTTGGAAACAACTTCCTGGTGCACCTGTTGGAAGAACTGGCTAGTGGCTGTGCTCTTTTTGACCTGCTGCTGACAAACAGGAAATTGGTAGAGGAAGTAGAAGTGGATGGCAACCTAAGCAGCGGTGACCATGAAATAATCAAGTTCAGAATCCTGACAAAAGAGAGCAGCAGAATAAGGACCCTGGACTTCAGTAAAACTGACCAACTCCCTCAGGGAACTGATGGGCAGGATCCCCTGGAAGGTTGTTACATGGAAGAAAGGCATTCAGGAGAGCTGGCTATATTTTATTGAGGACGCAGGAACAAACCATCCTGATGTGCAGAAAGAATAGCAAGTATAAAAAGTGACCAGCCTGGCTTAACAGGGAAATCTTAGGTGAGCTTAAACACAAAAAGGAAGCTTACAGGAAGTGGAAGCTTGAACTGATGGCTAAGAAGGAGTATAAAAGATATTGCTCAAGCATGAAGGGGTGAAATCAGGAAGACCAAGGCACAACTGGAATTGCAGCTAGCACAGGGGTGTCAAACCTACAGCCTGTGGGCCAGATCTGGCCTGCCAATGGCAGTGATCCAGCCCATGGAGCTGCTGCCTGGGAGTTCTCTGGAGCAGCAGCAAACAACAAAGCAGGGCAGAGCTAAGTGTGCTTATGACTCAGATCACATGAGTGAGTCAGAGCACAGGTGATCAAAGGCAGCACTCCAGCCAATCCTGGCTCAGCTCTGCTGTGGTCTGCCGACCAGTTAGAGTCTCAGTCACAGCAGGCTCGGCCAGGCTCCCAGAGAGCCAGCGCACTGCCCCCCAACCCAACTGTTCACTGATAGGCTGTGTTCACACAGCACTTTTGTTTCGAAACAACCTCGTTGTTTCGAAACAAAAAAAAACATGTTCACACGACACACCGTTGTTTTGAAACAACGGGAACCCGTTGTTTCGAAACAAGGGCGTTGTTTCGAAACAAGTTAAACCCCATTTGGGGGCGAAACAACCTTGTTTCGAAACACTTGTTTCGAAACAACTCGTGTGAACATGTTGTTTCGGAACAAGACGTTCCGAAACAACAGGTC
>ML681994.1:35953488-35999841 GCA_007922195.1 Podocnemis expansa
GCGGGGGGGCGGTCCAGGACCTGCACAATAGATGAAGGGTCAGGGAGCCAGTGTGGAGAAGGGAAGCCCACAGGGTGGGGAAAAGGGAAGATGTTGGGCAGCCTGCAGGGTGGGGGGGGAGGGAGGGGGAGGGGGAATCCATACTGCTCTGAACATGGCAAGGGAGAGGGTTGTGGGGCCCTTGCGGGCACATGGTCTGTGACAGGTGTCCTGCCCTCCATTGTGGCCCTCCACATTGAAGGAGTTTGACACCTCTGAGCTAGCAAGAGATGTGAAAGGTAACAACAAAGGTTTCTACAGGTATGTT
Source organism: Podocnemis expansa (assembly GCA_007922195.1). Taxonomy (NCBI): domain Eukaryota; kingdom Metazoa; phylum Chordata; order Testudines; family Podocnemididae; genus Podocnemis; species Podocnemis expansa. The sequence continues at coordinate 35,953,796 of ML681994.1, forward strand.
AGCAACAAGAAGGAGGTCTAGGAAAGTGTGAGTCCTTTACTGAATGTGGAAGGCAACCTAATGACAGATGATGTGGGAAAAGTTTGGGGACACTGATTTTTTTTTGCCTCTGTCTTTACAGACAGAATGAGCCTCCAGATTATTGCACTGGGCAGCACAGAATGGGGAGGAAGTAAGCAGGACTCAGTGGTGAAGGAAGAGGGTCAAGGCTGTTTAGAAAAGCTGGACATGCACAAGTCCATGGATCTGGAAGCAATGCATCTAAGGGCTCTGAGGGAGCTGACTGATGTGATTTCAGAGCTATTGGCCTTTATCTTTGAAAATGTGTGATGATCTTGGAAGGTCCAGGGTGACTAGAAAAAGGCACATATAATGCCCATCTTTACAAAAGAGAAGGAGGAGAATCTGGAGAACTAAGAGCAATTAGCCTAACTTCAGTCCCAAGAAAATTCACAGAGCAGGTCTTCCAGGTACCCATTTTGAAACACGTGGAGGAGGGGAAGGTGATTGGGAACGTTTAGCAAGGATTCACCAAGGGCAAATTATGCCTAACCAAACTGATTGCCTTCTGTGATGGAAAAACCTGGCTTTTGTTGTGGGGAATACAGTGGACATGATATACCTTGACTTTAGCAAAGCTTTTGATACAGTCTCTCACAGTATTCTTTCCAACAAGTTAAAGTAGTAAGCGTTGGATGAATGGACCTTAAAATGGATAGAAAGCTGGCTGGATTATTGGGCTGAACCGGTAGTGATCAATGGTTCAGTGTCTACTTGGCAGCTGGTTGCAAGCTAAGTGTCCCAGTGGGTTAGTTCTGGGGCTGATTTTGTTCATCCTTTTCATTAATGATCTTGATGGTGGGATGGATTGCACCCATGGCAAGTTTGCAGATGACACTTAATTGAAGGGAGTGGTAGATAATCTGGATGGTAGGGATAGGAGACAGATTGATCTTGACAAATAGAAGGTTTGAAAAGAAATGTGATGAGGTTCAGCAAGGGCAAATGCAGAGTGCTGCACTTCGGACAGAAGAATCCCATGCACTGCTGCAGATAGGAACTGACTGGCTAAGCAGCAGTTCTACAGCAAAGAACGTGGGGGTTACAATGAACAAGAAGTAGGATATGAGTCAAAAGGGCATCCTTGTTGCCAAGAAGGTAAATGGGATATTGAACTGTATTAGTAAGGCATTGCCAGCTGATCAATGGATGTGATTATTCCCCTCTATTTGGCACTGGTGATGCCAGCTCTCAAATACTGTGTCCAGATTTGGGCCCTCACCTACAGAAGGGATGTGGACAAACTGGAGAGAGTCCAGCGAAGGGGAACAAAAATTATTAAGGGACTGAGGCACACGATTTATGAGGAGATGCTGAAGGAACTGAACTTATTTAGTCTTTAGAAGAGAAGAATAAGGGAGAATTTGAGAGCAGCCTTCAACCACCTGAAGGGAGGTTCCAAAGAGGATGGTTGTAGGCTATTTTCAGTGGTGGCAGATGACAGAACAAGGAGCAAGGGTCACAAATTGCAGTGAGAGAGGTCTATGCTGGATATTAGGCAAACTTTTTTTTCACTAGGAAGGTGTTGAAGCACTGAAATGAGTTACCTAGGGTAGGGTGGAGTCTCCACCCATAGTTTTGAAGGCCCAGCTTGACAAAGTCCTGGCTTAGGTGATTTTGTTGGGTTCTTTCTGCTTTGAGCATGGGTTTGGACTAGATGACCTCACGAGGTCTCTTCCAACACTAATCTTCTATGATTTTATAAATGGCTATTTGTTTCTTTATGAATAAAATCTTTTTTTTTGTATGTCAGCTTTACATTGCCATCAAAATGCTATAGTTCAGAAGCAAACGACTTCTTTACAATATATTCAACACCTCGAAGAACACTATCCCCATATTTAGTTACAGCACAACCCAGTAAAGAGGCAGTCCTGTAATCATATCAACAAAATTTACCAAGAATTATAGTGATCAAGGATAGCAATGTCAAACAGATAGTCATACGGGGGCCTTTTATCGCCCCTTTTTTATGCCAGGACACAGCCTTAATTATATTTTGGACCTTAAAAAAGGTTGAGCATGAGGCAGGAGCAAAGATTTATTAGCTAGTTTCTTATTTTAACACAGTTCACTTTTCCCGATTTACAGATGGAATGGTTGATGTTTCTTCTGAGATTTAATAATGCCACTCTGTGGTTAGCCTTCAGGAGGTGATCAAGAGCAATGTCAATTAATTTTCACTGTAAATAGAAAATGCCTTTTCTGTGTTGCTTTTACCAGGTATGGACATGCTGACATTAGACTTACAGCCTTAGCAAATGCGACTGCCATCAGAGAAGCCTACCAAGAAACATACAGATAATTCTTTAATTAACATGAAATATAGGAAACTAGTAAATATTTTATCTGACTCTTATTCCCCAGTAAAGCAGTTTTTATACTAGGCCCTATGTGCCTGTAGCCCCAGATCTGCACCCTGTTTTCTTGAATCTACTGTACTAGAAAAAATATTTGTTTAAATATGCAGATTTACAGATGTGTAGACTGAACTTCCAACATGTATATAATCACTTTTTTTCAGGTTGAACCACTGCAGTTGTTGATGATCATTTCTCCAGCCAACTTTTTATTGAGTTGCAGGTCAAGCAGCCTTGGTGATAGTGCTGTGATTCTGTTACTGAAAATTATGATTACTGTGTTCTTGTGAAGAGAGCCATTCTCTTAAAAATGTCACAAGATGCTTCAGAGTGGAATTTTAGCCATAAAACAACTGGATGAATGCTGCAAAAATATTTCAGTGAATGATAGGTCAGATTCTTAGTTACATTATGGCTTCTTTATACTCTTCTGCCATCCTAAATAGGCCTTAAAAGAGAGGAAAGAATCCCTAGAGAATATTCTCTACACAGGTGGCTTTCCAGGCTGGTGTAGAGCTGATGTAAAAGCTTTGTTCCAGCCCCTAGCATAGAGGTATATTGGGAAGAGGCCAGTGGTGGGGAATAGGTGTTATCAGTCTGCTGTATTCCTAATTTAGTAACATTGTGATGGGGAATAGGTGTTACCAGTGTGCTGTATCACCAATTTAGCAACCTTTACTGAATTCAGTGTAAGGGATAATCCTGTTTTAAACAAGTAATAGAAGAAAAAGAGAGTATACCTCAAATTATGGAAATGTAGAAGCTGCTCGTACATATGTAATTCTTTTGGGCATAACACAATGCCAGTAAGGTTATACAATAGGACTCCAGTGAAGTCCAAATGGATCAGACAAGGAAATTAATGATCTTTTTGGTGAAGACTGTCACTCATGTTCCAGAGCACCAATCTCCTACACTAATTTGCACCAGTAGCACACTCATGGTTTTGATTTCCAATGTAATAGGATATGATTTAGCATTGCAGCCAGTCAGTGAGCTGGGCACCAAATATGCTTCTTCTAATGAAATCAGTCTTTTGTCTAGAATTGGCTACTTAGATTTTTACATTCTCTCCAAAGACACATAATAGCAGGCAGAGCCATGAGGCATGCAGATGTATCCCAGGGCTGGGCTAGACTAGAAAGAAAGGAAAATCTTGCAGAAGGGCATACTGTTACAAGAAAATGCTGCAAAATTCTTGTGATGAGGTGGATGAACCATACACTAGACCAAAGTAGGAAGAGATTAATGGTCTATCTTGGAGGCAAGGGCTGAAGCCAGTCTTGCTAATAACTGCCAGCAATATCAAAATGTAGATTGCCACTTCGGAGTGGGCACCTCAGTTGCAGAGAACCTCCCTGCTGTGTTTCCCTCCTGTGGAATATCATGGGTAAATGGTATTTTGATTGTATAAGAGTACTGTTGTTGGTCCCTTACTGAAGCTTAGTGGCTTTTTTTGGTTGGCCATCTCACAGTACCAAAAAGAAAACGAAAGAGTCAGTGAGTGATAAGGACTCTGAGATTGATAGTTCCCAGTGCCAGTGGGGAGAGGCCAACAGTTCCAGTCAGCCTGATTGACAGGATGGAGAGGCCAGTGAAGAAGCTAGGGGGCGGAGGATCCCATCCTCTGTATGAGCTGGACCTGCCTGGGCAGAGCAGGATAGGAACCATTTTAAAAATAAGGAAAAAATGGAAAAGTTAAAAGGAAACACCTAATCCTGTTCCCTGGCATAGGGGCATCACATACATTGTATCTGGGATATAAGAGAAGTTTACAGTCTATTTCTCACATGTTGGACTTGATTGGGCTTCAGGGATGCAGTGGGTCAGATGCTTGCTCTGTGAGTGGCCACCTGCACTCAGGCTTGAGGTGGCAAGACCATTCTTCCTAGTATCAGCCTCCCCCACCATCTGGGTCACAATTCCCCTCCAAGTATGGCCTGCCAAGTACTCTTGGCTGATGGCATCTCCCTGTGCTGGGCCCCCTCAGCCTCCCCAGCTGGCTTCAGCCCAGCTTTCAGGCCAAGTCCCAGCTCTACACTACCTCAGTTTAGCTCCCTGGACTTCTTCTCTGGCTTTCTCTCTGGCTCCTGCAGCTACCTTCTCCTTAGCTCTACCCTGTAATAAATTGCGCTTGCTTTGAACTATATGCAGTGATCAGCGAGGTCAGGGAAGCATCCTGTGCTGAAAGAGAGTCTGGAACGGAGACACCCTGCCTAGCCCTTGTCTTAAGTGAGCACAAAAAGACTGGAGTGTTGAGTTCCCAGGAATCCTAAGCGCCGGACCCAGCCTTGTGGTGGTTACAGGGGCTCTGCTACACGGGAGACCAGAAGGGGAGTCCTCGAGATCAGGTAGCCCTCTGGGTCAAGGTAGTGGGAGCAACAACTCAGATCCTCTTGCTTCCCAATTGCAATGATCCTGCTATTGTGATCCCCAAAATAACAGGATCATTCCCCTTCTTGCAAGTATAAAGGCAGCGCTGTTACATTACTAATAGAGCAGCTTATAAAGGGCAGTTGGACTAACAGAGGAAGTTTGCTTGAACAAACTTCTTTCCTTTTATCTAGGAAGCTTAGAGAATCTACTGGCTAGACTTGACAATCAAGCTGTACTGGTTTGGTCATTTTGTTTATTTGTTATATTTATTTTGCTATGTTTGTATAGCCAGGCAATGGGCAGGGCATTTGAACGCTGACCTGAGCTTATAGAAATCTAGTAAGTGAGGTTTTTCTAACAAAGTGGCTCTTTCTTTTGTTTAAGCAGAGGAGCCTGTGGTTATTTATGGCAGGGACCTGTAGTGGAGGCTAAACGACAAAACACTGTAAAGACTCAAACTAAAAGTAAAATAATATCCAGTCTCCATGAGCCCAGAGAAAGAAATCATTACGGTGAATCAAAGGATACTGTGCATTGATATAGGAATGTTTTTCTTGAGTGCTTTCATCCAAAGAATGCCCAGATTTTTGTACACGGTGGACACTTTCCTGCAAAATGTTGAATGCTAGAATCACTGAAATGCAACCATCATTAGAGCTGAAAGTAGCAGTCCTTTAACAGTTAATGGAAACACTATGCAGCTGATCAGGACAAGCAGTGAAGAATATTATTATGCTTAATGGAACTTGTAAGGCAAACTTTGATAGATGGAATATGATGATGACTTCTCTTTAATGAATGTATCTGTAGCATTGCCTCATAGTGTTTTGCAGGAGTTATGTTTTAAACATCAACCAGACTGGAAAAAATGATTAATATAAGGGTGAGGTGACAAAGTAATAAAAATTAATTGACCTTGTCTCTTTGCTGTTTTCATCAGAAAGCTTCTTTCCAAAATGTTGACTTTTGACTCCCACTTGTTTAGCCAGGCCTAACCTTTCTCCTACAAAATGCCCCTTTAAAAACTAACGCATCAATCTGTTAAGACTCATCACTTCTGCCTTACCAGATTTTTATTGAAATTTTTCATAATCTATATTACAAGAGGATACACCTTTGATAATCTAAAACTGAAAATGAAGTATGTGGATGTGAGCAGGCACATATCAGCTTGTTGCTGCTTTTTTGAGCAGCAGAGGTGGTGTGTGATGTTTGAATATGTTCCAGACTCTGGTGCCAAATCACTGGGTGGCCTGATATTATCATTTTTATTTCAGCATGTTGTTTGAAACAGTGATTTAACTATGGTTAATAAATAGGGGGTTATCTTTATGCATGTACAGTCAAATTCTGCTCAGTGTGGAGGGCCAGCAGAAAATACCACTTAAGCCCAGCCTATGGGCTCTGCAGAGTTAGGGTTACCATATTTCAGATTCCCAAAATGAGGGGGAGGAGGAACTGGGGCATGTCACAGAGTGCACATCTGTGCACTTGGGCTATGATCTATATGATGTTTCTTTTCACTTCTGCACTGTGATTGCATGGTTTGATGCTCATTATGCCATGCAAGGCTCCTTTTTGAATGCTCTGCTGTATGGTTATGGTATCATGTTTCCTGCAGCATCATGTGCGCCCATGTGAAGCATGTTACGTAGCTCAGACTGTCTCTAGCACAGAGGCTAGCAACTTACATGACAAAGGCAATTTTTGCTTTCTGCTGGAGCAAGGGGCATGGCTCACCTGCTGGTGACTTCTCTGTATCTTAAAGTCCTTAAATCATGATTTGAGGACTTAAATAAGTCCTCAGTCATAGGTTTGAGATTTATTGCTGGAGTGGGTAGGTGAGGATTTGAGGCCTGCAGTGTGCAGGGGGTCAGACTAGATCAGGGGTCTCAAACACATGGTCTGTGGGCCACATGCGGCCCCTAAAGCTATTTCCTTTGGCCCACAACAACACTATTGTTACTGATATTTGCAGTATCATTATATGAAAAGGTATCAGTGGTGTGGCCCTTGGGCTAATGTACTAGTGCTCATGCGGCCCTTTACTAGTCCTTATGCGGCCCTCATGGTGATTTGAGTTTGAGACCCTTGGACTGGATGATCATACTGGTCCCTTTTCAGCTGTGAGTCTAAATTGCCCTCCCTGGCTCAGGTAGGAGGAAGGAGGGGCAGAGGAGGATAAAAAGGAAGAATGCAGGCACCTTAAGGGGAGAAACTGTTGGCTTTTTGTCATAGATGCTCCACCCTGAAACATCTGCAAGAATTGGGCCTCATCTAGAAATATGCAGAGGTGGCTGCAAAGAATCACAGCCAGACTTGGGGGTAAGAAAGATGAGAACAAGCTAACCTGTGATCCTAGGTAGTGTTATTATATTAGTATGTGTTTTATATCCTTTGTGGCAATCCCTGACTGCTTTATTAAATGATTGTGCATTGATTTGCTGCAGGGGCGTTGCTGGCACTGGGCTTAAGGGGCTCAAGCCCTGGGTCCACCATGGCAGCAGCTGCAGCATTGGCATGCATAAAGTGCATGAGCCCCAAGTCCCGGTGCCAAAGCCCCAGATCTTTTTCTGGGCCATGGGCACTCCTGGTTTGCTATATACTCACTTAAACTCATATCCTAATCAATAAACTAGTGTTTGTTTTATTTAAAGCAATGTGGACTTTTGGGGATCTGAGTGAGGGAAACTGGGCATGATCCACTTCAATGTTAAACGGACAGACATGATTGTATGGTGATTGGAGAATGATCCCAATCCCTTTAAGACAGAAGTTCCTACTGTGGTATCTGTGGTGGGGGTGCTCATTAGAGGAGTGTTGCCTGAGCGGCCAGAGGGCATGAACTCACTATCTGGGACTCACCACATGCAGGAGGCTGGTATGGAATGTCTCAGGAGTTAGTGGTCACCCAGCAAAGTGGGGTGAATCAGGGTTCAGGAGTGGGGATCTGAGTGGTCAGAGCAGCACACAAGACCAGAACTGGGGACAAGCCTATCACAGGGGGGTACAGCTAGGGGAGATGGAGAGGATTACCTGCATTAGGGTACTCTTTGGAGGTGGGGGTTAGTACTGCTCCCTATCATGGCAGCCCACACAAGCCCAGGATGCAGAAACAGCTGTCAGTCAGCACTTCACTGCAAGACGGTCACAAGGACTGAGAGCTGGGACTTGGGTGAGTGGGAGCTGGTAACTAGCTGCAGGGGAATGGACTAGTCAACTGCAAATGCAGAGGAATCCACTGAGAAGCAGACTTGGCAGGGCTCTTTTTGAGCTGCAGCATCTGCTTTGCAAAAATCCAGGACATTTCCTGTTCTTTGAAAAAAATCTGCTGGGACAAAGAATGGAGGCTCAAAAGAGAGGCATAGCCTCACAAAACCAGGACATATGGTAACCCTACATAGGGTGAAAAGTTAACTGAGTGTTGAGGATGGGTGTCTGAGTACCAAGTGCACACCACAGAATTGGTCTCTCTGCTAGTCTACTTTGGACTGTCATGAAAGATCCATCTGTCTGCAAGCTAGAGATTAAGCCTGGAGCGGGGTGTCAGAACCATCTGCAGGCCTGTGGCTGTGCTACCCCCACAGTTGCATTGGCTTGTTTATTGGCTTTGGGGAACAGCTGAACTGCTTTATGACAATGATGCTCTGCATCTCTGTGATGGGAAATACAGTTTGCAAACAGGAGTGGTGTCTTCCTAGCTGGATACATAAAATCTGAGAAATATAATGCTGTACACTGAGGCACAGCCACGTAAATCTTCTACACTATCTCTGACAGGTGTTGGTCTACCTGGTCTAAAACACCCTTCTTGAATCCTATTCCAATGCTTAACTGTCCCTATAGTTAGAAAGATTTTCCTAATATCGAATGTAGATTTCCAGTCCCATCTTCGGTGGATTCAGACAACAATTGATCTCTATCCTTTATAACAGCCCTTAAAACATATGAAGACTGTAATTAGGTCCCCACTTAGTCCTCTTCTCTTAAGACTAAACATGCCCATTCTATTTAACTTTTGTCCCATGAAGGTTTTCTGAACCTTTTATCATTTTTGTTGCTCTCCTCTTGCCCCCTGTCCCTAGGTGCAGGCAGCCAAAGTGGTGGTGGTGACATACCTTTCTTCCTCCTATGGCAGGTTCTTCCATGTAGAATACCTGCAAACTACAGGGAAAATCCCAACCTTCCTTTGCTAAGAAACTCCTTTAAGTTTTCTGGGTACATGTCTTACCAGCCACAGGCAGCCTGTGTGCTTTTCAAAGTCTGAACAGCTAGAATGGGTGACTCAACCCTTTCACTCAGCTGCCCCTAATCACTACCTGCAGCTTGTCTCAGCTGCGAGTCTGGGTTCCCAAGCTCAGAGCCAGAAAGCAGCTGCCTGTGACTTGTAGCCAGAACCCAGCAGCTTGTGGAACATGGCTCCTTCCCTCCCCCAACTAGCAGAGCAATGAATAGGGTAAGAATGATAGCCTCTCCACCACTCTAAGGGGGGAAGTGTCACAGGACTCCTTGCCTCTTTTGTTGAACTAGACTAACACGGCTGCCCCATTGGAAAGTGCTAACAAAAGCCCTATGCCTTTCCTTAGGGTGGTTTTATTTTGTTGACAAAACAGGGTAGTTTTGTTGACAAAAGGTTAGCTGTAGTGTGTACACGAGGATTATTTTGTCGAGGTAAGGTGACTTACGCCAGCAAAACTGTCTAATGTAGACCAGACCTGAATCTACTATTTTGTCCCACACGTTGGCCCTGGATCTCACTTCCTTGCTTTCCACTCGTCAGAGCCCCAAAATACAAGCTTTATGTAGGTGGAATGAATTTCACCCATAGAGGTACAGCACGCTGGCGTCTAATAAAAATGTGAGCGTACATAGGAGTTGAACAAAAATGTATTATGACTAGCTTCAAAAACTTTTTGTACTTTTATTTTTTAATGATGAGATTGAATTTTGCAAAGTTACAGGGCAAAATTTTGCTTTTGTCATGCGTATCAGCATGAGGGATCTCAACCTGAGTAGTCTGATGTTTCTTTGTACGTACATGAATTGCCCAGTGATATCCCTGTTGGAACTGAGATGTCCCCTATACATCAGAAAGCACAAGTCTGTCTTAAGTGCAGACAACAGAGTAAGATCTCTTTGGTACTTTCTTTGTGTTTATGTAATATTTTAAAAATTAAGTTACTATTCCTATTTAAATTTATGATGGCTAAGAAAGGTTAGCTCTTTCCTTTGATGGTATTGGGAGGAATCTGAATTCACTTAGAATCATAGCAGTTGGAGATGAAAATAACCTATTACTTCCAGACAAGGAAGGAGTCCTGTGGCACTTAAAGACTAACAAATTTATTTATTGCAAGAGCTTTTGGGGGAGAAAATCCCACTTCATCAGATGAGTGGAGTCAAGGAGTCCTGTGGCACCTTAGAAACTAACAAAAAAAAGTTTTATTTTTGACATAAGCTTTTGTGGGCTGGAACCCACTTCCTCGCATGCCCCTTCCACCCCCAGTTTTCTTTCTCTTAGTCTCTATGGGTATGTCTACACTACAAAGTTGTTCTTTTTTTGAAATAAGGAGGCTTATTTCAAAAAAAGCTTTTTACCTCTCCATTCAGGCATTTTGTTATTTTGAAATAAACGCTTTGTTATTTTGAGAAAATGAAGAGCTATTTCAAAACAACTGAGCAATTCTTTTGAAATAGTAATTTAAAAAACCCCATGGAATTGGCTTTTTTCAAAATAATGGCCCTAGACTTTTCCCTGCTTTCCCCTGTTTTGAAATAGTCTAGTGAAGACTCTCTATTCTGAAATAATTCTTGCCTTATTTTAAAATAGTCTTCACTAGACTCCTATTTCAAAGTAATAAATTAAAAAGAATGCTATTTTGAAATAAATTTGAAAAAGTTATTTCGAAATAACTATTTCAAAATATCTTTGGCAGTGTAGACATAGCCTATGGTGCCAAAGGACTGTTGTTTTTGCTGAAAACAGACTAACACAGCTATCCCCCTGAAATCTATTGTTTCAAGTTTGTCCTTTTCCCACTTGGCCAGGTCAGGTTCTTGTTAGAAGATAGAACACGTTAAATATGCTTGTAACTTTATTAGTATAGTCAAACTTCAAAGACCTTTGTTACTGGTACATTTTCAGGCTGTGTCTGCAACGCATATATTACAGATCCGAAGCTGGTAAACGTAAAGTGACCCTTCCTTCAATGCTGGAAAAGCCTGTTGGGACTCACAACTGTTGAATCTTATGTATTTGTTTTTTTACTGTGATTTTATTTTCCCCATTACAGCCCGGTGGGGATCAGGCCCACTTTACATCCATATGTTCTTTGAAAAGTATTAATTAGTCCCATATTTATTCTGAATTCTAATGAATACTTTAAATAGCTCTGGTAAGTCTTAGGTGCCTCTGGGATAAATGAAAAACACAATTCCAGACAAAAAAAATTAAAACAACAGCTGTTCCTAAAAGCCAGCCATTGCTCCCTTATCACAAATACTACCCTCTTCCCAAAAGTCTGAGTCAGTAGGCTTTGGATTGTGCCCTGAAGGCCAACAAATATGGGCAATTTTAAATTATGACTGGGGGAGTCGGTTCTGAATTTGAGTTCCTCAAGGAATTCTCATCATCAGTTTCCCTTCCCTCATTTTAGTGAAGTTCCAGCCTTAGTACCTCCAGCAATGACAGCTCTGGTATTGACTGTAGTGAGCTGTGGGCTCTAGGATGAACACAGCATAAGTGAAGGTCCTCTTGCAGTTACTATCTGGAAAGCTAAACCACAAACACATCTCTTACCAATGATTGATTTATTTATTTGCTTATTTGGTGATGCTGGTCACAGTTCTCATGCTAACTGCACCTCTGACCCTTCCTCATCTCTCTGAAGACACCCCCTGAAGCCTTGCGCTGTCACCTTGCTTGAATGAAATCATATGATTCTTCCCCTCTCAAACTGGGCTCTGGCTGCAGTGGCTTGGCACTAACTTTGATTCCCTCAACAGATGTGACCTATGTTCCATACCTGTAGTTCTGCTCCTTCTGGGAGCCATGGCAGTGGTAAACAATGACCAAACAGCCTTCTTGAAACAATGTATAATTTGTTTAAATAAATGCATTTCAGACAAAATACAAGATAAAACAATAGACAGTCTACAGGCTTATCTGTCTTTCCTTAAAGCTTTACCAACCATGACAACTGATCCCTGCCTTCTTTCCAAAAGGGCTTTTAAATTCTTTTGAGGGTACTTTTGATCTCTTTATACCAGCAGAAAAGCTGTGTCACTTCAGCCTAAGGCCTAGAAGTATGCCATTTTTCTGTAATTACCTCCCCATCTTTTATTTTCAGGTTACTTATCTAGTACTATTGTATGGCTTCCCTGCCCCTATTTAGATAGCAATACATTTATACAGCAAATTACAATAATCCAGCACTGTTGTACAGTAACTTATCCATGTTGGCCAGCCAAAGGTTCATAAAAATTATTACATTTAGTATTCTTAGATAGCAGTTGCACATTCATCCCACTTTCCAAAAATTTTGTCTTGGGCCCCAAGCCATGGCCCCCTTGAAGTCAATGGGAACAGGAGCAGGCCTTTTAAAATTTTCTAGTCTGGTTCTGTAAGGTTATAAGCATGCTCCACTACCAGTAAACCTACTGAGCGTGTAAGACATATATCAAATTGCAGAAAGTGGTCTTCATCTTGCGAAATCAAGTTCTCAATACTAAAATGCAGTTTATAAAAATCTTCACTTTTCAGTATATGTTTGGAGTGTAAGTCTGGTCTTGCTTGCGCTGGTATAAATCAGGAATATTTCTGATTCAGTCAGTAGACAGCAGAATCCATCCTTCTGTATGCATTTATAATACTTTCTTTGAAGAGTGAAGTGACTAATATGATAGACCTCTTTTTAACAATGATTACAACAGCCAGTAAATCTCAATTTTCAAACTTCATTTGTATAGTCTTCCATGCTGTATAGGTCAGTGGTTCCCAACATTTTCTCTGCTGTGGCACACCTTGCTACCTTTAATTAATTTGAGGCACACCACCATATAGTTTCCAACTGAACTCAGGAATATTCATGAGCCAATCCAGAGCTCTTTGAGTAGTTTTTCAAAAAATTGTGTGGCACACCTGGTCAGGCCTGATGGTACAAGTGTGTGCTTTGGCACAGTGGTTGGGAAACACTGGTATTGATAGCAAGACATAATTCTAGTGAGAAATTTGTCAGCTTCCAAAATATCTTATTTCTCATCTTTTGTTTCTGAAGTTATTTTTAAAATTTCCAGCAGTATAGACTAGCTGTAAAAGAATACAACGTCTGTTGATTTTATGTTGTCTTTCCTGAGACTGTTTGTTTTCACTAGTAAAGGAGTTAATGAACAGATTTAGTGTAGTTAGGAGTCTACATAAAACAATTTTTACCTCAGAAATATCCTGACAAGAACAATTCACTTCTGCAGACATAAAATTAGCTATAAGCAGTGTCTTTGTTTTCTCAAAAGAAATTATTGGAGGGGAAAAATCCCCCACTGTATACCCACTGTTCATTGTTTGTTGTACTGCTTTGCTATTTGCAAAATCAAGACTCATTCCAGGGAAGGACTGGGAAAGCTAATACAATATATTTATTTTATTTTTACTAGCATTTCCTTCTGAATTTCCTGCTAAGCTAACCATTAGCAAAGTGCCCTGCAGCTGGATTTTACAAGGGTTGAAGCTACATATAAAAGAAAAAGTTGGTGCTGCGTTAGAGAACAGCCAAAGAAATGGTGTTTTAACCAAAAATTTAGGTGTAGAACAGGGGCTGGCACTTAGGCTGAACCTGAATAAAGATTAGATGGATGGATGGTGCAGAAATCTTATGAGTTTATTACAAAATTTCATTCCCTGGTCAGAGAAATGTAAAAGGAGCCTGCAAAATTACTAGCTTACTACGCCTTTGAATGTTTGAAGTCTTGTGAAATCAGTTATTAGGATAAGTTTTCTACTGTCTTGGACTATGGTTGAACTAGATCTAGAAATAGGACATTTGCTATGTGGTGTAGGAGGTTTCTGTTTCTCCTGAAATGAAAACTGGTGGATGGTATTACTAATACAACATAAATTTAGAGGAACACACATAGAAATTTACCAGAGGAAGCGCCCAGTGTCATATGCTATAAATAAATACTTGACTAGAATAAATAAAGTTCAGCAACCTTGAAGGGGTATGTGCTTCTTGTAGTCTTTACCCTGCTGTTTTTCTGTGCCCTTTTTCTTACCCAATATCTGATTCATTCTGTCCATCTGTATACCATTTTCTCTTTTCTTTCCTCATCTTTTCTTTGAAAAGTAATATCCCATCATCATTGCCTCTCATCACTTACACGCATACACATACACACCAGGGGCGTCGCTGGTGCTGGGCACCCTGGGGCACATGCCCCGAGTCCCAGCACCAGTGCCCCCGATCTCCGACCAAATCAGGCCGGGGATCCAGGGCCCAGTCCGCAGCCGGGGATCCGGGGCCCGGCTAGTCACCCAGCAGGCCCAACCCCCTGGCCAGGGATAGGGCCAGGCGGCGGCTAGGCCGTGGCTGGGCCGGGCCAGAAGCGGCCACAGGAGGCCAGGCCCCACTCCACCGCGGCTGCAGGTGGCCAGGCCCCTAGGCCCTTGGCTGGGGATGGGGGGCCAGGCCCTGGATCCCTGGCTGGGGATCCGGGGCTCAGCCGGCTGCCCGCAACCGCGGCAGCCCCATCCCCCACCGGGGATCTGGGCCCCGGCTGCCTGCTGCCGCGGCAGCCCCATCCCCAGCCAGGGATTGGGGGTTTGGCTGCCCGCGGCCGTGGCTGCCTGCAGCGCGGGCACGGGCCCAGCCTCCTGCGGCTGCTTCTGGCCCTTCCCCGCCGCGGCCTAGCCGCCCATGGCGGTGCAGCCCTGCCTGGCCCTACCCCTGGCCAGGGTGCGGGGCCTGCTGGCTGGGTGCAGGGCCTGGGCCCATGCCCCGGGTCCCTCCCTGCCCCAGCGACGCCCCTGCTACACACTACTATCTGGACCCGGCTTTCTTCCATGTTGGTCTTTCTGGCTATGTTCACACCTACACACTTATTTCGATTTAAGTTAAATCAAAATAAGCTAATTCAAAATAAAATCATTAATTTGATTTAACTGAAATCAAATTAAGGAAAACCACCAAATCGAAATAGCAAGTCCAGGCATAGGTCTTGCTATTTTGATTCAGGAGAAGGGAACCATGGGACGTGTGGCAACATGGCCCACTAGCAGGGCCATGTTGCTACCCAATACCCTGCCTGGCTCTCACCTAGAGAGTCAGGCAGGGGAAAAAGCCTGCAGGCCAGAGATCCCCCTGCCCTGTATCCCCCATTGCTGATGGGGCAGTGGGGGAGGCACTGTGGGGCACCCCTGCTGCTGCCCAGCCGGCAGGTCCCCAGAGCCAGCTTGCCCAGCAAGCGGGGTTTGCCGGCTGCTGCCCCATCGGTGGGTCCCCCGAGCTGGCTCACTCCGCTGCCCTGGCTTGCTGGATGCCAGCTGGGTGCAGGGTGTAGGAGCTGGCTCGCCCCACTGCTCTGGCTTGCCAGCAGCTGGCCGGGTGAGGGGGCGCAGGAGCTGGCTCTCACCACTGCCCTGGTTTGCAGGCTGCTGGCTGGGTGTGGCGTGCGGGAGCCAGCACACCCTGCTGCCGGGGCTTACCGGACGCCACCCGGCAAGCCGGGGCTGGGGGGAGCCGGTTTCCGAACCTGCCACTCCCCTGTGCCCCCTGCACCTCCTCTTCCTCCTTGGCCAGGGTGCTGAGGGGCGTGGGATTTCCTTCCAGGGTGCCATGCACCCTGGGAGGAAGGCCAACTATTATATCGATATGTAGGTCATATCGATATAACAGAGCCAGATGGGGTTATTTCAAAAACGCAGTTTCGAAATAACCCTTGTTTCAATATCAAAGTAGGTTTTATTATATCAAAATGATTTTCCTTATTTTGAAATAAGGGAGCTCCTTATTTCAAAATAAGGGAACGTTGTCTGTATATGACTTTTTTTTTAAATTGAAACAGCGTTCATTGTTTTGATTTAAAAGCAACATGTGGACTTAGCCTCTGTTTCACCCTTGCTCATCTGCTTTTGAGCTGTTGCAGCTCTGCTCCTAACAGTCTCACTTCTCTGTTACCGTTGTGTCTCCCTGTACTCCCTTGTCTCTCAAGGTTCTTCTTTTTCGGTTGTCTGGAAATTCCAAAAAATTATGTTAAAAATTTTTGTTTCATGTACAACTAGAAATGAACATTTTCAAAATTGTTTGGTGAATTGAAAAGTTAAAAAAAAAAATTGAGTCAGGTTGAAACAAAATGTTTTGTTTTGACCCAATTCAGAGTGTTTGGATTTAGGGCTTTTTGATAAGGATGAGTTTCACTAGGTGGCAAGAATGGGGAAAGAGGTGGCCCTCTTTAAACCTTTCCCTTTAGCCCAGTGATTAGGGAACTCATCCAGGGTATAGGAGGTTTGGTTTCAATTTCCCTTCTTCCTGAAGTGAGGAAGATAATTGCATAAGGATCTCTCAGAGTGCAGATGACTGCCCTGCCACTAGGCCCTAGAAACTTGTTCAGTAAAACGTATATCTTCATCCACCTTGTTGCTATATTGGTCTATTGAGTCATTCTCACTTTCCTCCCCATTCCAGTTATGACTATTTATTTATAGTGATTGGGCCAAGGAGAGAGTATGAGAATGTGACCCTATGATCTTATGGTTAGGGCACTCACCTACAATGTGGGGGACCAACAGTCAAGTCCTTACTACACTTATGATTCATAAAAAGTCAAACAGCTTGAATAGCGGAGACTGAGAAATTCCATATCAAAATAGCCCACAGCCCAGTAGCTAGGGCAGCCTGTTGTAATGTAGGAGTCTAAAGTTCAAATCACGTCTCCATATGTGGGGGAAATTGAATCTGCATTTTCTACAGCCTAGATGAGTTCCCTAATCACTGGGCTAAAGATTACAAGAATGCCCCCCTCCCACCTTCTCCTTGTTTTGTGAATCTGTGTCTCCTTTGTTTGTTTTGAAGTGTCTGGACCTAAAACAAAAATGTTTGATTCGGATCAAAACAAAACATTTCAATTTGACATTTCTGAAACACTTCAATATTCTGAATGTTGTCAAAACTGTTCAATGATCTCAACACAAATTCATTGACCATTTTGGGGCAACTTAAACTGCAATTTTAGCAACTGAAATTTTTTTTTACCCAAGACTAATCTTTATTGTCACTTTCACTCAAAGCATTATGGAGTGTCATGCTAATCCTATTATGTCAGTTCCAAGTATAGTTTCTCCTGATTCAATAACAGTTGAGAATTCCTATTCACTATGATGTAAAAGCTCCTATCAGCTTGATTCTCAGTTTAACTTGAGATAGACTGGTATAAAGGGAAGTAACATAGAAGCAGCATGAAATTGCAAAGCATTCATTATGCATATTAATATTTCATAATAGCACTATGAACTGCAGCATGCTGGTATTACATGTCTTTATACTGAACAATTTTAAATGTTATGCAGGAATTAAACCAAAATGTTAAAATTTTATTCTCAGATAATTGGAAATAATGACTGTTTTACTAATTTCCCTGTTATATAATCATTTTGGCTCATACTGTGAAATTATTTCAATTGCACAACAAACAAGGAGTCCTGCACCAATTAAAGAGTAACAAATTTATTTATTCCATGAGCTTTTGTGGGAGAAAATCCCACTTTATCAGATGCTTTGAAAATGGGGAACTTGTAGAATGGGAGGAAATAAATGCATGGAAGTGTTAAGTCATGGGATCAGGTTACATTGTAACAGCAGATTAAAGCAGTTGTGAAGATTCAAACACTGGGGACCTGCAAATAGAGGAAGATGAGGTTAAATCACTGGTTGTAATGAGAGAAAAATCCAAAGTCCCTATTAAGCCCTGAAGCAATGAATTTATTTGGAAATGTTATTGCACTGCTTCAGGGCTTAACAGGGACTTTGGATTTTTCTCTCATTACAACCAGTGATTTGACCTCATCTTCCTCTGTATGCTGTTACCCAGTATTTGATTTGCTGTTACAGTGTGACCTTTCTCCATGACTTACACTTCCTTGCATTTATTTCCTCCCATTCTGTAAGTTCCCCCATCTTTAAAGTGTCTGATGAAGTAGGATTTTCTCCCATGAAAACTCATGCAATAAATAAATTTGTTAGTCTTTAAGTGCCAGGGGACTCCTTCTTTGTTTCACTGAACTAGACTAACACGGCTGCCCCATTAGAACTATTTCAATAGCCTTATTCTTAAAGTCATATAATTATTGTAAAATGCATACTTCAGTGTACTTTTCCAGATGACAATCAAATCATGATATAGCCCTCACAACAGATACCTAAAGACACCTAATTTACCTATAGTTATAGAGCATCTGCCACATACAAGTTGTAACCAGATGTACAATATAGATTACCTCATCACATTCCAGAAGAAGTGAGCAATTAGTAATAGTAGTATTGCATGTTTTTGAATAGTGAAACAATCTAAATAAATATTTGAAGAACCTCCTTTTAAAACAAATTCTTCATAAGGTTTTTTCAGAATATATTATATTCAGGGTAACTAAAGACTAGATATCAGTAGTTAAAATTAGGCAGAGCTCAGTGGCTGGAGTGGAATTCTGTTCTCTTTTACATGAATGTTACCTCACTCAGAGGGAAGTACTGAGACCAGAATCCAAGACCAGTTTTTCCTTCTTGTACTACCAATAGTCTTACAAATTCTGATTTGGTTTGTACCTCTGCTATACCATTCTGCAGTCAGAGTTAAGAAAAGACTGATAAAGGTGTTTCATTCTCCTACTGCATGATCTACAAAGTAGACACAAGTGAATCATCAATTTTTTTTTTTTTTTAGTTCAATGGCTGATCTGAAAAAAAAATGAGTTCTGAAACCAAAAACTGAAAAAAATTCATTTGGGTCAAATGAAATATTTCAAGTGTTCAGATGAAGTGTTGATTCAAAATGATATTTTTGAAATAAAATGTCCATTTGAAACTATATTTCAAGTCACAGTGGTTCATTTTGAAATGAGATGTTGAGACAGTTTGTTTTGAAAATGCTGAAACAAACCGCTTTGCATTTTGCTAGAAAATGTACTCACTTTTTTCTAGCTGAAGCTGTATACAATGTAACTTCTGAAAGCCAATCCTATATTAGTCATTGCAATATAGGAACATAATGTCAACAGACATGGTCAGAACTCAAGGGCACTCGGTTTGTTTTTTTTACAGGATAAAACTACAAATATATTTGCTATAATGGGGGGGGGGGTAGTTGAAGCTGAGAAATGGGGAAGGGAGAAGTTGCATTATTTAAATGGTTATATCCTAGGTTTTTATGGCTTGTTTTGATGGAATATATAATCTGTAGCTTTACCTCAAAGTTGAGTATGTTTTCTCTGCTCTCTAATTCTAGACATGCTTGTAGTCCAGGGATTAAAGAAGGGAGCATGGAAGATAGCAGCTTCTCCACCTTTTTGACTCCAGACTATACATCAGGGGTGGCCAAGCTAATGGAACTCAAGAGCCACACAAGCTGATTATTAAACCTTTGAGAGCCGTGCTGAGGCATATAACCTTATTTTACCTACTCCAAAATTACTAAATTTAAAATTCATTGCACACTTTAATTTGATCATAACAAGAGGGCAAATATTGATCCTACTAATGTCAGATTCTAATAATTACTTAAGGCTACCATGAAAACTAGGCCTACCTATACAGTAGAAACTTAGCTTCTCTCAGCCCTCTCCGAGGATGCCACCATGCTTTCCCTCCCTCGACTCACTCCCTAACCTGCAGGCTCTGACACTGGCTTCCCTGGGCCAACCCCCACCCCCAAGGCACCCTTACGTGGCCACTCCGGTGGCTGAGCACAGGCTGGCACTCCCCCCAAGCATGCTACAAGCATGCTCAGGGCAGGAGATTTAAAACTCCTAGGCTGGGGCTGCTTTCCTCTGGACTTCTTCCAGGAGTCACATTTTTTCATTCAAGAGCCACATGCGGCTCCCGAGCTGCAGTTTGGCCACACTTGCTATACACTGATACATAAATTTGTTAGTCTTTAAAAGAGCCATAAGACTCCTTGTTTGTTTTACTGAACTAGATGAACACGGCTATCCCTTTGGAACTTGTTAACAGACTATACATGTTACAGAATTATTTATTACATAGCATTTCCAAAACTCTCTTTTTGAAGGTTTTGGCAAATTCCTTAAATTATTCTTTGTTGGGGTTTTCTTTTTCTAATATTCTTAGAACTTGTTGACCCTGCTAGACATATTTACCCCTTCGACACTGATGAGAGGCAAGTAACTATTAAAATTGAACTCTAAATCTTCCATCTGATGGAGTTGTGTTAGTGCACATGTTAATATTTTCAGTATGTGAGTTAGTTATTCCTCCCTTATGCCTCTGGCGCTTTGGGCAGTAATGATATTCCTCCATTACTGTCTGTTTCTGGCAAGTCTTTCAATGGTTTCTCATCTAGATTCCAGGTTTTTCAGCTCAGTTTTCACAGCTCTTCATCATCTTGTTTCCAGACAATGTCATTTTCTTTTGCCTTCGGGTGACCACCTTATTACAGTTGTGGTGGTAGAGTTAACGTTCATCCAAAGCACATGGCTAATCCATTTCCAATGCCTTCTAATAATGGTGGTGCTCATACCTTTTTGGCTACCTTTGATCTTGAATTGAAATTGCTCTGGGCCAAATGATATGGAAGACTTTCCTGAGGCAGGTTGTATGAAATGAAGACAGCTTGGACATGTCATACTTGGCCATTTCCCAGCACTCTGCACTATAAATGAGCATTGAAAGCAGGGGCATAGCTGGTCCCTGTTTTTGGTCCAACTCCCTGAATATGCAGGGTGGATCTGGCCAAGGGCAGCTTGTAGTCATGTGACCAGATGGTGTCTGAGATGCTTCACTTCTTACTTAGCAAGTGGAGCTGTAGGAAGAGGAGCTGGGAGAGAGGCAACTCAGTGCTGTGGGGCTAGGCTCTGCAGTGGGTGGGCTTCACTGCCAAGTGTTTGGGCTCTGGCCCACTGAGACCCACCTCTGGCTATGCCTCTGTTTGAAAGTACACAACTCTTACAAATCTTCAGTTTAGTTTTGATAGTATATTTGATTATTTCCAAATTATATTTATGTTCCTAAAGGTGGTCCTGGCTTTATTGATTCTGTTCAGTGCCATCCCTACAGGAGTGCAGGGCCCAGGGCCAATTGGCCTGTGTGGCCCCCCTTCCGCTGTGTGCCAGGTGTGGTTGGGCCAGCCCAGAGGCTGGCTCCACACTCCCACCCCTCCCTGAGCCAGCCACTCTGCCTCTGGGGAGAGCGCGGGCCAATCCGGGGGGTCAGGCACTGCTTTCCCGCCCCACCTCTGAGCCACCCCCCCCAGGAGGAAAAGCTGGCCCAGACAAGAGAGGAGAGCCCAGCCTCTGGCCTGGCCTGCTCCACACTGGGCCAACTGTTTCCCATCCTGGGAGTGGGGCAGACCAGCTGAGAGGACAGGACAGCTGTGCGCTCCTGTCCCCTCTTCCCTGCTGCCTTTGGCTCCATGCCAAAAGCAGTGGGGAGGGGGAGGGGGACAGTGTGGCCTTGTGGGGGAAGCAGTGTGGGCCCCGTGCTGCCCTGCTCAGGGCAGGACAGCACAGGGCCCACAGAACTATGGGGTCAGGGGCAATCGCCCCCCTCCTCCCCTGGATTGCCCTGATTCTGTTCCGAGTATCCTGACTTGTTCTATCATATTGGCTGATGGTACTGGCCAGCTATGTGAATGATTCTACGTTAGTGAGAACATAATCCTCCATCCATACTGGTGATGGTGAGGCAATACTAAATGTCATGATATCTGTCTTACTATGATTGATTTTCAGTCCAATTTACTCGTTGACCATGTTGGGTTGAGTTGTTTTCTCTTGTATATGGAGGTGGATATGTGATAAAAGATCAAAGTTATCTGTGAAATTCAAGGGATAAGAAGGGTGTCCATCTAATTAGTTCTTGGTGTGTCTTCTGTTGTCTACCTCAGGACCTAATCAATGACAGTTTGTGGATTGCTGGCATTACATACCATTTCTGTACTCCTGTTTTGACTTTAAAACTGAGCTCACTGTGATCAATACTACATGCCAAGTTGGAATAGAGGATTTTCATGATGTTAATTATAGGAAGAGGAATTCCAAGAGACTGCAGCATATTCCATAGACTGATCTTGTAAATATCTTCAAAATCTTTCTCAAAGTCTATGAAATTTTTGTTAAGTTGTCTATTTTAAGCATTGTCTAATTATATTTCGTGAAGATCTGATCTGTGCATCCATGCACTTTCCAAAAACTGACTTACTCTTTTTGAGAACATTATTGACAGCTTCTGATATATACTGAGCTATGATTTTATATAATGCTTTACTTAGTACAGAAGAAGATCTTTGTTTACTAATTGGCTAGATATGTCATTTTTATGTCTAATGATAACTAAATTCTTTGGTATAAAATTCCTAATAGAGAATAGATAGAGAAAATAAAGGGTATTTCTTGTGTTTCTGCATTGCATTATTACCAGTGTTAAAACTATGTCATGATTTGTCCTTAAGGTTGTACAGAGACAGTTTATAGGAAGACCACTTGAAAAGAGAAAACGGTTTCTGTAGTTTTGGGGTGTTTCTGCCATTTCATGAAATCAAGCTTTTATTTTAGAAGAAGGATTTCCAAGACTTGATTATCAACACAGAATTTGCATGTTAAACTGATGTTCCCCTAACTAATCCATAGTATCACCAAACTTGTCAACTCTATCTTCAGCTCTTGCCTACCATTGGCGTTAAAGGTGAACTGCAAAGGAAACAAGTTTTGATCTAAGTTGCTGCTTTAGGATGTCTAATGCATGACAAATTTAACTAATGAATACAGGGGTGGATTACCGCATTGGCCTGTGCAGTCTCTGGAGTACCACAGACTATGGCCTCTGGCCCATGGCCCCTCTGGAGCTGCCCCCAACAGTGCTGGCTGTGGCCCCTTGCAGCAGCACTGGCCTGCAGCATCCCCCCAGGCCTCCTGCAGTAGTGCCAGCCCCAGAGTCCTGGAGCTCCTGCCTCTTCCCTCAGCACTGGTGGGGCCAGGTGCTCTGTCCCCTAGTCAGGGCTTCACTGCATTGGGTGGTCCCCAAAAGAGTGGGCAGCCCTGAGGCCTCCCCAGGCCTTGATCCAGCCCTGATGAATTTATATAACACCTGAATTTCTATCCTGGAATACTACTGATGAGATGCCTAGTAAAGTGATAACAAAAGAAAGAACAGAAAGTGAAATTTAGAGTGAAAAGATCTGTAAGTCAGACATTGTAAAACTTTTTTTATTAATAGCTATTTAACTCTAATTGTCTAATGAGTATTCGAAACAAAGGATGACTTAATTGTAACACCATTGCCTCTTTCCTGAGACTGTGCTCACAAACTTCTCATGCCTTTTAGAAAGTTCTGTAGCAAAAAAAGAAGTACCAGAAATGCCACCTAATTTAGGGCAAACAAACAAACAAACAAACTCAGGTGGAACAAAAAAAAAAACTCTTTATAAAGATTGTGAGGCGCAAACCTCTAGCATCTATGTAACTTTTTTTTTTGCAAATCACTGGTAACTTTAAACCCTGAAGTGGTTTTCCCAGTCATTTCAGTTGAAGTAGGGCCTACTTAGTAGGCTACATCCCTGTCTGTATATGGGCACTGAAAAACTTGAAAGATTTGGTTGAAAACAAGACACTTACCTTTTCGGTACCCTATACAGGGCTCAAGCCTTCAAACACTGAGCATACTCAGTTCTTTTTTATGTCAATGAGTTGCAGGTGTTGAGCATATCTCAGGGGAGTAGGGATAAACTTGCCAGATCCAACCCTGCAAGTCAAGCATTCCTAAGAACATAGCAAGTTATGATTAGCTTATTTATCTAGAGTTCTATAAATACTAAAAGGCACTTATTTATATGGTCTTCTCTTCTCTGGTATAATTAAAATACATTCAAAGTGCAACTGTACGATTTAAGGTGATGCATCACCAGCAAGCCAGGAAACAAACTCTAATGTCAGCTGATTGAGGAAAAAGCTAAGCTTTTCAATATGCCCTGAAGATTATCAGATTTGGTCTGTTTCAGACCAAGTAATAGACAGTGCCTCTTGATTTACATCAAAGATGCTCAAGCTCAATCACCTCTGCTGATCTCTACTATGACAGTATGGTATAAACAGAGAGAGGATCTAATTCAGTGTTTCCCAACCTTTTTGGCTCAGGGGCCCCAGATATCATTTTTATAGCTCTGCAGGGCCAGCAGCCTCTGCGAGCAGCCTCCCCCCAAAAGCTGTTTTCCTCCTTGCTGATCTCCTGTCTCCCTGGCTGCAGCAGGGAAACTGTACCCATCCTGTAGCCCTGTGTGCTCCATCTGGGTCCCAAGACAGTGACATCCTTCTATAGTCAGGGGAATGGAAGATCAGGAATCCCCTTCCTTTGGCTCCAGCAGGGACCCTGTCACTATGGACGTAGGCAGAATGCTTTGCTGTGTTCTCTGCAACAGCCAGGGAGAGGGGAACACTGATCTCCTGTTCCTTTGACTGCAGCAAGAAGCTTGCACCAGTCTTTTGCTCCCGTAGAAAGGTGCTCCACATGGGTCTTTAGGTGGCAGCTCCATTCTGCAATCAGCAGGACTGGAGCTGCAGGCCACTTTGAAACCCCTGAGGGCCAGTTTTGGCCCTGAGCCACAGGTTGGGAATCATTGGTCTAATGGCTAGGCAGATCTTAAGCCTTTTAGGGCTTTAAAGTTTAAAATCAAATGTTAAACATTGCCCTGAAATCTGCAATCTGACGGTGTAGATCATGGAGCATTGGCTTAATATTTTTGTGGTACGCTAAGGAAATCAAGGGGATTACTCATGGAAGAAGGTGTAGCACCAACAACAGTGATGTAGTATGATCCTTAATTAAGAAATAGAGCAAACATATATTATTTCTTAATATAGCAATATAGTACAATTCTAAATTACTAAACTGATTAAATAATTCAAGGTGAGTTTCCAAGGCAGATAAGTTTCTTCATCATTATATGGCTTGTAGTCTAGCTGCTTATGCACTTATCTTTACCTCCACAGCAACAGGAATTTCTGCTTCAAATCCATGTTTTCATAGGCTGAAACCTAGCAGGAACACATTCCAAAGAAAATGCTACAGGGCAAGGCTCAACTTGTGCTGCTGGCACTTACAGTTTTCAGTGAGGCTCATGTCTTTTTGTACTATCTTGTTTTTTTATGACTATCAACATTTTACAAAGTAGAATACAACCAAAGATGTCCTGTTGGCAGCCCAAGAATGGATGTTCATGTTTTTTGACAGAAGGCAGTTGATAAAAATGATACATTTCCTTTCAGTTCTTGCCACCAAGATATTCTAATTGAAATGTCATTAACTTGTGAGGGAAAATGTCAGTAAACACAGGTGTATGATGGATCACATAGCACATAGTCATTAAAAAATTGTGTTCTTGCTTGAATCATAAATCCCTCCCCAGTAAACAGAGGAACAAAGGTATACACAACCCCAGATTCATGAAGTTTGCCTAGTATTGTGTTTTTGCCCAGCTGTTCTATAAAACCCAATTGCAAAGCTGTGAGGGTATTGTAGGCCTTAGCATAATATGCCACTGAATCTGTTGGATTTTGCTCCATAGATTGATGCAGTGAGATTGATTGACTGGACAGTGGAGGCCTGCTCACTTCTTGAAGATCTTGGTTACAAATTAAATAGAGGTCTCTTCATAATTTTTACTAACTTGTGCATCATGCCCTTATGAGGCAACAGCGTACATATTACCATACATTCCTTAGCTTGTCCCTAGTTTACTTAGATTCTGTGAGATGTTCATCAATATTTTGCATTTTATATGTTCAGCGTGCTTTACAGATACTCCTTAACAAAACATTACATATAAATAATACCAAACAGTTACATCGTGTGCTTCACTATGAACTCTATTATTCTTGATTTATAGGTGTGTATCTCTACTGAAATCAAGAGATATTCCAGTTTTAGATCCTGTAAGAGTTCACACTAACCAATTTAGCTATTATATTTCTCATTAAATTATCCTGATTCCTGTTTAAAAAAATATGAAATGTTACTTCTGTACCAGATTTTTTTTGGGATTCATGTTGCCCATATTTGCACTTCTTAATCAGTGATATAGTTACCACTGTGCATTAGGATTTGATTCATCCAGAGGCATGGATCTGTGCTATTTACATGCTCTCTCAAGCTTTGGGGCAGCTGCTTGAGAGTCAGAACATGCCTGTGGAGAATGGAGAGGGCGACATCTCCTTTGTCCTCTGAATGTAGGAAATGGTTTCAAATTCTGACCATGGTACATAGGACCCTCATAAACAGGAGCTCCAGAAGAGATGTGATGAACCATAGGTCCGCATTACAAATATTTTGACTCAGGTTACAACAGCATACATTTGCTATAGTTAATATGTTGTTTGTGTATGTGAGCACTTGACTCTTTGTGTTGGCAGTGCGCACACTCACCAGGAATGTTTGTGGTGATGCAGAGAATAGTGCTCCATGGGTCAGTATCCCACTGTGCAACTTGCCTCCATCAGCACATTGTCTTTCAGAAGTTTTAGAAATGCATGACGGGGCTGTAATGAGCAATGTTCCCTCTAATTACTCGTAGACTGTGTGCACAAACAATTTCTTTGTGTGCGCAAAAACATTTCTTTGTGAGCACTAATATTAGCACTATTAAATTTTTTGTGCACACTTTATTTTGTTGTGTGTGCAGGTTTCATGATCTGTGTGCACACGCACACAGCTTAGTGGGAACAGTGGTAATGAGTCACATGGGGTGACTGGAAGTATGGGGTCAACTTTCCAGTTTATAACTATGTCTGTCCCTGTGATGGGGCAGGCACACCCCACACTAGCACAGCCCTTGCCAGGCTATATAAGGGAGAAGCCCTGCCCCTAGAGCCCTGCCAGGCATGCTCCAGCACCTGTGGGTGGATAAAAGGCTGCAGCTCAGCTCAGCCTGGGCTGGCTAGTGAAGGGGAAGGACGTCTCCAGGAGGCTCCAGCCCCAGGAACCTACCGGCCTGAGCCAGCAGAAGCTGACCCCGGAAAGTGGGCCCGAGATGACCGCGCAACCGGAGGGAAGCAGTACATCAGAGGAGTGTGAACCAGGGGAAGCCACACCTTGGTGCAGAGTGAGACTTTCCAACCTACCCCCAGGTAGGAAGCAGCCCAGGGGCCCAGAAAGGGGGGGAACCGGGGAGAGGGGTGCCAAATCAGCGTGTTTCGGCTTGGATCCCCGCTGATTGGGTGACATACCCCTATGATCCTAGGGCCCTGGGCTGGGGCTCAGAGGAGCGGGAGGGCCTGAGCCCCCCTACCTGGGGTCCCACACCCCTGCATAGAGACTGATTGCAATTGGACTGTGGCTGCTAGGCCACGCTGCCCCGATCTGAGGGCTGCATAGACACTGATAGTGCTTGGACTGTGGCTGCTAGGCTACGCTGTCCCGACCTAGGGGCCGCGTAGAGACCTACAGCCGTGACAGTCCCATAATGTTATCTGCATCCCATAATTTTTACGCCCTTTTTCTAAGGAGAGGGAGGCTTCCAGTCTACGTGACCCTTGAGCAGTGGAGTTCACAATGGTGATTAGAACATTCTGATTGAGGCATTGTGGGACAGCTGCTGGAGGATAGTTAGGGCTGACATAAGTAACACAGCATCTATGCTTACACTGCATCATGCTAAATATGTTGGCTGTGGTGCTACACTGCTCAGGAAGGTGGAGGTATTATGTAAACATAGCAAGATGCTTATTTTGTTGAGAGACAAATATAAATATAGACACATAACGCAACTAGATCAACATAAGCTGCTTTGCGTCAATCTAATTTTTGTACTGTGTAGCAGACCTAACTTGCTAGAGACGTCTACACTAGAGTGTTTGGTCAACTTGAGGAAAGCCATGGCTACATTTGGAATTTATTAAGTCGACATAATAACTACTACTTAATCATTAAGTTGACTTTATTACATTGACTTAAGCCAACGAAGCTGGGAAATTAGGCTTAGGTCAACTTAATTGGCCTCCAAGCCCTCCCCCACACTCCCTGGCCACCAGGAAGAGCCTGCTGTGGCCAATCACAGGGCAGGACAAAGCCCTTCCCACCCTGTTCTGCAGAGCTGTCAAGGCCTACCATCTGCCAACATGGAGAGAGGCAGCCATGGCAGGAAGTGGACCCCAGCATGGAGCTACCAAGAGATCTTGGATCTGCTGACTATCTAGGGGGGTGAGGCCATGCACTCCCAGTTGCAGAGGAGCCACTGCAGCTGGGAGGTCTATAGCAGCATAGCCCAGGGCCTGGCAGACAAGGGTAAAAATAAAAGACCTCCAGCAGGGGTACCAGAAGGCCTGGGAGGGCATGCACCACTTGGGAGCAGGCAACACCAGCTGTCCCTATTACAAGGAGCTGCACGCCTTCCTAAGGCGAGAGGCAGGGGTTAAAGTATAATTTGGTGGGCCCCAGAACCCTCTGACACAGGTGGACCCCCCTCCAGCACACGTGGGCTTGCTTCCAACATGCGTGGGCCCCCCAATACCCATCCCCAGAACCCACCCCCTGCCCCGATACACACCCCCCTCAGACACCCACCCACACACACACACAAAACCCCCAGCAGCCCCTCCCCAAAGCCCTTACCTGTGCTGTTTGCAGGCTGGCTGACTGGCTGGAAGCTGCTTCCAGCCACAAACAGCTCCACCCTTCAGGGGGAGATTCATGAACTCCCAGCCTGCTGCAGCTCTTTGCTGGCTGGGCTTAAGGTGGAGCAGGGCTCAAGGTGGTGCCATCAGAACTCTGCTTTCTGGGTGCTCATGCTATTTTTAGGGGCCCTGGAATGCTGTCAGCCTAAAAGTAGGGGGCCCTGGAACTGTTCTGGTGTGTTCCACCTTACTATAACCCCTGGCAGAACAGTGACAACCTGCTGGCTTACACCATTGACTCCACTGAGCCCCCCCCCGCCGATACCAGGAGGAGGGCTTGGTGGATGAGAATGTGGTTGTGGGCCAGGGGGGCACCTTGCTGGCCCAGGACACCACCACGCATCCAAGCCCTGACACCAGACCCAGGCACACAAGAGGAGGCTCCTCCTGCCCAGGATGACCCAGGTGAGGGGATGTCATGCCAGACCCCCACTGCACCTGCTGGTGAGTACTTCCACCCTACAGACATGGTGGTGCAGGCAGGTGGGACAGGGACTTTGGGGGGACATGGTCCGGGGACAGGCAGAGTCCCAGGGAGTGAAGAGGCAGGGGCACATGTGGTGGGCAACAGAGTAGTAAGAGCTGGGGTTGCCAGCTTCCAGAGGGCAATGGCCACTCACTTGTCCACAGGCAGGGCAGGTCAGAAGCGGGTGTCAGTGCACTGCAGAACTAGGGTGAGCTCGGTGACCAGCTTGAGGAAGGTGCTCTTCCTCATGCATAGGTTCTGCAGCCAGTGGTCATCATCCCAGGTGGTGAGGATGATGTGGTCCCACCAGTCACTGCTGGTTTCCCATGCTCAGGCACGTCGGAGCACAGAGGGCACCTTGAGCTTTCCAGCTGCCAGGTGCAGTGGGCGGGTCAGCCTGCTGTGGCCTGCCCCCATGCTGGCAGTTGCCCAGTGGCACTTGCTCCTTGGCTGGAGCAGTCTAGCCAATGCATGCAAGCTGTGGAGCGCTGTGCTGGCACATTCTGGGGCACATTGGGGTCCATGACCTCCTCGGGCTCCCACTTGCCAGGCACAGAGGAGAGGGTGCTGTGGTCACTTTCCTGTTTTATAGGAGTGGCTGGGGAAGGGGGGCATTTCTCTGGCGCAATATGGGTAGCCACCTACAATGCACCACTCCTAAGGTGCCCTAACCCCTGCCAGTATGGATGTCACATGGGCAGTCTACTGGTATTTTGAATGTGGACACTCTAAGTCAACTTAAAGTCAACCTTGTTAAGTCGACTTAACTGAGCCCTCCAGTGTAGACATACCCTAGGGGGCTAGCTCCATAGCATTTTATCATGTTCACATAGCATGGTCATCCTGAGACCAAATTGTGCTATAACAATGTCATGGCCTAGTGTGATCTTGGGCAAATCGAATCAACTTCATTTGCATTGAACAGGGAGCCAAGCTACTCCTTATTTTCACTGGGAAAGTTTGTAGTAAAATTCCTACCAGTACCATTATTAGGGAGCTCTCGTATAAAATGATAGTTGCTGCTATCTTTATCACTATGTCAGTCAAGCTTGCTGAATCTGTGGCATTCAATGTTTGTTATAACTTTCAATTGTGGACTGAACTGAACAATGTTTTTTAAAAATAGCATCCCCCAAGAGTTAGCCTAACTACATATAGGGGTTTAAACATGACTTTAATGTGACTTGGTCAAGTCCATAATGGCCAATCAAATCCTAAGAAATTAGTTGGAACTGTGTTTATATTAAGTTTAAATCTCATCTTGTACTAAGAGAATATTTTCTCTGGCCAAACCACAGAAGAACCATGTGGTGGTGTAGACAACTATCCACACAGCTGTGTCCCTGCTTAGAACTATGTCATAGCTTAACTAGTTTCATTTGGCATGTGTGTATAAAACAGAATTCCAATTCCATTGGATAGACCATTTTACATTCATGAAAAAATGACTGCCATTTTTCTTTAAACTAGCCACTTCTGAAACTATTTAGCTGTGACAAGCCATTTCAACAGTAGAATTCTGTGTGTGAAAAATCACGCCACTGCTAATGTGTGTCTTTGCTACATCATTGTTCTAAGACTGGGAGCTCAGTGTGGATGGACTTCTGACCCTAGAAAATTGTTGCTGAGTCCTTCTTGAGCAGAGTTCTTTGACATGGTGCTGGTACCAAAGAAATATGTATCCTGGGACTTTGAACGTGTTAACACCAGTCAGCTAAAGTTTGAACTGTAGTGTGGACAATGTCTGTCCTCTAGTCTTGCCTCTCCTGTAGCTAATGTGGAAGATGAGTAAGTGGCAGCTTCATTTAGCTTCTGTTGTATCTGACAGAGACAACCCTTGAACTCAATGCCCTCTACCCTTTGAGTAGATATGGTTGCAATGCCTTGTATGTTAAAACCTCTGATATTTAGAAAGAAGATTAGCTAGTCCAAACTCCTTTCTCAATTGCACTGGTCAACCTCACTGAACTCAGTGTGGTTGCACTTGTGTAACAGAGAGGGCAGTTTGGCTTCTGAAGCTATATAATTGTACAGGTCTTGTTTGGAAATCTTTTGTCAACATTTTCTTCACACTTGTTTATTCTCCTGGTCAGCGGTTTTTGGGTTGTGCTCGGTGGGTGTGGGAATAGGGGAAGGGGTTATCAAACTCTCTGTGTGAGGCAAAACTCCTGTTTATTTCAGGGAAGTTTTATAAGGAATAGAGTGCTGAGTGGCTCAAGAGGAATTTACAAACAAAAATTAACCAAATTGGGATCAATTAAACTGATATAATCCCATTGTACTGGTATAATTTAGCCCTAGTCTACACTTGGAGGGGCTTTTCGGCCGCAGTCGACTGGCAGATACACAAGACATGTAAAATGCCTTGCTTGTCTGCCAGCAACTTTCTAAGCCACCAGGACACACTGCTGAAAGCTGACCACGAATGGCTTGCAGCTGGCTTACAGCTGCCTCTGTTCGGGGCAGGACGTCCAGCGCCAAACTTCTGGAGCGCAGCAATGAGTACATGCTCACTGCTAATCACGAGAGAGGTATGCTGCCTGCCAGGTGCCTGTATCCGAGATCTAACAGAGGGATTGTCTAAAATCATCCGCCCCCTCAGACTACTACCCCATGCTTCTTATCCATGTGGGTACCAATGATACTGCGAGAGGTGATCCTCAGCAGATCAAAGGTGGCTTCAGGGCTCTGGGAGCGAGGGTGAAGGAGTATGGAGCACAGGTGGTGGTCTCCTCGATCCTTCCAGTCAAGGCTAGAGGCCTGAGGAGAGACAGATGCATCCTAGAGGCGAATGCCTGGCTGCGAAGATGGTGTGGTCAGGAGGGATTTGGCTTCCTTGACCATAGAGTCCTGTTTCAGGACAGAGGATTGATAGGCAGAGATGGCTTTCACCTGTCCAGGAAGGGGAAGAGCATATTTGGGCACAGACTGGCTGACCTAGTGAGGAGGGCTTTAAACTAGGTTCAATGGGGGAAGGAGATCAAAGCCCATAGGTAAGTGACAATGTGGGTGATCTGGGGGAAGGGATGGAACTTGAGGGGTGCTGGGACTGTATCAACAGCAATAAAAGAGAAGGTAGTTGAAACTGGGGGGGGGAATCAAATAAATGTCTTAAGTGCTCTACTGAAGCCCCAGTACAAATGCTAGAGGAACCAACTAGGGACCTTGCACCGCTCGACCTGCTGCTCGCAAACAGGAAAGAATTGATCAGGGACGTAGAGGTAAATGGCAAGCTAGGCAGTAGTGACCATGACATGGTTGAGTTCAGGATGCTGATTAAAGGAAGGAAGGAAAGAAGCAAAACAAAAACTCTGGACTTCAAAAAAGCAGATTTTGGCTCCCTCAGGGAACTGATGGGCAGGATCCCTTGGGAAGCTAATCTGAAGGGAAAAGGCATCCAAGAAAGTTGGTTATATTTTAAAGAAACCCTGCTAAAGGCACAGGAAGTTGCCATTCCAATTAGGAGAAAGAACAAACATGTGAGGCAGCCAGAATGGCTTAGCCGAGAACTCTGCTCTGAGCTTAAACATAAAAAGGAAGCTTACAGAAAGTGGAAGCTTGGTCAGATGACCAAGGAGGCATATAAAGATATTGCTAGGGACTGCAGGGATAAAATCAGAAAGGCCAAAGGACAAATGGAGTTGTTGCTAGTAAGGGATGTAAAGGATAACAAGAAGGGGTTCTACAAGTATGTTAATAACAAGAAGAGGATCAGGGATGGTGTAGGCCCCTTGCTGAATAGGGCAGGCATCCTCGTGACAGAGGATGAGGGAAAAGCTGAAGTGCTCAATGCTTTTTTTGCTTCAGTTTTCACAGGAAGGGTCAGCTCCCAGCCCACTACCATGGGTGTGGCAGATGGGAGAGAAGAAGAGAGGCCCTTGGTGACAGAAGGTCAGGTTAGGGACTGCTTAAAGAAGCTGGATGTGCACAAGTCCATGGGGCCGGACGAACTGCATCCAAGAATGCTAAGGGAATTGGCCGATGAGATAGCAGCACCGCTGGCCGTTATCTTTCAAAACTCATGGAGAACGGGGGAGGTGCCAGAGGATTGGAAAAAAGCAAATGTCGTGCCTATTTTCAAGAAAGGGAAAAAGGAGGATCCGGGGAATTACAGACTCGTCAGCCTCACCTCAATCCCTGGAAAAATTATGGAGCAGATTCTCAAAGAATCCATCCTCAAACACTTAGAGGAAAATAAAGTGATCAGGAACAGTCAGCATGGATTTACCAAGGGTAAATCATGCCTGACCAATCTCATCTCCTTCTATGATCAGATGACTGGTTTTCTGGATGCAGGAAGAATCGTTGATGTGATATACCTTGATTTTAGTAAGGCTTTTGATACAGTTTCCCACAGCATTCTCACTGGCAAATTAAGGAAGAATGGGCTGGATAGGTGGACTATCAGGTGGATAGAAAACTGGCTAGATCAACGGTTTCAGCGTGTAGGAATCAATGGTTTCATGTCTAGCTGGCAACCAGTCATGAGTGGTGTGCCCTAGGGGTCGGTCCTGGGGCCGGTTCTGTTCAACATTTTCATCAATGATCTGGATGATGGAATAGACTGCATTCTCAGTAAGTTTGTGGATGACACCAAGCTGGGGGAAACAGTAGACACGTTGGAGGGCAAGGACAGGATTCAGGGAGACCTAGATAAGTTGGAAGAGTGGGCCAATAGCAATCTTATGAGGTTCAATAAGGACAAGTGTAAAATCCTGCACGTGGGACGAAAAAACCCCATGCACCGCTACAGGCTGGGAAACATTCAGCTAAGTAGCAGCAGTGTAGAAAAGGACCTGGGGGTCATGGTGGATGGGAAGCTAGATATGAGTCAGCAGTGTGCTCTTGCTGCCAAAAAGGCCAATGGCATACTGGGCTGCATCAAAAGAAGCAGATCAAGAGATGTGATCATTCCCCTCTATTCTGCACTGGTGAGGCCACATCTAGAATACCGTGTTCAGTTTTGGGCTCCCCACTACGAAAAGGACAGGGACATGCTAGAGAGAGTTCAGAGGAGGACAACCAAAATGATTAAAGGTCTGGAGTACAAGCCCTATGAGGAAAGACTGAAAGCATTAGGCTTATTTAGTCTGCAGAAGAGAAGATTGAGGGGGGATTTGATAGCAGCCTTGAACTACTTGAAGGGATGCTGTAAGGAAGATGGAGCTTGACTGTTCTCGGTAATAACAGAGGACAGAATGAGTAGCAATGGTCTCAAGTTGCGGTTAGGGAGGTCGAGGCTGGATATTAGAAAAAACTTTTTTACTAGGCGAATGGTGAAGCCTTGGAATGAGCTGCCGAGGGAGGTGGTGAAATCTCCATCTTTGGAGGTGTTTAAGGCCCGGCTGGACAAAACCATGACTGGGATAGTTTAGTGGGAGTGGTCCTGCCTCTGGCAGGGGGTTGGACTAGATGACCTATGAGGTCCCTTCCAACCCTATGATTCTATGCCCAGAGTGTCAGGCTGACGGTGATGATTTCGCCACCGTCAGTGATGACATACCGTAAAAGGGGGATTGAGTTAAGGGAGAAAAATGCTTCAGAAGAATGTTCAATACTTTCATAAGGTAATGCAAGAATAGGAAAATTCCTAGTACTTCTTTTTAATTCTTCCTAGAATGTGTTTGTGCCCCTTCCCCTGGGGCAAATACATTTCACATCCTCTGAAATCAAAGCTTCAAGTATGCACAAGCAATGTTTTTATCTACTATATTGTACATTCATGGCACTGTATTGGCAGTATATATCTCCCAGTTCCTAGTCTGACTTTAAGAATAATTTGTGATGCTGGTCACTTGGTAGGATTTGCAGGTGCAATTCGGAAGCACAAGCTCACCGGTGGTCAGAGCCCTTTGGTAGTGACTGGTCTGTAGACAATATGTAGTAGTGTTTTAGGACCAAAAGACAATGCTTCTTGTTGGGTAGCAAAAGCTCTGCTACAGTAGTCTGCTGTCTAGTCATCTATTTCAGTGCTAAAACTGAAGAAGAACCATTTTGCGAGGCATTTGGGAAAAGTCCTCTTATGAAGATTACATTTCACAGCAAGCATGCATCATAAGAACTTGATTTTGGAACTTACAGTAAAAAACATTTACCATAGTTTGCCTGATAAATGACCATCTCTTCTATCACTACATCAGCGAACAGGAAGATAAAATTCCTGAAGGAAAATATAAATTTTGTGTGAAATAGAATGAACACAAACTCTCTCATATCTTTCATTCGCAGGTTGACACCATACTGACTGTTGTGGTGGACCCCAGCTCACAGGGGTGTTGTGAAGACAAACATACTGAAGATTATAAGGCACTCACATGAAGGTATGAGGACCTGTAACTTAAGATTTTATTATTTTTTTTTTTTTACTACAATTCACTGGGTACCACAATATAAATTACTACAATAATTTTTCAGGGGGTAAAGATCCAGTTTCAGGTACTTTGCTACACGTAAAGCAATATATCTCAATAGTGTAGGACTGGGACTTGGATTCTTCCAGCTCTGACACCAATTCATTCTGCAGCAGTTAGCAAATCACTTCTAGTTTCCATATCTGTCAAATGGGGAAATTGTGTTACTAGAAATAAAATGTTTGCAAAGTTGAGATCCTTGAACAGAAGTGCAAGTGCAATGATGTAGAATTAAGAGATATTCCTGTAAATCCCATTTTAATTTCTAGAACTAAGTGAAATTTAGAATTTCTACTCCGTACAAAATAAAGAATAAAAATTGCCTTGCATGGTAATATTTTATTTAAATTGATGGGATTGGAATCAGTTTTATAATATTTTTCATTCCACCTTGATGTTTTCAATTATCACTTGAAAACAGGATGGTCTTGTTTGAAAACAAATGGAGATCATGAACTACAGCAATTTAAAGCTGGAAGTTAAAGTTGGAAGAAGCCTGAGATGTTTAATGCTTTGGTAGCCTCAGCTGCCTCAGTTTTCCTCCTAGATGTTTAGATCTTTGCTCTCAGTAAATATGCCATAAAAAGTTTTTTAAAATTATTTATACACTTATCCTTATGAAGACACTGGATTTATAAGTAAATAAGAGTAGCTTGTTTTTTGGACAATCATCGGTTCCAAGGACATGGTATAAAGATT
The DNA here is from genome assembly GCA_007922195.1 of Podocnemis expansa. Lineage (NCBI taxonomy): Eukaryota > Metazoa > Chordata > Testudines > Podocnemididae > Podocnemis > Podocnemis expansa. The sequence continues at coordinate 35,990,048 of ML681994.1, forward strand.
TACGTCGATTATACCCTTGCACTAAAAAAAACCCCAAAATTTCACTGGGCATGAGAAGATTTGTCTTACTTTTATATACTCCATTCAGACTACTAGATGAGGTCAAGATTCTTCTTGTTGCCAAGGGAAAAAAACTGTCTTGTTGAACTAGCAGAGTTATCTTAAATATGAACTTTCTTTTGCTGTATTATTTGAGTTCACATGCCCATCAGCTGATACAGTTTGACTGTGTATCTTTCTATATATTTTCACATACTGGGGCAATGATTTGGCACACTGAACAACTCATCTTTTTGTATTTGCAGTTTTTCACTTTGCATGGAGCCCGTTGACTTGGTTTAAAGGAATCATGATTTACTGTGAGATGGGTTGATAAGATGGGATGCTCTTATGAAGTATTATCTCATTTGTCATTTTGATGTCAATGATTTTCTAGATATAAGGTGTGCAGCTTTTAACAAACAAACAACTTCTAACCAGCTTTCAGATCTCTGCCTCATGCTGCCAGAATGGTAGCCAGCCTCACTCAATATTTGGATAGAATCAAGATATGGATGAAAGCTGTGTAAGATTCACTCTAAATAAGACAGAGGTGATTGATTAGCAGGAGGAAACAAACAGAAGAAATAAGAGAGGTGATACTCTCTTCTCTGAGGGGGTTTGTTCAGTGTTTATATGGCAGGTGCACAGTCATGGACCCCACAGCTGCTGTTAGAGTAGATCCAGCTGGATCAAGTTATTTTCACATACATGTAGTCAAAAGGTTATTTGTGTTTTCTGGATGCAGACTTTGCAATTGTCATCCTTGCCTTGGTCACCTCCAGACTAAAGTACAGCAGTAAACTACATGGGCTATATCTGCACTTTCTGCAGAAATCAAAGGCAGTGTAAACGTCATCAGCTCGTTTGTTAGTCATGATTGCCAGTTCAATGGTTTAAAAAGCTATGAGTCAGGCTCCAGAAAATCATGAGATTTTGAAAAATGTTGGGCTTTTCATTTGTGGCCTGTTACATGAGCCATAGAGGTTATGTTTTCAAACTTTCCTTCACAGCCAAGGACTAGAATCTTTTTTAAGGGAAAGCTGAAATTCTCAGGTAATCATGTTACTCCAGGGAACTGAGGCTTCAAGAAATAACAAATATTATCAAAGGAATAAAAATAGTTGGCAGTACTGCAGAGCACATGACTCTAATTTCATTGAAGTACAGAGTATAACTTAAGGTGTTGGTGTCTGACTATAAAGCTCTAAATAACTTTGAATTTATTTTTCTGAAAGACCATCTCTGTGTTATTCCATAGTTGATCACTAGGGAGGTGCTTGCATTAGAGTCCTACTTATTTGAGGAGGGCCAGCTGGCATGACATTCTTTTCTGCTTTGGAGCTCAAACTCCTGACTCCAAAATAGTCACATTTTATCAACCTTCAGGACACATTGCAAAGGCTCACTTGTTTTCCCTAGCAGTAAAGGACTGGAAGGATTCTGGTGAGAGACTGTAAAGATATCTCCAGCTGCCGGGTTATTATGTTGGGGAAAGGGAAGAGTTACTGGTCTGAGCTATTTTTGAAATGTGTCAGAGTGCTGAAAGCAAAGGATATGCATTCCTTTCCATGGAATCACTTTATAAATCTTAACGTAAATGATTAAATATAAATGGGTAGAGGCAAATCCAGTCTGCTAAAGAAAACAGCAGAAGGTTTAGCAATATGTCCACCAAAATGCTTAAGTTTAGATCAGCATAATGCAAAGAATCAAGAGATAAGCTTTTAGGTTCACTGATGTTTACTCTGCAATTCTACACAGTAAATCTACATAGGAACATGCACTGGGGCGAGATTCTTTTCTTCCCAAACTGTTAACCTGAAAATCTCTTTAGTAACAAAGTACACAAGTAGTGTATATGGAGACTCTTACTTATGAAAGACAAATCAAGTTTTTTGTTGTTTATTTTGATTTTAGACTTTTTCACTAATTCTGCATAATAAAATGCCATGTAATTAGCAATAAACTCAAAGCTTGATTTCTTTTGTCCCCTATGTGAATTGAAGGCAGCGTGAGTGCACGCACTCTGCCCCTCTGAGAATCAGGCCCTCTGTTATAAATTTTATGCCATAGCATTCATAGCAGATATTTAGAAAGAAACAAGGGATTAATTGGAAAAACACACTGTAGCGATAAAGAGACGTAAAGAGCAGACATCTGCCATTAGGCAGATCTCCAATAATTTACTATGAGGGTGATTTTCTCTCCTAAGGCATTTCTGCATGGTAATCTAGTCAGTCCATGGCATGAACCTAAAGTGCTTTAGTTTGTCACTCACTAAGGAACTGTGTGGACCCTGCTAACATGCACTACAAGTTCCCTTGTGTACTCTGACTGTTTGAAATAGCATTAGCTCAAAACACACTAGGGAGCTTTTAGTTAGTGTACAACAGCAGGGTCCACACCACACAACTAGTTAGTGTGCAACAGGCTTGAGCACACACTGTAGATTCACACTGCAGTTTGCTGCACACTAAATCACCTTATAGATGAGATCTTAGTCTTTACAACATCTTTCTCATCATGCCTGATTTTCAGAATCTCTGAGAATAGGGGGGGAAATGTGTTCTTGTGACATAGCTGTACTAAGGTTATGCTGAGGATGGCTAACCTCTGTCTCATGAAGAAAATATATCCCAAGCGTCGAGATGCCAAGGGTTCATATTTCATTTACATCCTAATTTAGATGTAACTCTGCATTAACTTCCTCTCCTTTCATCTTCTGCCTTTCACGGTTTTTCCAAGCAAATTACACCTGTTTGAAGAGTTGTACTCATTTTGCTCAGTCACATGACTCTCTGTTATATTTTGAGGCTTTCTTTTAATTTCTTCACTAATTTAGAGATCTAAGGTAAAACTTTCAAAGCACCTAATTCCCATTTTCAAAAAGTGATGTAGGTACCTAAGTCCCGGTGACTTTCAGAGAGACTTAAGTTCCTAAGTCACTTGGGTGCCTTTAGAAATGTTTACTCTAATGTTCCATGGTCTTGTGTATAGAAGTCTACATCAGGGGTTCCCAACTTTTTCAAGTTGGTGGACCCCTTTTTAACATAAAAAAATTTGGGGACCCAGCTGGGATCTGGCTGTGGAGCAGTGCCGCCAGGGTCTGGCCCTCACTGTGGAGCGGTGGCACCCCTGGCAGTTTCGGCCCCAGCTAGGGAGCAGAGTCACTGCCAAGATCCAGCCTGGCTGGGCAGCAGCACTGCTGCCATGATCCAGCCCTGGCGGGGAGCAGCTGCACCCCTGCCAGGATCCAGCTGTGGAGTGGTGCAGCTGCTGAGATCTTGCCCCCACCATGGCGCAGCAACACACCTGCTGGGGTCTGGCCCCAGCTGGGGAGCAGTGCTACAGCCAAAATCCGGCCCCAACCCTAGGCAGCCCATGTGCTTGGGCTTCATGTCCATGGACCTGCTGTGATATCTCTGCGACCCCATTGGGGGTCCACAGACCACAGGCTGGGAACCACTGGTCTACATGTTGCTAGGGAGCAGGTTTGAAGAAATTCATAGCTCAATATCTGAAAAGAGAGATTTAATATCCATTTAAAAAACAAACACCTACTAAATGGAATTCTGTTCACCTTGTGCGAGAGCCTCAGCTCTGCTAAGGTTTCTTTGCACTGCCTAGAATACTCCTAAAAGGGCTGCTGGGGATGTCCCCAGTGCTGGACATCTCTAGCATCAGAAATATGTAGCAAGGTGCCAAATGTGCAAGGGTGCTGGGCCAGAATGCAAAGTTCTGGCTGATTTTGAGATGAGATTGACTGCTATGAACCTTCTGCAGCTGGCATGCCTCGAATTAGTTCTTAGGCTGTATCAGGGACTGTTCTGCCCTCAGGATCAGGAAGATTGGCAGCGAGTTCCAAATAATGCTAAATGTAAGCACAATGAAGCTGAGGCTCTATCTCCTTGTTTTCCTAGTTTCCATAATTTAACGTGGTAGGAATAAACATGATGCCAGAACTAGCTGATCTTCTACTGCCTCACTTTTATAATGAAAGAATTAAACAGAGGAAGTCCCTTTCTCAACACAGGGCCAATATTTGGGTGACCAATACCTGCATATTTATGAATGTTGCATGTGTCAATTCAATTATTGTGCATACGAAAGATAGGGCCAAGATTTTGGGAAATGGATAAAAGAACTGAGTGATCTCATAACCTCTTTCCTAGTTACTGGGTTTTTTTGTTATCTAATAGGATTAGGAAAAGCCTACTGCTCTTTACCCTCCTCTTTGATTTAATAATAGAACAGATGGACATATTAATTTGGTCATTGAACATTACTAGTGTTAAAGTTGATGGAGTTAGTGATAAAGTTACTGGGTTTCATTCTTATTTACACTAAGGCCACCTTGTGCTTGGCTGCCAATGCAAAGATATCCTAAAGTGGAAGTAAGATACTCTTGCATCTACTTGAAGGCCTCTCTACATTGCTAGAGAGGCACAAGGCAGCCTTACTGTAAATAGGAAGCAGTTTCTTTTGGATCATTGACTTTTCCCACTAATCCTGTATCAGTCTTTCAACACCTGCTTCATAAGTGCTAAATAATTCTGGTAGGCTACATCTACACTTAGAAGGTTAGTTTGAATTAACTTAATTTGAACTAATAATGATTAGTTTGGATTACGTTAATTCAAATTAACCTGGTTGCACTAGGAAAGCCAATTCAAGCTAGCATGTTCATGAACAGGACTTGCTAGTTCAAATTAGGAGAAGGGCACCATGGGAGGTGTGGCAAGATGGCTGCCAAGTAGGGCCATGCCCCCACCCAATATATAGAAAGAGGAAGGCATCCTGGGGGGAAGAAGGTCAAAAAGCATTAATTCAAATTAATGGTTAATTCAAATTAACACAGCTACATTGGGTTAATTTGAATTAATAAGTTTGAATTAACCCTTATGTTGAAGTTAAGCCATGTTTTATTACTTTGAAGTAAGCTTTCATTAATTCTAATGTAGGAATTCCTTAGTTCAAATTAATGAAAGCCAGTGTAGCCATGCATTAATTTAATTTAAATTTATCCTCATTAATTCAAATTAAATTGCAAGTGTAGACTCTCCCATACACAATTAGTGCACGATTTTCTAGTTTTATGAAGTAGTATCTAGTATGGGGATTTGCAACCTGCAGCTCCAGAGCTGCATGCGGCTGTTTGGCTGCCCACTTGTGGCTCCATGGCCAGAGAGCTGGGGCTGGTGCAGCCATTTTAAATGTCCCACCCTGTTGGGCTCCCAGGCACATGGCCCCAGGTGGAGAAGAGTGGGAAATCTAAATCAGCCTCAGCCAGTATCTGGAAACTCCCCCACTCTAGCACAGGGGTGGGGGCTGCTGGGAGGCCTGGGGACATGCGTTTGGGTGGGCAGGCAGGAGGAAGGGCTGCCAGAAAAGCCAGCCACACAGGGATGCTACACCCATTGTGGCTCTCAAAATACTTGGTTATTGCAGGAATTTTTTTTTTAAAAGGCTCTTCTTATCTTTTGGACTGCCAACCCCTGATTGAGGTTCTTCTTGATGCATTGGATAATTGATTCCAAATATTGACAGCCAAGTATTCTTTAAGATTTATCCCATAAGATTTTTCTGCTTGGTACAACAAAGGTCAGCTCATCTGGTGTTTGGAGTTACTCCATGCTATTAAGTGGCATAAGTGATTTCAAATATTCTGGGGGCCTGACCAAAACTACAGTCCAAATGAGACTTGGCTAGTGGTGTTTCCTCCTGCCCTTTAACTGATAAATCCCAGTTTGGCATACATGTCACTGACATCCTAGACTAGTACAGAAAAATCATTATAGGAAAAGCTATTTATCCATTGACATTTTAGCGACCTCAGTGTGAAATCAGAGAGAGCTGTTTAAAGCTTAAGTTTAAACTTGATTGTGTAATAATGGAGAGAAGTAAGGGCAGTGGAATGAAACTAAATACCCTACCATTGTATGACTTAACTGGGAGGCAGGTGCTCACAATTATAGCAAAATATGGTGTCAGAATATAGTGTATAGATAAGAGTTAAATATGCATCAAGACACAGAAATCTGGCTGTTACACTCTGTCATATGTTGCTGATTTGTTTCAATAAGTTCTTTGTTTGCTTTCAGTAAATCATTGTTTCTAACTTTTAGCCATATAGAGTTGAGGGGATGAAAAGAAACCAGAAAAGGTGAATGGCGAGGGGGTGTGGGAGCAGTTTTTGTACATTAAACCGGTGGTTCTCAACCTTTTGTAGGTCATGACATGCTTGGCAGCATATTGTGACCCTACAGGACACACCAGCCCACCTCCCCCAGGCTGAATCCAGCCATCTCCCCTGCTCTCCATGACACACTTACTGCTGTGTGGTGACATAGTAATGTGTCCTGACACAGTGGTTGAGAACTGCTGCTTTAAACAGTGTCCATTCATGTTCTGCCTTGTCTAATCACTTGTTAACCTTGGCATGTTATCTACCTTATGCAGTAAGAAAGGAAAGACTAATCTCTATGCACATGTATCTGGGTGTACATCATACTGCATACAGTGCTAAAATTCTCCTGGGATGAAGGAGCCACCAGACCTGTAAATGGGATGTATCCTAAATACTCCATTGCTTGTGGAATGAGCTAAAAGTGAATGTGGGGCTCCTGATATTGGCAGAGCAAGGACTGAGCCATACAGTCACTCTGACACCAGGAAAAAGCTGTCAAAAATCCATTTGATTTTACATAATTTCTGTCATATCAATATTTATTACCTCAGAAGTGTCTGATGATGTAACTTATCTAGTTACATAATAGAATCCATTTAGAGAATTCCGTGGTACAGTTGCAACATGGTGACTTCCAGGGTATAATGAAAATTAGTTACAGTTTTTGATTTTGGATTAGTCGTAGCATAGAATGTGTGGAAGGAGAAAAAGAGAAAATCAACACCCTTTCCTCAACTATATTTAGTTGCTGCCATTTGCACTGTACTAAAGGTCTCTATTTTATTTGTTAATGAAAGGCTGACTTTTAGAAATGGCACTCCTGAATCTTCAACTTATCTGAAGAAAGATTGCTTACAACATACTTTCTATGAGTGGCTGATTATGGTAGGTTTGGTTGTGCAAAATGAGTGGTCAAGAAGTATGACTAATGAATAATCATCTCTGAGTCTGCAGACAACCTGAAACAACTCTAAAATGTTAATATCCTCTGTTCAGCTCAGTCTTAACTCCAATCAAATGACAGCCAGACCTTCAAGTTTAAGTACAGTTACCACAAATTGATTAAATGCAAATGGCCAAATTCTGGGGACAGGGCAGATACATTGGTGGTCATAAACGTGCACCACATCAACTATATAGTTACTGAATAAGCAGTGCTGAAAGTGTTCCTGGTGGAAAGAAGTCAGTCACAGGGTTGGCAAGTAACCACAGTTCTATAGTTTAGATTGCTGAGGGGTGCACATTTCAGTCCTGCTTGGGGGGAAACCCTTCTTATTGGCTGCCTTCCTCACTTCCCTTCCTTCAGAGGGGTAAGCAACCAGTGATAGGTGCTTCAGGAAGGAAGTGCTCCTGCTCAAGTCCCTTCCCCAAGGAGCTGATTTTGTTTTTCCAGTTGAGGAAAGACTGAAGGACAGAGAAGTGTGCAGAAATTGCCCAGCAATCCATAGTGGCATTTCTTTAATTTCTGCAACACCTGCTTGGGGAGGAGTGTAGGGAGGTAAAGAGCTCCAGAAACTGCAGGAGAAGCAGAGCTGAGGTTGGGAGGACAGAACAGCTCTTGCTTTTGTGTCTGCAGAAAATGATAGATCCCCCACTTTCAGGCTGTTTTAATCACCGTAAGAGCTATATATAGTCCACCCTATTTTGTGATAAACTTCATGTAGTAAAGGTAACATACGGCCCTAACTTTGCAGAGCTGGCCAAAGAATCATAATGTAATTTGATCTGCAAAGGCATGGGTATGCAATGATTAGTTTCAAATTCTAACATCTTAAATACAACAGTAGATCTGGTTTGACTTGGAAAATACATGTAACACAAGGCAAAGACAAAAATCGTTGCATACCATAGTGATAAGCATGGTATAATGTTGTAGATGACAAATGCTAGATGAAATATGTAGGGTTTTGATTGTCCTACCACTTTGAAAATTTACTTCCTCTGTGGAAGAGAAATATCTGAATAATTGTCTTCTTCAGGAATCTAAGTTGTACATAATTTAAAAAAATAAAAATCTGTGGCATAAATACATTCGCCACTAGCATGTGCCTCTTTTTTCAAGATCTCTAACAATCACAAATATTTATAATCCTATACAAATTTCAGAATAAAAATTACAGCTCTGCATGTAATCTGGTAGTAGTAAGGAGGATTCATGTTGTATTTGGAAAGTGGTTTTTGGCAAATAACATTATGCTGGGTAGTTTTGTCAGTCATACTTAAATTTAACACAGTGCAGCCAGTTTCAAATGCCATGCTGCAAGGCGAGAACAGGTGTTAACAACTCTGCCCTTCTTCCTAAAGCCAATGATAGAAGCACAGCTGTATATATGCTCTTTTAAAAGGAAACACTGTATGTTGCCTGGAGAAGGCTTCTGAATAGCTACCCTTAAGTTTTAAGCATTGTTTTTTTAATTGACACTTAGTCAGTCCATCATCATGTACCTATTGAAGTTTGAGAGAGACCCACTTTAAATATTATAAAACAAAGATACTAATTATCAGACACATTAAATTAGACACCTTACTAGCCAGACCCTGTAGCTGGAACAACACTATCTTGAAAGGGAATCCAGTCTAAAATTCCTATAAGCTAGAGGAAAGAATATATTTACAAATATAACTCAAACCATTCAAACATTTGGACTGTGTCAAATATGTTAAGTACAAACATGGGTAGTGTTACCAGATACCAAAGTATGGAAAGGAGGACAGGGAAGTACGAGAAGGAGGACATTGGAGGACAGATGGAGAGAATGTAGCACTAATGTAATATTCTTCTGGTTTTAGGGCCCCTGGAACACTTCCCCCTAAAAATATGGTGTTCTGGGGTGTTCCAGTGTACTTTAAACCTTGTAAGTAAAAAGCCAGACAAAATCATGTATTTTTAAAATGCCTGCTGGATGGAGGACGTGAAGGTAAAAAGGAGGACATGTCCTCCATTTGCCTGACATCTGGTAACTCTAAACATGGATAATAAGAAAATCTTGGTGTCTCAATTTTAAACACACAGAAGATAGGTCCATTAATGGCTATTCACCAAGATTATCAAGGACAGAACCCCATGCTCTGGTTCATGGATGGACTTTGGGGGATGTTGCCCTCCCTGCATCCTGCTGAACTAAAGCACTGTAAATGGAGCAGGAATACACCAATGGTAGCTCCATAGCCCTCTACTTCTCTCTCGAGGACCCAATCCCTTGTCCATTTAGAGGCTGGCTCCCTGTTTGCTACTGGTGCTTGGGGCTGCAGTTGCTTCTCATGCCAGCACCCTTGGCTGCTCACAAAGCTGGTAAGAGCTGCCCATGTGTGGGGGACTCAGCTCTGGGGCAGGCAGCACCCTGTGGGAGAAGTGGCGGTGGAAGGGAGGGGCCCTTCTTAGCATGCTGCTTCTAGCTTCTCTCCTCCTGTACCATGAGCTGCTCCCTGTCCTGGCAACTCTCTGCCTGCACCCTGAGCGGCAGGGCTGGCTCAAGGGGCTGTGGTGCCCCAAGTCAGCTTTTGGTTTGGCACCTTTGGGGGCAGGGAGTGTGGAACCTGGCCTCGGCTCTAAGCTGGCTCACTC